>JAOTAY010000002.1:22335308-22365998 GCA_025629805.1 Erythroxylum baracoense
CCAACGCACCGGATCCCATCAGAACTCCGAAGTTAAATGTGCTAGGGCAAGAGCAGTACCAGGATGGGTGACCTCCTAGGAAGTCCTGCAGGAGTAATGCCCTAAAGAGGCTTACACGCTGGAAAAACAAAACAGTGAGAGCGCGAGGCCCGAGAGGCCTAGGCTCAAAGCTGACAATATCTGCAAGCGGGTGGTCTGGGCTGTTACACCAACATTCACAATCACCATGAAAACTAGCAAACGAGCTTCCACTACTAATTTAAAAATTCAACCTTTCCCTTCTATCTTTCTTATGTTGATATTCTTCAAGCAATGTTTTCATTTGTCACTTCACATCGTGACTTACTTTTTTACAAAGTTCCACATCTCCTTTAATCCTACCTAAATTTTTCTTTAATCGGATGATTCCTCTACCTTTCAAGTGTTTGTTACAAATCAAGCAAATAGTATGGTTCCTCGTACTGGAAACCAATGCAGCATGAGCCCAAACTAGATCATTGTATCTTCCTGAAGTGATTTGATCAAAAGCACTTAAACTTCCTTCCATTTATCTGTAAAAATAAATGAATGCATATAGCAAAATAAATAACACATAATTTCATTATACAATACACATGTCCATCTTCTATAATATAACTCATTTTGTATGATTACATCATACACAATTAAATTTCATCGAACACAATTCATTATAAGTCAAAGACTAACAATTTAGTTATTCAACATACATAATTACACAAAACATACATAAACAATTTCCATTTCCAAATTCCGAAAATTTCATTTCTAACTTTTTCTAACAATTTCAATTTAACCATTACAGAACATACATAAACAGCATCCACTTTCAACAAATTTCATTTCTATCAATTTCGAACAATTTCAATTCAAAGTTTTAAACATCACAAAATATACATGAAACAATTTTCATTTCCAATAATCACAAAACATACATAAACAATTTTCATTTCTAAAAATTTTCAACTATTTCCATTTCCAATAATCACAAAACATACATAAAATAATTTCTACTTCTAATAATCACAATACATACTTAAACAATTTTCACCTTCAACATTTTCCAGTTCAATGAATCAATTTATTTTCCAGTTCCACACTTCAACAGAACTGTGGAACTAGAAAATGTGTTTACTTATCAAAATCTCAAAGTTTTGAAATATAATTTGGAGCTAGAATTACCATAAATACCTTGAATCACATAATTAATTATTAAAATTAAGGTGGCTATATTATAGAATCCCTTTTTGTTTTGAAATTGGACCCTCAAAAGTCAAATTGTTTATTGAACTATTGCAAACTATACCTTTTTAAGAAAATTAGGTCCAACGACGTAAAAAAAATCTAATGTGTATTTAAAAACATTAACCAGAAAACAATTATCTCATAGTAACACTTTATCTATTTGTATACATTGCTTTTGAGTTTTTTTGACATAAAACTAATGTAAAATCTAACACGTAAAAGTCATACTTAAGTGATGTAGTCAAGTTAGTTGAGTTAGATAAACCTCACTTATAATTCGTAAAAGTTCAACTTTGGTTAAATGAATTATATGATATACATTTGTAAAAAAAGAATAATAAATTTATTTCATTCATATTTAAGTATAGAGAAATGCTAAAGGAAATTGGTAAGCAAACATTTAACTTTATAATATCAACCCCTTTGAAAAATTAACAAAACTGATATATAAGAAATGATTTTGTATCTATATTTTTATTAACAAAACTGATAACAATCAACAATTCAACAGACTTCCACTCCATATTCACAGTCCACTCCAGTCCAGTTCCACACTTTTATAGTTTCATTCCACATAAACATTTTGTATCTATATGTCTATTAACAACTTCAATAAATCAATTTACATTTTTCACTTTCGCACTTCCACAATTCCAATCCACAGTCCACAAACTCCATATGATAAGCAACACAACAACAAATTGACAAATTCCATTCCCAATTCCCAAAAAACACCAACAATTCCATTCACAATTCACAAATACATCAACAATTCCATTCACAATTCACAAAAAATACATAAAGTTATAACACACACCCAATTATTTTAGAAATTCAACAATAATTTTAACAGGTTGGGCAGGTCTGGCATGGAAGAGGAGACATGAGAGTGGTTGAGACTCCTAGAGTGAATGTGAGCTGGTGAGGCGTCGGTGGTGGTCTAGTGTCATCGGTGGTCATGGCAGGTGGTGGGCGTTGAGACTGGAGAGAGATAGTGAGATGTGCGAGAGAGAAATAAAAGATTGGGATAAACCAAAGATATAGGGCGTCGGTGGTGGTGCTGGCAGGTGGGTGGTTGGTGTCGGTGGTGGGTCAAGACTCGAGAGAGATAATGAGATGTGAGAGATAAAAGTCAGGTGTGGGAGTGGGATAGGAGGGCAGCGTGGTGCAACATGCAATGGTGGTGGTCATTCGGTCGGCAACGGTGATGTTGAAGAATAGAAGAAGAGAGACTAAGAAAAGAGAGAGTGAGTCTGTGAGTGAGGTGAGACGTGAGAGTGTGACATCTGAGATGAGAGAAAGGAGTGAAGAACATAGAAGAAAACATGTGTAGGGTTAATTTTTTTTACAGATATACCCTTACATTTTTAAGAATTTCCGGTATTGACCGGTATATGGTCGGTATTATGAATACTGTAAGTACCTACCGGTACCATACGAAACACACCAGTACAAACCAGTAGTTACACCCGGTACATATAAGCCCTTACCTCGTACCTTCTCCGACCGGTATGGTAAGTACCACCTAGTACTGGCTAGTACGGAACAAAACGCAAATCCCTGTTATTACTCACCTGCTATAAATATATTTATTTTACAAAATTTGCCGACTATGTAACAATTTTTAACTAGATTTTTTCATAAAAAATAAGCATATAGTGATCATAAGTATAGAGTGGATTTAATTATTCTTAGTAAGTTATTTGGTGGTATGATTTTTATTGAAAGCTTTATGTTATTGAGAGCAGTAACAATTATAGAAGAATTAAAATTTCTTAATCTAAATGTTTAAAGAATAATTCTACATGAAAATATATTTAAAATGCCCCAGGCTAGAGCACATATTTTGATATGGCAAATTAAGATTTCCTATTTTGATACAATTTATAAACAACTCTTATTTAGTCTTTATTGTCCATATCGTCGAAAGTTGATCAATATATTCTCTATGAAGCCACAATTTTCTAATTATATATGTCTTATTACTATTATTTAACCTTACTTTTAGCTATGCTTCACCAACAAACAAAATCTTTTTCAAATTCCACATCTTCTATCTTTTCTTTAGGCAACCAGTTATACAACGAGATATTTTGGAGTGATATTTTTTTCTTAAAGGTATAGGTATTAGTTATAGAAAAATGTGTCTAAATAATAATAAATATTTATCAATAATATAAAAGGGATATTTTTATGTTAGTTGTTGTAAATTATACAAGTAAACTTAAATCAAAATTACTGGAAAATATGTTCTTTCATTTAATGTCAATGAATTGTAGAAATACTAAATATTTTTATATATTTATTTTCATCTTACTAAAATAGTAAATATTAGAAAATAGTTTGTGATTTGTTTTATAAACTCACTAATCATAATTTTTTAACAAATAAAAACAAGTTTGCTCCTTTTTCATTAAGATAAAACAAAACATATCAGTTAATGTAACATTTTACATTTGAATGAGTACCACGAAAATGATTTCATCTAAATTGTTATAGATTTTTCATAGTTTATTCTTCTTGGATATTCATATGTTGGTCATTTAAAATTTATTTATTTTATGAAAGTGAGAGTGGTTTATTATGACATGTGTATTTGATCAAAACTATGTTAAAGATCAGTAGGTAAGTGAACCTATCATTCGTATAGTATATCTTAATGAATGCAAGCATCACTCTTAGGACAACTATAAGTACCAATAGTAATTAGATTATTTGATTTAATAAGAGGAATGATTGATTTTAAAGATATAATTGAATCCAATTTAACTAACAATGCAATAAACAAGAATAAAAAATTGAAGATAAACAAGATCCATTTAAGAATTACCTTGGAACTTTTTTATACTTAAATTTATCTTGATTTAGTGATTAATCCTAGTTTCTTAGAATGACATAAAATTTAAAGTTATAACCACATTTTTTCTTAAGAAATATAGCCTCTATCTTGATTGAAATTTCTTTTTAATGAAAACTTTTAAGAATGTATTTGACTTGTTCTGCAAATTTCCATGATAAATTTGATTCTAACCTAAAGGAATTATATGGTCCTATCTCTAAGATTTCATATAACTGTTATTATTTATACCATGATACATTCATGCATGTATCTAAATCCCTATAGACAAAATTCGAAATCGAATCAAAATGCTAGCATATTTTAATTCAAATACAATAAGTAATCATGAATAATTTATAATAAATCTTGGATCTTTCATTAAATCAAGAAAATCAATCTAAAATAATAGTTATAGGGTTCATCCCATCTAAAATTTTCTCAATTTAGTTCAAGCTAAGAACAAGAAACCTAAGAACAAACAATAAAGAAAATAAGATAAAATAAATTGGTCTCACGGATCTTAAAATCTTGATATTCTTTGATTGAATCTTGATAGTAATACTTTCTTTCATCTAACGTTGCTCATTTCTTGTGCCAAGATGCTCTACTTTAACTCTTTATGACTACTCTTTATCCCATTATTTAATTATTTGAAGCTCTTTTATATTCTCATGAAATCATAAAACAATTTAAAGAGTCTCGACTAACACAAGTCTAATATGAACTCATGTTGGTCCTGTATTCTTCACAACTATAAAAAATCTTAATTTTTTTGAAATCAATATCAGCACGAGACCCAAACAAATTATGTTACACCCATATTGTCTTAGTAACTTTCTAATCTTGTATCTAAAGGTTCACCTTAGAAACACTCGTTTAAAGGCCATAAACTTCTCTAACTTGGCTTCCAACTTACCCAAATTCATTCCTTCTTTATTAGGGAGCTAAAATAAGGCTTGCAAATAAAATATAAACTTAATTAAATAAAAATTCCAATAAAATCATTCAAATACATGAAAAATATGCTTAAAATTTTATTGAAAACATAATCTAATTAATGCTTATCAAATTCCCTTACACTTAAGCATTTGCTTGCCCTCAAACAAATCAATTTCATCATTCTTAACTTAAATAAGTGACAACTTTATGAATAATTTTAACAAATAATTTGGATCAATCAAGACTTTCCATTATTTATTTAATGGCAAAGTTTATCAATTTGCTAGGCATTTATCCTTCAAACTTTAACTCAATCTATATAATTCAACCTAGTGTATAAAGTGAACATGCATGAAAAGATTCTTTAACTTTTGAACATTTTCATAACCTTTATGGAAAGAAAAATAATTAGAGGTTTGTTTAAAAACTCACTTAACTTGTTTGACATAAGAGTGGACACCTTATCATGAATATTCCTAATTACTCAATTAGGACACTATTTTAAGTCGTTGCTAGCACTAGTCTTTAACTTCATCCTTTTTACTTAGTTTGAAGTTAACAGATTGAATTTATTTAATGATCATTCATTCACACAAACTAATATCTCTCTTTTTTCCTTTTTTAGTATAATATTGAAAATACTTAAAATTAATTCACTACTAACTAAATTGTATGTCCAAAATATACAAAAAAATATTATAGTAAAAATCAAGAATTCATTTTCAAAATTAATGAAGAAAATAAAAATTAAAGTGATTGTTTTTAGTGTATATGTCAATTAATATTATTATATTGACATAAAATATTGATGTAACGACCAGCTGAATATAATGTCATGTATATTATTCTATTAATTTAAAATGCTAATATCGCATTTAAGTAAATGACACTTTAGTAATAAAGTGATGTACATGTATACGTGAAATTTATCACATTTGTATTTTTATTAACATAAAGTATTTAATTCGAAAATGTCAAATTTAAGAAAATTATAATAGAAAATTTTAAATTGAAATGCTTAATTAGTAAATATTTGAATGTCGGAGAATTAAAAAAAAATTGAGTAGAGAAATATAATATAGCAAAAAGAACAAATAGACGATTAATTCTGTTCTTTAATATGAAAAGGATTGTCACAAGCAAATGAGGCTGAGGCATCAGATTAGTCGTGTCCATTGAAATAGACTGAGCGCAACGGGGCACAGAATGCCATATTATTTTGCCTTTTCCCACTTCCCACAATCCGCGCATAATTACTGGCGCACACCGTCTGTCTTACCCCTTTGCAAATACATTGCCTTTCGCATTTCTTCCACAATTCCTCTGCTGCCCACTTTTGATATTATACTAGTAAATCGACTCATACTCACTAGCAGTGTCGTATCCATTGAGGATTATGATTGATAATGACATTAATGACTTTCAATTTACCCTCCTAATCTTGTTTGATTTGCTTAGAAGTCAAGAAAGATCAAGCATAAGATTAATCTAAGAGATTTTAATTATGATTATAAGTATCGCCATTAAAAGGATATGGTCTAAAAGGTGGGTATATAAGGTAATATAATTAGTTTGCTGTAGCTGTAGCCCTGCCAATATATTTTGAAAAAGAAATACAATAACATAAAGAAAAAAGGGATACTTGTAAAGTTTTTGTCATCAACGAACCACAATCATCGCCATTTCCCTCCCAATTACCCCCCACTTAATTGAGTTGAAAAAGACTAGAGAGATATATTTCTTTATAAAGATTGAAACTTTCACATTCGCTCCCTATTCTCTGTAGCCTCTCTAAACTCCATATCGATACTCACTCTCCTTTCTCTCTAGTTCCAAGTCCAACAATGGCTTCCTCTCCTAAATTTCTTTCCCTTCTCTTTCTCTTAATTCTTTTGTCTTGGAAAGTTCATGCTAGAGAAAGCCAATTCTTTAGCAAGTTCAGTGCCTCTACTGTTCCCACAGTCGCTGTCAACAACAGCGATGACAAAAGCAACGTGGAAGGGACAACGGTGCCGAGCAAAGAAGAAGATGAGCAACCAAGCTTTTTGCCTGAGAGTCAAAGCTACGGTCTTTATGGTGAAGAGTCTAAGAAGGTTCCGACCAGTACCACTACCAACAAGCCGAGCAATGAACCTTACAGAGTATCCACTTATGTCCCTTACACCACTGGAACCAATCATGAGACCCATGCCACAAGCAACAACAACAACATCAACAATTATTACGAGAACACCAATGCTTTTGAGGAGGATCAGCAAGAGAACTTGGGTGAAACCAGCCTCCAACAGACTGGTTACAACCCCACTAATTCCAACCAGAACACCAATAACAACAACTACTACTACTCTGATGTGTACGGCAACGCAGAGAAGCAAGGAATGAGTGATACCAGGTTCCTGGAAAATGGAAAGTACTACTATGAAGTCAAGAACGAGAACAATTACTACACAAATCCGAATCAGAACCAGAACTCGGGTTACAATGACGATACTAGCCAGGATGTCCAGAATGGGCATTATGTCCCATGATGACTTGTGGCTCGAACCAAAGTGAAAGAAAATGATCTGGTTTTATCTTAATTAAGTTGGTGAAGTGCTACATGTTAATTAATCTATGTTGAGTGGGGAAGATCAACATATAATTTTTATTTACATCTTGTTGTTGCTTTCATGTTTGCATGGTCTCTCCTACGAAAAACTGCTTAAGGTAAAGGATGAAAAGAGTATGGCTTTCTTTGTCATACAACGCGGTTGGCTTTTTTCTGTATTTTTTTTGGTTATTCTCTTGGCGCATGTTTAACCAAATATTTAACGTTGATCACAGGAGAAAATCCACGAGAAAAGTTCAAAGTTTGTCTGAATTTAGTCCATAATCACCCAAACCCATCTTCTTTCCGATATTCAATTTTAAGCAAAAGAAAGCTTTAAAAGAACTTTGATCACTCCAGCAACTAACTACTAGTCTAACAACTCACGGTAATTTGAATTTCTTTCCCTTTCAAGTTTCAGCCATTTCTCCAGGCTTAGCTTCTCACAACATTCAAGATGATGGGGTCCATGAATTTACTTCAGCTACCAAACTAGCCTAAGGGTATGAGTGTCTTAAATAGGACAGTGACCGATCACTTGGATCATATGGGAGTGTTTTTATGGCCTAAGAGGAGTGCTCGGCCATGTCTTTTCAATCTACCTATGCAGTGGCTTCTAAGGGAGTTGCAAGGAACCAAACCAAGTCAAAATCCCATTTCAATTCCCAACACAGAAATATACAGCAACATCTGAAACCGTATAAATTGGAAAGGATAACCTAGTAAATGTGCAGATGTTCCTTGTCAATGTCATCTGGGTAATAAATCATGATGCCCACCACTTAAAAACTGAAAATTCAGATTGCCAAGTTGACTTTTACACAATTGTGCTATGCTGGCCTGGCTTATATGGTTATTGGTCACTGCATGTGCTCTACCCTGCACTAAGTTTTCGTTTAGCTGGGGTTAACTATTTCTATTGCTCTTTGTCGATTGCCTCTCCAGGAAATGGCTAATTTTTCCGAGCCATTGAGTTCTATGTTTTAATACATCTTTATATTCAAAAATCAAATTGAAAATGAGATTTAATCATAGAAATGACGAAAAGTTTGGACCTAAAACTTTGGAAAGGAGTGCGTTGTAAGTTACTGTGAAGGTCTTTATCTAATGCACTAATAGCCTTTACAGTAAATGGAATATGATCATTATATCTCTTATTCGAAGACCTTGTAATGCTAAATCTTGCATCAGACACCGTAATTAGGGTGGATGAAAAGTATGTCCTTTCCTTTTTCTAAAGGTAGCATGTGGGGCACAGAGATTTCTTTCTCTGCGACAGCTAACGTAAGGACAACAAGTGCAACAGCAACAAGGATGGTGACCTGAGTAAACCTAAAATACTTCAGGTCACCTTGAAAAGTCTCAAATTCTATCTCTAACCTAAGCAACATTTATGTTAGTTAATCAGATGATTTCATCATATTCAGCAACTATAATGTAAATACACCAAATACAACAGAAACAGCACCAAAATATTTTGTGGTTTCCTTGGAAAATTTCATTTAAACATGGCTAGCCTAAATAAGCACATTTGTGGGTTAATGTTTACGATCAATTTCTAAAACGTTATATATATGATCACATTTCAATTGTTAACTTGGGTCACTCTCAGTCTCAGCTTTAGGACCATGCAACACAACCTTTTAAGCTGAGAGGTTTCACAAGTGGGTGGAGTTGAGTTGGTAACACAGGGATAAGCATTCGTATTTATTCCTAGTTGTCATAACTGCAAATTTTCGGCAGAGCTTGTCCATTTAGCTCCGTCAATAGCGGACTGACTTTTTCTCAACCTCCCGGAGTCTTTTTGGTTTATCCTTGCAAACTAGATGATTGAATGGTACTTCATGAGGTCATAGTAGAAATTTCAGTTTCTATTCACATGACAATATACTTCAAAATTTTCTTCTACTGTATTATTCACATGATTTACGTATAAATCGATGAGACACATTTGTGAATTTTGACAATTAGAAATAATGTAATTTTAGAAAAATTTGGTTCTGCCACAATTGCTTTGAACTGTATCTATAGTTACTTGATGTAAAGTAACTGTATTAACAATTTATAAATTTTCTAGCACAAACGAAAACAGAAAAATTACAACACGAAATAAACAAATCAGCACCCGAGATTTGGTAACGCAGTTCAACACACTTTGCCTACATTTGTGGGCCCTCACCCAGCTTAATCGCTTTCACCAAAGAACAACAATAGTTTTACTCAAGGCATTACACAACCGACTTACCCTACCCTTGACACTATCCCTTGTCCTCACAACTATGAAAGTATTTCACTCCCAACAACACGACCATCTCGTGTTAATCTCAACAGAGAATTTTTTCAACAGTATTTGATAATAAAAAGTGAAAATAAAATAACTCAAGTGATAGAAACAATAACGGAGATAAACAAAGACACTTGAGATAAGAGAAACAACTTTCCTAAAAATCTAGCTTCTTTAACGAATGATTGGGAAGTTTGTTGTGCCCAAAAAGTTTTAAAAATTACCTAGGCCATCATACTTGTAAGTATACGAGATAGTTGTAGTGATTACCTAGGGTCGTGTCCCATAGAGGTGAAATTGGTTCACTTAAATTAATTTTGAACAAAAAAAAATGCAATCCTAAACATTCTATCCCGATTGTTGAGTGAAAGCTTTAAAAGAAATCACAAATTAATCTAAAAACTAAACTGTTCAATCGAAAGCAAAGATGAATAGATTAATCAAAATGAAAGACTCTTGAGAATTAATTTCACTAATTTAATCTCCTATACATGATTAAGAAAAATGATTGGTTAGTTGTCTTATTAAAATTAGCAGTTGGGTTCTAAATCAACTCGAATAATAAACTAATATAACTTTCATATTCAACAAGTTATTATCTAAATTAATTATGAAAACCTAACTATTAATTACTATTTAGGTTAATATATTTCTAGTTTTTAAGCTAAGCATCTACAGTTTCTCATTCCATATTAAACTTCTTCTCTCAATTCTTCGTTTACTACTAAAATGATGCAAGGTTTGGTTAAGTCATTACGTTCATTCATCTTAGAAACTACATCAATTAATAAGACAACAAAATCGTAACTTATTCATGCATAGTTGATTAAAATAGCTACATTAATCCTCAAGAAAAAGAGTCAGCCCATCATAACATAAACACAGTTCATCATTCTCAAATACTTAAATCCTATATTTAAGAATAACAAAGAAGTATCAAAACAATGAAACAATGAATACAAAAATGGACTATCAATCTTTAGTAAGGAAGACAAGTTTAAAAGACAAAGATAAAAGAGTTTAATAACAGTAACAAAGATGAAACAAGAAATGACAAACAAAATAAACCCTCGGATGAGAAAGTCGGCGGTGGATCTCCTGCCTAGCTTAGAACTCCTTCATTGGCTCTCACCTTCTGTCTCTGCTCTACTCCTCACCGGACTCCCTGTTATGTTCTTCTTTTTTTTCTCTGCCTCTGCTCTCTTGTTTTTGACTCCGTCTCTGTGCCTCATGTCTCCCTATGTTCTTTTTGTTCCAATCAAATTTGTCTTCAGTGTGAGTGAAGAGTGAATAATGAGTGATGTCGCCGCTACCCTCCTATCCTTTGTATTTACAACCTCATCTAGGTTTAGGTTTTCATGCCCTTTCAACCTACAACTGCCACGTAATAAAACAGATGGATTAAAGGAGTGCATCAGAATTTGCATGTGCATAATCTTACACGGTGGTGACCAAAGGCACATTTATCACCACCTTATGCACGGTGGTGACATTTTAGTCACCACCGTGTAGGTGGTGACATTCTTATTATTATATTCTTTTTTTCTTTCACGCAAAGTGACGTGAACTTTAATGAATTTTTAATTCAAAATTCACAAAATAATCCAATCAACATGCATGTAATATTTACACCATTTTCATTCAATTTATCTCTCATTTGGATCAAATCATAAGAATTTGTAACCAAAATCAGATATGATCAAGATATAAAGGCAATTAAAAGCAATAGAAACTATACACAACAAAGTTGTTCACCAAAAATTCTGCTATGAACCTTCAATAATCTCACTAAGACATCCCACGCACAGCAGCCACGAAAACCAACAAAAACACTAACATTTCATCACTGAAATGTCAAAACAAAAGACTACAACAACTCCAAGTATTTTGGAAAATTTTCACACAAACCATACTCATAGATGGCGCCACAAAGTCACACAACCCTATAGAAAGAACAAACCAAATCAACAAAAAATGCAGCTGCCCAATCTGGAAAAAATCTACAAAAATCAGCTTCCAAAGATCACTCAAAATTCCTAAAAGTCTAGCTGCCAAGTCGCCATATCCTTATCGGTTTTTGCCACACTTGATAACAATAAAATAGCTCCAAAAATTACGTGAAATATAGCAACAATGTAGTTACAAAATAGTTGATGGAATCTTCAAAAATTCAGCTACCTTAGATAGCCATTATCCACAAAATAGGTTGTCAGATAAGAGTCAAAAATTCACCAAACAATTACATCTTATATTAGTCAAGATATGGTTATTTGATTCCAATTAAATCCTATCCTCATTAGGATTTTAATCTTCACATAAGAGTCCTATATAAGATAGATAACTTAGCATAGTAAAATTTCAAAGATGTCCAACTTTGTCTAAATACAAATAATGCCCAAAATTAATTAATAATATAGCTTAGCACATATCTTAACAATCTCCCTTTTTTTGGCATTATTTGTCACATATCAAAACTCCCCTTGAAGAAAATAATTAGACATATAATATCAAGTTCACAAAACATATAGGAAGTTCCAAATGAAATCTAGTGCACATAATATTAAGCTCAAAAACAATAATACCAAAGTTCAAAAACATTCTTCCCTGTGAGATAAAAAGATGTCAAAAAGTAAGACGAATAGTCACACATATACCTTGAAATCTCCCCTTGAATGAATCAGTCACCAAAAACAATTCAATATCACCCCTTGGGACAAAACAATGCCAAAATGAAAAATGCATTCAATGCGATCAACCTCAGCGAATAAAGAGGCATAAAAAACATCAGTAGGTGCAATGGAAGAATCATAAGCACGCCAAGATGACAATTTACCATTTGTCAAATCACTAGCCAATATATCAATGCATATGACTGAATAAATTCATAAACTCCAAAAATTCATTTAATGAATTATAATCAAACTTAATTAATCTCCTCCTCACATAAACCATATGAAAGCATATTGCCCAAACTTATACAACCCGATGTAGAAAGAAACCAAAATAAAACTTGAAAAACCCAAATGATGAAAAACTCGAATCTTCTTATAGGTCTCCAACCAAGAATCAACATTTTCTTAACATAACTCTGTAAATCAAAATCCAGAAGTAGAATTCTCAATCATCAAGCAGAGCCTTATTTTCACATCAAATATACTATTCAACAAGTAAAGAAAAATCCAATCATACACCAATCAACTGATCCTTAGAATACCCATAAATAAAAACTCAGAGAGCCTAGATGTCAACTCCTTTGAGCCTCCTTTTTATTTAAAAAAAAACAACATCAATATACTTCAAAAATGTAAAACACACAATCCTTGTACCCCTCGAAAAAATTCAAAACTGGTCTTTCTTAGCTCAAGGTTTATTATTAATGATTTTGATGATAACTATATAACATTTCAGACTTCAAATTGGACTTATTTCCTTGTATAGATAATGATATAATTCCTAAATAGAAATAAAATCATAGGATAAATGCTTCCATTCTTGCCTTCCTAATAAACTTACCTTATTTATTTCACAATACCTGGAAAGATCTTAAATCTCACTCAAATCGGGTTTATTTCCTTGTATAGGTAATGATATAATTCTTAAATGGAAATAAAATCATAAGAAAAATGCTTCCTTTCTTGTAGAAACCTTCCAAATGAACTTACCTTATTAATTTCATAATATCCGGAAGAATCTTACTAATTCGAACAATTGGCTCCGATATTATGTCATAACATTTGAATATTGGAAGATTCCAGCAAAGAAGATATCGAAGATTTGTTAGATACAAAGTTAACTCAGAACAAAATTGAAGCAATGGCTAGTTGAAAAAAATGTCTACTTAAGAAAGAGCCACTGTAGTTACGAAAAGAAGAAAAGAAGCTAAGGAAGCTAGATTTTCAAAATACATTCACATCATCAATACTTTTGAAAGTTATATCATCATCAAATCTCTTGTGCCTTAGAAAGTGAACAATTCTTTTCGAGAGAGATCATTAAAGCTTATATCTAGCAAATTACTTCTTCATTCTTTGAGAGCTTGTAGAGGCTAGCTAAATACTACTAGTGTAGAAGGTTGAAAAACCTTGAAAAATATGTACTTGTGAGCTTGAAGAGGCTGGTTAAATTACTACATAGGATTTTAGTGAAACACTCAAGTTGGATATTTGGGCACTGGACGTAGGCTTGGGTTATAAGCCGAACTAGTATAAATCGATTGCATCATTCTTTCTCTCCTCTTAACTTTTAAATTTCTGCATTATATTATGTGCGTGTGTTCATTTTAACAAGAAGCTCCTTCACTTTTATAATAGGCTCCTTCTGTTTTTAGCTTGCAAGAAGTTCCTTTCATTTTAACAGTTGTCTTCTATTTTAAATTGTTTAAAAAGGATTTATCGTTCAGCAGGGTCCTATTGTTTAACAGGCTCCTATCTTTATATGAATTGAAAGTAACCTGCAAAAATTTTCAAGTCACACACAATTCACCCCCCTTTTGCGTGTGTTTGCTTTATCAGTCTTATTCATCATCACATTATCTTTGTTATCAACTGTCTAGTTGGTTTCTTCTTCTGAAGCAACTAAATTATCCTCTATTTGAACAATTTCTTCACTAGTAACAACTAACTGTAAATCTGGGCAGTTTTTGGTTCTTGTTTCTTGCTTCTTTGCATCTTTGGCTGGTTTATGATTCTGTTTTTGAAGGTTTTCTTTAACTACCAAGTCAGTTTTTAGACCATCCACATGAAACACATTTTTGAAATGTGGTTGTCCATCCACGTAAAGGGTCCCTCTTCCAATAATTGTGGCCTTCTTTCCATTTTCAAAAGTAACGTGACCATCCATTCTACTTTGATAATCCATCAAGTGACTTCTTTCAACCTTTCTAACCCAAATATGCTTTGGTAACATTGGTTACTGCTGGAAATTCATCATAAAATGTCTAGACTTTCGGTTTTGAGTACTCTGAAATATCATTTGTAACAACTTGTAACAATTTGGCCTTATGTCCCTGTTTACCTTACAAAAGTGACAAGTAGGTATGAATTTTTGTTTCCTCCTTGAAGTTTCTCTTTGGATAGATCTGGCCACACCATTTTTCTCATCATTCGACTTAAAATATCTACCTTTATAGCCAATGCCTTGAAGGTCTCCTTTAATCTTACCAATTTCCAACAACTTTTCTACCTTTTCGATACGTCCATTTAACATTCTTATCCCTTTTTTCGTATTGACCATTTTCAACTTTGTTTCATTAAGCTCATCTATTGGAGATAACAACTTCTTCTCAAGGTCTTAAATGATGTTCTTCATGGTCGAGTTTTCTTTGTTTTTAGCTTTTCATTTTTATTACATGTTTGCACTCAGTTTGTATACATTAACTCATAGGCTTTGTAAATATCCTCACCTTTTGTCCTCTGAATCATCGTCATCACTTTCATAATCTAAATTAAACTTTGGACTTATTCATCTGCATTTTTCTTCAAATTTTGGACTAATTTATCCACGATTTTATCATCAGTTTCTTCCTTTTTAGTTGTTGTTAAGCAAGCAATTGAACTTCTACTGTATAAGGCAATTAATGCAACATTATTGCTCACAAATTCGGCTTCACTACCATACTCACTTTCAGATTGATTCTCACTCCAAGTGCTCATATAAGACTTCCCTTTTCTTTTCTTGAAAGTGTTAGCACATTTTGTTTGCACATGTTCAAAGCCTTGCCATTCATGAAATTGAATTTTCTTTACCTTTCTTTCACCTTTTTGAGTTTTTGTTTATGGTTTGACGTTGTTGTTTGATGAACTCTTACCGTTTCGTCTAAACTCGGGTCTATCCTTCTTCACTTTCTTTAACCACTTTCTGAAATTTCTTGTCAATGACATCATATCTTCATTCTCATCAAATTCATCTCCTCAATCATTCTTCCAACCTTAACTTGCAATGTGAATCCTTTTTTCTTCTCACGTTTATCTCTCAACAAATTCATCTTAAAATTTGTAAGAATTCTAATTACGTTATCTAAATATAATTCATTGATATCATAGGCTTCTTCAATGACTACAATTTTTGGTATGAATCTTGAAGGAAATGATCTTAATGTCTTCTTAACAAGTTTTAAATTCGAATAATTCTTCCCAAGTTGATGTGGTTAGTTTGCAATGTCACGCAGTCTCTCGTAGAGGTCTCTAATAGTTTCACTTTCATCCATCTTTAACTCTTCAAATCTAGTGACCAACATTTAAAGTTTCAAAGTTATCACAGATTTTGATCCCTCATATATTGTTTGCAAAGTGTCCCATGCTTCTTTCGTCGATTCACAAGCTGATATCATGGCAAAGCAACCTTCACCAACTACACTAAAGATGGTGCGCATGGCTTGAGAATTTTGAAACGCTCTCTCTTCTTTAGCCCTTGTCCACTTAGATGCATCTTTAAACACTATTTCTCCCTTTTCATCAATCGTCACTAGATGTGTCCAGCCATTTAAAACTGAGTTCTATGCTTTTGTTCCTTGTGCCTAAATGAATACTCTCATTCATGATTTCCACATAGGATAATTGGAACCATCTAGCAACGATGGCCTGGTGATTGACGCCCCTTCTCTTATAGCCATAATTATGAAATGCGGAACTCCACCAACTTAAAGTACCAAGTTTTGATTTGGTGACCCACTCTGGTACCAATTGAAAATCTGAAAGGATGTAGTTTCGTAAAAACTTGGTTTTTTCATAGTTGCTTTGAATTGTATCTGTAGTTGCTTGATGTAAAGCAATTGTATCAGCAATTTATAAATTTTCTAGCACAAACGAAAACAGAAAAATTAAACGTGAAATAATCAAATCAACACCTGAGAATTGATAATACAGTTCGACACCACTTTCCTACGTATACGGGCCCCTCATCCAGTTTAATCACTTTCACTAAGAATAACAATAGTTTTATTCAAGGAATTATAGAGTTGACTCACCCTATCCTTGACAGTATCTCTCGTCCTCAGAACCCTTGAAAGTATTTCACTCCCAATAACATGAAAACTTCTTGCTAACCTCAATAGAGGATTTTCTCAACATTATTTGATAATAAAGAATGAAAATAAAATAACCCAAGTGATTGAAACAAAAACAGACATAAACAAAGACACTTGAGATAAGAGAAACAACTCCCCTAAAAATCCAACTTCTTCAATGAAAGATTGTGAAGTTGTCCACCAAAAATATGATGTGAACTTTCGATAATGTCACTGAGATATCCTATGCACAGCAGCCACAAAAACTCAACAAAAACACTAACGTTTTATCATTGAAACGTCAAAACAAAAGAGTTGCAACAACTCCAAGTTTTCTAGAAAATTTTCACACAAACCACACTCATAAATAGCCCCACAAAGTCATGTAACCCTAGAGAAAGAACACACCAAATCAACGAAAAATGTAGCTGCCCAATATGGAAAAACTGCAAAAATCTGCTTCAAAATATCACTCAAAATCCCCAAAAATCTAGCTGCCAAGTCACCATATCCTTATTGTTTTTCCCACACAAGATAGCAACAAAACAACCCTAAAATTACTTGAAACACATTAATAATGTAGCTACAAAGTATTTGATGAAATCTCCAAAAATCTAGCTACCTTAGATAGCTATTATCCCCAAAATAGGTTGTCAATTAAGAGTCAAAAAATCACCAAATAACTATATCTTATATTAGTCATGATATGGTGATTTGATTCCAATTAAATCATATCCTCATTAGGATTTTAATCTTCATGTAAGAGTCCCACGTATGATAGATAACTTAGCATAGTAAAATTTTAAAGGTGTCCAACTTTGTCCAAATACAAATAATGCCCAAAATTAATTAATAAGATAGCTTATCACATATCTTAACAAATTTGTTTATACAATAATATAACAGTTAACTTTTCAGATATGGAGTGCATAAGTAAGCAGAAGACTTCACGAATCAATATTGGGATAGCGGTCCATTCCAATTCCATGAAAGAATAGGTGAGAAAACATATGATGGACGCAATACTCATATGTTGGGCATAGAACAGTGACAATGTAAAGGGAATAGCTAGGTCTTGTAAAAGGAACCAAATCAATAGTAATCACACGCAATCATTTCTGTCACCACATTCACTCATATTTCGATTAAAAAAGACATAAAATTTTCAACACTCTAATCAATTTCGCTAAATTTTTTATATTTTAAAAGAATTTTATAAAAAATTTTAATATTAGTTTTTACTAAAAATTTATTAATTTTTTATACTTAATATTTTTAAATACGTGACACTCCATATAAGCATCTATATTAAAAAGAGTGATTGAGAATTATCAAACCACATAAATAATATGTAAAATAGAATAACTTATTAATAAGTAAAATATTATAGTTTTAATTTTAAATCAAATTAATTTATATTATGAATATTAAAAATTATCATATTTTAATACAAATAATAATATTTAAAATTGATAAGTTACTCAATTTTACATTTATTATCTGTGTAGCAGTGTAGAATTGGAAATGTAGAAATACTCTTTGTATTTTTGTGTGTGAATAATGTGACATACATCTACCTATTTGATACACTCTAGGTGTGTCTAACTAAAGTAACAAATCAACCCAATAATACACAACATTAATGTATATGCTTTTAAGAGAAAATAACGTCTAATTACAGTGGATAGTTGATTGAATAAAGTTTATATTCATATATGTTAATATATGTTAATTTCCTCCCTCAAACTCTAGGTGGTAGTGAAAATCATAACTTGAGTTTGGAGAGAAGATCTTGAAAATGTCGAGGCATATGTGATTTAGTAAAAAGATCAACAATTTGTGCTTAAGACGAGATTGAGACAAGTTGTATTGTTTTGTGAAGCATATGATGATGCATAAGATGACAATAGATCTCGATGTGTTTAGTTTATTCATGAAAGGCATCATTGTGAGCAATTTGTACGGCACTATGATTATCATAAAAGAGAGGAACTGTTAAAGAAAAGGTGACACCAATGTCTTGAAGAAATCACCATAACTATAAAAGTTTAGAGGTAGTGTTAGCTAGGCCTCGGTATTATGATTCAATGCTTAAGCCAGAGACAATCGTTTTCTTTTTGCTATACTAAGAAATGAGAGACGTGCCAAGAAAGAAATAGTACCCATTGGTAGATCGATGATCAGTTGGGTTTTTAGCCTAGTCGACATCAGAGTATGCACGTAAATCCAATGACGATGAATGACTAAAGTGAAGTCCACGAAACAAGATGCCTCCAATGTATCAGAGTATAAGAAGAATAGTAGAAAAGTAAGTGGTACGATGTGCAAACATGAACTGCCTGACAATATAAGCTGTATGAATGAATTGCTTGACAATTAGTTGTTGATAAAGTGTACCATCACTCAGAAGAGTTCCATTAGTGACAGAGATATGATCATTAAAATCGAGTGAAGTGCTAGCAATCTTAGTGTCAGTAAGACCAGCACGAGAGATAAGATCAGTAGCATAAGCTTCACCCAGAGTTTCTTAGGTGGGACTTTCTCCCCTAACATGCTCCTTGTTGCTTTAATAACTGTTCCAGTTTTTCGTTCTATAATACCTTTTTATTATGATAGATACTTGGTCATATATTGTTTTTGAATTCTATGAAAATTGTAGAAATTTGTAAATTGTGTGTAGATGAACTTACCATCGTATTTAGTTTGCAATTTCAAAATAGAGCAACCACTTTGTTTCTCAATCATATCTTTAAATTCTTTAAATCATTCAAAACCGTCTAACTCTTCCTTCAAAAAAATAATCCCATGTCTTTCATGAAAAATCATCAACAAAGAGCAAGAAGTACTTAATACTATTAAGTGAAAGCGTTTGGATCGGTCTAAAATGTTTGCATGTAACAACATTAAAGGTTGGGAGGCTCTATATAAAATTTTAGGAAACTTATATCCACGATGATGCTTTTCAATGCAGAAAGCTTCACAAGGCTTTCCATTGCTAGTTATACTTGGAAGGACAATTACTAGATTCTTTTTAGACAATAAGGTTAGTCCACCAAAATTGATATGATCAAACCTTTGATGCCAAAGCAATGCATTATCATTGTTAGTTACTTTAAAAGTACTGATATGAACATTAGTAAATACAAGCATAAACATCCTCTCTTATACCATTTGGACATAATAGAGCAAGTGGATGCTTTTCTTTCCATAAATCATGCATTTACCAGACAACTAAATAGTCAATCTTCATTAACTGAACCACACTAATAAGATTATAATTTCTTCCTAAATTTGTCAAAATAGCAATCATACTCATTCTATATACCTGACCCTCATTGTTATCGTCCAATCTTACTTTATTATTCGAGGACTCATTAATCTCCGCAAAGAGTTTTTTTCTTACTAGTCAAATGGTTACTGTAGCGACCATAAAGATACGAAACAACATTAGACTAATTATGAGTAGCTAAACAAGCAATGAAGACTGCATTGGAGCAAGCAGAGACAAGCCACTTCGGTGGTGAAATTGAATAGAATACGCAAGGAAGTAGATAAACTGAGTGACGATCATCATATCAATCTATCCCATAAGGAGAAATAGGTCCCTTTTATTATTATGTCTCAATTAGTTTTCTTTACGGCAAAGTCAATAAAGTCAATAGCTTAAAATTTGAAAAAATAGATTTAAATATTATCAAAGTTCGCTAAAAAAGATGTATGTAAAGAAAGAAACAACAAAAAATAGTTATTAAGCTTTAAGCTTGACAAATTAACTTTTTTATAATGTCATTTTTAATATAGGGTACTTTTTATTTTTATACCTAATTTAATCAAAATCATATTTTCAAAATAAATTAAAATTTTGTTTGAATTCTTGATACTTAAGAGTCTAAATCAAATGGACTTTTTAATAATTATATCCTATAATCAATACCTAAGTGTTTATGAGTATAGGCTCAAACATAAAATGAATTTAAAAATAATCATTTATTTATTTTACTTATTATATCAGTCAATTGTTAAAGGAGTGCATGACGCCACAGAGAGAAATTCACTCAATAAAACAAACCATTAAAAGTTCAAATAATATTAAAAGAAAATCAAGTCCAAATCATAAGTCCACGAACTCTCAAAGCTTAATTCAAATCTTAAGTGCTAAATCAGTTGTTTTATGCTTTTCTCAGTTCTAAGTCAATCCAAAATTGACTGAAAACACTGGTTATTAGTCACAATTCTTAGAAACTTTCTTTAGTCCCATATCAATTTTATTCTAAGCCCTAAGACCCAACTCCAAGCATACCATTTTGATTTACCAACTCCAAGCATATCATTTTGATTTATATCCCTAAGACTTAGTTATAGGCGTTCATTTCATTCCAAGCACTAAAACTCATATCTAGACATTCATTTCTATGTTTTAAGCCTTAAGATCCACTTTAGGTTTTTTATTTTAACTTCCACGTCCTAGGACTCAATCCTAAGCATCTCTTTTTAATTTCAAACCTTCAAACTTAGATCTAGGCGTATCTCTTTAATTCCAAGCCTCATGATTCCGTACGGGCGACTCCTTCATCACGTACTAAGGAACATACTACTATATAGGGTAATTGCCTTTGTCCTGAAGAATGTTGGAGCCACTTATTAGCACTTTATAAACAAAATATTTAAGTCTTAATTAGAAAAAAATATAGAAGCATATGTAAATTATATGATTGTCAAAATAACCGGGACAAAAATCACTTAGCAGACTTGTGTCAATATCTCGATGGTCTCATGAAAAACACAGAAAATGTGTATTTTTCAGCGTCTCCATAAAAAAGTCCCTTGATTTTGTGACAACATAACGAGTTGTAACCATTAACCCTCAAAAGATAGACACCATTGTCAGTGTGACAAACCCTAGGCCTATGAAAGACGTGCAATAATTAACATGACGTATTGCTAGCTTCTCGAGCTTGCTTTTCATGTTTGTGAAGATCAAAAGAGTTTTGTTAGGACGAAGAACGTGAAACGGCCTTTAAACATCTAAAGATATGTCTATAATAGCCAACCTAATTGTCCACCCCTTCCACAATGGAAAAGTTATATTTATAAATCGTTTAAGCAATAAATTTCATAAAAGTGAGCTAGAGAGAAGACAAGAAAAGATTATTGTACTACGTCATTTTTGAAGATGCAGAAATTTGTTATACTAAGTTGAAGAAGACGACCCCACTGTAGAAGTTTCTGCCTGAAAGTTGAGATCATACTTTCAGAGCCATGAGATTAACATTATGACAGACTTGTCACTGTGACAGAAATTATACAAATTTGATTTATGCCCTTGTAGTCAATTTATTTTGATTGTAAATTTATTTGTATGATATTATTATTATTTAATAAAAGTCATTCTTTATCTTTGTGTATTTGTTAATTATTTAATTATTAATCATAAAGATAAATTCCATGGAATAATTGTTATGCAATTAGAACTTATAATACGATTATAATTATGAGATTCAAATTGTATTTTTCTGTATTATTCCTAAAATGTTCCTAATAGTAGTTTCATTAAGACGAGATATTGATGAAATTGTTAGACTAATATATGTTTGTTTCTTTCTTATGAAAAAAGTAATTGATCTTGTAGATTAAAGTATGAGACACTTAAACAAACACTACACCAAAATAAGGAGTTTTTAGATGCTTATACCTAGACGTATCTAATAATTGTCTTAAATAATCTAAGAATTAGTGGAGTTTTTAGACATTTATTTAAGAGAGCAAAATGTGTCTAAAAAATATACAAAACAAGAGTCTAAAACTTTTAAAATTTCCAATTAGCGGGACGAAAATTGGCACCTTTTATAATTTGTAGCAAGTACGAATCCAGAAATAACGATTAATTAATGTCAAAAGCAAGTAATTAATCTTAAAAAAATAATCGTTGATAATTTGAAGAAATTTTGTAATTAAACTCAATATAGCCCTGTCAAAAAAAAAACTCAATATAACCTATAGAGTTTTATAAACTTATAGTTTGTTAGTCGCAAGTTCATCCATAATTTTCATTTATGTATATTTCATTCACATTATCATTTTTCATTATCTATTTCATATTAATTCAATTAATTTGATGATATTGAATACATTTGTTTTCAGTCCAGATTTTTATATTTGCTGGCTTAAAATATTTCAAAATATGATATAACATTTTAAAATACATATAAGGATAAATTTAACCATCTTCAGATAGATAAATTTAGGCCTCAACCTATAGAAAACATACTATTTATATTAAAATAATTAATTCAAAGTTAAAAAAAGTTATCAAATGGGGCAGCAAGAAAATATGACATAAACTTTGGAGTTTAATTTGCAGTTACTGTGCATTATTATGTCTCCCTTTTCATGCCTTAAAGAGTCCTAAATTACTTCACCGTTACGGAACTCAATCATCAAGTACTGAAATCGAGTGTGAAATAAACATTCTCACCCTACATTTAATTACTAATAATACGATAAGAACTCGTTTCCATGCTCCAATGAAGCCGTAAGATCAAGGCACCAGTAATATTTAATGGTTTCGATTATATTACTTTACCCTTTTTCTCTAAGTCCGTCTGCCATGGTCAGCTCTCAGCTCCCCATTTCTGAAATCAATTTCGATTCGCCAAATAGTTTTGAATTTGCCTTGTTGCTTAGAATTCGATTGCTGGCACCATCTTTCGATGAAGAACAATCTCGAAATCTTTGATTTCAAGGAGGAAGACTAGTTATCGGAGATCACCGCCAGTAGATTCTCCAACAAATTAAAAGACCCTAACCTCGTCAGTCTCTCCATTTTGAAGTAAGACTTTCTTGAACACGGTAAGCTTCCCGAATCTTCTCCAGAATCTCTGCTTTGATTGCTGAGTTACTCATTAGAGTTTTTGTTTGTCACTACTTGTTATTAGTTTCTATTTGATAAGTTTCTACTTTCTGATATCTTCCTAATCCCTTTCGCTCTTTTACGTTGCCAATTATCTGCATCATAGAGTCAATTTCCTTTTCATTTCTGTTTTTCGTGTCTAATAAATTTTTATCTTCTTTGCATTTTGAATGCCTACGATAATTGAGCTTGCAGTCGCGGCAATGGAGGAGTTAATTAGAATGGCCCAAATTGGTGAACCATTATGGATGAATAATGTAGATGGAAGAACCACACTGAATGAAGATGAGTACATCAGGGCATTTCCTCAAGGAATCAGTCTAAAACCAACTGGTTATAAGTGTGAAGCTTCAAGGGAAACTGCTATTGTTAGAATGAATCACATTAACCTTGTTGAGTATCTCATGGATGCGGTGAAAAGGAGTCCTGAACAGGTATGACATTGCTTTTTGTCGTGTATTCCATTATGACTGAAAATTGCATAAGCTATGCCGTTTGTTTACTTAATTTTTATTTCAGGAAGAGACGATTTATTTAGATAAATACTTTATATTGGATGATTCTTCTCTTTCTGATGGTGGTGATGAAGAGGTAAATGAAAATGAACTCTTGCAATCTTTGAAGCATGAACCATGTGGATTGTTGCATCTGAGCATGACAATATATTGCATTAATATTTTTTTGGACAATAATTTCAACTCAAAGCTACTTTTAAATCGTTAATCTATTCGCATTTTGAAACTTTATATAGATCATTGTGTGCTAGTAATCTAACAAGTGTACATAGTGCTTCACACGAATCTTTTTTCTAAGGATTGGGGTCAATTTTGGTATTACATGCAAAACAATGATCCTCCACTTAAGCCTTTGCTCTGTATGCAATTGGACTTACCTTCTGCATTCTTAAGTAACATTGTGTGAGTTGCATAAGGGACATAGCATTTATGGTAGATGAATTAACAAATTGCTATACTCCAACATAGCAGCACGAAGTAGAGGGAACATATCTTGAAGAATACAATATCTGCAATGAAGATGCCAATGACCAAGACTAGAATTCAATTCAACTAACAGCAAGAAGAAGGCAATATGAGCATGTCGCATGGCATCATTATATGCATTAGGCTCACGGGGTGGGATCTATATCAAAGAGGATAATCTTAAGCACAGGATGGTGTCACTGCCTGCAGTTGTACAGCGTAAACACAAATGTCTAACAAACAAATACATTATCCGATTCTAATCCGATTCGAGGCATGACAGGTTTTCACTGTCCATTTTTAGCTTTGATGAATGGATTGAATTGAAGCAAAGGGTAGAATTGGAGTCGTTGAAAGTTGTCATAAGTTGCATATGTTAGTCAAGTTAATTTTCCTTCCGAAAATATGTAGAGTTGGGACTATGGAGTCTCAGACCATTACAGCGAAATGCCTTCTGCAGCCAACCAACTTTTGTTACAATGGTTTAGGAGTTTGCTAATGTTGCTTATACCTCAAACACCATTTTCTTTATATAGTGAATAGGCATTACGAATGAAAGATCAGAAACAAAAGTCAAACTGAACTATTTTTCTGTAAATAAAAAAAGGGCAATATTCAAAAACTTGTTATTGTATACTTTTCACACTGCAACAGTTGACTGAAAAGTTGATAGTTGTTTATCCAAATAGCAGTGAGGTGTGGGATGGTGGAGCTAAAAAGTGGCTGGTAAGTGCCATTTTTATTCTCTTCTTGAAAGTAACTGTTGTTGATGATGAATCTCTGGCTTATTAACAAATATTCTCTTCTTGAAAGTAACTATTGTTGCTTTATACGCTTATACGCAGTCTTAATGTTCTGAGCAAGTTATATGGCATGATTTTGTCAAATATGCTTCGCTTCGTTTTACTTTCTTAGCTAATCTAGAAGTTTGACATTGTAATTTTTCATTAAATCATATAATTAACTTGCATTTGTAGTGTTATAAGTTATTTTTCTTCTCTCTATCTTTTAGGTGCCATATTTTTAGATTAAGAAAAATAATTGGACTCTGAATGCAGACATGAATGATCGATGGAATTTGAGGTTTGACTTGTAAGGAAATGGACTAGAGATGTTCTTTTGAAGTTGAGATTTGCAAGCTGCAAAGTTCATGTCCTTTTTGTTTGACTTAGTCATGAATACTATAAGATGTCTAATATGTACTGGGTTGTACTTCTTGTGTATACAAAATACAGAGTAGGGGATCGATGCAATTTGTTTGTTTTATTGATTTTCTTTAGTAATGATCTACGTGACTTGTATTGATTGGTTACCACCAATTACTATATTATTCATTATAACAGCCAAGTAATAACAGAGTTTTGTTTCTATCTTCTCTCTCTTTCTCTGATTTCGATTTGAATTAAGTTTTTATGTGATTAATTTATTAAAATTTATTATAATAATATGTGTTATCTTAAAAAAAGATGCAAAAAGCAAATTGTAAGCTTATTATTTTACTAAAAAAGGTGGAATTTTTTGACGTAAAAAACCGTCTAAAAATGAAAAATATTGACAAAAAAAGCATCTAAAAGTTTACACAAAGTGTCTAAGATAGCATTTATGTATCTAAAAAAACCGTCGAAAATGTATGTTTTCGACGCATCTATGTGTAAATAGATTTTCGACATGTAGATTTTCGACGTTTAGATGTGTAAAAATCTATGTTTTTTCGACACTTAGATGCGTAAAAAATCTATGTTTTTTCGGTGCATCTATGTGTCTAAGAAAACTGTCGAAAATAGTTTTTGTGACACTTTTTTTTTATGCTTTATAAAGTGTCTAAAAACTCCACCTTTTTTGTCATTAAACTCCATATTTTGCTGTAGTGAAATATATGGGTGCTTATTAGAGAATAAGTTCACTGAACTGACCTGATTATGAGAATCCTGAATAGAACATTACTTGTGTGTTTGTGGATTATCTTATAATGATGGTTGTATAATTGATCTTCAGACTTGAGATTAACAAGGTATCTAGTGTGGGAATTACTGTGTTTTGATGCTATTTATGAATCGTCCTAGGATAATTCAATCGGTAGTAATTAGATACAGTATGAATCATATGTAGATAGTTAAGTAAGTCAATATAGGATTCGTCACTCTAAAGTAATTAGAGAGAATATTCTACTGTTCTTGATTAGTAATGATTTATAGAACTCTTTGGTTAGAGTAAATTGATATTTGAAAAAGATGTTTTCAAATTTTAATTATAAATCAATTACTAATTAGCAAGAATGAACATGATTGAATGATAAGAGTAGACACTATATCCATACTCTGTCCAATTAAAATATTGAATAATGAAAGGATTAAATTATACTTTATAGTCACACATGGACAGGTTAGTCAATCATTATGACATCCCTGATATTTGGGTAATCATGACATGTTGCTAGACGTCAATCATAATTTATGATTATGAATTATTTAATTGGAGAATTAAAGATAAATTAAAAGAAGTTTTAATTTATCTAATATAATTGTGAATTAAAATTAAAATTTATAATCATTGCCAATTTATTAGGAATCTAATAGATCACACATCAAAGAGCAATTTGTGAAAAAAATCAATTTAATTAAGTTGGAATTAATTAGAAAGTTTGAGAAACTTTGGGGATCAAATATAAAATATTTGATTTTATTAAAATTAAATTAATTGTAATTAGAATTTGATTTTAATTATAATTAAAGAGATTAAATTTTAATAAAAACTCTTATTATTTTTCTATTTAAATAGGAAAAGCTTTTAGAAGCTAGCACTTTTTTGACTTCTTCCTCCCAAAGCAGTTGAGAATTGCTTTGTGGATACTATCAGAGGCTCCACTTGAACAACTCGTGATTAATCAATTGGAAAAAAATTTCAAAGATTTTTCAACAGGAATATGAACAAGGTACGATTTTTAAATTGTTTTATGATTTATTGAAGTTTATTTAATTATCGGGATCCGCTAGAAATTCGTAAAATTTTGTTTTCTGCTGCGCCCGTGATTCGATCACGGTTGGATTCGAATAGTGGTATCAGAGCCTCCTTTAATTGTTATACTTGGATTTGTTGCTTGATTGTTGTTGATTTTGATAAAAATTAGGCTTTTATTCTTCTGGTTTTGTTTTATCTGAAACCATTCTTCAACTATTTTTGTTTTTGATTTCTGGAAATTGTGTCCTTACAAAAACCTAAAACCTATTGACAATGCATATGTGCTTGAATTTATTGTTAGTGGTTGAATGCGATGCTGGAAATTGTTTCCACTCTTATGTTTAGAGTTCCGACAAACCTAAAACGTGAAGTAGTTTATTGCAATTCTGGATTTATTCTGCCCCTTTCTTCTAGAACCCTAAAAATCAAATAAGACTGTGCAATTTACTACCTAGCTCTTCTCTTTGTGTATTGCTCGTTAAAGATCTGGAAATTTTGTTTTCATATGTTTGTGTTTTTCTGACTGCTTTAGGTTTTCTGGATTTCGTACTGTCTATTTTGGATTTCTGCTATTCATATGCTTGCGATTATTGTTTGCTTTTGTTGTTTAGATTGTGAATCTGTTGAAAACTGATGGAAGTGTGGCGACTCTGGAGAAATCGATGGGCATTAATCACCCATCGAAGGCGACTCCACAGGCAATGCCATCCACTGGAGAAGTATATAGGCGTTAATCGTCCATCGACCGCGACACCACAGGCGACGCCATCTATGACATAGCTTGTGCAGTCCGAGGGAGAGGGGTGGGTTGGTGGTGAGTGACATAGGTTGTGGTTTAACGCACAAGGGAGGTTGAGAACAGTTGTAGACATTGTGGAGGATGATTTGCAGAAGACGCCGAATGCTTTTGGAGAAGACTCCACACACGTCCACGTTCTCCAAAAGTGTCTGTCACAAACATTGACTGGCGCGTGCAAACTCTTCTTTGACCTAGCACACGGCCCGCGTGTCATCATCACTACACGCGCCAGACACCCTCCCAACCCTCTTTGATGTGTTTTAAATGTTTTAAATCCTTAAATCTTCAATTTTATTAATGTAATAAAAATTAAATTAATTATACTCCTAATAAAATTAAAAATGTTTTACTAAAATTTTGAAAATTATTTTCAAAAGAATTTTTATTAGGAAAGGTTTTGGAATTTAATTTAATTTTTCAAGAGTTGAATTATTAAATTAAATTTGTTACCAAATCAATAATTTGAATTAAGCAAAAGTTTTAAATCATTTCTTTCATAATTGGATTATGTTTGAAATTATAAATATAATGAGATTATATCATTTTGATGAGACCAGAAAATTTTTGAAATTTTAAATCCCTCAATAAATTATTAAGTACACGTTAGGAATGTGATAGTTGCCTTCTATTATTTAAGAATAAAACTAGAATTCTGTTTATTGATTGGCTTGTAGAGTAAACTCAATTTTATCTTAAATTAATGGGTCCTACTTAACTAAAATTGTATGATTTGGATGAGTAAACTCATGATCATATAGATTTAGAGGCAGGGTTAGGAATAATATATGTGATATATTTTGGCAAAAGTTGTCACCTAACGGTTCTAGGAGTCACATGAGATGTGATTGAAAAGATATTTTCTACCTAAGTTATTTTTAATTGGTTTATTGAGAAAACTCAAGATCAATTAATTTTAAATAGGATCTTAGCCTACTAGAAAATTATTTGATAAATTTTTAAAATAATAGTGAGGGCTATTATTTTGAATAAAATAGTGGGAGTAACCAAATAATTTTAAATTTCTTATTTTATTTTGATTTTTGGATATAAACTAATATATGCTTCTTTTATGTTTTTTAGTTATTGAATTTGAAGATGACTACCAACCTGACATTGAGGAGCATTATGGATCCCAGCAAGCTGACTGGACCCAACTTTTCGGATTGGCTACGAAACTTAAGAATAGTTCCTAGGCAAAAGAAGAAGTTGTATGTTCTTAATATTCCTACTCCATCAGAACCTTGTTCAGGTGGGACTGATGAAGATTGGGAGAAATATTAGCATTATATTGATGTCGCTGAACAAGCTACATGTGTGATGTTAGCTTGTATGTCTCCTAAACTTCAGAGGCAGCATGAGAACATGGATGCACTTACTATGATATTGCATCTTAAGGAGTTATTTGGTGCACAAAGTAGGGTGGAGAGATAACAAATCTCCAAGGCGCTGTTTTAATCCAAGATGATAGAAGGATCTTCAGTCAACGTTCATGTGCCGAAGATGATTGGGTATATTGAAAAATTAGCCCAATTAGGTTTTGACATAGAACACGAGTTAAACGTTGATCTGGTGATACAGTCTTTGAGTTCGAGCTTTTCACAGTTCGTTATGAACTTCAACATGAATCAAAAGGACATGACATTACTTGAACTGTTGAACATGCTTAAGACTACGGAAGGGTGCTTTAAGAAAGAACCCAGTTCTGTACTTATTATCAGTTCTTCTAAAAGGGCTTTAAGAAGAATAATAACAAGAAACAGAAGGCTTCTACTAATGTAGTAAAAGCCAAAGGAGATATTAAGAAGAAGAGCAATGATAAGGGCACATGTTTTCATTACGGAGTCGACAAACATTGGAAGAGGAACTGCTCATCTTATCTTGCTAGCCTGAAAGATAAGAAGCTTAAGGAAGCTGTCTCTTCAGGTATGTTTATGGTTGAGATCAATCTTTCTACTTTTGTTTCACATTCTTGGGTATTAGATACTGGTTGTGGTTCTCATATTTGTAATAACATGCAGATGTTAACAAAGAGTAGATTATTGAGGAAAGGTGAAGTGGACCTGCGAGTTGGCAATGGAGCAAGAGTTGCTGCATTAGCTGTAGGAACTTGTAGTTTAACTTTGCCTTC
>JAOTAY010000002.1:22366975-22401726 GCA_025629805.1 Erythroxylum baracoense
CAATATTTTATACAATATATTGAAAAGGAAATAATTGATTTGTTGAATATAATATTCAATTATAAACACAAATTAATCGCTATCATCACTGAATTATAAAACAAATCATCTTCTTTTTCTCGAGAATTACAATCAAACTCAGGCTCTTCTTCAAATCTGTGGCCTTCCTCTTCCTCTCCAGATGAAATTTTAACATATTCATTACATGGATCATTCAAAGGTTCATTATCCTCATATATGGCAGATGCATTTATTTCATAAATATCTTCCTGAAATGCTTCAATTTTAATTCTCTGTTCTCTTTTTCCATGTAATTCAAAAGCATCTCTAGGTTTAACTTTGCAAACGGCCAACCAATCTAACTTATCTAGTCGTAAGCTGGAAAAAAGGCCATTATACGCCTGGATAGCTTGCATTGCCAACGTGAAAGGTTCAAATTGTCTAAATCTTCTTCGCTTGTTGATTTTAACTAGATTATATCGGCTATGCACTTTTGTACCAACATTTGGAGTTGAATCAAACCAATCACACTTAAATATGACGCTTCTCTTTATTAGCAATGCAGGGTACTCAATTTTAAGTATCTCAATAATTTTACCATAGTAATGCATCAATTCTCCCTGTATGCAAACTCCACTATTTATTGTTGTCATCTATGACCATGATATTCTGTATTATATTTGTATCCATTAACGAAATACACCAGATACGATTTAATAGTTTACAAAGGTCCCTTTGCAAGATCACATATGAACTTGTTCTCTATTGGATTTTCTAAGACCTACATAAAAAATTATCATATTAAACAATATAATGTCATTTGAACACTTAAATCTTATAATTCAATCATTTCAATATTTGTAAGTGAAAACTTACATATTTTTCAAATCATCGAGGAAAGTGTCTTCCAACTTCTTTATTAATATCATCCTATGTTTTGTCGGGCACGCGTAACAATTTCTCGTATAATCTAAAAATATTATTATGTATTTCAGTTATGAATAACACTAAATTTCACAACCCAAATAACCGATTTCAACTTACTGCATGAAAGGTTGAACCTCTTGACAGTTTAATAAAATCTAACCATAGGTAGCCTCAACTTCTTCCTCTGTTAACATTCTTCTTATTAAGTGTCCATATGTTCATCCAGGATATGTGAAAATGGATAAGTTACCATCAGCATCACTACTTCCTCCCCTATTGTCATTACGAGGAATTTTTCTTTCTCTTGTGTGAACATGCGACTCAAAATAATGTGAACAAAATATACTAGCTTCCTCCAATAAATAAGCATTACATATCGAACCTTCAACTCTAGCCTTGTTTTTGACATTTTTCTTTAAGTAATGCAAATACCTACATTAGCAAATAGGGTTATTACAATTTTGTTATTAAAATATGATATTACTTCAATTACAATCATTTTTGTTGAATTCCTCTCAAATGGATACATCCAATGATATTGAGCTGGACCGGCTAGTTTAGCCTTATGACCTAAATGGACAGCAGATGCTCAATACAGTCAAAGAAGCTTGGAGGAAATATCCCTTCTAACTTGCACAAAATTACTGAAATTTTCTTTTCTAGTTTTTCCATTTCAGCCAACTTGATTTCAAATTACGTCAAGCTTTTGAAAAACAAACTTAATTCTGTTATTACTTCCCAAACCTTATTCGATAGCAACTCCCGAAATGCAATTGGAATTAGCCTTTGCATAAACACATGACAATTATGACTTTTTATCCCAAATAATTTATACTTCCTCATGTTTACACACCTTGCCAAGTTTAAAACATAACTATTAGGAAACTTTAGACTTTTCAACCATTCACACAATATTTCTTTTTGTGTTTTGTCCAAAGTGTAACATGCTTTCGGATATTTACCGGAGCAAAAATCTTTATATAACTCATTCCTTGTATAAAAAGGCTTCAAATCATCTCGTGATTTTGCATTGTCTATTATCCTCCCTTCAATGTTCATTATGATATTGAACAAATTGTCAAAAATATTTTATCACATCTAGATTATGACGTATCAAATTAGTTTTCCAACATAGCAAATCCCAAAAGATGCTTCGTTTTCTCCAACCAAAGTTTTTACTGATGCTTTTATTAGCTTCATCAGCTTTAAATTCTGTAACTTTCAGCAAGTCTAATTCCTCAATCTGCTGCAATATCTCTTCACTAGTTTTGTCAGAGGGAGGAGGTGTTTTTACCATCCTATTCTTAATGAACTTTTATTTATTGCGTGTAAATGGATGATTTGGAGGAAGAAATTTTCTATAGTTGTCAAACCAACATATTTTCCCCCATTTATGCATCAGAATCATTATCATAATAAGGACAAGCCAATTTTCATGTTGTGCTCCATTCAGACAATATAGCATATGCTGAAAAATTACTAATGATCCACATCAAAGCTGCTCTCAACATAAAATTTTGTTTTAGAGATCATATGTCTCAATACTATATTCCCAAAGATGCTACAATTCAGATATCAATGGTTGTAAGAATACATAAATTTCATGCTTTGGATTTGTAGGCCCTGGCACAATCACTGTCAAGAACATACATGCCGCTGTCATACATATCCATGGAGACAAATTATACGGAGTAATTATGATTGGCCATGATGAATATTGCTGGCTGGATTGATCAAAAGGTTGGAATCCATCTGTCGACAATCCCAACCTAACATTTTGACTTTCAGCTGCAAACTCATAATAGGTGTCATTGAAATGTTTCCATGCCAGTGCATCAGATGGATGACTCATTATTCCATCTTCCTATTCATGTTCATCATGCCATCTTATGTGAGATGTAGTAACATTGGAAGCATATAGTCTTTAAAGTCTTAGAGTTAATGGAACATAATACATCCGCTTCCAGGGTACTAATTTATGTTTCATAGAACGCTTTCTAGGCTTGAACCTAGATCGACCACAAAATTTGTACTCTTGTAATTCCACATCATCTCCCTAATACAACATATATCTCAATTTGCAATAACCAATCTTTTCAACAGGCAAACCAAGACCTCTAATAAGTTTCGTCATATTGTGAAAAATATCATCCATTATATGATCAGGAGACAATGATTCATTATACAATCCAAGAATTTTATCAAAACTACGATCAAAAATATGCTCTTTATACTTTATGTTAAATATTCGATCAATTGAAGACAATTGAGTCATTGTCTCACAATTTGGCCATAGTTCTTGGTCAGCTGAGTGTAGTAAGTTAAAAAACTGTTTTGCATGTGGGTTTGGTTCTTCTTCAAGATTTTCTATATTTTCCTGAAAGGTATAACCAGCTACATCATAAACCATTTTCATGTAAAGATTTTCATTTGCATCCATATTATTTGTTCTAAATCCAATCCCCCTTCAAACTCATTTAAGTTCACTGACGATTGTACTTCATTACCCCTTGAGGTACTACAAAACAATGATTCCCTACGTCGTGTCCACTCAAAATAATTTGTGACAAACCCTTTTCTCAACAAATGCCCATTCACTTCATCAATAGGAAGGAAATGAATGTGTTTGCACTTTTTAGATGGACATCTGATCTTTGGGTCATCCATATATGCAAGTTTAGAACATGTATAATGAATAAAAGCTTCAACTCCCTCAACAAACTCAGGATTAATGAAACCATAAGGTGTTAATCATCTATACATCCAAGATCTATCAACATTACTCATTTCTATAAAACTGTTAATTTCAAACAGTGATTCCATAGTTAGTATCCTTCATGTTCCCCAAAGTTTACAGAGCATCTAAACTTTACACAACATCCCCTAAACATTAACTAATTGAATTAATTACCTACAATTGATTTCAAAACTATGGTTCGTGAAATTGTTTACACCTGTGAATCAAGAAAATAAGTTCTCGCTGTGACTCCTAGACTCGTAGAATTTTTCACTGATAAGTCTCACGGGAGCTGCATCACGGGTTTCCAACCTATATACTGTCTTAAGGGTTTATTATGGAAAACCTAAAAATTTGACAAATTAACTCATAATCATGTTATATATTATCATATTAGCATAAATGAGTGATGCAACACCTAATATTAAGTATATGTAAAATGGAAATTTAACAACTATAAAAATGTTAAAATGCTTCTTATATGAAGTTACTAATTGACTATATGAACCCCTTAAAATGTAGTAATATCATAGTATATTTGTTTAACATTCAAACCCCTCTTATATTGATACATAAACAAAACCATAGTCCTCAATCCATAATGCCATTTGCAAGACAACTCAACCAATATCCTATATTAAAGTTCCTCAAAACCCCTAAAAAAAGATTATAAGATTTATGATATTGCATCTAAATACATTACTATATCTAGAGATCTAGTTTTTTATAAAGAGCATTTTGCTTAAAAGGAATGCAATTATAAAACTTATGAAGTCCTTCTAACTGTTGATACTTTCACAAAAGATTTACATATTACCTATAGATAACTCTCCTTTACATAATATTCAAAATATTGATCATAATGTTTCCTCTCCTCATTTATCATTTATCCCATCTTCACCCTCTTTATCTTATAATCCTTTAACCTTTACCACCATCAGAAAGAGTTCAAGAGAATATAAAATTCCTGTATGATTGGATGATTTTGTATATAATGCATTTCAATCTCCACATACATCATTTATAGCTGATTGTCTCCATAGTCATTATCTCACATACCAAACATATATCCTTACACTCATATAACTTTATTCCTACTTACATGTCATTCTTAATAATTGCGACAAAATTCTAGGAACCTATTTCTTATAGGCAAGCCAGAAATCATCGTGAATAGATTTATGCTATTCCAAATGAATTAGATGCTTCTGAACAGAATTTGACTTTGAAGTTAACCTTACTCCCTATTGAAAATAAGACTATTAGGCCAAAAATGGTTTACAAAGTCAAGCTTAAGATTAATAAAACTATAGATAGATTCAAGGCTAGGTTAGTTACCAAAGGGTACAATCAAATTCATAGTGTTCATTATGTTAATAGTTTTTCCTAAGTTAAAGTTGTCATAGTCAAATTGTTAGTTGCTCTAGCTAATCATAAAGTCCAGCCTCTAGATCAATTAGATATCAACAGTTGCAGATTGAATAGGTTTTTGAATTTCGCATATGGAACAATGAGTTTATTTCTAGCTTAAAAACTTTTGACTTTACTCATTCAATTATGACCCATGCTTATTTGTTAAAAATCAAGACTCTCAACTTTCTGCTTTTTAATATACTTAGATGATGTTTTGATTACTGTAAATTCATAAAAGGAAGTTTAACATCTTCTATAAATAGTAAAAGATCACTAACAGGATACTATGGTTTTCTTAGTCCTTCACTCATTTTATAAAAAAGAAAAAAATAAAAAAAATATCTCAGCGCATTCAGCAGAAGCTAAAAATATTCCAACCCACCCTATATTAATTCATTGATAAACCCAACTTTAAGAATGTAACAACCAAACACAACCAATAAGAAAATGTATAAATGATAGACATTAACAATACTTAAAATTTAAAGCTAATAGTTTAGATTGACAATACATAAAATTTAGATTAACAATACTTAAAATTTAAAGCCACAAACCGAATTTCATACTATAAACAAGTTTCAGTTGGTGCAGGCCATTTACATTAAAAATGCAACAAGTTCAAATGGGAGGTTCAAACTATAAACAAATACCCAAATTAAACTAAGTACACAAAACTCAGTAAATAGAAAAACCCACTTACCTCAATCGACATGTAAAAGAAGTCACTGAAGTACGTGAAGGAAGAAGATGACGGAGCTAGAGTGTCCGAAGGCCAAAGAAGATAACCAAAACAAAGAAAAGAAGACAATGACAATCAAAGCAGTACACAAAACACATTAACAAACAAAACTCATCGATGTTGTAAAAAACAATCAAAGAACAAAATGTTACCTCAATTGATGATTAAAGGAAGATGACGACGATGACACGCAATGGGTGAGCGACGACAATGAGTGACAGTGAGGAGAAAAGGACGAGCAACGATGAGCGACGGCGAAGAGAAAAGTTGGCGAAAACATAAAGGAGAAAACAAGGGGGGAAGGTTCGGGATGGGTTTAACGCCGAACAAAAACAACATCATTTGGTATTAAACCAAACGACGTCATTTTCGATTTATTAAAACGATTAAGCTAAAGCTAACGACGGAGTGGCCAGATTGTCAGAAGTTTACCGATGGAATACATTATTGTCGGTAAACCTCGACGTTTGATTATTGAAACAAACATTTCTGCATAAATTTATCGACGAAGCGGTTATACCGTCAGAAATTTACCGATAGAACATTGATTCGTCGACAAATCCCTGATGCTAGTTTATTTCGGCAAGCATTCTTGCCTAATTTATTAACGACTATAGACCAGAAGACCAAAAATTTTATTAAACCCTGCATATTTTCTCAAATAAAACATCCCATGATCATGGGAATTGGCATGATTCCTACAATCATGGGATCTTGTAGCAGAGTGCTTCTTTTCTTCTCCTCTTTGGTCTCTAGCTCAATCTCAAAGTTGTTCAATCTCCATTCCTACATCAAAATAATCAATTCTTACCCTAAATTAACATCAAATATGAAAGAACAACAATACGAATCAAAATAAAAGAAAACATACAAAATGTTTCCTAAAATACAACAATAATAAACTATTATGCAAGAAACACATGCCATATACTTAGAAAACATAAATTAATGTATAACTATCATTTATGCTGAAAATTTGGAGATATTATCTATGTGGAGAGACATTCCAGATATATACTGATTAGAAGAGTTTGAAGTATCTGTTAAGTTAGCAACAGTTAAATATGAGACAGGGAAGATAGATTGAATTGTTGAAGGATTATGACTGCACAATTGAGTATCATTCGGAAAAAGCTAATGTGGTAGTTAATGTATTGAGTAGAAAATTCGATAGTAGTGTAGCTCATATATAGTTATCAAGGTTATCGAGCCTAGTACAACTGAGAGCATTGAATGTTGAGTTGAATGTAGAGTAAAATGAGGCATCGATAGTTACATTAAAGCTGAGACCAATGTTGTATAACAGAATTAGAAGAGTTCAAAACAATGATCCGAAGATTGTGAAGTTAATTGAGAAGTTGAAAAAGTGAATCTAAATTCTGTGTTTGAATTAAGAAATGAGACACTATGGTTGAGGCAAAAGTTGTGTGTGCCTGACATTGATGATCTAAAGAAAGAGATTCTGTAGGAAGCACATATAACCGCTTATGCTATGCATACTGGAACTAGCAAGATATATAATACATTGAAACAACATTTCAAGTGGCCAGGGATAAAGAAGTAAGTAACGGAATATGTTGTTAAGTGTTTAACTTGCCAGTAGATTAAAGTTGAGCATCAGGATCTGGTTGGGAGGTTACAGTCATTACCTATTTCAGAGTAAAAATGGGAAACAATTACTATGGACTTTAGTACAAGTTTGCCAAGGACTTAGAGGCAACATAATGCTATATAGGTTATTGTGGACCAATTGACAAAGTCAACCCACTTCTTACTAGTGAGAGAAACTAATACCCTGGATCAGTTAGCCCAGAGCTATGTGAAGAAGTAGTAAGGTTACACAAGGTCCCAATGTCCATTATATTAAATCGGGATCCCAAATTTACCTCAAGATTTTAGAGGAGCTTACAAACATGCATGGGTATGAAATTGAACTTCAGTACTACATTTCATTATCAAAAAGATGGACAGAGTGAGAGGACAATTAAGATTAATAGGGATATTCTCAAATCCTGTATATTGGAGTTCCAAGGAGTATGGGATTAGTAACCATTATCATCGTAATATTAGAATGGCTCTATATGAGGCGTTATATGGCAAAAAATGTCATTCTCCTCTGTATTGGGATGAAGAGGGTTTAAGAATTCTAAAAGGCCCGAAACTGATACCAGTAATTCCATTGCTATCAGTAAAGATAGTGAGATATTAGATGAAGCAATCAGAAACCGAGTAATTCCATTAGTGAAAGTCCTTTGGAAGAATCACTCTAGTGGAGAGGCTATATAGAAAATAGAGGAGCACTTGAGGAAACAATATCCCTACATATTCGAACAATTAGGTAAGAATTTCGAGGATGAAATTTCTTTAGGGGGAGATTTGTAGTATCCTGTTTTCCCATACTAAAGGTTAGAATCCTAGATTTATGTAAATAAGAAATAACATCACGAGATTAGGAAATATATTTCATGTTCATAAATAATATAAGTATACACACACACGTGAATTTGATTTTTGTACACATTACAATGATTGTTCATGCACTCATTTAACATACTCCGGGGTATAGATGATTTTAATGTGATTATGATGTGAATAGTGAATATTTTGTCTTGAAAATTTTGATTTGGTGAATTATATTATTAATTTAGAATTTTTGGTGAAATTTGAGAAATTTTTTAGATTTTAGTATTTTTGGACTAGGAAAATGTCAAATGGCAAGACAATTGATTTATGGTAATAGAAATAAATGACATATGGTGGTAGAAATAATTGATAAGTGACTATAGGATTTAATGATAAGTGTCATAAAAATGAGGAGACAATTGGATTAGAAATTTAGAGACAAATGGACTAGTGATTGAAAAAGACTAAGTGGAACCATGGGGAGGTGACAAGTGTCACTTACCTTGCCATACTCACCCACAATACCTTTTATTCCATTTGAAAGATCAACTTTAATTTTCTTTCACTTGTTACTTGCCCCTATCTCTTCGTTAATCTCTCTTCTTCATCTTCTTCAGTTTTCTTCATCTACGACACTTTCTTCTCCAAACATCAATGTTGAACCTTGCTCTCATCCTTCACTTGCTACTTCCATTTTTGTTATCTTCTTTATCTTGCCACTAGAAAACCTAACCTACTCCATCTCCATGTTGAGGATCATGTGATGCATGGAAAGCCTGAGTTCTTAGAGATTTCGAAGAAACTTTGAGTAAATCAAGTAAGTAGCATGTTAATCTTTATGGGTAGTTGTAAATGAAACATTTATGATGAATGATTTGACATTGAATGATCGTGATCATAGAGTTACATATATGCTCTAACGTGGGTGTAAAAATAGAGAGGTTTATATTCTAATTTTTTTAAGTGTATTAATGATATTCTTAGGTTGGCTAAACGAAAGCATTTATAATGATCATTTAGAGATAGATTGAAAGTGTAAATGGAATAGATTATTATACAAAATAGTGGATGAATAAATGAATATATTTATGGCTTATGTATATGTTTATGATGAGTAATAATTCATAAATTATCATAGAGATGTTTTTGAGGTAGAATGATTTTGAGGTAGAATGATCATTACAATGGTGTTTGGATGAGTGAATAAATTGATGGATGAATACATATGTTTGTGTTTTATTTTGAGAGTATGAAAACCATGGATTGTAGGTTATTATGTGAGGAAATAGATTACGAATTAAGGGTATAATGAAAGTGAAAGTTATCTTAACAAAGATGTTGAGTTATGTTCTTGAAATGAGGAGAACTAAGATGACAGTTTAGAGGGAAAGTGAAAGTGAAAATGGAGTTAAATGTGTGTTAAGGCATTGATGAATGAATGGACATATTGATGTCAGGTTTTGTGGTTATGATTAATAGTCTTGTATGACTTGTTTTGTGAGTGTTTTGAATTAGAAAATGAGGTAAAAATGAAGAGGCTATTAAGTCTGAATGATGAACTATAGAGATGATTTGGTTGATGTATTATGAATGAGATATATTATGGAAAGAGTTAGGATTGCATGTTTGATAGGATTAAGTGAATGAAAATGAAAATATTGAGTGGAGTTTTATGAGTTTTAATGCAATCAATATGGTAGTTGAATTAAAATGTAATGAAGTTGTATAATTGCATATGAATGCTAGAAAAATTGGAGTGTAAATGATGTTATTATGTATGTTGAATTTGTGGAAGAAATGAGGAATAAAATGCAGGGCACGATCTTGGCATAGTCCCTACGATCGTGGCCTGGCAAAATTTTAGTTCCGTCACGATCGTGGCCAGTTCCATGAGCTTCTATCACGATCATAGGAAGGACCACCATGATTGTAGGCAGATATAAAGGAAGAAATGTTGTCTTTTGAGTGATGTTTGAACAAATTAATGATAAGGTACCTTCTTATGATGTATTTAGGCTTGAATGAGGCCTAGAATGAACCTAGTTGATGATGGATTAGGTGATTAAAGTGAGTAAGGGGTATTAGGTATTAATGAATGATTGAAATATGATGTTTAAATAATCATGAGATGTGAATTAAGGAAATATACTCGGAATAGTCAAATTAAACATGCATTATATATAACACATATATATATGTGTATGAATGAGTACTTATATAATTGTGCAAATTAGTAATGTGTGTAAAAGTGTATTGCATGATATATAGAAACAAAAATAAAGCAATAACATCCACACATTGCCTGGACATCGAGGCAATAGCTATTCAGAGCATACAATGAGTAACCTACATGTTCTCACTAAGATTGTCTATTTTTTCTTAATTTACAAATATTAAATTATTATTGATGTGAATGTGTTAATTTCGGACATTGATAGTTTGAGGCTTTTGATTCATGAAAATTACATTGGAAGTGCTCATTGTATGTGAATCTGATAGAAATAAGTGTACTCAATATGATTGTTGAATGCCAGACTATTGTTCAATGAAAACTATGAAAGTGAATGTGTAAATTGAATAAAAGTGACTGATTGAATATATGATAATTGATGCACTTCATTATATGAATACATGATCAAAGAAAGGAAATTGTGACCGAAGTCGTCAGTGAAAAAAAGCTTAAAGCTAAGAATATGGTAAGAGCCTTTAGCTCACTATGTATAATGAGCCTGGTATTCCTAACGGATATAGGACAGTTATTAATGAGCCTGGTATCCACAAAAGATATGGGATAGTTAAAAAGGCACCCGGTCACAACAACATAATCATTGAATGTGAGTCACATGTGCATTGCAAATATATTTGATATGTATGTTTTAAATGATCAAAATAAATTATTTGAATCGTTCTGAATGAGAAATGTGAATTAAGTGAACAAAAATGGTATTTGATGTAATATGATGATTACTGAAGTGATATGCCTTATTTGATGATGTGAATTATCTATAAACTATTTGTGTTATTTGATATGAGTGAGCTCATCGATGATGGCTTGCTCACTGAGTTTGCAAAACTCATCAAAATTACAATGTGACTTTTCAGGTATGAGAGAGGAGACGTAACTTCTAAGACTAGTTAGAAGAAGTAGAGCACCGCTTTGGACTCAAGAAATAGCTCAAAGGTCGGCCAGCTGGGACTAAAGAGTTAGATACAGGCTTTTGTAAAATTCCTCTTTCATGTAAAATGTGTAAAAGAGCAATAGACTCTTATAATTTTGATGTTGTATAGATATGGATTGTGTAGTATATGTCTACAATGTACATTATGTTTTATGAAATGAAATGAGGAGCTGAGTTTTAGATATCATATTATTTGCTTTTTAATTATGATGCTATGATAAGTGAATGTGACTAATTTAGCATACTGCTTCCATCGGGCGTATGCTCAAACATGTGATGGACGTACAGGCACATGTCGAATGGGAGTGAGGGGCTACAACTTTATATTCATTGCATAAGATATAAATAAAAATTAGATTTTAGAGAATTATAATGAATATTACCTACCATGTTACTTATGCAGATTCTAGGCCTAAAACATATGAAGACACCACTCAATCTGAGTTTAAACCAAACATTCTTGATGATCTCACTATTGATAACCTATAGAAACATTTTAACCAACAATTTAAGAAGTACAAATGGTAATAATGTGCATATCAATAGTTATTAAATTATACTATAAAAACAATTTTTTTTTAACCATTTTTCTTCTGAGGAACTTAATGTATATAGATTCAGAAGCAACAGTTCTTTTATGAGACATAGATTACTTCTCACTTGCTATCATATTTATATGTGTAACATTATTGATGCTCACATTTGAATACTTAGTTGCATTATAATAATTGTCAATTACTTTTAAAATGTATTCCTATCTAATGAAGTCTTGTTCAATATATATCATTTACTTCATCTTCCTTTTTCTTCTCCTCTTTAGTCATTTTCTCATCTTCTCTTCTCCCACTCTCATCATTTTCTTTATCCATCATCCATGTATCCCCACACATTAAAACATCTTCAATCTTTTTAAGTTCGTCATTAATGCATCTTCAAGAGTCAAGACCATTTCTTTACTATTCATCTCTACCAATAACACCACCATATACCTTAGGATATCTCTAATTTTATTTAAGTCCTTTATTGGTATATCTTCATACCTCAAAAATAATTCCTTAGTATTCATCTTCATCATCAACACCACCTTACGTTTCAAGAATTCTTCTCTCCCCTGTTATTAAACTCAAACATCAACATCTATTCACATATAAAATAAATATGAAGTAGCTATATAATAATAATATTCTTAATAAACTTAAAACTTTTGAATCTATTGCCTCATAAAAAGCCTTCCTCACCTTTTTTGTAGCTTTTAGTCATGATGACAGTTCATCAGTGATCATCATTATAATAAACCCTCCATATCTATAATAAATTAGTAGATATTAATTAATTATAGATATTCCCATTTAGTTTATTAAAATATGATCAAAATCACCTTAAGCTTTTTATACACTTCCTCTGATACCTTATTAGCATTTAATGTCGCCTCAATACTATTATCATCTCAACTTAAAATCCTTGCTATCTTCTCCCACTTAAACAGTCAACCACGTGTAGCCTATTGAGCTATAAATTTATAAATAATTTATAATTCTAGTCAGCTTTAATTAATTATCAGCATTTAATGCTGCCTCAATACTCTTATCATCTCAACCTAAAATCCTTGCTATCTTCTCCCACTTGAATGGTCGCTCCATATGTAGCCTATTAACATAATAAATTTATATACAATTTATAATTCTAGTCAGCTTTAATTAATGACATAATATATACACCTCTACCTTACAACTAACAATAATTGATTTTTTACCACCCATAACTTATCATTAATATAGCTATTCATCTATCCATAGAAGGCACTACACCTTTTCCCTTTATGCTTTCATGAAATCTATGAACACGCTTGTAAAGATAGTTAAGGATGAAATATCTCCAACCAAGCTACTCATAGTCATAATCATCAACAGTGGTATGGTAGGATCATATCGTAATTAGGATTAGGACATAGAAAAACACTCAACTCATATAAAAGAAAGTTAAAAACACTTAACTCATATAAAAGAAAGTTTAGTTGAAAGGATTCCTCCATCTATATCATTAACTTCATACTCTTAATGAAGCCTCATCACCTTAGCCTCATCAACTTTTGTACTTACATATTTTGTTTCATTCAGAACCCCCATAATCTATATCAAGAATTAGTGCCTAGGTGATGAATCCTCCTAAAACCATTAGATAATTAACCTTGATAATATGCAATTGTTTTATTGATTATTGGACCATAAAAATTCCTATCGTATACTAATAACTCACTTAAGACTTATAACAACTAATCGTAGGTTTATCAACCAAATTACTAAGGTTAAAGTTTCTAGGATTGCTTTACAGATTTGTGAATTCCACTACTAGGTTTGACCCTAATATAAAGGATTTATGTTGACCTATCTTTAGGTTTGCAATAAACTTCTTGCAATTATGATAGATCTATTTATACATAGGATTTCTCAATCTCTATGTTATAAAATCATATTATATACTAAAATTTTGATTCTATTAGAACATATATTAAATACATAATTGAATAACAATAGATCAATCTAAAACAATTCCATTAAATAAAAAAGTTAAGCATAAACTAGGGCTCATTACACCTAGACACTAAAGATGTTTAGTGTCACATGATAAAAAAAATCAAACATAAACAAGAAGAAAAATGAATAAAAAGCAAAAAGTTCATAATTATAAATCTCCCTTCTTTTCTATTGAATGTTCTTGCAAGGTAAAAGGTTTGATATTGGATTTTATTGGATTTGTCAATAATTTTTCTCATTTTTCACATTTTTGGATCAATATCACCCCTTATAAATGATCTCTATGTCTATAATTAACTCTGAATGTCTACTCCACCCTTTTTCCTCCGCTCACATCTTTTTATAGTAATTTTTAGGGATTTTTAAGAGATAAATAAGCGTGTACTAGACCATGTATAACTTAAATCTCCAAAACTCATGATTTTGCTTAGGTTAAGAGAGTTACACGACCATAAACATAGCCATGTATCCCTTAATTGCTTCAAATATTTGTTTTATATCGCGTTTTTATCTAAATTCTTCTCTTTTTAGTCCATCAAGGCAATTGCAACCTATAAATGTACTTAGAGCAAATTAAGTACCAAATATACAATAAAAGTATAAAATTTAAAAAAAAAGCATCAAATATAAGGCATAAATATTGTCAAATATGCATCTATCAAACATCCCAACACTTAAGCTTTTAATTGTCCTTAAGCAAACCACAATCAAAATTATGAATTTCACAACATCCACCCTTCATTAATCTAGATCTGTCCATTCATACTATAAATGATCATGTCATTTTAATCAAATTAACATACAAATAGAGTCATATTATCCTAAAATTAACTTCATAAGTCAATATTCATAGTGATCACCTCAATAATAGCATTAAAATTACAAGTATAAACCTTTTCACCCTCACCAAGATTTCACTCAAGAAGGTCAAGTATTTAGGGTGAAAAGTATAAAAACCCTTAAATCAATGCATAGGCGAACTCTTACCATATGCTTGCAATATTATTACACCCCACCGTTTATATAACTAGAAACACAAAATCAAAAGGTCTTTATACAGGTTGTCTAGAGGTTTAAGCACTACATGGTTCGGAAAATAAAGGTTTGATAAAATTAAAGGATATTTACTAAAAAGTCATTACAAGAAACTTGTTTACAATGTACATAGTCCTTTCATTATAAAACCAATGGTACTATATATTTTTATTCTTTTCTTTTCTATGTTTCTTTTTCATCAAAACAAAATTTCCAGCATTCAGTACCATAATTAAAGAAATAATAGACATTTTAAGGTTTTTAAGTTTCAAACAACCAAATAATGTAAATAACCTTCAGGGTTCAAAACAATAAAAAGGTTTCAAAGAAAATAGAATAAAGGTTAATATGTGGATAATATCAATAAAAAAGTTTAAGGCCCAAACTTGGTTATTTCTAAAGATAAATTATAGGTAATGTAATTATCAAAGGAATAGGCTGAAACCAATTATTGAATCTAAGTGTCTTTATCACTTGAATGCTTCTAATTTATCAAATATGATCTTAATATGCATAATAAAAGCAAGTTCTAAAAGTGTTTAACTATGCATGATAACACACTTGAATGAAATAAAAGAGCTTTACAATTTTGAAAATTTCACTTTTAGGCTCAAAAGCCGACGAAAAAGATGGGTATGTAAGTAAATAGTATGCAATTGCCATTCAATTTGATTATTTTAATAAATACTAAAAAGATGAATAATAAAAGCAATTTTATTCTAAATCTCATCCTTTTTCATAATAATTCAAATCAATATTCAATAATGAAATACAACATTGATGGACATATTTTAATTAAGTCAGAATATTAGTTCATAAAATTTTATAACCGAGATTATAATAAGCTTAAAGAAATCATGAAATCATTGTACATTATCCCTAATGCCCGAAAATATAAGTATATATAATAACTGAGAAGGTTTAGTGATACTTTCCTGAATATGATGATTTCTTTTCTTTCTAATTCATCCAATATGAGACTAACATCCTTGCAAGATATAAAGCAAAAGGGATAAAACCAATAAAAAAAATTAAAATAAAATAATAAATATAATATAAATACATATATAAATATAAGTATAAATAGAAATAGAAATAGAAATAGAAATAGAAAAATAAAAATAACATAAAATTTTAAATAAAGTAGGAAACAATATCGAGCAGAGAACAAAGAAATCTCCTAAAAAACAATCAATATCAAGAATTAGTGCCTAAATGATGAATCCCCCTAAAAAATTAGATAATTAAACTTTTATTATGTAATTTTTTTTACTATTGAACCGTGGAAATTCTTATCGTATGCTGATAACTCACTACTAATAACTAATCTTAGGTTTATCAATCAAATTAATTAGGTTTAAGTTTCTAAGATTGCTTTAGCGATCTGTGAATTTTGTTATTAATTTTGACCCTAATCCAGAGGATTTAGGTTGACCTATCTTTGGGTTTGCAATCAACTCCTTTCAATTATGGTAGATCCATTAATATATAGGATTTCTAAATCTCTATTTTATGAAATCAGATTATATACTAATATTCTGATTCTATTAGAACATATATTAAACACATAATTGAATTACAATAGATCAATCCAAAACAATTGCATTAAATAAAAGAGCTACAACATATTGTAGCACAAACTAGCATTCATCACACCTTGACACTAAAGATGTTTAGTTACACATGATAGAAAACAAAATCAAATATAAATAAGAAGAAAAACGAATAGAAAACAATGACTTCATAATTCTAAATCTCCCTTCTTTTTTATTGAATGTTCTTACGAGGTGGGTTTGATATTGAATTATATTGGATCTATCAATGATTTCTTTGCATTTTCCACGTCTTTATATGAACATCGGCCCTTCTAAATGATCTCTACATTTTGGAATCGTCTTTGCATGTCTGGCTCACCCTTTTTCTTCCGCTCACATCTTTTTATAATAATTTTTAGGATTTTTAGGAGATACACGATCTGATACATAGGTGCGTGTATCTCCAAAACTTGTGATTTATCATAGGCTGAGAGACTTACACAGCCATATACATAGTCGGGTATCCTTTAATTGCTTCAAATCTTCATTTTATGTTGCGTTTTTTGAATTCTTCTTCTTTTAGTTCATGAAGGCTATTATAACCTATAAATGAACTTAGAGCAACCAAATAGACAATAAAAGTATAAAATATCAAGCAAAAATGCATCAAATATTATGTATAAACATGGTTAAATATGCATCTATCAAAGTGTTGTCAAATCCTTTAATAGATTCAAATTGACGCTCAATTATATACCTATCTTTGCACTTCACATTGTCCTTTCCAAATTTCAAACAATAACACAATTGATAATATGGCTGTATAGTTAATCATGTTAAATATAACCTTTAATGGAAACATTATAGCACACGAGTGAGCACCAAGTTATGTCCTTTCTATTAAAATTTTGCATTATTCTAATTAAGTTATGAAAATTCCACTTTTTATAATTATTTCTTAGTCTTAATAAATCCTAAAAAATTTTAATATCATACAAAATGTAATCACATCTGGTATAGTTTGTATTAAGATATTGTATCTTAATATTGAACTAATAACATTCTCATTTTATGGTGAAGGTGTGACTTATCTATTAAAGGTAGTGGCATTTTTTATACATAAGTATGGTATTGGATGTATGGAGTGGTGATGGTATTCTCATATTAAAGTGAAGGTGTAGCTTACCTATTATGGATGGTGCTATTTTATGTACATATGCATGGTAGTAGATATATGAAGTCATTTGTATGTTTTTAGAGTTATGGTATTCTTTCTACTTAGTGATGGTATTCTCATATTTAATTAAAAGTGTGACATATTTGCCATCACTGGTGGTGTCTTATGTCTATAGTCATGGTATATAATGTATGAAGTCCTAGCATAGTTTGTATTAAGGATTAAGGCATTATATTCTTGATGCTCAAATATAGATTTCTATATTAAAGTGAATTTGTTACTTATTTATAATAAGTATTGGTACTTTTCTACACAGTATTAATATAAAAAGATATGAAGGTTATATATGAAATTCTTCATACTGAGTGATGGTATTCTCACTGGGATATTCTATATCGTATTCGAACCCAATACCATGTAAACCATAAACTAACAAGACCAAATTGTGACTGTCTTCGTACCTCACTAAATTAATCATTCTTAATCCCATCAATTTCCATAATACACATCTAAATGTATTAGTAAACATGCGTAATACAAGAAAAATGAGTGTTTGTGTGTGTATATATATAAATGACCATTAACACAATTAGGCATATGGAAGTGACCTTACCTACTTACCATGCCCATTTTGGTTTTTCAAATGAGGGTATATTAAAACTCCAATAACCTTGTTGTTTACTAGCTAAAAGTTAATGTGTATGAATGATTATGAGAGAACTGGGTTGCCTAATTTGGGATTTTATTAAACAATAATAGATGAAAGAATAAAATGTTAGGAGCTATTCACATAATGTCTCAAAGAATCTTCTAACAAAGGAAATTGTATGCCTACCCTTATATAATGGTACTTTAACAATAATATAATTAAACACAAGGTCGTGTAGTTAACATTGTCAAACAAAACATTAGTTCCATACACTTTAATACAAGGCTGTGTAACAATCTGTGTCCTTCACATTTGTCAGTCGTAAAAGGTAACAAGAATATATTTGATTAAACAGAAGTATAAATAATGTCTTGCAATAAAGCTACAAAGAAAAAACAATTTTATACAAGGATGTGTGTTAATATATGTCCTTCACATTTATTCCTTTAAATTTTATACTAAGAACACAATTCAATACACAGGTGTGTAGTAAAAGTGTTGTCAAATCCTTTAATAGATTCAAATCGATGCTCAATTATATACCTATCTTTGTACTTCACGTTGTCCTTTCCAAATTTCAAACAATAACACAATTGGTAATATGGTTGTATAGTTAATCGTGTTAAATATAACCTTTAATGGAAATACTATAGTACAGAGTGAGTCCTAAGTTATGTCCTTTATATTAAAACTGTGCATTATTCTAATTCAGTTATGAAAAATCCACTTTTTATAATTATTTCTTAGTCTTAATAAATCCTAAAAAAATTAATATCATATAAAATGTAATCACATCTGGTGTAGTTTGTATTAAGATATGGTATCTTAATACTGAAGTAATAACATTCTCTTTTTATGGTGAAGGCGTGACTTATCTATTATAGGTAGTGTCATTTTTTGTACATAAGTATGGTATTGGATGTATGAAGTCCTAGTATTGTTTTTATCAAGACATAATATTCTTCGTACATGGTGATGGTATTCCCATATTAAAGTGAAGGTGTAGTTTATATATTATGGATGGTGTTATTTTATGTATATAAGAATGGTATTAGATAGATGAAGTCATGTTATAAGTTTTTAGAGTTATGGTATTCTTTTTACTTAGTGATGGTATTCTTATATTTAATTAAAAGTGTGACATATTTGCCATCACTGGTGGTGTCTTATGTATATAGTCATGGTATATGATGTATGAAGTCCTAGCATAGTTTATACTAAGGCATTGTATTCTTGATGCTCAAACATAGATTCCTCTATTAAAGTGAATTTGCTACTTATTTATAATGAGTATTAGTACTTTTCTACATAGTATTAATATAAAAAGATATGAAGGTTAATATGACATTCTTCATACTGAGTAATGGTATTCTCACTGGGATATTCTATATCATATTCGAACTCAATACCATGGAAACCATAAACTAACAAGACCACATTGTGACTGTCTTCGTACCTCACCAAATTAATCATTTTTAATCCCACCAATTTCCATAATACACATCTAAATGTATTAGTAAACATACGTAATACAAGAACAATATATATATATATATATATATATATGACCATTAACACAATTAGGCATACAGAAGTGACATTACCTACTTATTATGCCCATTTTGGTTTTCCAAATTAGGGTATATTAACACTCTAATAATCATATTGTTTACCAGCTAAAATTAATATGTATGAATGATTATAAGAGAACTGGGTTGCTTAATTTGGGATTTTATTTGACAATAACAGATGAAAGAATAAAATGTTAGGAGCTATTCATATAATGTCTCAAAGAATCTTCTGACAAAAGGAAATTAGATGCTTACCCTTATATAATGATACTTTTAAAACCTAATTATGTTACCAGGCGGGAGAATTTTTTCCAAACTTGTACATATTTTGAATTACTATAATGGACACGGTTAGTAAACGACTGTGTAACATTCCATGTCATTTGAATTAGTGCCATTAATAATTTTAATAATAACAAAATTAAACTCAAGGTTGTTTAGCTAACAATATCAAACTAAACATTAGTTCCATACAATTTAATACAAGGTTGTGTAACAATTTGTGCCTTTCATATTGCTTAATCGTAAAAGAGAAAAAGAATATGTTTGATTAAACAGAAGTATAAATAATTTCTTGCAATAAAACTGCAAAGAAAATACAATTTTATACAAAGATGTGTGTTAATATATTTCCTTCACATTTATTCCTTTAAATCTTATACTGAGATCACAATTCAATACACGGGCGTGTAGTTAAAGTGTTGTCAAATCCTTTAATAGATTCAAATCGATGCTTGATTATATACCTATCTTTGTACTTCATATTGTCATTTCCAAATTTCAAACAATAACACAATTGATAAATGATTGCATAGTTAATCGTGTTAAATGTAACCTGTAATGGAAACACTATAGTATAGAGCGAGTACCAAGTTATCTCCTTTATGTAGAAAATTTGCATTATTTTAATTCAGTTATGAAAAATCCACTTTTTATAATTATTACTTAGTCTTAATAAATCCATAAATTTTTAATATCATATGAAATGTAATCACATATGGTATAGTTTGTATTAAGGTATGGTGTCTTAATATTGAAGTAATGACTTTCTCATTTTATGGTGAAGGTATGACTTATCTATTAAAGGTAGTGGCATTTTTTATATGTAAGTGTGGTATTGGACGTATGGAGTCGTAGTATTGTCTTTGTTAAGACATGATATTCTTCGTACTTGGTGATGGTATTCTCATTTTTAGGTTAAGGTGTAGCTTATCTATTATGGATGGTGTCATTTTACGTACATATGCATGGTATTAGATATATGAAATCATGGTGTAGTTTTTTGAGTTATAGTATTCTTTCTACTTAGTGATGTTATTTTCATATTTAATTAAAAGTGTGACTTATTTTCTATCACTGGTGGTGTCTTATGTATGGTATTAGGATCTATGAAGTCCTAGTATAGTTTGCATTAATGCATTGTATTCTTGATGCTGAAACATAGATTCCTATATTAAAGTGAAGGTGTTACTTATTTATAATAAGTGTATGGTACTTTTAGTATTAGTATAAAAAGTACAAAGGTTATACATGAAATTCTTCATATTGAGTGGTGGTATTCTCATTTTAAGGTAAAGGTATGATTTATCTATTATAGGTGGTGGAATCTTTTGTAAATAGGTGTGGTACTCGATGTATGGAGTCTTAGTATATTTTTTATTAAGGCATAATATTAATATAAAAATTTATGAATTTATACATGATATTTTTTATATTAGGTGATGATATTCTCATTTTAAGGTAAAGGTATGGCTTATATATTATGAATGATGGTATTTTTTATACACAGATGTGAGACTAGATGTATATAGTCCTAGTAGAGTTTTTAGTAAGGTGTAGTATTCTTCATAGTCAATGATGCTATTCTCATATTAAATTAAAGGTGTGACTTATTTGTTATAGATCGTATATATTTGTACATAAGCATGGTAATGGATGTATAAAGGTTTGATTTTGTTTTTATTGAGTCATTACATTTATTATACTCAGTGATGACATCCTTATATTAAACTGAAGGAGTGTCTTACATGTTATGAGTAGCAGTATTTTCTTTCTATTCAATAATGGTATTCTTATATTTAATTGGAACTGTGACTTATTTATTATAAATGGCAGTATCTCTTACATTGGTAAAATATTGGATATATGGAGTCTTGGCATAGTTTGTATTGAGGCACAATATTCTTGATGTTCAAACATAGATTACGATATTGAAGTGAAGGTGTTATTTATCTATAATGAGTGTTAGTATTTTTATACAAATGAGCATTATAAAAAAAAAGTAAGAAGATTGTATATAGTATTCTTCAAACTGAGTGATGATATTCTCATTTTAAGTTGTACATGTGACTTGTTTGTTATGGGTAATGATATTTGTCCTTGGTCATTGTATTGAATGTATATAGTCTTGGCATAGTTTTTATTTAAGCATGATATTCTTCATACCCAATTGTCGTTTTCTTGTAACAAGTTGAAAGAGTGAGTTATTTGTTATGAGTGGTAGTCGTTTAAGTACAAAGGTGTGGTATTGTTTTCATAAGGTAGTAGTGTGTTTTTTTTTAATATATTAGATAATTTTTTGTTTATTTTGCATTTACAGCTTATCAATTAAGCTTTTTAAGGTTGGTATAAGCTCATTCATCAAAGACTAAGTTCCCCCAAATATTAAAGTTAAAGGTAATGCAAGTCAGGCGTCATCTTTATCATTACTCGTTGTCAATTTAAGTGTGTAACATTGTCGTTAACTTTATTTAAAAAAAAGGGAAAAAAAGAGAAAGAGAAAGAGAAAGATCAATAGAAATGGAAAAGAAAATATATTAGATCTAGCAAAAAACAAATTGTCGTTGTTTTGAAATGCAAGTGTTGCAATTAACAATAACACAAAATTTGTATTTATTTTAAATTCATGTTTAATTATTACAGATATTAAGGATGTTGAAACAAATATATTTATATACATTATTTTTTAGATCACAATAAAAAACTAAAAAAAGAAAAATAAATACTCCCTCAGTTCTTTTCTGCAATTAAGTTTTTCTATAAAAAATGAATTGCAGTAACTGTTGGCTAATATCAAAATGAAAGGTACATAACATTAGTTTAGACTGGATAATTAATTATGAACGAAATACTATATTAACCTATCTACTTAATATTTCAACCATAATACTATAATCTAAAGTATAAAAAGACAAATTCTAAACAAAAGAATAAATCTAAATTTTATTGTCAATTCAATATGAAATTTCGTAGAATTTAAACTTATTATCTTAATAATATTTTTGGTATTGTATATCATACATGAACTGAAATTAATGGATGTGATATTATAGTTTTATTTAATATATTTTATTATATTATTGAAAAATAAATTATCTATTTTTATTATTCTGTTTTAACTTTATTTTATAAAAATTTATCCATTCAATAAATAAAATTTACAAAACTTAGAGGACTAACGTCCAACCGACAAAGAAGGCCCACTAAATTTTGGAACAGAGAATCTTGCGTCCTGGACGTCTATTAATTTCATGGTTGTATTTCAATTTTAAAATAACATGTCCAAAGCTAAGTCACGACTTTGGTCTGACGTTCTTGTCCAAATCTACCACTTTAAAGCTCCAGTTAATCAGCAACTCTTTTATCGGTTTCTCAGTACAATATCAAATCAGTCAGCCCTAACGGACCGCTGTATGTATGGGTCGACTCTTTTCTTGGGGGCTCCACTCCGTCCATGGGTGCTTGACTTTATTTTCAATGTCGTAAGTCTCTAGTTTCGATAATTGGCTCCAAATACGAGCCTTTGACACTAAAAGTTATGCAATTACCGACAAACGCATTCAGCTAAAACCACCAAGAAACAGCACGATTCTTGTCAGTGCTTAACTGACGCCACTGATTGTCCCGCTGGATGAAAACAAAAGGCGCTAATTTTGCGATTTCTCATCAACATCACAACATAGTCCTGCAATCCGCATGAAACTTTACAGGAGTACTGTAATTTTCACGGCTTTCTGTTATTACCTTTGTTGCGTTTCGGTTAATAACACGATTGTGATTAACCCATTAAAAGAGGTTAAAAAAAGGGAATATACGTGTGGGCTACTTAAGCTGCATTTTGGATTCTTTGGCGAATTACTAGAGGAAGGGATTAAAAAGTGGACAACGGTTAAAATGTTGTTTTTGTGTGTGAAACTTGAACGGTCTTGATTATGGACGATGGCCAACAAGCTCACAGTGATTCAATTAGTTGAACGTCCACGCGGGACCCAATACCATAAACTGTCTCATATTTTAAGGAACTAACTTTTAGAGTACCGGGAAGTCATTCACATGTAGCGTCATGAAAAGCTTCTTACTTGTTTTTGAGTAAATTCTGTGTTCCTCTCAATATTTTTATTCCACTTCTTTTCTGTGGTTGTTGCAGATACCAATGGTGGGAGAGGTAACAATCCTTTTTCTAAATGTGGGTTGATTGATTTCCGTGCGCCTGCTCACTATGTGTATCTTCTTTTTTTAACCTCGTCGTTCTTCTCTTTCTCAAATCTTTCCCAGTTAATTTCTCAGCTGAGAATCTATTTGCTGGATGCTGGTTTCATTAATTACGTTGGACATCTATTTTGTGTAGGAGGAGTTGGATGGATAATCTTTCTGATAAACCGCTTTAGTTTAGTTGGCTCTGTTGATTTCAGTGTCTGGTTTAATTCCATGATTATTTTATGCTATTGCTCAAAGCCAAGTTCTTCTTGTTACGAGTTAGTGGGAAAGACTTTCCTGGTGGTAGGTAGCTCGTGACATAAAAAGATGAAACTTAACAATTAGGATCAAAGTACGACAACTGATGGTGTTTCAAGCTGCTTAAATCCACCATCTTTAAGTCGTTTCAGTTATGATTTATATGTGTTTTTTTCGTAGAACCTCCAAAATAAGGGGAAAATGGAGGAGCAATATGCCAACAAGGGAAATCTCTGATTGCTATTGTATTTAGTGATTATCAGAAACATCACATGCTTATGCTTCTGCAAGTTAAATGATCCAAGTATGTAGTTGGCCTCCTTATGAAACCAAACCTGAGATGTCCTAATTGAAACTCAATTTAAGATAGGAAAATTCCAAGACATGGCCATCTAGATCTTGTCTTCTCAAAACCAGGTCATATTATCCGATAGATTAAGAAAATTTTCACATCTGCAATTGCAGTGATTGATCTTATTGTTTACCAGGAATATAGATGATAAGATGTTTTCCCCTCTTTCTGTCAACAGAAAACTCAGAAGATACTTGATCATGCCAACAGAATTGAATGAAATTTGTTTCAGGGTTGAAGTTGAAATGATATAGTCTCTATTAACGTATTGATTCCAGGATCACCATGAGACATCCAGTGGATGGCCACTTGGACTAGAGATTATGAACATGAGACTTCGAGTAATTGAGAGCTCACAGGCTGCTCCAAGAGAACGATATTCCTTGCGCGAGCCATCACTCAGCTTCTCATCTTTCTCTTCATCCAATCTTGACACTGAGGTAAAGTTCCGAAGGCCTACTTCATTCATATTGTTTCACCATATCTGGTCAGTAGAAGCAACGTTTCAATTGAAGTAATTTTTCTTTTGTCTGTTCTGGAACCAGTCTAGCGCATCGTTCTTCCAAGATCATAGCGTGTCTCTCGGAAGGCTAATTGGAATCCGATCTGGTGAAGGGAACTCCTATTTCTCAAGCAGAATCCACCCGCATGAGGGAGAAAGGACATTCGTGAGGAGTGTGAGCACTGACGTCCCTTATAAAAGACAAGGAGTGAACATGTCTCAAGGTATTTGCATTCCCTTGCTGTTTGGAACACTGGAAAAGATGAGCAGAAGTAAGAGCCGATGAAGTCAATGAACTCTTGTGCATTACATGGTGGAATAACCAATCAATTTCTGTTTTCTGTGCTTTAATCTCCGTGTCCAGAATCGTTATAGGTGTTACAAATTCACAGGTTTTGATTTCCAATTAATTAGTGCATAGTTTCAAAGCTAGCAAGCTTATTGTGCCTTGGAATAAGAAAGCAGAGGTGAAATGTGATTTAAATTTTACGATGAAATCTATTTCAGTTTGGATTTAGAGTAGCACTTCCCAAGTTGTGTCCCGAATACCCGACATCAGATGGTAAAAATCAGTGGTTGAACGTACTACAGTCATTAACAAAAACTGCTGTGCCTTATCAATCGCCTACAGTAAGCATAAAGTCCTCATTTTCAGTTTTGCACCACCGCCACAAATCAGGGATTGCAACCAGCCACGTGTAACTCAATTAATAAGCCACGCATATCTTCCTCGTACGGGTAGACATACGTTATACAACAACATTTTGTGGCCCAGCAATTCTCCAAGAAAAAAAAAAGTGTGGCCCAGCTTTAAAAACCCGAAAACACGAAATCAAAGGTTAATGACTGAAAACCCTCCTAAAACCTACTCCGTTAGCCATGTCCGCCACCCGGGCCGCCAGGTCACTACTCCGGTCCACCGCAGTTAGAACCCCTCCGCTTGCTAGACTTGCCGCCGGAAGTAAAACTGTACCCGGACCCGGACTCCTATTTTGTTGAAGCCTAATTATGATTTCACCTGCTTTGTTCTTTATTGGGCTTTGAAGGACACCCTTTGAGATGAGCTGCTGCCTAGAGACAATGCTTCCATATCACACAGCCAGTGCATCAGCATTGCTCACTTCTATGGTCTCCTTCTCTCCCCGTTGCTACGGTTGGACTCCAGAAGGTTAGTCAGTAGCCTCGATCGGTTTTCAGATCCTGTGGATGTCTCGTTTTTAGATTGAATTGTTCTTTGCTGAAACGTAATTAGAGGCGATTAAAGAGTTTTTTTTTAATGTTTCTGTAGGCCTCTCTTTTTACTCGTATTTCACTGCGATTGTAAAGCTGTGGTCTTCAGAATTTATCGGTTGAATTGATTGCTTTCGATGTGCAGACGATTGATTTGTTTAGCTGACGAAACCTTAAATTTGAAATGAAAAACTAACTGTAAACTAAGAACCAAGTATTCTCCACCAATTACCCATTAACGCAATGGTACACAAAGGATTACACACAACTAATGGTAGAAAATCATTAATCGTTTACAGTTTATCAAGTGCTTCTCTGTCAACGATTTATTTATCTTGATCGTGAGGCAGCCTCTTGGTTTTCGATTTTATACTTCTATTCTGATAAATTTGAAAGGTTTGTTGTGTTAGGTGTGTAGAGAAACATAATAGGCCTAGGACATGTTTAATTTCACCATAACAGGAATATTTTGTGTCCTAACAAGTGTGTTGCAACATAGCCTATCTCTTCATCAGACATTGAGTTGTTTTTCTCTAGTTAGTCTGAGCTTTCTCTACTTCGCCCCTTGTGAAATTAAAAAATAAATATTCTTCTTCCTTTTGTAGGACAATCCAAGCCTAGATGAAGACCAAGTCACAGAAGATGGACTCATGTGATTTTCTTTGTTGTAAAATGTTGTCATAAAATCTCGATAGGTTACCTGAGGATAGTTTAGATAAATATTCCATGTTAAAACTCTCTTTTTGCTTCCTAGAGATTCTTTTTACTCCCAACAAATCTCAGTTGTTCTTCATATACTGGAACAGAAATTAGCTAGCATTTTCTTCTGGAGCTTCAAACTCTAGGCAACCATTCCAGTAGATTTATGCTATAGAAATTAATTTTAGAATGGTGAATGGGAAGAGGGCCCTGTATAGTTCAAGCTTCCTGAGGACTGATTTTGTAACTTAAAACTTCTCATTTTCATTATGCATTTTCAGTTATTGCTGACGACTTAAATTGTAGATATAAAATGACCATAAAAACATGGCACATCATAGAGGCTTGTTTTGGTTTGATGACTTGCATAACTCTCTTTTGGTTACATTCACTTCATAAACATTCTATGCCAAATTTCATTCTATTCCTCAGATTGCAACGATGATGTATGATGAATCTCAGAGGGTTCGAGCAAAGTACTTGTACATGCACTCTATGAGAAGGTAGCGGAATAAAGCACATACTAGGATCTTAGTTGTTTCTTGGTCTTGTGGGCTAGCAAGGTGGTGATTCCGATTATTTGAGAAGTGGCAATGAGGTAGTCCTATGTTTGTGATTCTAAAGTGGTGCTAATCAATAAGCACCAAACAAAGTGGTACTTTAAGAACTTCAAATAGTCTTGGCACTGCTCATACATAAATTTCTAGGATGAATTAGCATACTAAAAACAGACAAACAGCTCATTTACACCTGCATTTTCTTTTTCTCAGATAATGCATATTATTTATGTTTTGATATAAGATCCCTTTTGCTTAAGCCCCTGACTGATTCTTGTTCACTTTTTTTGGCCTGGGGAATTTCCGTGTGCCACTTTCACTTACTCTATTTTTCACATGTCCAACTAGTAGTTGAGTTGAAGGTAAATTAGTGACACATTTGTACCATTGTGTGTCTTATATTGTAGATGGATGAGTTTAGTGGTGCATTGTTCGTATGTTCAAGGATTGCAATGGACATTGTTAAGAATTGCTCGAGGCATTATTCTCGTTATGGAATGTGCAAAATCCAAAGATGTTCTGCAAACATGTAGAAGTAGGTATCTTGTGGAAATAAATGCAATTTTATAGTTTTGAAGGCTGATTATGGTCACATCCAGATGATGTATATTTCTGTTATTTAATGGTGGTGGTGGGACATTCTTAATGGTTAGCCTTTTCAACTGTTATTCCTATGCTTACATACCAGGAATGTTTAATTGAGAAGAAGCTGTGCATAGATCCCTTTATACGGTTTGCTGGTAAGACTGCTTACGTGAACTCCATGCATAAATTACGTTGGAATTAGTTAGTTGGGTTTCAATGAAATGATTCTTCTCTTTTGGTATATCAGGTGGAATGATTTTACCCCATAGCATCTAGTCCTTTACAGAATGCGATTACTGTGTGGAGTTAGGCTGCAAGTATTGTGATAAATTGGCTGATTTAGTCGGATCCAACTTTGTTTCTTAGCCTGGTCGTTCACTCCTGATAATACAAGAGGACGTTGAACTATTTGCTAGTGCAAGTTACTTGAGTGAGGAATGAGAAATGAAACATTCCTTCACACTTCCGATTGCAATGTTTAGTACTCACCTAGTTAATGTCGCATACATAACGGGCGAATTTTGATATTCTCCCGACATCCAAGTAGATTCTCAATGAATGTGATTTTGTCAGTTTTTGTCCGTCATCATCATTTCAAGTTTGGAAAAGAAAATGGGATCATTAATCTGTTTGTAGTGCTCTTTCGCATTTAGAGCTACGTAGCCATCAGGCTTTCATATGGTTAAGTTTACAGTTTCGTTTCAGGACTGCCATAAGCGATGAATGGGATTCAATGAATGGCTAAATGTGGGATTGTCAATCGCAATGGAATTGCAGACGGTACAAATTGAAGATTTACATAACGAGTACTGACAAAGTGAATCTCATCCAAACTGTTTTTTCCTCGAATGAGAATCCAAACATTTTTTCCCAAGGAATTCGACGTAGTATATTGTAATGAACTTGGTAAGACTAATAAGGCGCACTTAACATGTTTTTGGAATCCGAAAATTTGTCCTGAACGTTACACGCAAAACGGGATTGTACTTCGATCATTAATCTCTTTGACGCCAGTCTGGCCTTACAAGGAACTGTAGACTATGTGCACATTGTACTAATCAGGAGATCTGGCTATGAAACTGGCAAATTAATTCAGTAGAATTTCCCGTTAATGCCATGTTCAATGGGGAATGCTCTAGTCAAGCGAGCATCATCATGCCGGAGACCACATTTAGAGAACAAAGGCTTTTCCTTATAGTAGAAAATTAGCAGCAAGACAGAAACATATCGGACAATAGAACTACCAGAACACTCAATATTAACTCCCAATTCAGTCTAAACAAGTTTTTGAACCACGAGGGTAATCTATTCATAAACTAACTAGTCACATGACGTTAAAATATTCCAAAAGATGTTACCAAAGTTAGAACAAAAAAGGGCCAACTGAATCAAGGAGATCTGTATACCAAACCCAATCGTCATTTAAGATCATATCTGACTAGCACTCCATGAAACAGAAAATAGAGCAAAACAATCATTCATCAGGCCTTCACATTCTTAAACCATGACCCAGTTATCATATTGTAGTACTGCCATAGCAATCAATTACTCTTCAGCAGGCACAGTCACCAATTCATACTCGACAAGGGACAGATTGTTATCCTCTTTCACAACGAATTTGGCAGGTTCTGCAACCTCAATGCGGCCCCATTTGTCAACGGCTAACCTCATTGAACCCTTAAACATATCAATCTTGGCATTTCGAATGATGACAGTTGTACCTGGCTTCATCAGATCAACTGCACAAGACATAATGATCATTATACCAGAATGCAACTTACAAGATTGTCCAAGAAATCTTATTCCTCAAATTCCAAACTTTAAAAGGTGAAATTGATAACAGAAGCAATATGATATTAAATACACGTAAAAAAAGTTGTTTAATCACAGATTGAAGGATCGAAACGAGAAGCGAATGGTGAGGAAGACCAAGCGCAAAGAATGGAGAATAAGGATATGCATGCAGCGTCACTAGGGCATTAAAACTCCAGGTGGAGAAAAATGCAAGATCATTACATGACGAAATATGTAGTTCTAGGGCCGGAGTTTAGCTCTCCACATTCTTAAGACAATACAAACCGGACCCAACAGTACTCGAACAAAAAAATTAAAAAAGTGCATACATTCTTCGGGACAAAATCAACACTGCAGAACGTGAAATGATGAATATGATTCCTGATCTGAGGGCCAGAGGACTAAATTAGGCTAATTCAAAGCAAAAGAATCAAATCTAAATCTTGAGAGAAACAATGGACCAACGTAACACAAACCACTGGCCCTTGAAAAAAAAAGATACGCATACCCAGGTAAAACCGGAACGTTGCCCGCAATTATACGCTTTGTTAAGTGTTCAAACTATAAAAATGCAGCCCCTAGTACATGACACAAATCGGTATAAAATGTATGCACAGAATCTAGAGAAACATGATATGGTAAATATCACCGACCTTGATCGTTGCGAGCGGTGAAGAGAATAGTGCCGGTGTCATCACCGATGAGACACTCGGCGATGCGGGAGTTACGGACGCGATGAGAGGCTGGTCGGCCTTTAGGCAAGACGGCGGATGAAGACAAGACCTTAGCGATGAGAGTGTGACCATTAGTTCCAGGCTTGAGTTGATCCACTTTCACAAACACTGGCTTTCTCTTCTCTATTTTGTTTTGATGTACTTGTTGTTGCGATTTTTGAGTTGCCATTCAAATTTTTTATGCGATTCCTACTGCGAAGAGATAGAAAAGATTCGACCTTCTGGGCTGGTTTGTATGGAATTTGGGGGAATGGGTTTCTGTTTGTTTGGTTGCAGGAAGAAACCCTAGGCAAAATTATTTTCAATTTGGGAACAGCGCAATTGCTCTTTCGGGTTCAACCGCTCCGTCATTTTATACGGCTTCGTTGCGAAGTTTTGGGTCTTGGCTATTTAATATTTTCACATAACAAACGTCATTTTATCTGCATCGCCCCTCCCGCTGGATACCAAAGTATGGACCCACCCACATTCGAAGCCACAAATCATAGAGCCACAAAGCATAAGATATGGAATATCTGGATAGATTCCTTGATTTTTATTCATTTTTGTTAAATTAGTATAACTTTTCAAATTTAAAATATGTTATGAAATTACACTTAATTTCTACCTATCAAAAAGCATATTTTCACAAACAAAGCTTATAAAAATATTTAAATTACATATTACAAGAATATTTATTTTTAAAAAAATTGAACCCAAAGTTTTATTTCAATATCTCTAATATATAATTAATAATTGTCAAAAAATAATTAAAGAACTCAATTAAGATTAATAGTATAATACCTAAACTTGGATAGATAATATTTATTAAAATTTAAGTAAATTCAATTAATTGTAATTTTGATTATAGCAATTAAATTATTGGATTAAGTGACATTCTAGTTCATTATTTTGATGATAACAAACTATACTACAACTGCACACTTACTTTAAGGAAATGGGGCTTCATACAGATTCTTCAACTCTCTCTTAATGCACTCTAACTTCAATCGTATTGTTATAGAGGGAACGAGAATTTTTGTTTCAAGATAACAAGATTACTCAATTCACTCAAAAGTTAAAAACATCAAAAGCGACTTTATTCAAGGTCTTAAGAGGTGGCATAGGCCTAATGCAATATGACAAAAGGAAGACTTTTAAATCATTAGGAAGCTTTAGCTAAGAACCCTTCTGATCCTTCAATCAAGTTGCAGGAAAGTATGGAGCATTTGGATATAGTAGAGAATTTTAACTCTCAAATGAGGCAAAAATCTAGAATTTTGTGGTTGATTGAAGGTGACTAGAAGTCAAAGTAATTATATAATGTTGTGAAAGGTAGAAGGAATATGAACAAGTTAACAACCCTTACTAATTCTGAAGATAATGTAGTGCAAGATCAAAAGAGTCTCAAGGAACTTACTATAGAATAGGAGGGTGTTACTAATCCCACAAGAACTTAAGAATACATTTGAATGCTTTTTTCAACCCAACTAATAAAGGCCATGACCAATGTGGGTTTAATGTTAGAGTTTTCCAAGTAACTTAGGAGAATATTGGGCCAATTATTATCAAAGTAGTTATCAAAATTTTCTATTTTAGCAAGATGCTTATTGAGTTTAATAAAACCTATATGTGTTTGGTTCTTAAAGTGACAAACCCCTCTAGCCTTAATGAATATAGACCCATTACATGTTGCAATGTGATCTATAAACTCTTCTAAAAAATTTTGACAAACAGGTTAAAGAAAACCTTTAGAGACATCATCAATCTATGTTAAGGTGCTTACATTAATGGGAGAAATAACAATAACAACATTATTCTTGCATAGTAGTTGTTTAAAGGTTGCAATAGTAGTAAAACAAGCAACAGTTATGCCTTAAAGATTGATTTCACCAAGGCATCTGATTCTGTAACTTGTGGATTCATCACTAATTCATTACTTTCTCTCAGTCACATTGGTAAGTTTGTGAATTAGATCCAATCTTGCATTACCTTAATGCCCCTTAACATAATTATGAATGAGGAATCAACTGCAACATTCAAGGCAGCTTAGGGACTTAGATAAGTTAGTGACAATCCATGAAAATCCTATTTATTGTTATTTTAATAAATATTAACAAACATTCTAGTTTTAAATAACATCACAGATGTAGTGAACTCAAGATATTCAAACTCTTTTTTGTAGAAGATTCGCTCATGATTTATGGTGCTAGTCCTCCCTCAACCAAGACCCTTATTAATTCCTTGGAGTTAAGTCTAACTTTTGGACCATCTAAAAGCTCTTTTCTTTTATCTGCTAGGAAAAGGTAGAGGATTAGTCTTAACTATACTGGGATTTTGTAAGTTTATCTTTGTGCTAGATGAGGGATTACCTTCATTTCCTAACTCCTTCTCAATCTCTTCTTCATTGGCCATCCTCGGTGGGGTCCTCTTGGGAACCTTAAGCTCCTTTCCCCTCCTTAAGGTTACTGCTCTAACATTCTTTAGGTTCACCTCAGGATGAAATGACAACTTCCCTCTACTTTGTAATTCTAAGAACTTAATAGCTGCCGCCATCTAACCCATTTGGCTTTCCAAGTTTCAAATGCTCGATTTTGTGTCTTGTAGGAATTATTTCTTATCCTACTAAAATTGCAAAGTGTTAGTAGCAAGAGACTTAACTAAGTAATAGAAATGTGCATGAGTTGGCAAAAGAGGATTCTGGCTTTAGTTAGAATTACTGTTCTCCTTGTGGCCTATTTGGGAAATAATTCAGCTCTTTATTCCCTCTGTAACTCAGGTTGGGATGATCCCTCCAATCTAGGTTATAAATTTGAGAATAGTAGTTTTACTAGTTAGTAAAATTCCCTCTCATAACATTGATATATTCTATACCTCCTTCTTGTAAGGTTAGGCACTTATTAGTCGGATGGCTTGTATTTTCATATATTTCGCATGTCTTTACTTATACTTGTCTGATAGTAATTTGTCTAATAAAAGACATTAACTCATCTAAACAATGCTCAATGGATGAAGTATTTACCTCATTTACTGGATAAACATCATTATGGTTGCCAAACTGTTGGGTGTTTGTAGTTATGCATTCAATTAACATTATGGCTTCCATAAAAGTCTTTTCATAAAGTACCCACCACTCGTTGCATTGACTAAGCTCCTTTCCATAAGTCAATCCTTTGTAGAAATATTGGATGAGGAGTTATTATGATATATCGTAGTAGAGACGGCTGGCACACAACTTCTTAAAACACTCCTAATACTCATAAAAGGACTCTCCATTATGTTGTTTTATCCCACCTATCTTTTTTCTTAAATTAGTTGTCTTCGATGCTGGAAAATATTTCTCCAAAAATAGCCTCTTCATTTCAATCCATGTGTTTACGCTCCCCATAGGCAAATCAAATAACCACTTTTTTGATGTATCTTTTAGTGAGATTGGGAAAGCCCTTAGCATTATTTGCTCGTCTATCACCCCTGAACGTTTCATACTCAGACATACCATATCAAGTTTGAAGTAAATCACACGTTAGTATAGACTTTACGTACAAGAAACTCGATACACAAGAAGAGGGGGTTGAATGGTGTATCCTTTTTGTGAATATAAAATCTTGTTAAGAACTTCTCTTTCTTGTTAAAAAGATATCACAAAATTTATACGAAAATTATTACGTAGTTAAATCGCAAATAAC
>JAOTAY010000002.1:22401826-22412275 GCA_025629805.1 Erythroxylum baracoense
TTTTTCATTCCATTCACTCACTAACATTTCATATCACTCATTTTAAATTTAAAATACCAAAAACAAATCATTTCTGTCTATTTGAATTCATTGCAATTTTAGTGATAATTAACCAAATCAAACCCCATTTTATAGTTTAGGTTGCATTGCATTTAGTTGCTTAGGAATTTAATTTCATTTTCGGCTCCTCAAAGAGAACGACCCGAGGTTACACTATATGCAATCCTTGGTTAAATTTTTAAGTAACCCCAAGGCGACATCAGACTAAGGTTGTTTCAACCTTCTAAATAATTAATCATTAGGGAATTCATATATGAAAATAAGTCTTATATGTTTGGCATTTTGGAGACAAGAATCAAGAAGGAGAATTATAATCTTTAAACTTTTGTGCCTAGCTACTAGAGAATAGTGGAAAATTATGCATGTCATTACAATGGTAGAATCTAGTGTTTTATGAAGAGAAGAAATTACAGATGATGGATCCTTTGGTACATGAGCAGATGAAACATATGAAGGTCAAACTTAAGCAGGAATAAAGGATCTCAGATTCCTAAAAACAAATTTATGGAACACATTAAGACATTTATAACTACGAATTCAAGACCCTTGGCTTAAGCTAGGAGATTTCAACTATATGTTATACCCTAAATGAAGCCTAAGGTAACAACTACATGGGAAGCTATAGCAGTGACTTTAAACAATAAGTGACTGACATTTAGATGGAAAACCTCCCTTATAGTGAAAACTTTTATACTTGAAATAATAGGTAAAGGGGATCTTAATTTCTAAGGAAGAAGTTGAATATGAGTATGGCCAACTTACATTAGTTCCAGAGCTTTCCAAATAGTGTAACCTTATTCCTAAATACATTATGCTCTAACCACTCACCCGTCATAGTTAACCTAACAACCAAGAGCAAAGCTAAAGGAGCACCTTTCAAATTTAACAACTTTCTATGTGAAGCAAGGGGCTTTGAAGATGTAATATTAAGGGGTCTAATGTAAGGGTTGAAATCTCTATTCAATATAATTATGCTAGAAATATCCGAGGAGTAACGAAGGATCTAAATTTACTTAATGGTGAAATAGCTGGCAACACACATCAAACTTTGAAATTTACAAAGTAGCAGTTAGTTAAGGTACGAGCTAAACTTTATCTTAATCCTACTAACTTTAATATCTAAGATCTTGAAAAACAACAATGCTCAAACTTTCCCAACCATTAAAAGTGGAGTATTCCATAATAAAGTAGAGGTTTAGAGAGTAGTGGATTTTTTTTGGAGACAAAAACACTTCCTATTTTCATAGGAGAGTGACTATAATGAAATCTAAAAATAAAATTTTCTCTTTAAAAACATAGGAAACCCTAATCACTACTCAATAAGATATAATGAAAGAAGCCAGGGATTTTTTTACTAGCATGTTGGATGCCCCCTTATATGCTGCATCCTTTTTCCACTTCATCAAAAATATTATCCAGGATTAATTGTCCCCTGCAAAAATGGAGATTCTTTTAAGACATGTCTCTTGATCAGAGATAGAGCATGCTCTTAAATCCTTGATCCCTTTCAAAGATTTAAAGCCAGATGGCATGAATATATTCTTCTTTAAAAAAGACTTTGGCCATCACAAGAGACTTATTGACAATAACCATAGGAGAGTTTTTAAGAAAAGGAAACTTCTAAAGAGATAAATACAACTTTTATCATCTTAATACCAAAAAGCAATTGGCAGAAATCTATGAGGGATTTTTGTATTATGGCATATTGTCACTCCATTTATAAGATAATATTAAAATACTAAAAAAAGGTTGAAAAAAGCCTTGCCTACTTATATTGGATACCAACAGGGCGCCTACATTCTAAAGAGACAGGTCTGTGATAATATTCTACTTGTTAAAAAGATATTCAAGGGCCATATAGGAAAGAAAAGTGGTAAGAGTTGCTCATTGAAAGTAGATTTTTAGAAGTTGACTATATGTATTGGAATTTTATTTTAAACTATCTAAGAGACTATGGTATTATAAGAATATACATTGAGTGGATTGAGCAATGTATCACCACAATTTTTTACAATATATTGATTAACGGTAAGCTATCAAAAATCATTAAATGCTTTAACGGTGAGCTATCAAAAATCATTCAATGCTTGAGAGGCCTTAGACAGGGTGACCCAATTTCATCACATTTGTTTTCAATAGGCATAAATGTATTCAATAGAATACATGCAAGGGTGGTTGAAAGGAATAAAATGTTCAAATACCATTCCAGATCTAAGAAGAGTGGGATCTTATATATCTTAATTATAAAAATGATGTATTCCTCTTCTAAAAGGTTGATCATCAATCCATCCTCAGTGACTGGATTAAAGAAGTATAAAAGGTTATCCCAGTGCACAAGGCTCCCCACTTTATAAAAGTTAGGGAGGGACATCAATATATGCAACCTTCCCTTTGGATTTTACAAAAAACCTATTTCTGTGACTTAAACCTATAACCTTCCAGATTTAAAGGAAGGAAGAATGCGTTCGTAAAAGTCAAGGTAGGTTGGCTTAATTCCTGTAAAGGTTATGAATGAGGCAATGTTAGCTAAAATAATTTACATGTTTGTAAAGGATAAAAACTCTCTATCGGTTAAGCAAGTACATTATTACTTCATAAAGGATTCAATTTTATGGCATATGGGAAGCCCTAAGAATGCATCCTCAACTATATAGTGTATAATAAAGCTAATAAAATAGTTAATATCCCACAAAATTGGGGATGGAAAGAGCTTATAATTATGATGTCGTTTTTTGTCACATTTTAGATCTATGGAACACCAAGTAGCACTTCTACAACTTAAGGAAAGTTTTTTTTAACAAGGAAATGTTATTAAGTTTAATATCAGATCCTAATCTACTGGGATATTTACTTAATGTATCGCTAACCTCAAGAAAGGAGGACGTGAGTATTTAGATATAGATAAATACTGGGGAATTTTCCAATAGGGCTATAAAGGCAATATTTTGGGTAGCACAACATAAGGTTGTATGTAATAAATTGATATGGATCAAATATATACACAATGTGCTTCACATATTATGTGCTTGACAATCAAAAGGAAAATTTCCACTATTGTCAGAATTCAAAAAATTCTAATAATCCTTGATCATTGCTACTCGTGCTATTCCAATGACCCTTTTCAAAAAGGTTATGAAGAGTGAAGGTCTAAAAATTTGGAATTAGAAACATAACAATTACACGGTAGGAGATAATTAAATAGAGCATTGAATCACAACATGTAAACAAAGAAGGAAAATAGATTTACAAGTTAGTAATCTCTTACCTATTGATGGGTTTGTGGGATAAAAGGAATAGAAGAGCCTTCAAAGAACTAAAGAGAAACAACAGATCCTTCATTGATGAGTTGTGTGGGCAAATTAGGATGCACCTTAGTCTTAAAAAACTAGAAAATCCCAATCAATAAAAAGGAATAATTACGATATTCTGTAACGAGCATACGTTATTAATCTATATAACAAAACTTAAAGTTACAACAAACAAATAGAGAAGATGAAAGGGTTCACATGTTAGATCTTTTGTACCTATATATAGCCTCATGGTTAATGGAATGGAAGAGCCTCAAAGAATTAGAAAAAGTAGTGGACCGTTAACGATAGCCTCGTGGGTTAATTAGGGTTTATCTCCATCTCCATACATAGATAATCCCAATTAGTGAGACAGAAGTGAGGGATAGATGGGGGTTCTATAAAGAACATGTGTAATTAACCACATATTAACCAGTAGACAAGCATAAGATAGAAGCATTTTAATGCTTTTTTTCTCTTTTGTAATTATCTCTTTTGTTGGAATGGTTAGTGAAATGTTATTGAAAATTCTTAAAAAAATAGAAAATGACATATTAGAAAGAAACTTGATAGTCTTTGGTAAATGAGGAATGGGTTAAACAATTTCTTAAAAGCAAAGTAATGATATTAAAACCATTATTCTCTAGCCATTCCCTAATAGTGGTACAAAACTTGTTTACGAAAAATATGAAACACTTTCCATTTCAATTCAATAATTACTTCATATAAATAGATGGATCACATAATTTCAGAGGATGAAAAGCTTTATTTGTATGAAGAAGTTGGAAACTAAGGAGGAACTAAAGATGCAAAAATTTAAAAGAGAGGGTAACCATACATTGGAGGAGATTATAAAGTCAAAAAACAATCTAGTTAAGATAAAAGAGGAAATGAAAGTATGGAGACTCTCTTTAATATGGAAAAAGTAACTCTAAATGAGTATATAAGGGTTGTACATAATCATAACTCCTTGATTTAGCAAAGGTCCATAGGTCAACAGATTAAGGATAGGTTAAGAATTCAAAATTCTTTTTCAACTAAATTTTGGATAAAAGGAACTTGAATAGAATTGTATCTATTGTTAACTAAGAGAGGTAAGTTATTTTTTCCCAAAACGGCCTCAAGGGGGAAGCTAACTCATTTTTCAAAAGTATTATACGGATTTCAACCATAAGCTCTTCATTAGTAACACTTTTAAATTCATTTTATAATTAATCAAATGTGGTAAATAAATTAAAGACTTATTTGGACAAGTTAGTGCCTCAAAGGTAAAAGGGGTGGTTTTTGAGCTAAGTCATAAAAAAACTTAAAGTCTTAGTGGTCTTAATATCTTTTTTTTAAACCATACATGGCTCCAAAAGCTTTGATCTTTTAGACGGCAGGGAATTTTAAATGCAAATCTCAAACTCAAAGCTAAGCCTATATCTCATGGTTGGGAGGGACCTCTACCCCCAACCATGAGATATAGGCTTGGCTTTGAGTTTGAGATTTGCATGTAAAATTCCCTACCGTCTAAAAGATCAAAGCTTTTGGAGTATTAAAACCAATCAAAACAAATTTTGAACCCTTAGCCAAATGTTAAAGTTGAGAAATGTCATGTGTCGAGAAATTAAATTTATAATTGGGATGAAAATAACACATGATTTTAGTTTAATAACAAGAATGTGTTAGGCCTCCTTTATGAAATTCAAAGAATGTAAAATTTGATTCTCTTAATCCCCTTAAAAGCCAAACTTAGCATGATCATATTAGATGAGGATTGGTACAGTTGATCCAAAGGTTTCATCACTATCATGAACCACTTAATGGGAAATTAGGACAGAATTTGATCTTACAAACATTGAAATAATCATGAAACTTTTTTACTTTCTGATTTTAAAAAAGTCAAGATCACTTAAATTCTATAAAATAATTAACATATAAATCATAATCATGCAAGAATCATAATTTGTACTTTATTCCAAATCTTGATCTTTTTCTTATTACATGTTTTCCTTCAACTGTTTATAAAAACTAGTTTATCTTAACCACCACAGCCCTACAAGTATTCGGCCTCTAACAGTATCTATAAAATATATTATAATATATTTTAAATATTTTAGTAATTTAATTGAAATTAAAATCTAATTTTAATTAAACTTTAATTAGAATTCCAAATAATTCTAATTAAACATTAATTATGCTCAAATAAGATCCAATATATCATATTAATCCTTATTTATTAAACATTTTATACATAGTGATAAAATTTCTGAAACTTTCCAATCAAGTCCAACTTAATTAAAATACTTTTTCTCTTTTAAACTCATTCTTTGTGTATGATCCATTAGGTTTCTAAATATGTTAGTAATGGATATAAATTATAACCTAATCATATTTATAATTAGATAAATTAAACTCAGCTAAATATTCAGGAATGTTAAAGTGGTTTTAGCTAACCTTTCTGTGCATGATTTTTGTGTATAATTTAATCTTTTCATTATGAAATTCTCTGATTAAACATAGAGCATATAATTAATGTCTAATTTATTTGAGTCCAATCGAGATTTTCCGAATCAATACTAATCAAGAATAATTAAACATTCTTCCTAATCACTTTTGGGTGATGGATCCTGTATTAATCACTCAATTACTTTCATAAAGTTCATACTACATTCACTGACTACCGACTAAACTACCTTTGAGTAGAATAAATCATCAGTAGTATCAACATATAATAATTTCTATATAAGATAACTTTGGTGATCTCTAGTTAAAGGATCACTTATACGATCATCACTATAAGAATTTTCATTGACATACAAGTAATGTTCCAAATAAAATTCTCATATGGGGTCAGTTCGGTGAAATTTTTCTCTATCAAGTACCCATATTTTTGTTTTAAGTATTTTTATACTTTAGTTTATGAGATTGACTACTTCCTTCATAAGGAAGAAACATAACACGTGCTAGTCTTTTTATGCCCTATTAATGTATTGTCTTAATGAAATAATAACTAAAAACAATTTAGGGATAATATATAAATATAATATGAATCTTATAATTATGATCTCATCGTAAATTCATTTTCAATGTATATTTATCTCATGAAATTTATCATATACATCTGCATATGTATAAGACAAAGAATGTTTTAAGAAATTATTTTACTAAACTATAACCAACTGATTAGCCGTAGGGTATAAACTAACAATCCACCATTTGCACTAAGTCAATCATTTAATTATCTTATACCATATCACCATATGACAAACATGTTACTGTCGAGACAGTGGTTTAGTGAGAGAATTCTGTAAGATTCTTTACAGTGAGCCCTCGTTTAAATCTTAAAACTTTCATCTTAATTATAATCATAATTAAGGAAAATTACCTAAATACATTCTTAGATATTTAATGAGACTTTAAGGAACGATATCAAGTTCATTAAAGAACTTCTTGATCTAAGTAATCATTTCACTAAATGAAAAATGTATATTGGCTTCATTAGCAACTAATGCTACATTAGAACCTTTTCATTCTTAAAATAGTATTGTTTTAAGTAAAATATACATTAATTAGGATTCACCTCTAAAGTTAATGTCTTTATAACTTTAAACTCAAATATCAACCCATACATAGAATAATGAATATCTTTGTTATTTCATAATTATCATATATCTCAATTGAAACACCTTTAGTACATTATCTATATGCTTGGATTTAGAATAGGTAAATAATTTTCATATCTATCTCTATAAATCTAATTCACAAAATTAAGTTGTTACCTTTTCATAGCTAATATGAATTGTCGATATAATATAAACTTTTTAACAATTAAAAATATGAATTATTTTTCTCACTTTGAGCAACATGTCTCTCTATACTCTCACTGAATCCCACAAACCTTCTTATAGACATGATAAATTCACAATCATCTCCAAATCAAACTCTTTAGATTCATCATGAAAGTGAATCTTTCAATGTCTCGTATTCTTTTATCTATACATCAAATATATCAATGAAGACACTGGTTCCAATTGGATGTATTATCATGATATTTAAATTTGTTTAAAATTTCTTCTTACTCCCACTACTTGTTCATTGAAAAAACAATTTGTTTAATGGGTCTATGAGATTATATTCAATCTTATGTATATTTTATAACCTTTTATTATCCAATTTAATTATAAACTTACTAGATAATATATGCTTCAAATAAGCATCTCATCCATAAATCATTAACTTTAACTCTTTCAAAGATTTAATGTTTTGTATCTAATATGAAATCTTTCTAGTTGATTTAGTTAAATCTTTATGTTAAGAATCATAAAGTTATATATAAATGATATGTAACTTTATGATTCTTAACATGTTGATTTAACCAACATGACATAAAAGGATAATCCCTTTCAAATTTATTTGATCTTAAGTTTATTCAAAAAACCAACTAAACTTAAATTACGAAGATAACAACTTTATCAATTATATCTCATGTAACTCTTAGATCTGCTAAATGACAACTCTTATCAAAACATATCTTATATGTTATTCCTAACCTTGCCTCTAAATTCATATCATCATGAATTTGCTTATCTAAATCACAAAAATTTACTTAAATAGAACCCATTAATATTAGATTAAACATATTTGGGTTAAAGCAATCTTGAGTTTTCTCAACAAGCCTAACAATAAATAGGACTCCATTTTTTTCTTATAATAATGGAAGACAAAAGTCACATTCTCAATGGTGTATTTAATATTTTTAACAAAGTATTTAATTTCAGATAGCCTCATCAAATACAAAATTGCATGTAATGGTATCACATGTATAAAAAATGCAATTTAATATGCATCCAATATATATATATATCAAACATATAAATAAAGTATACAACCTATGAACTTATAGTCAAATTATATTCATAAAATATAAAACTTTGTTTGATTTTAGTTATTGATATTCATAATCTAAACTAATATTTCCAACTTCTTAGATGATTAAATTAGATTTAAACTTATTGATTCCTAAATAAATTAAATTCCTCTTACAAATATAAATTTAGTTTAATTTCTAAACATTTTTCAAGTTCAATTGGAAGTTATTTCTAATTATCTTGACTTCTTTAACAAAATACAATTGAAAACAATTTTTAATAAATTATGCTTCTTACGTATTATAATTTAGAAAAACTCTTTGATCAAAAATTTATAAGTAAGACATTTTAATCTAATTCGAGAACTATTTCTAATCTCATTAGAAATAGCTTTTTCTTAATTAGAAAACTATTTTCTAATACTAATAGAAACCACTTTTAAAATTAAATGAATTACTTTAAAATTTAATTAGGAAAGTTCTTTATATTATTTATTTAAAGATTGATTTCTTAATTAATTAGAAAATATTTCTTTAATACATTAAAAAACTACTTAAAAAATATTAAAGAAGCCACATTTTTCTCAATTAATAAATGAAAACACTTTTCAAATTTAATCAAGAAAAATAGAATTTCTAATAAATCAAGAAACCTTATTATTGATAAATAAATAGAATAATAATTTTCTAAACAAACAAAATCACAAATTTAATTTATCTCAGTCAAATTGAAATAAATATATTTAATTAAGAAATACCATCATTATTTACCTAAGAAAACAAATTTCCTAATTAATTTCAATTTATTTGAAATATAATTAATTTTAATTTTAAAAATAATTTTAAAAAAATTTAATTAGGAATCAATATGATTATTAATTTTAATTAGATTAAGAAAAATTACCTTAATTTTAAAATTAAAAATTGATTTTAAAACAATTTTAAACTTTACTTAGAAATATGTTTGAGGATATTTTATTCCAAATTAAAGATCAAACTATTTTAATTAAATAGCCAAACAAGCCTTATTTAAATACTAAAATAAGTATATCCTTATACCCAAACAAATTTTGTTATATCCTTAGAATATAATATTTTAATTGTGAAATAATCCGAGTTGATTTTCAAGACATAATCAACAAGCTTACTACAATGAAGATCATTCTTCATGATGAGCTTCAAGCTTTGTTCCTATTAAGTTCATTACTAGCTGTGAAATGCTAGGAATGACGATTAATAACTCAACTCCTAAAGATGTGCTTTCTTTTGATGTAATCAAAAAGAGTATGTTTAATGGAGAAATCAGAACAAAGGAGATTGAAGTTAATAATGTGCTAGCTTTTGTGATAGAAAGCAGGGGAAGGAACAAGAGTAGGGTCCCAAAGATCATGGCAAGTCTCAGAACGATTTAAAGTCTGGAGGAGATAAAGACATGAAGACATGCCACTATTGCAATAAGCCAGGACATATTTAGAGGTTCTACTATAAGTGGAAAAGGGATCAGAAAAAGCAAAATCGTCAAAATGATGGTGGTGATAAGAGTACAATTACAATTGCTCCAAGCACAGATGATGAGGTGTCCCTAGTTTGTGCAACTATTGAATGCTTCCATTGTTAGATCACCTATGGCCCGGGTATTTACAATACGCAGTGGAATGGACCATACTACATAATAAGAAGTATAACTGAAAAATTACAACATGTACGAAATTACCTCTTGACGCGGATTGGTATTTGTTTTTCTGATTTGTAGATGCTGCAGTACGCAAATGTCCTCTACCGGTATCCACACAAGGATGAATGATCCAGGCAGCGTCTAATGTGTGCTAGAACGTTCCAAAACACTTTAGAACGCCGCACAATTTTTCTCTCGGAAGAAAAACAAATGGCCAGGTTTAGGTGGATAGGGTTTTCGTATCATCTCTAATGAGACATAAGTTCTCTATTTATAGAGAAACCCTAATCCTATTCCTATTAGGAAGAAGAATATCATAATCCTAAACCCATTAGGATTATGAAAGCCCAATAAGTTTCAGCCCATATTATATCTTATATAATAAAAGCCCGACAACTTAATTCAATCTAGCCCACTAAATATATCCAAATATATTTATTCAGTGCCTAGTAAATTAGGCCCAAAGAATAATCCCAGATCACATCACTCTTTGTGTGTGACCTTGTAGGCTCATTTGATGTTGGCAATGGGCTTGATCACACTTCAAGGCCCATAAGTCATAAGTGGCCTCTAGC
>JAOTAY010000002.1:22412375-22432802 GCA_025629805.1 Erythroxylum baracoense
ATCAAGTCACATACTTGATGACATAAGCCTAATACTATTCATGGAATGTAAATCACATTACACAAACAATATACATGGATATTTAAAAGCATACCTCATAATATATTATTAATAAGTCAGAATGTCAGTATAAAAGTCACATATGACTATTGGTCTATGGCATACTACTAACATCCAAGTCAGTAATGTTAGTTCTAACTGGCTAATTGACATACGATCATCTTAACATTGTGTTCCAAGTGTGGACTACTTATTAAACTCCAAAAGTGAAGATTTTGGGAGTGTAAACATGGGAAAACAAGTTTTGCCAAGATTGTCAATATAGGTGACATTCGAGTTAAGTAAAGCGTCAGATACTTACTGACCTTACAAAATGTATGACACATCCCCAATCTAAGCTCAATCTTTTATCAGCCAATATGTTAGATTAAGAAGGGTTTCCACATATTTTTAGGGATAAGAAGTGGAATTTTCTAAAGATGCCATAACAGTTGCCTGAGGAGAGTTATGTTGCACACTATATAAGACACACTTAAAGGTATATAGTGGAGAAGTATACAAAACAAAAGAAGAATCCTCACCGAATATGTGGCGTTGACGATTGAGACACATGAGTGAGAAGGGATTAAAGTTGCTAGTGAAAAATCCCTTATCCCAGTTAATAAATCATATTAATCTTTGTGATCATTGCTTATCCAAAAAATAGTATAAAGTCTCTTTCAAGAGAAGACCTGCAGGAAAGTCAGAATTATTGGAGTGGATGCATTCAACTATCTGTGGTCCTATTAAGGAGGAGTACCTAAGAGGTAACAAATATTTTGTTACATTTGTTGATGATGCTTCGAGGAAGATTTCGGTGTGTGTGTTGAACTCTAAGAGTCATGTGTCTGAAAATTTTAAAAAGTTTCATGTTATGGTAGAAAGGGAAGCTGAAGTGCTTACAAATAGATAATGAAGGGGAGTATAAATCCAAGGTGATTAAAGAATATTGTACATCTCATGGAAGTAAACGTGAGAAAATCAAATCAAAGACTCTACAAAACAATGAGATTGTTTAGAGGATGAACATAACCATTATAGATAAGGTTCATTGCATACTTAGGATGTCTATGTTGCCAAAGACATTTTGGGGAGAAGCAATATGAACTTTGATCTACCTGATTAATTGGGCTTTCTTAATTTCATTAGATTTGAGATTCCTGAGAGAGCGTGGACCGACAAAGATCTCACATATCGCCATCTGAGAGTTTTTAACTATAAGGCATTCAAACACGTATCTAAGGATCAAAGAAAAAGCCTTGACTCAAAGGCAGTACCTTGTATATTTGTTGGATATGGTGGTGATCAGTTTGGCTTCAGACTCTATGACTCAAAAAAGAAAAAGGTGGTCAGGAGAAAGGATGTGGTGCTCCAAGAGCATGAGAGAGGTGCCAATCTTATGGTTGGAGAAAAATCATCACACTGTAGCTCATCGGATGGCATAGTTAGATCTTCTCCAATTCCTTCGACTATTGAGCATTTTACAAGTGAATAAGATGAAATGTGTAACTAAACATATATTGGTGGTGATCAGATTGATCAGATACAGTCTGATATTGATAAGCTTCATGAACCACATCTAGAAAATACTGAATATGATTCTGTTAAGGATAATGAGTAAGGGAAGCAATGGGTGTTCAAGATAAAGAGAGATGGTCACAAGCTGGTAAAGCACAAGACAAGGCTAGGAATGAAATGATTTAGTGAAAAGAAGGGTATTGATTTTGATAAAATCTTTTCATCAATAGTCAAAATAACCTTAATCCAAATAGTTTTAGGTCTAACTGCCTGTTTAAATCTTGAACTAAAACAACTGGATGTTAAAACAACCTTCTTGCATGGAAATTTGGGAGAGTGGATATACATTAAAAAATCAAAAGGTTTCAAAGCTAAAAGCAGGGAAATTTTGGTCTACAAGTTGAAGAAAAGTCTTTATGGCTTAAAACAGGCTCTAAGTCAATGGTATCAGAAGCTTAACTCCTTTACAACAAATCATGGTTGCAAACGAACATATGTTTATACTTGTGTGTATTTTAAGAAGTTCTCAGGTGATTACTTCATCATTCTTTTTCTTTGTGTTGATGATATGTTGATTATAGGTTAACACAATGGTACAATCCAAAATTTGAAGGAGGACTTGTCCAAATCTTTTGATATGAAATATTTGGGACCCATAAAGATGATTTTCAGTATGGATATAACTCAAGATAGAAAGAACAAGAGATTGTAGTTGTCTTAAAAGAGATATATTGAATGAGTGCTTGAAAGGCTCAATATGCAGCATGCCAAGGTAGTTAGCACACCACTAGCAATCACAATTTAAGCTATGTAAGCATGCATGTCCCTCAACAAAAAAATAGAAATATACTATCTCATTTATTTACACATCTACAGTAGGGTCTTTAATGTATGCAATGGTGGGCATAAGGCTAGATATTGCTCAAGCTTTACGATGGTAAGTAGATTCTTGCCAATTCTAGGAAGGTTCATTAGGAAAAAGTGAAATGAATTATGAGAAATTTGAGAGGCACATTAACGTGGAGTTTGTGCTTTGGTAATAATAAGCCAACTCTAGAAGGATTTAAAAATGCAGATATGGCTGGAGATCTTAATGGAAAAAATTCATTTTATATTTTCTATTCAAGTTTATTAGTGGGGCCATCTTATGGCAATCCAAGCAACAAAAGTGTAGGGCTTTATCCACGACTGAAGAAGAATATGTAGTTGTAATGGAAGCCTGTAAAGAGATGCTCTAGCTGAACGAGTTCCTTCAAGAGTAAGATGTTAAGTAAAAAGACTATGTAGTATTTTATGATAATTAAAGTGCTATTAACTTGAGCAAAAATACCATGTATCATTCTCATATAAAGCACATAGATGCTAGATATCATTGGTTGAGGATTATGATAAAAAAGAAACAATTAATATTTTATATGGATTTGAATGGCGCTGATATGCTAACCAAAGTGGTTTCTAAAAATAAGTATGAACTTTGTAGCAAGCTTGTCAGGATGCATGTCAAGTAGATGATGTAGAATAATGTGTCTTCCCTATATTTGAGCTATAGGGGGAGATTATTGAGTGTCTAGCCCTATTTTGAGATTTTTGGTGATCGTAGATGGCTTTATGGTTTGTGGAAATGACGAACAAGTGAATGCAAGATGAAATAATCTCTTTTGGGAAGATACATGACTGTATAGAGTGCTATATAGTCATGTCTTGACTTACACGACTGTGTGGATCAACCATGTAAGTCTTCGTAAACTTGTGAAGATACACGGTCGTGTGTGAAGACTATGTAACTCTCTGTAGCCATGCAAATTTGGTACTAAGGTGATCCTATGCAACTGATAGTGTAGGTTATAGAAAATTTTATTTCGTGATATAAAAGAGAAAAAACGTAGGCTGTCACAACGTCAAAAATCGAAAAAATAGAGAGAGGGCAACGAGTGTTGTATAATCATCCTTGTTTGTTTGTTTTTGTGATTGGTTTGAGGGTTGTTGATTATGATATCAGCTTTGGTTTCAATCCTGAAACTTTATGAGATAACTTGTTATTAAGGGGGCGAGTGAGAGATCAACTTTTTATGTAAATTCTTATTGAGTTTAGTGGATTTATTCGTTAGTTTGCCCTACAATTTTTTCCTCTAGTTTGGCATATTGAATATAAATTTACAAGAGCAACATTCACTACCAAATTCAGCTCAATCCCTAATTCTTTCATGTGGGTATGAATTAACCTAATGTTGATCAAGCCAATGAAACCAGATATTACAAGAAGTTTAGTGAAAGTGAACCCATTTGATGAAACCCTAGCTTTAATCATATCTATAAAAAACCATAAAGCTTTCCTCCAATACCCATCTTTAATTACAAAAGAAATCATCGTTGTCCACGAAACTGAGTCTCCTTTTTTGACATAACCAAAATGATCAAACGCCTTCTTACAAGAACCAAAATTTGAATAAAATCCAATCAACACATTACCCAATACTTGGTTCTTAAGCCCATGCTTGATTTTAAAACCGTGACTACACGTTCCATAACAAACCTCTCATAGAGAAAAAGAAGAATGTAAAATCTTTGGAGAAAGTCAACTCATTCAAACACTGACCCAACATGAATGTTAACTTAAAGCTCCCAAGTTCCTTATTATGTCTTGCATTTTGAACCACTACAACAAAACAAACATTTAGGTACTTTTTTTTACGATAATTTGAAAATCATTGCTAAAAGTCAGCGCTTAATGACGGTTTATAAATTCGTCGCCAAAAGTCTAGGCTTTGGTGACATTCTATAGCATCATCGCTAAAGGCATTTCTTTAGCGACGATTTACATGAATAGTCGCGAAAAATGTTAAATTTTGTGACAGTTTATGTACTTGCTCCCCAATGGTCATGCCTTTGGTGACGATAATTTTAAACATCGCAAAAATATAATCTTTTGGTGATGAAATAACAAATTTGTCGCCAAAGGTGGTACTTTTGGCGATGAAAATTTAAAGTCTTCGCCAAAAGTCTAAATTAAATATTTTAATGTTAATAATGTTAAGGTTAATTATAATTGACATTTACATATGATTTTTCATATTTATTCTTATACGTACTTTATAAATTTTGTTAAATAGATAGCTAATGCATCAGAACTCTATAAATTTGTTTAAATCTATGGATTTATACACAAATATAATTCTTTAGTGATGCCTATTAAACATAGTACACCTCCGTTCATATAAGTACTTCATGAAAAAATTGAACATCTAAAAATTGTAAAATATTTTTAAAGTTTCAAACATATTGTTGAAAAACATATGGTAGGTAATTTAAAAAGATAAACATACCTTTTTAAATTATCTTTTTGGATACTAAAAGATAAACATACTTTTAACGTTGATAACATCAAAATATCATAAATTTAAGTTATCTATTATTATTAATCATTAATATTTATTAACAATAAAATAATAAGACATATAAATATTGAAATATGGTAAGCAATATAATACAATGATATATAGTAAGTAGTACAAGTTATTAATTAGAAGTTTAACAATTCTTACATACAAAATAATAAATAAAGTTTTCCATTGAAAAGGAAAAAAAAAATTATTTTTTTGGATTCCAAGTGACATGAGAGCCAGTAGAAAAGGTAATGTCTGGATTCCTAAAAAGGGTTCTTGTACGTTGGAAGGCATCAATTGAAACAGTCAAAGATCTTCCTTCATATGATGGGTTATTGACACCCTCTTTCAACAACTTCTTGGCTTTAACTAAACTAGTAGAAGATACATTGAATGAATCCCCAGATGCAGTATGGATCATTGATAGCTGTGTCATAACGTTAGTCAAAATAAAGTAACTAAACTACTACTATAGCAGTGGTGAGTCTAGGTCGATCCTACAGGGAGTGTTTAGTTAGCTTATGAAATGAAACTAATTGATGTTTAGGTAATGAGGTTTTTGATTTAATAAGAAAATAAAATAAAATAAAATAAACCTAATGAAAACAAATTAAAGAAAACATGCAAAAAATGATAAAATTGGAGAATTCGGTAGGGATCCGATTCTTTGGTTCAATCTCGGCCTACACCTTAATTAAGCATAATTCATTGATTTGTTGTTCTTTTATCTCTCTTAGCAGTTATCGGTCATAGATTAATAACAAGCTCTGTTAATCTCGATTTTTCCTTAGATCCTAGTTAATCACAAAGTTTTTGTTAATTAACCCTAGTTATCGGAAAACCTAGAATAAGCTCTCTAAGTTTATCCTGACAATTGCCTTATGAATCAGAAAAATAGACCAATCTAGGTAATAATCACACAAGCTCGAATTATTTAACCTATGTTATGTTATCTATAATGATTTGGAACTATTAGTTGCTACATATGAATCGAGAATACAACAATTATGTATTGCATTCGATTCTAACAATGGGATTTCATGAAAAACGATTCAATAGAGCATTAAAATCATTATCATTCAAATACTCAATCAATCCACACAAAATAACATAATCAATTTCTAATGATAGAAATAAACAACAAAATAATAAAAAATGCTTAACCTGGGTTGTCGACGTCGATATCACCTCTGAATCGGTGTCAGAAACTTAACCTTCCATGAATCTCTCCAAAGAAAATGGTTAAACCCACTCAAATTTCCGTACCAAAGCCCCCTTCGTTTCTCTTCTCAGCTACTTTCTCTCCATTATTCACCAATGTGACAATTAAAGATGATGATCAATCTATACTATTCACTCTACTTTATTCTGTTTTCACGCCACTCCTCTCTTCTCTTCACTGCGTTGTTTTCTCTCCTCTCTACTGTTTTTGATTTTTTGAATAAACTCTATTAGACCAACTTACTATAAACTCTTCTCTTAAAGACCTACGTTGTTACGCACGCATGGTATGTGTTTAAAGTAAAACATCTGCGTTCAACGCAAACATTGTGCATTAACCACAGACGTTGTCTATGTTGAACGCAGACATTCTAATCTGCTGTTCCTCCTCCTCATGCGTTGTCATTTTCTTATCCATCATGCGCTGCGTTTTGATCTACGTCTATTACTGGCGTGTTTTCTCATATGCTACCATTTTTTTCATGCTTCCCACCTGCTACACGTTGTCATTTTGGTGTTCTTGTTATTTCTTCATTTTTCCAATAAACATTTTTACTTCTTCTTCTTTATATTTTATTATTTTTCTTTTTCTTGTCTTTTAATTTTCTTCTTTTTGCTCCATAAAGATAAGTGAAAATTAATCTTTAAAAAACAACCCAAATGTAGTGCTTTTGACTCACTTTCATTTCTTTGCTTGCAAATTGTACCTAAAATCATATATGAATTAAAGTGAGTATCTTAAGCATTTTCATATCATTACTCACTAAGTGTAAATGATTAAATGTATCAACAATTAAACACATATTAATCACTGAATTAAATGAACAGCCAATACAATGCATTTCATGTAAGAAACAATTATTATAAAACTTAAATAGCTATTTAAGTTAAATAGTATAGCAAACCCAAATTTGAACACATGCATACCTAATTGAACATACATAGTAATTTAAATCGATGACTGTTCTAAAACAACTGATTTCCCTAATCCTGTACTGACCATTGGGACATTGCCACCGCCTCCAATTTTATCTATGTTCTCTTGAAGATTTGAGAAAGCTTTACACAACACATAGTATATACAATTAAACGTTCATGTTATACCTTCCAAAAAAAAGAGATACAGATAATTAAAGAAAAGAGGTAATTCGTATGATACTAAAAACCTTGAATAAGAAAATCAATGATGGAAGCCAAGGGGTAATTAGTATTTGATGAGGAGATTTGTTCTTCATTAGGGAGAATTTTGTCATATTGTTCCTAGGAAAGCTCATTTCTACCATCAAAAACTAGTCTCCATGTGGACATTTCGCGATTAATTAAAGTTAACAATTTTATTCTAAAAATTCATATTAGCATAAAATTTATTATGTTTAATTGTATTCTGTTGGCAATCAATTGCCATAAATTCTCATGGGTGGAATGAATTGATCCAAAATTGAATGGCTAAATGTTGAAAACATAATGAAGTACATAAACATCCCTTCTAGAAGTTAAATACTCTCATAGACCTTTCATCAAATAGTTAGTAAGCTTTGGTCAAGGAATCATTGATGGTGGGAAAAAATGTCAACCCATATATAACCAACACAGAAACACAATTGACCATCTTCTAAGCACAACAGAAACAAAAACCCATATAACTTACGAAGAAAACAAAACCCAAATAAACTCAAAAATGAAGCAAAAAGACAGAGCAAAAAAAAGGGTCCCTAAAAGCAGAAAAGAAAAAAGAAGAATATTATCAACACAGGACAAGATGTTCATTCAATGGTGATGACCACAGCACAAGAGACAACGATCACAGAGGAGACGACGTTTCTTCATAAACATGATGGCTAACACAAAAGCTTCATTTTTATGTTTATAATAACTAAGTAGAAAATGATGGTGATTGTTGTTAAACAAAACGACGTCGTTTATTGTTAAGCAAAAAGATGTTTTTAATTAATTCGAAAGAAATATACCATAAAATAACGATTCAGATAATTGTCAACAAATGGTGGCCCATTACCATTTGACTTGACCTTTGGTGACGAATTATTATCTACGCATTCATTAGTAACATTATATTTTTTAATTATTATCTATACATTCATATAACATTATATTAATTACCATATATAGTTATATTTATTGCAATTTAATTAAAAATAATTGCAATATAGTAAAACTGGAAATCAATGTTAAACATTAATATCACATTCCTAAAAATCAAATTTAATATTATTCATAATGATTGTAACTCTAAAAATAGATTTAGTTAACAACAATGTTATTTTAAAAATTTATAAAACTAAAAACACAATCATTTTATGTTACATTTATTTATAATTTTTATTAATGTCTCATAATATATATGATTTGACAATTTTATATGGTCTCAAAAAAATATATTTATTATATGTAGTTCTATACTATTTTATAGAAATGATATATTACAAAAAATTTGCAAAATAAAAATTATATATATGTATAGTATTGGCGATGATTTCCAAAAATTGTCGCCTATTGTTTAACATTTGGCAACTAAACAATAGACTACGATTTTAGAAAATTATCGACTTTGGTTTAATATTTGGCGACAATTTTTTAAAATCATCGCTTATTGTTTAACATTTGGGGATGTTTTTCAAGAATTGCTACTCAGAAATCATTGTCTATTGTTTAACATTTTTCGATGATTTTAAAAATCATTGCCAAATGTTACAACATTGAAAATAATAATACAGAAACGTCATCGTTTGTTTAATGAAAAAATATGTTGTTTTCACTTCAGGTTAAAAACAAAACTCGCGCCTCCCTTCTCCAAACCTTTTGTGCGCCTATCTTGTTTTGGTTTAACTTTTTTCTTCTTCTGATATCATTGTCATCTTCCATCGCTATAGGTTGAGGTGACTTCCATTAATCTTTGGTCTTGGGGTTTTTTTTTTTCTGGTTTGTTGTTGTTGTTATATGTTTTGATGTTGGTTGGTTTTATAAATGTTGGTTGGTCTTATAAATGTTGTTTGAGTTGTTTGGGTTTATTTGGGCTGTTAATGGTTGAATGTTTGTTTTAATGTGTTAATACTGGTGAAGAAAGGGAAAAGACTGGATTTTTGTAATTAGTTGGAGGTGAATTTTTGAAGCTTATAAAGTGTTTAATGAAAGTTCTCTTAGGGATGAAATCAAGTTAAAAGTCCCATTGATTGTCTTTTCATTTAAAAATTTATATTCAAAAGGTTGGACCAGACTATCATTTTGTTATACTAGCCTAACAACAGTTTATGGAAACTCACATTACCCACCATTAGCTAGTCGATATTAGATATGAGTTTCTTTATAAAAGTTATAGGAAATATTTTTAAAATTTTCATAATTTCTTAAATTACTTCAATTTGACATTTTTGTTAAAAAATATGATTAAAATAATGAACTATGTTCGGTGGTGGCAGTAAAATGAACTTACAGCCTTTTTTCATCATATTCTCATATTTAGTTTGATAATAACTTTTGATATATTCTAATGAAATATAGATATTCCTCTTACCTTTTTAAAGATTCTTGAATCATCTCATCTTAGTATTTCTATCATAAGTTATTCTTAAGATACTAAATAATATTCAATTTGAACAATTTATTAGAGTGATATGCATCCTTATTACACTCATTTAAGTTCAACTTAATCATATTTTACATCATCCTAATAATTACATAAACTTAATAATCCAATTAAGCTCTTAAATAATTCTAGGCCTTATATTATATGCTTTATATTCTCTATTTCTCAAATACCAACAATTGTGCCTATATAGTATAACCAATTTCTTGAAAATACCTGGCAAAGAAAAAATTCATAAAATAGTAATAACAAATACATCACAAAAATGATGACAACTAAACCATACAATTCCTCTTTATTGCTTTAAAGTTCATTTGAATTGTTTAAATATTCTATATTTGTTTTGCCTATCATTTGATTTTAATTGGCTTCTTTTCTCACTTTTTTATTAAATTTAATCTGTTATATATTGGTTGCTTTCAGTTTAAACTTGAACTTTTTTTATTTGATACAAGGAATGATGTATAGAATATAAAGAAGTTTTATGGACTCTCGTATTTATTACAAGGTTTTCTATTTTTGGACCTAAATGAAATTAAACCTTATTTATTAGTTAAACATATATGAGACTATTTTTGAACTAATTTTCAATTAAAAGTTGTGGTCTCCATTAATACTTTCTCATATGTCTTAGAGTATAAAAGCATCTCCACAATTTTTGATACCCTATTAATTATATGTTTAAAAGGAAGTTGATATCGTGATTGATTTCAATTATTAAAAGTTTTCATTTTATGTTCCATATTTATCTAATACATATATATACATTATTAAACATGAATATTACAATTAATATCTTTATGAATCATAATGTATTAATGTCCGATAAATACCTGTTGTCTATTTATCTTAGGGATATGTTAAAACAAAAGATAAGTGAACATAGAACGTAAACGATGGTTTAGGAATAGTTCCACCATATAATTAGTTATCCCTCACGAAAATTGTTTTTGCATTTTATAGTGTAAGTTTGTGTATGTTCATATTGACATTGAATAAGTGTATTATATTAAATACAAAATCATCGTTTTCCCAGGCCTTGTTTTATGTTAAAGAGTGTCCATAATCGTCCAGCCTCATTGTTCATCATCTCTAGTTATCTATCCGTCCACGTAAGATGTCTAACTCTTGTTTAGTTTTTATGTTCTGCTTTAATAGTCTAAATATTTATGTTTAGGTTTTGTTTAAATCATTGATGAGTAGATGTATGAATTACATAAGTATTTACTGTATGTGGAATGAGTTTGATCTCTTATGGATGATCCAAGGCATAATAAACCCTTAGGATGGTATATAGGCTAGAAGCTTATGATGCAACTCTCATAAAGCTTATCAGTGAAATATTCCAAGAGTTTAGGAGTCACAGCGAGAAGTTCCTTTCTCAATTCATGTGGTCTAATAATTCCACACACCTTAGTGTTTGTTTGAATTCAAACTTAATATATGAACTTATACTGACTAATCGAGAACTAGTAACATAAGAAATTCACATATATTATGGATGATCTAAGTCATAATAAACCCATAGATGGTATATAGGCTAGAAACCTATAATGCAGCTTCTATGAGGCTGATCGATGAAATATTTCACGAGCCTAGGAGTCATAGTAAAAAGGCCCTTTCTGGATTCACGTGGTCTAACAATGCCACATATTATAGTGTTAGTTTGAATTCAAACTTAGTATATGAACTTGTACTGTTTAATCAAGAACTGGTTACTTGTATTGATGTATCATTATGTTAAATAAAATGAGGATTTCATTTAGTAATTCAGTTATGTACTTCTAGTTGTATAACTAGATGAATAAAAGTTGAATGTCTCATTAGAAATGGTCCACTGAATACTTTGAAGGAGTTAAGGGTTTCACGTAATTTGTAAAAGATCAAATGGAAGTTGAATTTTGTATTCATTGTCCATGCATAAATTGCTTAAATGTCAAGATTCAAAGTTAAGATGTGGTATATAATCACTTGCTAATCTGAGACACAGATAAACTCTATAGTTTATGGCTTTATTATGAAGAACGTTCAGAAGCAAGTTGCAGCACAAGTGTTGATACAGGTGTTAATTAGAGTAACAACAATGATGTAGAAGATTGTGATATAAATGACGATAATGGTGATTGGATTGGTGAGATGTTTGAGGATTATGAGAATTATATGGAGACAATTTGGGAAGTTATTGAAAACTGCTTAAGAAGAATTATATCCAAGGTGCCCGAAATTCTCACAATTATCTTTTTTTGTGAAGTTGTTGCATTTGAAGGTCTATAAGAAATGGAGTAACAAGTCTTTTAACATGGTAATTGACATGCTCAATGATGCATCACCTGTTGGACAAAATTGCCCAAATCTTACTATAATGCAAATAATTTGTTAAGGGACTTTGGATTAGGATATATATCAATACATGCTTGTAAGTATGATTGTGCTATATTTTGGAAGGACAATAAAGATCTTAAAGAGTTTCCCATTTTTAGTAAATCGAGGTGTCGAGTGGATGATGGGAAAAGGAAAAAGATATCGCATAAAGTCTTGAGGTACTTCCTTCTTAAACCATGACTACAAAGGCTTTCTATGTCAACAAAAACAACCATAGATATGAGGTTGGCATAAAGAGAAACACATTGATGATTATGCGTCATCCGACAAACTCAATGGCATGGAAAGACTTTTATGGAAAGTTTCCATGATTTGCACAGGATTGTTGTAATGTTCGACTTGTTTTAGCCTTAGATAGATTTAATCCATTCGTAATATGAGTGCTTTTTACAACATATGACCGATAATTCCAGTGCCATACAATTTGCCTCCATGGAAGTGTATGAAGGAGCCTTTTATGTTATTGTCTTTACTTATTCCAGGACCTACTACTCTTAGTAAAGATATTGATGTAAACATGCCACCATTTATTAATGACTTAAATCATCTCTACTAGGTTAGATTGGAAACTTATCGTGTTGTTGAAGGTGAAACATTTATAATGCACGCTACTGTTTTATGAACTATAAATGATTTTCCAACTTATGGAATTTGTCTTGAGGGAGTGCCAAAGGGTATATGGCCTGTGCTATGTGTAACCATCAAACTCATTCAATGAGGTTACGAAGTAAAATATGTTATACGAGACATCGTTGTTACTTAGAAGATGGGCATAAATTGAGAAGAACCAAATCGTTTAATGGCAAAGTAGAATTTGGTGAACCTCTTTTGCACTTATCTAGTGATGATGTGGTTTATCATGTGAGATTCACATATCGGTTGGAGAGGGGAACGAAGTACGCCTTATAAGGGTATGGATATCTCTCCCTCAAAGATGCATTTTCCCAGGGGTAGGAAGAGCAAAACCGTGAGGGCTTGGCTGGGCCAAGGCCCAAAGTGGACAATTTCTATGGACGGATAGTCTAGGGCTATTACAAATAGTATCAGAGCCAGTACCTGAACTGATGTGTCAATGAGGACGTTGAGCCCTTAAGGGGGTGGATTGTGAGATTCTCATATCAGTTGGAGAGGGGAACTAAGTACACCTTATAAGGGTATGGATACCTCTCCCTCAAAGATGCATTTTCCTAGGGGTAGGAAGAGAAAAACCTTGAGGGCTTCGCTGGGCGAAGGCCCAAAGTGAATAATATCTGTGTGCAGAGGGCTTGGCTAGGCAAAGGCCTAAAGCGAATAATATCTGTGCGCAGATAGTCTAGGGCTGTTACATATCAAGTATCACATTTGGATGACATTATACCTAGAAAACACCCAAGTAATAGAAAGCGAAAGGAAAGTGTCGTTGAGCACAATTAGAATAAAAAAAAGAATATTTTCAATTTTCCATATTGACAGGAATTGTTATTGAGGCATAATCTTAATATAATGCATATAGAAAAAAGTATTTGTGAGAATAGTTTAGGAACTTTGATGGGAATTGATGGCAAAAAAGACAAAAACTAAGGCTAAATTAGATTTGGAAGACAAGAATATAAGAAAATATTTGCATTTAAAAAGAAGAGATGATGGGTCATAAATCATTCCACCTACTTGTTACAACATGTCAAAAAAGGAGAAGCAAACTTTTTTTCAATTTCTTAAATCAGTTAAGTTTCCTAATGGGTATGCATCTAATATAGTCTCTTGTGTCAATATTGAAGAGGGAAAAGTTTCAGGTTTGAAAATCCATGATGTACTTTTGCAATGATTTCTTCTTATTGGAATATGTCGGTGTTTATCGACGGATATGTCCGTAACTTTGGGTCAATTGGGTGAGTTTCTTAAGCAATTATGTTACAAGACACTGAAAGTTAAAAAGCTTAAGAAAATGGAAAAAGACATAGCTTTGATTCTATGTATTCTTAAACTAGTATTCCCCCCATCATTTTTTGATGTTATAGTACATTTGACAATTCACTTACCATACGAGGCTAAACTTTATGGATCGGTTCCATTTTGATAGATATTCCCCCTTAAAAGGTAGTTTATATTAACTTCTACCTTTTTAAAAAATTTATTAATTAGTAACAATTGGTAATGTTTTATATTATGTTTAGGTTTTTATGCTCTCTTAAGCAATATGTGCATAATAGAGCTTGAACTGAAGGGTCTATTGTAGAGGCTTATATGGTGAATGAATGCTTGACATTTTATTTGATGTAATTAAATGACGTTGAGATAAGATTTAATAGACAAGAACGAAACATTGATTTTGATCAAGATGGTGGGTTGTCAATTTTCTTGCAAAAAGTAAGGTCATTAGGTGTTAGAAAATATATAGAGTTAACTAAATACGAACTTGAAATAGGATATTGGTATATTTTAAACAATTGCGAGGAAGTTGATATATATATATATATATATATATATGGAGTATGTATATTACTTTTGATTCAAAATTTCATATTTAAATTTTGTGGTTCAATTTATATTTTCCAATCTCTACTTACTTTTTTAAATAGAAAGCACAAAGATTCAATTCGAAGTAAAGGGATTGTTAATGTTGAAGAAAGACATAAGATTAAGTTCACATCATGGTTTAGGACTCGAGAAAGATATATATTGATGGAATATTATGAACTTACAATAATTTGTATGTCAGATTAACTTTTGATTCTATTTTGTTCTACAGGTGATACGGTTACATAACTGTAACATACAAGAGGCGACAACAAGATTATATGATTGAGCATGTAGGCCTCATATGTATGGGAAAAAATATATAGTTTGCATTGTTAATAGAGTTAGGTTTCATATACAAGATCGAGACAGTAAACTTAGAAGCCAAAATTTTGGGGTTGTTATTGAGGGACTTCATGACAATGATTTTATTGACTTCTATGGTATCACCTCTGAAATAATAGAGTTGCATTACATCAAAGTCAAAAAGGTTGTTATATTTAAGTGCAAATGGTTTAATCTTGGTGACATGAAAGTGAATGACAATATTACTAAGACATGGTATGATAATGACCCTTTTGTCTTGCAAGTCAAGTGAAGTAAGTTTTCTACCTCAACAACATTATATAGGTAGCAATTGGAAGGTTGCTTAAAAGTTTCAACGCTGAAATCTATTCGATTTTTATGAAAGGTAAAATGGTATAATGAGTGAAGATGGTGATGAAGTATATCAAGAGATTGAATCAGAGTTGAATAATGAAGCCATTCAAATAGAAGATGCAATTATATCATCATTCAATAGGAGAGATGTTGATCCTAATATATTACAAGTGGATGAAGTACAAGCCAATCTTGTCGTTGAAGGAGATGAAGACTAAATTGAGGATGAATTATATGACAATGATCATACTTTGGCCGAATATAATAGTGATGAAGAGTTAAATCATAATGTAATTAATCATGATGATTTTCAAGATCTTGATCATGATAATTGAAGTAATAAAAATGTTTTTTATATTGATGATATTTGCGTTATGTTAATACATAGCAAAGTTTGGTAATATTTGTACATAATGGAAAAGTTTGTTAAATGTATTGTTGAATGACAAGTTACTTAAAAAGAGGATGGTACGTGTTGAAACCACAAAAAAAAAAATCCTACTACCAAGTTACAAAATAATTATAGAAAATGGTAAGCAAGGTCGAATCCAAAGAGACTAAAGATTAATAATATTCTTTTAAAAACTAGGAAAATTTAGTAAAGACAAATAAAAGGGGGGATTTTTATTTGAAGAAACTGAACAAGATCATAAAAATAAAAATAGAAAAAATCGATTAAAGAAATCCTTGCATCCAAAGGTCATCTCCATGCTAGTTCAATGGTGTCGATCATGGATGCAAATATAAACTCATCAATAAAATCAATAGACCAGTTATAGTTATTGAAGACGCTTCTAACAACTTAATCTTTTCATAAATTTGGATTAAACAAGACAACGTGCTTTGATTAATTTCTTACCAACAAATAATCTTGACTCACGTCTAGGATTCAATTCATTGATAACACTAAAATTGAAAAAGACCTGATCCTAACCAATAAATCACACGCGTAGTTCATTCAAATTAGATTACTTACTCCCTTAATATAACCTGAAAATATGGTTCTAATCACGCTATATTATTTGCTACAAATGTTAACTCAACCAAATAATTACGTATTTGATCTTATTAAGTAGCAATTTATTATCCTAATTAACTAAATAATTGGCCAAACGGTTTAATTAAACAGGAAAATAAACATCCACCATAACCCAATAAGTGTAGGAAATAAGTAAATATTGAAGAACTGAAATGAGTAGGAAGAAAAATATTTAGATGTCACAACACTTTTGTGGAACTAAGCAGTTCGATAAACCTTAAGCTGGAAAATAAAAGAGTTAGCCGTTCATGGTTGTTTTGAGCTCACAAAATAAAAATTCTACTCTCCAAAGAGTGTCCCTAAACTAACAGCCCTCTTCCCTTTATAAAAGAGGATAATATTCCCAAGAAAAACAGAAAGATGATTACAACCCATTAAATGATGATAAGGAAATAAAATCCTAAGATTATGTCCCTGATTCTCGTGCTAGTGACTGCTGATAACTTTCCAAAATAGATGGTTGTTATTGACTTCAAAGAAGATAGAACAACCCCTATGATTTTAAACTCTTGCAGTTTATTTAAAATTTTCCGAATAAGCCCAATTATCCGACAAATTAGCAAACCTTCCTTAACTGTCCAAAATAACCGAGAGAAAATAAATCCATCAAAATATCAAAATATCTTGCATTATAAACATAATTTCCACCAAATATTCAATAAAAATATCAATGTATCAGAGGATAATTAAGTTTGTAAATTGAAATTAAGGAGACTTCCTTTAAAGTTTTGGGAAGCAACAAATGCAAATAAGTAAAGAAGATACACGGTAGTGGAAGAAGATACACGGCTGTGTAAAAAGATGTATAGTCATGCAAGAAGATGCACTGTCGTGTAAGAAGATACACAGCCATGTAAGAAGTTACACGGCCATGTAACTACATAATTACAGTCATATATGTTAATGCGAATTGTTGATGTTTGAGTTATGTTTATGCATATTATTGATGCTTGAATTATAGATATCCAATATAATGGCACCTGGTAAAAACAAAGAGAAGAACGTGGCAAGTTTTGATCCTCACCAACAACAATCAGATCAAAAAAATCCTACCCAATAATAACGTTTGAATTTATCCACCAATCAAGCCAGTCAACAACAACCTCCATCTGCCTCAACTAGTATTGAAGGATTTGTAGGTTTGTTAATTTTTAACACCTATAAATAGACATATGCTCAAATATATATTTACATTTTTAATACGTATTTTCTTATCATTATTCATTTATTATCAAGTTTCAATACTGCCACCAAAAATAGAGGTAGAGGTATAACTAAAGGTTGCCAGTTACAATGAATTAATATTTCAATGAACAGCAAGTTGTCTGTACATATTGATACCTCACAAAGTTGTCTTGTAGACAAGATTCAATCGACAAAATTATCTAGTGAGTTGGGGGTAATTTGCCAAGATTAAATTGCCATGCCTAAAGTATGCCAAACAGTTGAAAGAAGACAACTTATTAGAGAATGCTCAGGACAAAGTTTCGGTAAATTTTCTTTTTATTTAGTTATAAGCAATATTGTTTTACTTATTTAAAGATTAATTTCACTTTTACTTTTTGTTCACAAATGAAGCTCAATATCGTCGATATCGACAATTCTAAAGTTTCAAACTGTGTGATTTCATAGTTGAAACAAAGAACTAGGGATCATTGGCATCAACTACACGGATATTACAAATCCTTTCTTTTCGAAGAGGAAGCAAGGAGACATATTTTTTTGCTACGATTTATTTTCAAAATTGTAGCTAAAAATTATTAGTTACAAAAGTAAAGCATAGCCAAAATTAATTGGAGACGCTTTTAAAAATATCATTTATATCTTTTTGCTACAAAAACAAATCATAGCAAAAAACAGTTAGCGATGATTTGGTGAAAACGCCGTCTATAATTTTTTGGTACGAAAATTTGGTGACGATATGGGCGATGAAAATAAATCATGGCTAATAGTCATTAGCAACGATTTTGGGACTTTTAGGAATGAACTTTTAGGTTCCTAAAAGTCCCATATGTCGTAGTGAACATTAGCAGGGACCATTCCCGTTCCCGACATGACATCCTTACATGACATTTCGTCGAAGAACTAGCGTATAGGTTATAGGAAAAATAACATATCTGAGGACATTCTAAGATGCTCATCCAGCATCCTTTTAAGTTCAACGAAGAGTATGTATATTTCAGATAGTTTACCTTTCGTATCAACTTTATTGTCCAGAGAGATGGTGAAGAACCAGAGCTTCGGATCCTTATGTTAGGTGCTTAGAATATGGGAAGAGAGATTTTTTTAAGTAATTTTTTAATTATAAAAAGTGAGCTTGATACGTAACGATGACCTCACTTTTATATATTTAAAATAGTAGGTTTTATTTTATAACGTCACAACCTGATTAAATTTTTAATTAAAATATTAAATAATTTCATATTATTATTACGGTGATATTTAACTGATAAATAGTTAATTTTTAAAAAATTTTCGTTCATTTAAAATATATTAAACGTTTTAAAAATATTAAAGTTTAAATTAAATACTTCAAAATAATAAAATTTAAATTATATTTTAATATAAATATTGAGGTTTAAAGATATAATTTTAATTTATAAAATTGCGTAGATTTTACATTTTATATAATAAAATTATTTTCACTAATCTCTTGAAGAAGGGACAATTCTAGTAGAAAGATTCACTCCGACTCTTGCATTACCTAATTTTAATGAACCTTTTGTTATTTGAATTGATGCTTTAAGGAATAATGAAGAAATTGGTGTGGCTCTAACTCAGCAGGGCAAGTCTATTGCTTTCATGAGTCGAATCTTAGAGGATTTCAAAATCATCATGGTTTAGGTTTACGCAGGCTAAGAGATGCTGGCCATTATACGAACTTAGCGTCCATATTTTTTGGGTCGTAAACTCTACATTCAGACAGACCAACGAAATTTACAGTTGTTGTTAGTGTTGGGTTTTTTGGGCTCCCTTCTTATGTGAATAAATGCCCAAACAAATTCATTAATTTTAGCCCAATTTTTGCTAAGTTTTACCTAGCCCATTTGACCACTTAAAAGAGAAGGAGTGAGCAAAACATAGTAGTGAGAGTGTATCTTTTGTTCTATCTTTCGGGAGTCAAAAACAGAGAGGAGCAAAGCATTTCCAGCTAGGGTTCTACTGTAGCAGCGTCTGGTTTTCTTCACGATCGGAGCTCCAAACATTGTCCGATCGTCCTGAAATTTTAACTGAAGGTAGAAGACTCACCAAGCTTCATTCTGGTCGGTGGAGATCAATTTTTAACGGTTAAATTGTGAGTTACGAATTTTTGAATTCGGTTCTGTTTTGGGTGACGTTTTAGGTCTTTGATCTTGTATTTTTGATTCTAGTGCCTTTGTAATGTTGTCAAGGGCTAGATATCAATATGATGCTGTTGTATTATGTACTCTTGTTCTGATTTTGGTGATAGTGGATTTGTAGACCTTTGAGTCTCGTGGTTTTTACCTCTTCACATCGATGAGGTTTTCCACGTAAATCTTGGTGTTGTTCTGTGGTTTTTGTTTCTTGTTGTTTCGTTACTAGTTTACATCCACATTTGACACTAGTATTTTACGCTCCTAATATATTCTTGCGAATCGGGGAGGTTTGATTATTTCCACTGTGAGTAAATTGTGCTAGTCCTCCCAACAATGTGTCATATCTGAATCAGAGTAACCCGTGAGAACTGATTTCCCACCATACAACATAACTCATACTTAACCACCTCTTACGGGTATACGCTAGGACGAGCTGATGTTGCGACGATGTGGTGTAAATAAATTTCTTGGAAACAGTTAATCATATAATGATCAATTAATATCTCTGAGACTCCGTGGCAGAAGTAGACGATTCTGAACACAAAATCCATCCACAAGCTTCTCTTCAACTATCCGACGAATCCAACGGTATACTTGGTGAAAAGTACCATATGAATATGATTCTGCCACCAAAATCAAACTGTAAAATGCATATAAAGCAACGCGCAGTGGCTCAGGCAGTAGCAACGATGCCAGTGTAACCAGCGACAGCGAACCTGAGAACGTCATAAAACGACTACAAGCTTCGGT
>JAOTAY010000002.1:22436293-22459282 GCA_025629805.1 Erythroxylum baracoense
TATATTGATACAATTATTTAAATTTTTTATAACTATTTTTTGCAATGTTAGTAAATATTAATGATTAATTAATACTATTGTTTAACACTTAAGATTATGTTGTGAGTGTTTTCTCAACAATACGTTATAAACATTCAAAACAAATCTCCAATAAATCATATCTTAACTATGATAAATTATAAAAATATTAATTTAACAATTTTGGTGGCGATTTTAAGAAAATGGTCACCAAATCTGGACATTTAGTGACAATTTTGAGAAATCGTCACTGAATGTGTAACATGTAGTGACGATTTTCACAATTCATCACCAAATGTTAATCTTTTGGTCACGATTCTGAATATTGTCACCAAATGATCACTTTTAGTGACAATATAAAAAACGTAGCAAAAACCTAACGTCTTTTTACTGATGATTTTGGAAAATCGTCGTCAATTGTAAACTCTTTAGTGACGATTTTGGGCATTCGTCACCAAATGTTTCGCTAATTGTAGTGACAATTTTTTGAAAGCATCACCAAAAGTTCATTTAGCGATGAATTCCTAAAATTGTCACCCATTATGGATCATTTTGTGACAATTTTCTATAATCGTCACTAAATGTTCAACAATTTCTGTTATTTGCCACTAAATGTTGTACCTTTTTTGACTTTTTTTTAGTATACCACTAAAGGCTTAGTTTTAATGATAATTTGTTAAATCGTCTCAATATGTCAACTTTTGCGGACGATTTTGATAATGTCACGAAAAAAATCGTAATTAAACGTTACTTTGTTGTAGTGTCTATCAAAAAAAGAAGAAAGAACAATTGGGGGGGCATGAACAAAAAGAAAATAAATGTTGTCAATTTCACATATTAAGCACCCGAAACTGCATGTGCAATAAACATAAGAAATAAAGAAACAGTTAGTTGTTCGGTGCCCAAAAGATTTGATTCGGAAGTGGAAAAGGTTTAGTTATGTTAATTAATGGATTCAGTGCTTGGCACAACGATGTTACTTTGTCAATCTAACCCGAGCCCGGCTTTTGATAGGCCTTTTTATAACTTTTGGAACCTTCCACGTGAAAATGAGATAAAAAAGTAAGAAACTTATGATACAGATTACATACCCCTCTTTAACTCTTTATAGACCGTTTGAGCATATTTATCTATTCTTTCAAAATTATACCAAAAGTTAAATTATAAAATAAGAGATTTATAATTTAAAAAGTTCAATCAGTATTATATTCTTATAAAATTGATTAAATATAGAATAAAATTAAAAAACAATTAAAAGACATTATTTTTACCCATCTAAAGATTTGAAGTTTAATTAAAAATTTATTAAACGAAAATTAATTGATTTATTTTAGTTTATAAGAACTTGTGAAGTTATAAAAATTGATCGTTTTTAACAAAAAGAATTATTAAAGTAAATTAAAAATTGAATCAAAAAATTGGTTAATTTAAATTTTTTATAATTACACTAATAAAAATAGATGAATTTTAAATCATTAAATTAAGGATGACAATGAGTAGGTCTGATTTAGTAGATTTTAAAAAAATTCAAAAAATGACATTGTTTTGTAGTTCTCGATTAGGCGTTAAGCCAGACCGCTCCAGACAGCTTTGGCCCAAACCTGACTCGTGACTCAATCGGGCCAAGAAATTTCGGTCTACAGACTAGCCCATAGGTCAATCAACTCAAACTTGCTCGTTAACTTCGGTCGAGTCCAGACCGAATCATCCCTATCATTAATATTTATAAATAATCATACCATTGGTTAGTTGTATAAGTGATTTGGTATGCTAATCCTTCAAAAGGCCTTTTGGGAGTTCAATAATATTATAAGCCGCCAAAACCTCTTGAGTTCGAATATCAGAGAAATAATGTGAAAATGGAGCCGCATGACCATTGCATCATAGTTACATAAGTAGAGCATGGTGGTTGTATAAGTGATTTAGTATGCTAACCCTTCACAAAATTTTTTGAGGGGCTCAATAGGTTTCAATTTGGGTCGTCCCACATCTCCAGCTCAAATCTCAGAAAAAACAATGTAAGAATGAAACCGTACTGTCGTTTTGTCAGAATTGCACAAGTAAAACGTGGTGGTTGTATAAAATATTTAGTATGTTTAACCCTTCACAGGCCTTTTGGAAGGGCCAGTGGTAAGAAGTTACCATCGTCGGTCATCGCGTTCACTCAAACTTTGGAAAAGTAGGGTCTCCGATTGATGATACAGACCTGTTTTTTTATCATAATTAAGTATTGTACTATCGACAAAGGCAACGAGGAATACTTTTTTGAACACGTGAACAATAACATGTATTAAACCTCAAACAACGCGGTTTGTGTTACCATCGCCACACTTCTGGTTGACTAAATGCTAAACCAAGACTTCCATGTCCAATCAAAGAGACACGAGAAATCAAAGTTTCCTACTGCCAAATGAAGCCGATAGATGTTTTGTGTTTGAAGCTGCAAGGAAAACAAACCGGGACAAAGCTTTCTTCTAATGTGATGTCTTGGATGTTTATTTCAATCAAATGAAATGAAAGAAATCAAAGCCATACCATGTCAACACGCTCAAACAATTAATTAATGTGTTTACTATAAAAAATGAATGGACGAGGTACTTACATGTGTTTAGGAAGAATTGGTCAAATGGTTATATGGTTATTCTTATCCTTTTGGTGTAATTGCAATTTATAATTTAAATGTATCAATAACTTATATCAACTATGTAAATGCTGACAAAACTTAATAAATAAAGTGTACCTTTAATTCTTAGTTTGTTGTTGCTTGTTATGGTACCGGAACAAGTCTTTACTCTAACGAGTATTGATCCTAATGGCCAACAATGGCCAACTACAAACTCTGTTCCTTCTTCTTCAAATATTACATTCTTGAACGCTGCACAAAACTTGCCACTTAAATTGAATTCATCTAACAACTATGCAACTTGGCGCGCTCAAATTTCTACATTACTTCAAGGCTATGTTTGATAGAATAAAAAATTACTGAACCTGATGCTGTAATTTCTCCCAATCATGAATTCCAAAAGTGGTATATCAGCAGGACCAGTTAACTCTTCATGCGATCATTGCGTCTTGTTCTTTTCAAGTCATGGCTTATCCTTCTATTGCCAAAACTTGTACTGAATTTTGGCTGCAGTTACAGTGTCTCTACGTTAATCGTTCAAAAGCAAGAATTATATGACTTAAAGAACGAGTTACACTCGACAAACCTGACGATAAACCTACAAGTGAATATCTTTAACTAGTGAAGAATATCAGTGATGAACTAGCTATTATTGGTGCGCCAGTTGACGAAACAAATCTTGCCATTCATATTGTCAACGGTGCAGGGCCTGAATATCGTTAGATAAGTACTGCCAAAATGGTGCCCGTGTTGCTCCCATTATATGCGAAGAGCTTTTATGATAAAATTCTTGATCATGGGTAATATATGTAATGTATTAATCCTTCAACAGATGTTGCACTTTATACTGCAAATTATACCAGACGGCCTAACTTTTCTAAATAGCAAAAGGGAGGTAATTGTAAGGAGACAATAACACAACTCTCTCGCGACAAGTTGTCCCATCAAGTTTTAGGATTGAAACCAAAGTTGATATAATAATCAACAAATTCTCAAATCAATCCCCAAAACAATCAATAAAATTGATGAGAATACAATACTACTTGCTCTCTCTTTATTGTTCCTCATTCTTGGATGTTTTTGTTACACTCTCATGCAAAACTTACATATTTTTATCCGTCATATTACGGAATAGGTTTTTATACACCATACACGATCACATACATGACCATGTAAGTGACCTTATCTCTTCTAGCACTGCCTCAGTCACATGTTTACATGAGAGAGTTACACAGTCATTATACACGATCATGTATGTTATAAACATAGGTGTGAACATGACTATGTATGTCTTTACTCTTCATGTCCTTCTTTATACTATTCCAGCGACTTACATAGTTAATCCATACATCCATATAAGAAAAGGACAAAAGGCATATGGCACTTTACATGGGTGAGTCTATCCACCAAAGCCTTATTCAATCATCGTCCATCTTTTCTTCACTTGTTCATCATCCCCAAGGAGCATAAAGGTGTCTACAGTCATCGAAAATCTCAAAATATGGTTGAAAACACAACAATTTCCCCTTCTAGTCCAAATGTGGAGAAGACACGTTATGTTTTAACATCTTCTTAAGAAACATCACAATAAACCTACTGTATAGCTCATGCTTGTTTCCAGGAACCACTTTAGTCAACACATCAACACTATTCATGTTCATATGAATCTCCTTCAACATCAATTATTGCTCCCTAATCATGGACTTTAATTAATGATATTTGTCGTCTATGTGTTTTGTGAGGGAATAATATATAGTATTTTTGCTCAAGTCAATGGCACTTTGACTATTACAAAATATTACAGTCTTCTTGTTTTACATTCAACTCTTGAAGAAACCTTTTCATCTAGAGCATCTCCTTACAAGCTTCTACTTCAGCTATATACTCTAATTCAATCATAAACAAAGTCACACACTTTTGTAGCTTAGATTGCAAAGAGATGGCTCGCCCTACAAACTTGAACAAAAAAACCTGGAGTAGCTTTTTTTCTGTCAAGATCTCTAGCCATATCTACATTCGTATAATCATCTAAAAGTTGGCTCACCATCACCAAAACACAAAATCCACCTTGAAGTATCTCTCAAAGTTTCTCAAATTACATTTTATTGCTTCTCAGTGAACCTTCTTTGGATTTGAAAAGAATTTACTTACTATCCAAACAACCTATGCAATATCTGATCTTGTACATACCATTGCGAACATCAAAAACCTACTATAGATGAGTATGGAACAGAAGACATAGCATCTTTCTCCTTTCTATTAAGGTGTTAGTTGTATGCGAACTGACTTGGCATGTTTCATATTGAACCTTGCTAACACCCGTTCAATATGTCTTTCTTGTGATAACTACAATTTCCTACTCGTCATGTCCAGAGTTATTTCCAAGCTTAAAATCTACTTTACCGGTCCCAAATCTTTTATATAAAAAATATTTAGATAAATCCTCTTTCAATATTTAGAATTTCCAATATCTTGACCTACAATCATCATATCATCAACATACAGAAGAAGAATGATGAAGTTCTCACTTGTGAACTTCTTGAAATATATACAAGGATCAACATAAGTTCGTCTCTAACCATAATCAATCATAAAGGAACTGAACTTCTAATTCCACTGCCTTAGAGCTTACTTTAACCCATATAAGCTTTTCTTTAACTTGTAGACCAGATTTTCTTTACCTTTCAATTTAAAACTTTGGCTGCTCCATGTATATCTCCTCTTCCAAATCTCCATGTAAGAAAGATGTTTTAACTTCCACTTCTTCAAGTTCAAGATCTAAGTCGATAGTCAATCCTAATATTGTTCGAATTGAGGTCATCTTAACCACTAGTGAGAAGATTTCATCAAAATATATGCCCTTCTTTTGACTGACCCTTTCAACACTAACATTACCTTATGCTTCACTAGCTTGTCACTATCTTTCTTTATCTTGAACACCCACTTATTTTTTAGTGGTTTTTTTACCTTTTGAAAGCTTTGTAAGCTTATATGTATCATTCTTCTTCAAAGAATTCATTTCTTTCTTCATAACTACAAGCAGGAGATATTTGCCTTTACAAAATGCATCCTCTTGCATATTCCCAAGCTCCCCCTTAATAGTGATCTTTTCTCTTTTATCAACCTTCGAAGTTGTATATCATTAGCTATCAGATCTAGTTGCTCCCTTTCTCATTATCATCAACAACTTCATCTTCAATATTGTCCATATGTGGTTCATGTAGCTCATTATAATCAAGTTGTACCTGATTACTATCAATGTGTGTTTGGTCATACATTTAATCTTCTTTACTTATAGACTACTCAGAAGTGGTAGAAATTAGAGAAGAATTAACACCATCATAAGATGAGCTACTATGAGTAGCTCTATCTCTTCGCACAAGATCAACACCTCTCTTATGCTCTTATAATACCACATCTATATCCTGTTACCTTTTACTTCTCTGGTTTATAGAGTCTAAAGCCAAACTAATCACCACCATAGTCAATAAAGATGCAAGGTATCACTTTTGAGTTAAGCTTATGTCTCTGATCCCTAGGTACATGTCTAAATATCTTACAACCAAAAACTCTCAGATAATGATATGTGGAATCTTTATCAGTCTACGCTCTCTCAAGAGTCTCAAAATTCCACAGAACTAAGGGAGCTCAGTTGATAAAATAGACTACAGTTTTGATTGTTGATCGACAATTTACGTATGCTAAGTTTTAATATTTATAACCTAGATAATACCCCAAACATACGGGTCGTTCTTGTATTACCTAAAGTATCGATCCCACGAGGAAGAGTAATTTAATCCTAAAATCTAAAGTCTAACTCAAATTCGCAATAAATCAAATTAACAAATTAATGTACAAAATTAATCAATCAAGCAATCAGTCTCAAGAATTAAATTCAGAAATTATAAACAGGATAGTAAATTGCATAATCCAATCAAGAATCAACCTAGGAACTAACAATTGAGAGAAAGGGGGTTTTAATCCGATTTTAATGAAAATCTAATTGATTATGAAATTATCGATTTATCGGGTCTAGATGGTCCTAGGGTAGATTACTCTCTCTCGAGTTATAATCTTTAACTTTAACTAGATTATGGAATTGCAATCTCTCAATTCACAATTTACCCAAAACCTAATTTAGTTCTGAAATTGTCTAATAACCTACCAAAGCCTATACACGATCTCTCACTATATAAATTTAACAGTTTGATTCAATTCTTTATCTATCAAACTACCTAACTCTCATTAGCTCAATTTGATGATATTCACTCAGTTCACCCTCTCAGTTTGTTACTGAATTATTAAGAATAGAAATTGAATCACAAATAACTCAATAAAATCAAAATAAATCAAATTTCATTAATATCAAAGCCAAATCATAAAGGTGAGTTTAGACAATATCCTCAACATTCAACAATATATCATCTATGGCTATCCCAAAATCTATACAATTATAAGAATAAAATAAACCAAAAATAGTTCAGAATAGATGATGATAGAGGCAATGATAGTGGGAAACCACCTGTTCCGAGAATTCTTCGCGTCAAGCTTCTTCTTCGTGTCTCCCTTCCTTCGTCTCCTTCCTCAAATTTCTCAATAAACTTTCTAGGGTTTCAGAATTTGGCTGATACAAGAAGCTCTTCTCTTCTCTTCTTTATGTTCCTTAAATACCTTGGAAGCCCTAGGGTTGATTCGAGGTCGAAATAATCTGAAAAGTTCCTCAAAACTTGACATTTTTACCTATTTTCGTGTCTACCTGACGTAGGCCACGATTGTGGCCCTGCCTGCCATGATCATGGCCAGCGTCTAACCCTCTCTGTCACGATCGTGACCTAAGTGCCACAATCCTGGCTTGGTTCAGACCTCTCTGTCCTGGTGACTCACATCTTTCTGTCATGATTGTAGCCTATTGTGCCATAATCGTAGGCTATAGTTTTGGTCTGAAACTCTTTGAAACTTCTCCGTTTTTCGTCTTTGACCCTGAAATACTAACAAACACATCAAGGTACCTCAAAAACATAACATTTAAGCTCATAGATTTATACTAACTCATAAAAACACTTAAACACATAAACTAACACAATTATAACGTGGACAAATAATATACACCTAAATTAACACTAAATACCTAACAAATTAAATCCTAAAACATGATGCAAATCACAACTATCAATTGCTTCATCTTAAAATGTCTTCAGCGATATGGAAATTTTAAGCATGCAACGAACCTTCTCCATAATAGTTCTGTTCATCCTCTTAGTAACACCATTATGTTGTGGAGTCCCTGGTTCGGTCTTCTCATGTCTAATGTCATGCGATGTACAACAATCTTCAAACACTTAGAAGTACACTCACCTTTATTATATGTTCTTAGGCATTTCAACTTCCTCTCGACTTCCCTTTCTACCATGACATGAAACTTTTGAAAAGTTTCAAATACTTAACTCTTTGCTTGCAGCATATATACCCAAGTCTTCCTCAAAGAATTAATAAATGAATGTAACAAAAAATTTGTTACCTACTAGTGACTCCTCCTCAATTGGGCTATAGACATCTGAATATACCAACTCTAATATCTCTGTCTTCCTTATAGATCTTCTCTTAAAAGAGACTCTATGCTACTTTTCTAACAAACAATGATCGCAAGAATTTAGGGGTAAAATGTTTTTGACTGGAATAAGGGATTTACTAGCCAATAACTTTGTTCCCTTTTCACTCATCAATGCCACAGATTTGAAATTTTTCCTCTTCGACTGTATATGCTTCTCCACCACCACACACCATTAAGTGTGTCTTATACAACGTGTAACACAGTGCTCCTCGACCAACAATCATTGCTCCCTTAGATAGTTTCCACTTCCTATCCCCAAAAGTGTGCTTAAATCCTTGTTGATTTAGCATGTTTATCGATAACAAATTTAGCCTTAAATCAAAGATGTGTCATACATCTCTTAGGGTCAACAAGCATCTAATGTTTGATTAAACTTAGATTCACTCATACTGACAATTTTAATTATTTCCTATCTTTATGCTCCCAAAATCTTTTCTCTTATAGTTTGAGAACTTCTCTACTTTTAGAACATAATAATATGAAGCTCTCGTGTCAATCAACCACTTAGAACCTGAATCACTAATATGGAAGCATTCACTTATTGCACAAACTAAGGATAACTCATCATCTAAGAATTGTAGTCTCTAAATGTTTATTCCAAATTTGTATAACATTTGGTTAAAACATACATAAAAACATTTGGCTACGTTTTATAAAACGCTACTAAAAATATTTCCCTACTTTTTTAGAAACTCATCTAAAAAATTTTAATTACATTTATGAAACCGTAGCTAAAAGTTTTTCGCTGCATTTCAAAAAATATAGCTTAGATGAAAACTATAGGTGATGTTTTCGGCTATCGGCGCCAATAATTTTAGCTACGCTTCCTCTTTATAGCTAAAAACTATTAGTAACGTTTCCAAAAATTTAGCTAAAAACTTTTGACTACAATTTTGGGACAAGTTTTTGGAAACATGGCTAATAGTTTTTAGCTACAAAGAGGAAGCGTAGCCAAAATTATTGGCGATGATAGCTGAAAATGTCACCTATAGTTTTCATCAAAGGAGATTTAGTCATGTTTTTGGTGACGAAACGAAAGCGTGGCTAAAAACTATAGACCACATTTTTTACACCTTTAGCTACGATTTTTTTAAGCCAAAGGTCAACTCTATTGTAGTGACCCTAACCTTACTTGTTCTCATCTAAATTATCATCTGAAGATGAAACACATTAAAATTGATGTTCACTTTATTCATTAATTAGTTTTTTTAGGAGAAAATAAAAAGTTGCTCATATTTTATATAAATATCAGCTAGGTATCATCTAGCAAAACCTGTTTCAAGTTCTTCCTTTCAAATAATTGATCTAAGTTATCAATTTTTAATGAAAATTTTATTTTACATGAGCATATTAAGAAGTAATCAGTTAAATAATTATCTAATTTATTAATTATTTTTGAATTAGATTATCTTATCTTTGTGGTATAACTTTATTTTATAATTTAAATTTACAAATCACTTCTATCGACTATATAAATGCAATAAAAATTAATAAAATAAGTATGCCTTTTTTTTTCAATTTGTTTTTTACTTCTTAACGTGCACATATAATTTTACTCGCAATTTAAACTAGCACTCACTCTTTTTTCCTTTTTACATGTAATATTTTTATAATAGAAAAATAGTAATTATTATTTTTAATAAACATTAAATAAAATTTAAATGGATATAATTCATTTTTATAAAATAAATTAAAACTAGAACACAATTAACTTTAAGAAAACTCCAAAAAAGCACTTAGACTAGCCCCGGAAAGCAACTAACACCCACTCTTTTTTTCCCATTCACACACTTACTTGGATTATTTAACCTACCAGGAAATGACATTTACAATTTAATAACGAATGTGTAGCTAGGCTTGCATAAAAATCTCCTATGATTCAGTGGAAGCACCTTCAGAACAATAAAATAGTGCACAACAATCAGTGCATGGAGCATAAGAGTGGAAATTATCATCGTCTTTTTGTTGTTACACAGAGAGCTTAACAAAGTTGTGCACTTAATCTGGTAACGTGACTTATTATTGAATTCAGCTATCTCTGGCTATTATATAGCCTTACATTTTCCAAAATAAAAGCAAAGATTACAGCCTATGTTGACTCTAACAAGAACATGGTTATCAACAAAGGAAAGAGTCCAAACAAATAACCTACTCCTTAGTTAATAGGGATTATTCAAAACAGAATATCAAAACAGAAGCACCTACAAAATCGACATTCCCTCCCTTAAACTAATTACAGCAATTAGTTTACTTCTGGTATTTGGCAGACTCCCATCAAACATCGAAGCTTTTGAAACACATCTAGCTTTAAGGGCTTGGTCATCACATCTGCAACTTGCTCTTGATTGTATAAAAGCAGGCAACCTTGCTTGGTTAAGACATGGCTAATAGAAAGAACATTCGAGTAGCTGACATTTCAGATTGAATAATCAACCCCTTCTCTGGATGATAAATTCGACATTTTTCATGTTGAATGAGAATTGCTAGTCCTCTCTCCTGCAATTGCCCTATACTCAACAGGTTGTTTTCCAATTTCAGAACATAGAACACCTTGGTAACTGCATGCACAAGTCCATTCACTTATAGCCTCACGCTGCCTTTTCCCATAACTGATATCCTCGAGTTATCTCTAAGTTTAACCTTCTGTCTAAAGCTTTTGTCGAGATTAGTGAACCAAGCTTTATCTCCACTCATATGATTGCTACACCCCGAGTCCAGAAACCAAATATCTTCTCTTTTACTCCATGTAGCTCCACATACGACCTCAGTAGTATTGCTTCCTTTTCATCAAGCTCAGCATTTTCATCAAGCTCCGCAAAATTGGCTTCTTTGCCCTAACTTGGACACTCATATTGATAATGTCCAAGCTTGTGACAATTACAACACTCAACAAGGTATTTGTTGAATGTTTGACGCCCTCTACCTCTACCGCTTCCTTTATATGATACTCTCCCATGTCCTCTTCCTCCTGACCTGTATTCATGAGTTATCTTCAAGGCTTGTTCTTCTCCATCATGCTTATTAAATTTCTGCTCATGAACAATCAATGAGCTTTGTAATTCATCAATGGACAGCTGGTCAATATCTTTCGACTCCTCAATAGAACAAACTATGTAATTAAATTTCTCTGTTAAGGAGCAAAGTATTTTCTCCACAATTGTAATGTCTGCCATACTTTCACCATATACCCTCATCTTATTTGCAACAGCCATTACACGAGAAAAGTAATCATAGACTTTCTCACCAGTTTTCATCTCTAAGGTTTCAAACTCTTTACAAAGAGCTTATAGGATCGACCACTTCACTTTTGCATTCCCTTCATGTTTCTTCCTCATCGAGTCTCATATTTGCTTTGAAGTGTTTTTCTAAAGTATAGTCTCCAAGATGGTTCGGTCAATTGCTTGGAACAAGTAATTCTTCACTTTTAAATCCTTCAACTTCAAGTTGTCAAGCTTTCTTTGTTGTGTCTTAGTGACAGTGACTCCATCTTCTGGTTCTACATGACTAGTCTCCACCAGGTACCAATATTCTTTGGACCTGAAAACATTTTCCATTAGCATGCTCCAATGATCATAATGGCCATCAAAGCGGGGAATTGCTAGCTACACGAAATTCCCTTCACTCGTCATACCTCTCTCTCTCTGTTTGCAAGTCACTCAAAATAATAATAATCTGTGATTTTTTTTCATACCGAGTGGGGACTATAATACCAGATTTTTGTTACATAAAGAACTTAAGAAAGCTGTGAACTTAATCTGGAAGCATGACTTATTATTGAATTCAGCTATCTCTGGCTATTATATAGCCTTACATTTTCTTAAATAAAAGCAAAGATTATAGCCCATGTTTACTCTAACTGGATCATGGTTATCAATAAAGGAAAGAGTCAAAACAAACAACCTACTCTCTAGTCAATAGGGATTATTCAAGACAACGAGGATAGTGAATAAACAATTTCAAGACTGGGTTCAGGACAGTAAACTGCATGATCTGGGGTATGTTGGCTCCAAATTTACGTGGCGAAGGGGATTGGTACAGACACGTTTAGACCAAGTATTTGGGTCGACGGAGTGGATGCAAGCCTTCTTGCAAACGATAAATTACCATTTACCTTTCCTAGGTTCTGACCATCGACCTATGTGGCTTCAACTTACTCATCAGAGTTCTCGTTCAATAAGATCCCCAATTTTTAGATTTCAAAATACGTGGCTAACTCATCCAGATTTTGAAAAGGTGGTAACGAAGCATTGGATTTTGGACAAGGAGTTGTTATGTAAGTCTCTTACCAATCTTTCACACCAACTCAGAAAATGGAATCATTCGGACTTTGGGAATATTTTCCATCAGAAGAAACAATTGTTAGCACAATTACAGGGCATTCAACGAGCCATGACTGACGAAAATATGGAGCACCTATTAGATTTGGAGGAACAATTGAGTGGGGAATTGATGTAGATGTTGAGTGAAGAAGAAACTTATTGGCATTAGAAAGCAAAGTGTGATTGGATATTGAAGGGTAACAGGAATACCAAATATTACCACACTCTAACCATATCCAAACGCAAGAAAATGAGGATCAAGAGTCTCAACGACGCCCAGGGGACCGTAGTAACAAACCAAGGGCAATTGAGCTGATTAGCCAGAGACTATTTTTTTCAACTCTACTCTCAAGAGCCCAATCCTAAGTACAGCTTCCCGCTATCCGGAACCTTCCTCTCTATTTTCGAGGATAGTCTTCAATATTTAGCCCAACCAATCCATCCCACTGAAATAAAAAATGCAGTCTTTGGAATGAACCCCAATAAAGCCCCTGGGGTCGATGGATACAATGTACTATTCTTTCAAAAGCAATAGGGGCAGGTCAGCCCCATAGTGAAAGAGTATATCCGGACAGTTTTCAAACAGGAAAGTTGGGAACAGGATTTAATCAGACCATACTAGTCCTTATCCCCAAAAACCACTCTCCGTCTAATATCACTTAGTTCCGGCCAATTAGTCTCTGCAACGTGACTTATAAAATTCTCTCAAAAGTCATTGTTAATCGATTGAAGCACCACCTAGGGTTTTTAGTAACAGAGAAGCAACGCAATTTTATCCCGAGCTGTCACATAATCAATAATATCATCATAGCCCAAGAAGCCATCCAGTCAATGAGAAAGAAGAAAGGAAGGAAGGGTTTTTTTGCGATCAAAGTGGACCTGGAAAAAGCTTATGATCGGATCTGATGGGACTTTATTCAAAACACCTTAGAAGATATCGAATTTCCAGAACAACTGATGTGGGTCATTATGCAGTGTGTTACGACTGTGTCCATGCAGGTGGCTTGGCAGGGAACATTATTGGATCCCTTCAACCCATCTAGAGGGATCAGACAAGGTGATCCACTCTCGCTGTACCTATTTATCCTATGCACGGAGCGACTAGGCCATCTTATATCGAGGGAAGTGGGACAGGGTCGTTGGCATCCGTTAAAATTGAGCGCCACAGGGGTCCCCATATCTCACCTTTTCTTTGTAGATGACTTGGTTCTGTTCGCGGAAGCTACGGCCACACAGACGTAAGTTATCGCACAGACACTGGAGGTGTTCTGTAAGGCTTCGGGGTAGAAGGTTAACAAGGACAAAACGAAAAAAATTTTCTCCAAAAACGTTTCCCCAGAAACAGCCAGCCGCCTCAGTCAAGCCTTGCTCATTTCAAGCACGAACAATTTAGGCAAATACCTAGGAGTGCCTTTGATCCATGAGCGTTCCACGCGTAACACATATCAATATATACTAGATAATGCTCAACAGAAACTAACAGGATGGCGTGCCAAGAATTTGTCGTTAGCGGGACGAGTCATTTTAACCCAATCTGTGATCTCAGCCCTCCCTATTTTCACGATGCAAACAGTTTAACTGTCGCGAAGACTATGTGATGATTTGGAACGCATCATGCGAAACTTTATATGGGATTCCACAGATGAGAAAAGGAAAATGTCCCTAGTTAATTGAGACTCTGTGTGTAAGCCCGAAAAGGTAAGGGGATTAGGCATTAGGAGGATTAGATCTACCAACGATGCCTTGCTAACAAAAATGGGATGGGCCTTGCTTACAAAATCAAATGCCTTATGGGTCCGAACCTTAAGAGCTAAATATCGTCTGGACCCGTACCACATCCCTACTTCGATAGCTCGACAAGGGGCCTCGAGTTTCTGGAAGGGTATCTCGACAAATTGGCACTTCGTTTGCCGAGGTATCTGTTGGCATCTGGGTAATGGAAGACACATATCCTTTTGGCTAGATAATTGGGTGAAAGAGTGGGGTCCTCTTCTTGTAGTGGCAACCTCTCTAATCCCAGAAAATATCCTCAACGCTAAAGTCACGAACCTAATGAACGAGGATGGAAACTAGGAGTGGCATTTATTCCAGCAATACCTCCCTACCACAGTTTGCATGGATATTTCAGTGATAACCCTAAATACAGAGGATCCAGCGGAAGATGCCATGAGATGGGCTCAAACTAAACATGGGAGATTTACAGTGGCTTAAGCCTACGATTTAATCGAAGGGCATTTCTTGGATAGTTCTGCGACTCCCTAAGACTTAATTTAGAAATGGGTGGGGCCTCAGAGGATCTGATCATTCCTCTGGTTAATGACCAAGAAAAAACTCATGACTAAACATCAAAGAGTAACACGTCATATCGCTACGGAAGTGGCCAGGAAGAGTCCACTCTTCATATCATTCGGGACTGCCCGAGAGTGCGAGCCTTCTGGAGCAAATTTCCCTCGGAGGTGGCCAATGTAGAGTTTTTTCAACAGGACGAGGAGAGATGGGTACAATCCAATCTCATGCCACACTCTCAGGTACTGCAAGGGGATTGGGCTAGTCCTTTTGGCGTCGCCTGCTGGATGCTTTAGAATTGGGAAGTCTTTTTGAAGCCGATTTTGTTTGGCCAGATGATGGTACGAGAGCAGTGAAGGAGTTTGTGGAATGGATAGTTAGGGCGAAGGTAGTGGAAAGTTGTGTTTTTTTGACTCAGGAATTACCAGCGGGCAGTCCAGTGGGGTGGTCTAAACCATCGGAGGACTGGGTAAAGCTCAACATCGACGGAGTGGTTAAGCAAGCATTGTCTGTAGCTTCCGCTGGCGGTTTAATTCGTGATTGGCACGGACAGTGGTGTGGAGGGTTTCTACATCACCTTGGAAGAAACTCGCCTCTTACGGCAGAACTCTAGAGAGTCCACTCAGGCCTCACCCTGGCTTGGTCCCTGGGGTATCGTCGTATCATGATCGAAGTGGACTCCTTAGAAGTCATGAATCTTCTATCCTCTTCCACTATAGAGATTGATAGGAATAATTTTTTGTTAACAGGTACCCGCAAGTTACTTCAAAGAGATTGGGAGGTACAACTTCAGTACGTGCATCGTGAAGAGAATCAGTGCGTGGATACCCTGGCTGCCCTTGCAGTTCTAGCCAGCCCAAGCATACATATTCTACAAGAGCCTCCGTTGCCAGTTATGGATTTTATTCACCGGGACAAGCAAGAAGCTGTGTATCGGAAAGCCATGCGATATTCTTGTTTGATTAAGTTTTTGAGTATTTTCCTTTGTAAAAAAAAATAGGGATTATTCAAAACAAAATATCAAAGCAGAAACACCTACAAACTCGACACTTCTACTGTAGCATGCACCTATCATAGATTCAATTTTCTCACATTTTAAATTACAGGCATAAGAAGGTTTTGGCTCGTCAACGTGTTTCACGCTTTAATAACACATTCCCTTGTGTCTGTCTGCAATCTTTTTCCTTACCGCGTAAGTCCATGCAGTAGCCGCCCCCATGATTTCTCTTTTTCTTCGTTACTTTTTGACAAATATTACAAATTTACAATTATAGCAAAAACCCATTTCCCAGAGTTTTATCTTTTCATTTTCCAATATATAAAATAAAAGGATCAGAAACTCTTTTTCTTTTGGGTCAAAAATCTAAGGAACATGGTTTCCGTGATCTTGCAGCGTAAGATTTGGAATTGTTGGCAGATGTGCCTGACTTTTCTGAGGTAATCGTTCTGTTGATGATATCGACCACATGTTCCTATTATTCCATTCTACAAAAATTTATCGAATGAATGGTTGAAATTATACCGAAACAGGGGGCACACCCCAATACAGAATAGGAGATCTCGAGTCGTTGATAATAACATGCTCTTCAATAATACATTTGAGAATTATAGGGGAGCAGATCCTTCGTTTGAATCATCCAATTCTTTCTTTGTTCTATTAAATCTTATCAACATATTTATGTACGGTTTATACAAATATGTAGATAAAATTAAATGATACAGGGTTAAAACACCCTAACGAAAATAAAGTGTTCTAACCCGAATTATAGTTCCTTGACAACGACACATGAAGAAATGTTAAGAGATCGTTTGATTTCAATTTTTGTTGTGTTTTTTAATTTTTGTTTTTTTCTTTTTAAATAAAATAAACACTTATTTGTTTGTTAGGTAGTTTTATTTTTACTCCTACAAATAATTATATATTAGATAACTTTTAAAAATAAATTATTTTTAATTAAATAAAATTATTTTAATTTCTTATATAATATTTACTAATAAATTATTAAAAATTATTATTTTTAAATAAATTATTTATATTTTATTTTATTTATAAATAAATATTTATTTTAAATATATATTAATTATTAAATCAAATTTTATTTGAAAATTATGTATTTTGAAAATATTTTAAATTTAATTATATCTATAAATAATTATTAAATTAAATTTATTTAAATTAATTAAAAAATTAAATTAAATTATTTGTAATTATTATTATTAATTAATTGAATATATAATAAAAATATTAAATAATTCATAACTATTGTTAATAATTAGTATATTAAATAACCATATATTATATATTTAGTTAATAATAAAACAGATTATGAAAAAACAAAAACCAAAAAGAAGAACTATTTTTTATGGGTTTCATAATTTTTGAAATCTCAAAGAAACAAAAAACTTAAACAAACATATTTTTTACTGAATTTGAAAACAAAAATAGAAAACCAAAAATAAAAATAGAAACAAAGAGACCCAAAAAGATTGGCTTTATTCATTCACCATTTTTTCTTGTTGATGTGAAGTATTCAGTGTTGGGAAATTAGTGCAAGAACCAATCTTGCATGCAACGGAATAATTAAAAACTTTTTTGTGAGATTTTTTGAAAGCCAAAATCACTTAAATTAAGATGATAGCACGTAAAATTATAATAAAGTAAGAATCTTAATTTGTATCTTATTATAAAGCTTGTTTGTATTCTTGTCGAATCCTTCAAACTGTTTGCAAAATCGATTCATCTTAACCACTGTAGTCGCATATGTGTCTAATCTCTAAAAGTATTTACATAATATGTTGAGAGAACTCTACAACTATTATAGAGAGGGTTAGGCAAAGGGTATTAACTCCTTTAGAGCTTAAGACTATATATAATAGGCTCTGGACATTTTGATAATTTAATTGAAATTAAATTATATTTTTTATTAGAATTTAATTAGAATTATAATTAAATATTAATTATGCTTAAATAAGATCCAATATCTCATATTAATCTTTGTTTACTAAATATATCATATTTAATTCTAAAGTTTCTCATATTTTACAATCAAGTCCAACTTAATCAAAATATCTTTTTTCTTTTTAACTCCTTCTATGTACTTGACCATTAGGTTCCTAAATATGTTGACAATAAATATAAATTATAATCCTAAATCATATTTAAGATTAGATAAATTAATTTTTTAATTTAACTTTAATTTTCTAATTAAACAATATATATCCATATATCAAGTTCGGCACTTAGCACACCATGATAATCTAAATATTTAGTAATGTCAAAGTAGTTTTGACAAACATTTTTATAATTTAATCATTTAATCATACGATATTCCCAATAGACATAAAGCATGAAATTTATATCTACTCTATTTGAGTCCAATCATGTGGTTCTCTACCATTATTAATTTATTTAATTTGTTACATCTAAAAGCAATTTTCAAAGTGTCATTCTATCTTGACCAAAAATTTCTCGAATCAATACTAATTGAGAACAATGAAACATTTTGCCTAATCACTTTAAGATGATTAATCATGTATTGATCATTTAACTATCTCCATATAATTCATGTTATATTTAATGACTATTGAATGAGCTATCCTTTGCGAGAATAGGTCCTAAGTTATATCAAAACATAGCAATCCCTATACAAGATAACTTTGGAGATCTTAAGTCAAATGATCACTTATACAATTATCAAAATGAGAATTTCCATAGACATACAAGCAATTTTCTAAATGAAATTCTCGTATGGGGTCAATTCAGTGAATTTGTTCTCTAACAAGTACTCTCACATTTGCTCAAGACTCTCTATACTTTAGTCTATGAGATTAACTACTTCCTATTTCCAATCTCAAAACAACATTGTTCCAAGTAAAATATACCTTAATCATGATTTACTTCTAAATTTAATATTTATATAAACTTGAACTCACGTATAAACTCATACATTGAATAATGCACATCTTTCATACTTAAAAAGTATCAGGTATCTCAAATGTTAAAGACTTTTAGTACATTTTCTATGTATTTAGATTTAGAATAGGTCAACAAAATTCAGTCTATCTCTAGTAGATCTAATTATTAAAATTAAGGTGTTACCTTTTCATATCCAATATGATTGTTCGTATACAATTATATTTTCAAAAATTAAAAATATGAATTATTATTCTCTCTATGAGCAATATGTCTCTACATACTCCCACTAAAGAGGATAATTATACTCTCACTAACCTTCTTACAAATATGATAAATTCATAACAATCTCCAAAACATACTCTTTGAATTCATCATAAAAGTGAATCCTTTAACGTTTCGTAGCCTTTTAACTAGACATTAAATGTATCAATAAAGGCATAAGTACTAATTAAATGTATTGTCATGATATTTGAACTTTTTATACTTCATCTTACTCCTACTACTTATCTTGAGAACCATTCTCCTATATGTATATATTGAAACAAATAGTTTGTTCAATTTGTCCGTAAGATTATATCCAACCTTTTGGATATCTCCTAAACTTTTATTATGCAATTTAGTTCTAAACTTGTTAGATAATGTATACTTTAACTAAGCAATCCCAAAATCATTAACTTTAACTTTTCAAAGTCTTACTATTCCATATCTTATATGAAATCATGCTAATTGACTTAATTGAAACTATTGATGGTAAGTTATTGTATTAAGAATAGCTATAAAAGAAATAAATGTTACATCATACAATATCTCTTTTTTTTCCTATCACAAATCCATACTCTTATAGAACTTAGTTGTGGACGTATTTACTAAAGAATCTCATTCTTTATAGACAAAAAAAAATTTTATATATCCTCACATTGATCTCGTTGAGGTGATTTAACATTCTCATTGCATGATTTCTACTTATAGTTAAATAATTTGAACTTTCTTAAAAGTTAAATTAATATGTTATTTAATACGTATGACTATATCATATAAAGTCATTAGGAATTTAATGAAATACAAGTATCATCCTTTTGTAAATTGTTATCAAATCTAACGCATCACATGTAATAGATTTAACAATCCCATTTCGTCATCATTCTTTCACCAAAGATTGATTCAATTTTTTTTAACCCAACAAGTTTTATAATTTTCATATAATTCACAATCAAATATATCCTTGTATGTAACTTTATAATTCTCATCAAAGTTGATTTAACCAATATGGTATAAAAGGATAGTCTCGGTTACCCAACTTTATGTTCTTACCACTTCTATTAAGCATAAGTCGCCTTTGATCCAATACATACAAACTATTTGCATAAACTTGAGTCAACTACTTTTACTCAACAATCTAATCTTATCATGCTTTGAACATTCTAGTAATGTTGAATCTGAATTCAGAATCAAATACTCAGAAGCATGAATTAGAAATAAATATGATCTCTATCATATCACGTAAAGGCAAGAAAAGTCATGCAATCATTTTTCTTTTAATGACAACTATTACATACTATAGCAAATGCCTTTAATTGTAGTTCACGTTTATGGTTTTAGTAGAATAAATTGAATCAAGATTTTCTATCATTGTACTATACCTTTCAGCTCTACTTTTTTCAATCTCTTACATCTTGCTATAATAGTGTTGACATACATCTTACCCGTTGTCATCAAAGTTTATGAGATATTAGTCAACTCAAAATATTAATACATTTTTTCATCCATATGATCTTGACATATCTTTTAAACTTTAACACAAAATCCTCAACAAGTATTAATAGCAAAATTGCATGATGGATATACAACTTTTCATCTTACTTTGAAAATTTTTCTCAAACTTAACTGACATTTAAGCAATTAAGTTCACTTAGTATCAGCTATACTAAACAAGAAATTCTATTTAGAACAAAATATAAAAGTAAGAAAAGCAAGTATTGGCTATATTCCATGACTACCAAGTATAATCAGTACTTTAATCATATATTTGGTTGCTCTTACTATTTTATTAAAAACAATAGCCCTCACTAATATTAAAAAATTTACTCAAATCTCTCTAGTAGCCTAAGACCCCATTTAGATTTAGTTGATGTTGATTTTGCTAAACAAACCAACTAAACTTAAATTAAGTAGATAACATCTTTATCAATCACATTTCATACGACCCAAAGATTCTTTGCCAAAACATATCTTATATATTATTCCTAATTGTGCGTCTAAACTCATGATTGTGATTATTAGTTTTCTCATCCAAATAAAAAATTTAGTTAAATAGGACCCACTGTTATAAGACTAAACATATTAAAGTTAAAGCAGCCTTGAGTTTGTTCAATAAGCCTAACAATAAACAAAACTCTAGTTTCTTTTTATAACAATAAAAGGAAACAATCATGTTCATACATACATACATACATACATAGATATATATATATATATATATATATATATATATATATATATAATTGAATGTTTATGTGATTGTGCAATTAATAATATATATGCAATCTGTTTATTACATAATGTTGATATACAGGATAAAACATCAGCATCCAGCCATTTCTAGATCATGGAAACTAATGCTAATCTGGAGCGTACTGTAAGGAACCTAAGATGGTCTCACCTTGATTATTTGTTTAATTCTAAATTGAATGGGCATATGATGTATGTGTGCTGACTTCTGGATATAAAATGTCTGAGGCATTTGATGTATGGATAATACATTGTAAATTCTCCTTGATTGTAAATGTGATTGAATAAATGTGTTCTCAACTTATATGTTGAATGCCGGACCAAGTCCGATGGCGAATGTGAATAAGAAAGTGAACGTGAATGCATTAGACTAAACATGATGATTGAATATGTGATATGCATTTATTCCATGAATGCATGAAATATAAAGGCAATTGTGACCAGAGTCGCCAGTGAAAAAGAGCTTAAAGCTCAAACATTTGTGTAAGAGCCTAAGGCTCAATGTATAAAGAGCTCTTTATCCCCAATGGATAAGGGATATTATAATAGAGCTCGATATCTACAATAGATACGGGGCAGTGAAAAAGGCACTTGTTCATAACAATGTAATAAATGAATTCGAGACTCATAAACATTGCATCCACATATGATATGAATAAATTGAATGATTGCAATGTTTTGAGGATTTTTATTATATGAAATGTGTGAATATTTATCAATGAACGTGTTGCATGATCACGATGAAATGATTAATTGTATGGTTTTTGGAATGTGACATTATTGAGTAAAGTGTTTCATGATATCACTTGATGATAATTGAGATAATGTGAAGTATATGATAACATAAATTGTTGTGTTGCATGACAAGAGTGAACTATCCAGGATGGTTACTCAACTGAGTTCACAAAGCTCACCCTAATTTGCAATGACTGCTTTTAAGTAAGAGATAGAGGTTGGGATCAGTTGGAGTCGGCATACATTTTTTTGTTATTTTTTTGTCTTAAAGAATGTATTCTGCAAATATTGTACCACTGTATGTGAATAATTTTGATGAGTAATGACTTTATGGCTGAAAATGTTTCAATTTGAAAAGGGCCTAAATGATTATTCAACTTTTGCAATGTATATATTGTTTTTAACAATTGTGATTGAAAGTGTTATAAATAAAATGGGCCATTAATGATTATTGGTTTTTTTGAAAAATGTTTGTGATGTTTGAGAAAAAAATTGTACTGAGTTTGACTGACCATTGTAGTACTCCACCCTCGTAGAATGTGTTCTCGAATACCGACAGTATCTTCAGGAATATGTCCTATCAAAGCGGGGTACTACATCCTAACCTCTATCTTTTATCTGAATGTAGTGGTTAGACTACAATTTGTATAACTGGAGATCTCTTCAGAGCCTGAAAAATAACGATACAATTTTGGTGAGTTTTACAAACTGAGTGAGTGGACTATCCTTAATGACTCAACTCATAACACATAACACAACAGTTTGTACTTCAAATTCACATAAACTTCATGTCATCATATAATGCACAACATTTCACTAATAATCATATAGCATCACATAACACTTTGATCACTTATTTCACATTTCACATTCAGAGTAGTCAAACAATTCATTTCGATCATTTAAAACATACATATCAATTATATATGTAATGCTCATGAGACTCACTTCTAATTGTTATTATTGTGACCGA
>JAOTAY010000002.1:22485018-22511323 GCA_025629805.1 Erythroxylum baracoense
TTGTATTGTGTTGATTGAAAATGGTTATGAAACAAAGTGGGCCGATTTGGTTAGGGATTTCTGCACTTTATGTTTGTAGTTTTAAAAAAAATTTATACCAATTTCTGAGTGATTGAGTGCTCTAGCACACTACCCTCACAGGGAACGAGCTCGGACATCACTCATCGATGTCGGGTTCGGGTTTTGCGCGATTGGGATGCTACATTACCCTTGCCTATATTACAATCTTGAAAATTCCTTTAATTCATGATTTTGCATGTGACCCTTGGTGCTGGAGAAATGAAACGATTTGCAAAGTTGTGGAGTGTCTTGATAGTGAATGGTATTTGAGTGCACCCATGAATACATATTATTTAGACACATTTTGCAGGTCTACCTCTATATTGTTCAGTTTTTAAAGGTGATGAATGTCAATTGATCATGAGTACAAGCGTTGAATGTTTAGTTCTTGCTATGGTTTTTGAAAGTTATTCATCTTTGCTTATGACTATATATTCTTGGGAAATATAGGTAAGTGTTTTTGGTTTGTGAATTTGATTTTGATGTTTTGTATTACAAACCATATCTTATTATGAAATTTAATTTTATACTTTTTAGTTCCCTTTAAATCCACGGGTTATGTTTAAAACTACAATAATAATTCAAGTATTCAACCTCTGATAGTATCATTATGAAAAAATTGAGAGAACATTACAAGTGGTGTAAATAGGGAAAAATCAAGAGTCCTAACTTATATAAAGCCTATGCTTATTTATAATAGGTTTAGACCTTTTAGTAATTGAATTGAATTATTATTATAATTTTAATTAAACTTTAACTAGAATTACAACTAATTCTAACTAAGAATCAATTTGGTCCATATAAAATCCAATATATAGTATTGGTTTGTATTTATCAAATATCTTATATTTGATTCTAAAATTTCTTAAATTATACAATCAAGTCTAACTTGATTAACTTACATTTTCTTTCCTCAACTGTTCTTTATATATCATGGCTTAATAGGTTCTTGAATATGTTGATAATGAATATAAATTATAATAATAAATTGTAGTTATAATTAGATGACTTAAAATTTTAATTCACCAATTAAATAATTTATATTCTTATATCAAGATTGACGTTTAGCAACACATTATTACTACCAAAATATTAGGAATATCAAAGTGGATTTAACTATTCTTTCTTTGAATAATTTTTTGTACAATTCATTCCTTTCACCATATAATATTTTGATCAAGCATAAAGTATAGAATTAATGTCTATTTTATTTGAGTCCAATCATATTAATTATCTAATAATAGTAATCGATTATTTTGTTCTAAAAACTATTTTCAAATTGTTATTCCATATTAATCAAGGATTTCTTAAATTAATATTAATTAAGAATAACATAAGATTCTCCCTAATTACTTTATGGTAACAAATTATATATTGACTACTTAACTACCTCAATATAATTCAAACCATACCTAATAACTATTGATTGAGCTACCATTGACTAGGATATGTCTTAAATAGTATCAGAATGTAATAATTAGGGATATAAATAGGCTATGTTAGGTTTGTCATTGACCCAACCTAGCCTGAACCCCCCTAAGATGTGTCTTGAGCCAAGTTCAAATTGTAATGGAGCCTAACTCATCATACTTAAGTCCAAAATTGATTGCGTTTTGGTCAATCTGGAGCTCAAACTTGGCCAAATTCTATCTAACCTGGCCTAATTCAACTTAACATAGATGTTCAATACCTTAACCTCACCTTTTTCTCTCTCTTCACCATCATTGTCTACACCTTTTCTTATAAAAATTGAAGAGGTCTATCTATTAAAATTGCCCTAAACATCACCTAAAATTTCAATTTGTTTTTATTATAAATAAGTAATTTCACACCAATAAACAGGAAGGATTTCTCTAAAATAAAGGACTTCAAGGAAGTTCAAGGTAATAAAAAAGGTAAATCCTCTATCATTATTTATTTTAAATGTATAAAATCTGGTCGTATGAAGTAATAATGCCCTTTACTTAAGGATGATGACAAATATTAAAGAATAATAAGAAAGAGAAGAAGGAAAAATATAAGAAAAGTCACTTAAAGCCTTAACTTAGGATGACTTAAGTGAATCCAGAAATGAGCATTTAGACGGTGAGATAGCTTATATGTGCTTTACTGTTATAAACAATGATAAGTTAATATTCTACTCTAATTTATGTGATATTATTAGTGATTAACGTATGATGAAGTAGTTGAAAGTTTAGAAATCATGAGTAAGAAAAGGAAAAAAATCTTCCAAACTTAAAGAAGTTTAAAAACAGTTAGATGTAGGCATAAATGAGAAAAAAGAGATGAAAAGTGAATTACATAACATTAAAAAATCTAAAAGAATGATCATTGATGAGAATCATGACTTAAATGCATAAAGGTATGAGAATGAAACATTGAAAAAGGAGGTTGATGCCTTCAAGGATTCATTATTAAAATTTACTAGAAATATGCTGGAAGCATAAAGTAATTCTAATAATAAGCATAGAATAAGATACAACCATAGAAATAAAACCAAATCTAGAACCAAGTTTGTAAAAGTAAAATATTTTTATAGCGAAGAACCATTGCATAATGTGACAAGTGAGTATGGAGCATCCATATTTAATCATATGTATGCAAATGTCATGTCCATTAGGACTAATTGTAAAAGCAAGGACTATGCTTTTATATATGGCTTATAATTTAGGCATAGATTTCAATATTCTCAAGGGAAGAATAGGCATAAGTTCTATGACAATATACAAACCCATTCACACCCCTTTAGCGGCAAAAAAGCATGCATCAAGCCTTCATTCATAGTAGGTATCATACATATAATCATGATAGGTCATCTCACTATACTAAGAGAACATTCATCATGTTTTATGTGTAAAGGAATATTCCTCATTACACATAGACACATAAAATACCAAGGAATGCATTTATACACCATCATCACTCATATAGCATGGTATATGATATATTTTTTTATTAAACAATGGATTGTAACAAACCCTTAAAGGAAGTGGGTTGAAAAGAATAAGGAGACTAAAAGTCGGATGAAAAGAAGAAGGATACTAACAATCCAGGATCTAAGTTCATTTGGGTACCTAAAACACATTGATTTCCTTACTTTGTAAGGCCTTTAAAAAAGAAAGAGCAAATTGTATGTAGTAGAGATAGTGATTATTGAATAGAGTATTATTTTTGAAGAGTTTATGTTTCCTTTTGTCTTGATGAATATACCTTTTTATACCCATGAAAGTCTTGAAAATATTTATATAGAACATGGAATAACTCTTAAAGAGAATAAGAATGATCAAAGACTTATCAAAAGAGCCAATTATTGAATCAAGTGAGTATAGTAAGAAAGATAAGATGCTTTTAATAGATTAAAATTTTAAAAATATCATTCAAATCATTTGTAGGTAATATTCAAAAAAAGGTAATTATTAGTTTATAATTTAATAATACGTGATATCTTGCAATTATGTGTCAATTTAATTCTAAATCCTCTGTGATAAATGTTTAGGCTTGCACTTTGAATGAAAATTGAAAATTTTTTATATATATAGTGGAATTAAACTTAAAGATTATGTGCAAATAGGAATATTGAATTAATTTTTTTTGATATACTAGACCAATTGGGATATACTAGACTAATTGGGCATGATTCTATATGATTAAAGTCCCTTTTAAGATTTTTTTGATTAATTTTCCTATGATTTACCAAAATTTTTGATGTTTAAAATTGATTTCAAAGGCTATTTTACTAAGTTAAGTAGTCAACTAACTAATATCTTAGTATGATCGACCAACGTTCTCAAAATATATTGTCCTCGCTTTTTAATGAGTTTGTTAGGTGTTTGGTTGTTGATTCGGTTGACTGCTTAGACATATTGGTTAACCAATTTCCTGTTGTGGTCAACCAATGTCACTTTATCCAAGCAGTTATTTCTTTTCAATGAGTTTTTGAAGAGTTTGGTCACTCCTGTGACTGATCACTTGCATACATTGATTAAACAATTTCTTTGAGTGATCGACCAGTATCCCCTTGACTAAGAGGTTCTTTCATTCTAATAAGTTTGTAACTTATTTGGTTGTTAGTATGGTTAACCACACACTAATATTAGTCGACCGATCAAGTTATATGGTCGACCAATCGAGTTATATGGTTAACCAATCTTAACAGTTTAACCTCTCCTCCTCCTCTTTTCTTTCATTTTTCATTTTGATTGTTTATATCTTCCAAAATTCTATATAAATCACTCTCCTCTTCACTATCTTATAATTCATAAAAATCTCATATTGCATAAAAAAATTAAAAATTGTCATTATTGGGTTTCAAATTTGAGAATTTTCAAAATTTTTCATAATGTAGGTTATCTTTCCAAATTAATGCTTACATAGTTAAATTGTAAAAAGAGTCAAGATTGGCTCCCTTTTAATTATATCGATACACAATTAATTTTAGTCTAGTTTAGTATTTTAGGCTCTTTTTCATATTTCTATTATTCAAAATTTAGGGCTTTCAAAATTACACATTCTTTTATGAAACCAATTGTTGGATATTGCAATTTTGCTCATTATTTTTTGTAATTTCAACCTTTAATTTTGACAAAACTTACATTTATTGCTTTAATTAAAAATTTTAAAGTTAGGCTTAATACTAAAATTGGGAATTTTCAAACTTAAATGTTAAGGATGCTTCTATTAAAATTGCCCTTTTTGACCTTTAAATGTCCAATAGCCTTCCTTCCTGAATAAGTTTACAAATCTCAATCAAGTTTAATTTGATTTTTAACAAAGTTAGCTTGATGCATGACACTTTAGTTTATGCATTTTTGGATAACTAATTTCTTTTCGATGGTTCTAAAAAGGGGGAGATAGATTGGTGATATTATATTTAGGTGGAGTGATGAAATTCAGGGGAGTCATTATTTTGTTATTATTGCACTTTATGTAATATGCTGAGTAAATTTATGACACCTAGATGTATGAATATTTATTTGATATTGAATATATCTTTTCTTCTTGATATTGAATTTTTTCTTAATGTTGAATATGTTTTTGATACTGAATTATATTTTAAGCATGAATTAAAAGGTTGCTAATCATTATCTTGATAATTGTTTATGATCTAATCATTATCATGAAAAAGGGAGATTGTTGAACCAAGGGAGGATCCAATTGATTTTTTTATGATGACAAAATATAATCACCACTGATGAGTATTATTTTTACAAAAAGCAATATAAAAACAAGGTCAAGCCATAAACTCAAAGAAAGTTTATGAACTTGATAAAAGAAAAGTTTGAAGTTTGCAACTGATGAAATGAAGATAAACCAAGAACGAAAGATGATCAATGCTCATCAAGGCCATTTCACATTTTGTATTATGATTTGTAATCTCACATTGTCAATTTGATGTTCTAAAAGGTTCACCATGCATAAGCATTTCATTTCACTTTATTGCATGTCATTTTTTAAAAGATAAATAAATAAATATCCTTGAAAATGCCAAAAGGAAATTAAGGAAGTTACAAGACTATAAGAACAATAGTTTTAAACTATGAGTTTAGGAAACCATTCCTTGTAGCAAAGCTAGAAATTAATCAAAAACAGACAAGGCTTGATTACTCTAGACCCCAATTATACTTCATGGAAGAACTTAGATTATTAATAACTTGGTTGGCTATTAGAATCTCTTTGATCCAACAATAAGTCCTATTTGCAACAATATATTTGTCTGTGTGAACATCCCTGAAGATTCTTTGGTTTCTTTCAAATCAAATTGAATAGACAGAACAAGTTGCCATTAGACTTTGGTATTTCCTATATTCTCTAATCCTTTTATATAGATTTTCAGCCTAAACCAAAATATTTCCCCAGTTATTCTCAGAGAAAACTAAATTCATTTTATGCTGCATCATTGCCTAAATTTTATAAGAAAACCTGCATTTGAAAAACATGTCATTAATACTTTCAGGTAATGTGTTCCATACTACACAAATCTGATTATTGTTTCCCTTTAGTTTATATTTGGTCTTCAACCTTCCTTTAGCTAGAAAACATGTTACAAAAGAAGCTTTATGCATCAAAGATCCTTTCCAGATTATATTATACTAAGGAACACTCAGACAATGAGGTGTTATAACTTTTAAGCTAGAAGAGTCAGTGAATTCTCCATTACTGCTAACAAACCAGGTTAATTTATCCTTAGTGGATGAATTAGGCATGTATTTAGGGATTTGTCAACTCCTGTTCCTATGATTTTCCACTCATTGTCAGCAATAATATGTGAGACCTTAGTGTTAATTATCCATATACCTATTAGAGAGTGCATCTCAGTCCTTTTAATCAATGGACTATAAGGTGTTTGATTGTCAAACCAAATCCAAGAATGCTCCATCTTCTCTTCCAACTGCCAAAAATTGGAATTACTCAAATAGTAGACATTTAACCATTTGCACGTAAAGCCTCTCTATCATTGAGAACTTGCCAAATTCTCTTAGCAATATCTTGGTTTGGATTAGCTGAAAAGAAACCAATCCCATCCCTCCTTGCTTCCTCTAGTAAAGACGGTTCCATTTCACCTTATTCCCTTTAGAATCTTCTATATTTCCAGATCAGAGGAAAATTTTCATGCATCTTTCAATTTCTTTAATGATTTTCTTTGGAAGAACTAAGTGTGAGCTCCAATGGTATTGCCTGTTGTTTACAACTGAAATAATTAGTTGAACTCTCCCTGTTTAAGAAAGAAATATGTTCTCTTAGGCATTAATCTTGCTTTTATATTCTCCAACATCATTAACCAATCATGGTACTTCAACTTTTTTGGGGATATAGGCACCCCAAGATATTTTAAGGGAAGATTTTAAATGTTCAAACCAAATATCTCCTACAGACTATCAGTATTAGAAACATCCCAAGCAAAGTATATTTTGCTTTTCAGAAAGCTTAAGATTCTGTAAAAAGCCAAACAAAACATCATTAAATCATCAAAGAAACTAAGATGAGTGAGCAGTAATACCTCTCACTTGCATGTCTTTTCATTCATCAAAACACTTCAAATATTTTGGTTTTAATATAAAAATCTCTTAATATTTCAAAAAACTTTAGAGAACATTTTGGGATGTTTTTAAATAATAATTTCATTAAACAAATTCGGTTAGCATTTAAAGTTATTAAAATTATGTTTTCTGTGGGAATTAATAAACCTATATAGGTTACTAGTCGACCAATATAGGTTTAATTGATTAAATTTGATGTAATGAGAGTTTGTTGTAATGTTGATTGATGTACTAGTCAAATAATATGCTATATCAGTTGACCAATAAGCCTAATGGTTAACTATAATCTTAAAGGCTAGTGAATATGTGCATTTAATGTATACTGGCTAACCAATATGCTATATTGATCAACCAGTGCTCTATAACTAGCTTTTTTAATAGCTAGTTCTTGGCTCTAATGGCTGGTAGTGGTCTTGAAACCCTATAAATATATTATTTCTCATTGTATCTTTGAATAAGAAGCATTTAGGTATATTTTACACACATTTCTAAGTGCTTTTCATTCATTTGAGCATCATTATCTCATATTTGTATGAGTGAGTCTCTTTGGAGTTATTATATGATAAAGTGAGGTATTTTAAGTTATACAGTTTAGTTAGGGAATTATATTATTGTAACTGGGTTTGTTTAAAGTGTATAGAGATTCCTCTTGAAAGTGAAAAAAGATTATAAAAGGGTTCCTCTTTGTTCAGAAAACATTGTATAAAGGTTATTCTTCACCTTAAAAGAAGAATTATAGTGGAACACTAAAAGAGTGTTAAGAGTGCACGTAAGCAATGGTTGTTTACTAAACCATTATAAATTGGTTTGTATTCGCTCTTCCTTATCCTCTTTAAATTAAATTTCAATTATTTGACTAATTTATATTAAGGAATTTTTTCATCCTTGTTTATGTTGATTGTTGTTAATTAAGTACATTTGTTATAAAAGCTTGTTAAATTTTATAAACACCCATTTCACCCTCCTCTTGGATGTCATTAGGGAGTAACAATATAATTCAACAATTAAAAGAATAACAATATCATGAGGTTCTTCTATACCACAAATAAAAAAACTAAATTTTATGTTATGGTTCAAAGAATCTTTCCAACACTTATAACTTACTGTAGCTTGTTATTGTTCGTGTACATATAACATTTACTCATAAAAAATAGTTTGTAACTAATTCTGTTAATTTTATTAGGATTATCTAAAATTCCAAATAAATTGATTGAAAATGTTGCCTATTTTTTTATCATTGACATTTATTTTCCATAGAAATTTAAATATTGTTAGTAACATGTTCAAAATACGGTTTCTTAAGTTTAGAAACCAATAAAATTTAAAAAATAATTCTTTGTTTTGAAATCCTTTAAGTTTAATCCTTATTGAAAACAATCTCTCTATTAGTTAAGGGTAAGGCTGCATACTACTAGACCTCCCTAAATCCCAGGTATTAGTGGGACTTTCACTAGGTTATTTTTGTTATTAAGTTCATTCCTTCTACCTTTTTCATTTGTGTATATGACATTACTATGCTAAGTGTTGGTATTGTTCTTCCTACCGAAATAACTTACTAGTACTCTTTAAATCTTAAGAACTTTTATATTAACATATTATATTGATTATTATGATTATCAATATAGGCATTTAGATATTTTAATAATACTTATAAGCTATTTGAAGTTGTTGTCCTTTCTTTCTCCTTGTAGGCTTTAATACGATTAATAAATTGAGACTATAAAAAGTATAGATATATATATCTATATATCTATATAAAAAAGGTCTTAAAATATGCATTACATTAATAGAGAACCAATAAATTTGAATTCGCCATTGACATAAAAACATAAAGATGATCTTAAAAAATTAATTCAAATTATACTTTAGTTAAATGCTTAAATATTAAGATAGTTCTTATAAAAAAAACAAAGTCTTGCTAATGGGAATTAAGTATCTACTTAAGCTACATATGCTTCTAGGATAGGGAGACATGAAGAGGGGCTTGGATATGCTGCAAATAGTTCAAATCAAACACTAAAGTTGCTAGATATTGGAGAATATTAGAGGGCATTAGAGAACTAGGCTAGATATTGGAGAATATTAGAGGGCATTAGAGAACTAGGCTATCACATCCCCACCATAACAAGGCTCGAGATGGACATCTCAGTGTTAACTTGACACAGAGGTGCCAAACTAACCCAAAGAGTGCAAATTACTTAGCTTGTTCATACATTATATCTATTTAGTCACCAATCAATTGACAACATATTTTAAGTATAAATAGGCATAATTCATTCATTCATTTAATATAACAGTCTAAGTGTAATCACATAATCATTCACTATATAAGTTCAAACTCTACTTAGTAACAATACAATAATAATTTTAGTTTACAAGTTCACTACCACACTATATGGCCTATTTTCTACATTGATGTACAAAGAAATAATGTTCTAAATATATGAGAAAAATAAGATCAGTTAGGAAAATTTGGTCGACCTTATGTAGACCTTATACTCATTGATGCTATTACTGCTATTGGCTAGTGGACTCCATAACCTTTTTTCCTATTTTTCTTAAGGAAGGGAAAAAACAATGAAAACGTGAGTATTATACTCAATAAGGGAAAAGCATTTTTACTCATGAGTGGTCATGCATTATTTGTATTTTGGAAAGCTATTTTGGTTTATAAAAATAAGTAGCATGTTCATTACTTATGTTCACAAACAACCAAGCCTATAAATCTATCAATAACTCTAACATAAGCATCACCCATATCAAGGCATAAGATTGATAATCACATTTCACATTAAAGTTTAAGCAAGACATTTATTCTTAAATCAAACATCATCATAGTCATTAAAGCACAGGTTCATCAATCACCACAATCATTAACCACTTAACATGATATCATTTTCCTACATATGCAATACCATATCAAACATAAAGCACCCATGTAGCTCAATTTTAGTACACATATCCTTCATCAATTTTTTATTCATTTCCATTAAATCTTTAACCTAGGCATCCTTATTTCGTTGCCTAAGTCACCTTATTTAGGTCTTGAGCTTAAGTCGGTTCACTTAGATCTTTGTTTAAAGAAAAATTTTCCTAAGCCACTTCATTTAGGTCTTTTGCCTAAGCCACCTCAGTTATGTCTTGCTTTAAAAAATTTTGTCAAAGTCACCTCACCTAGGTCTTTTGTTCAAGAAAATTTTCCTAAGTTACTTCACTTAGGTCATTTTCCTAAGCCACCTCACTTAAATCTTTGTTTAAGGAAATCTGCCTAAGTCACCTTACTTATGTCTTTGTTCAAGAAAATTTGCTTATGTCATCTTACTTACGTCTTTTTCTTTAGCTACCTCACTTAGGTCTTTATTTAAGAAAATTTGCCTAAGTCATCTTACTTGGGTCTTTTACTAAGCCACCTCACTTAGATATGATCTTAAAAAAAATTATCTAAGTCACCTCAATTAAATCTTTCATTCATTTTATTTAACCAATCCATTTATTGTCAATTTTTCATGTATGGCATTTCGCTTCACTACACATTTTCAAACAAACAATCAATTTCCACTTTAGCAAAAAGTTCAAGGCACATGCCTTAAACTTTCAACACAATTTAATAATCAAAACAATATTCATACATAATATCATTTAAAACTTAACAAATTTCATATTGGTAATTACATATTTCCTACACCATCCATTTCAAGCAACTCTCTTAATTCGCAGAAACAACTTTTCCATAGGACATTCACAATGACTTACTGCAATCATAAAATTTACTAATAGAGTAATAAATTCTCAATAGACATTGAAAATAATTTAGATCTAAACTACAAAATTTTTCATACAGTCCGTGAAATTAGCTCCAACAACATAACACATATGATGTTGTAACAACCTAAAAGAACTATAGTAAATCAGTTATATCTCCTAAAATATTATGAATTTATCGAAAACATTTTATAAAAATTATATAATGTCTAAACCTCCTAATTTTATGTTTTAACCAAATTCTAAATCAGTTCTCTATGCATTAAAATCATGTATAGTCTTGGACTCAACTTTAATCCTGTTAGACAAACTAGTTTGAAAAATTCAACCATATGTCATAACCTTTCAAATCTGGACACTTACATTTTTTTGGAAAGAAACTAAACATGTATATCTACAAATTTATGTTTTAAAATTAGTAAAATTTACAATTCTTGACCCTAAAATAATTAGTGTAGAACAGATTAGTCATTCACGTCTGAAACAAAATAGCTACACTAGTTAACCTATATCTCAGAAATTAAACCATATTTTCTGAAACCATTTTGTAGCCAATTAGAACACATATAAACAACCATGAAAGACCATTATTTCTAGGAATATTTTGCTTGAAATTGTCACACAAAAATTTATTTCAGAAAGGGTTTAGGAAGGCAAGCAATCCCACTCACCTATTATTGGAAATCAACTCTTCTTCCCCCCATCATTCTCTCTTCATCTTTTGCTCTAGGAGAGCCAACCCTTCTATCACCAATCTTCCTTTTTTCCACCTCTTAAACCTTAAATATAATATTTTTTATAAAAAATTCTATCCATGCCTGTAATGTGAAATTTTAGCTATGCCTTTAATGAGTCTTTCTTCTACTTATTTCATTTCATGTCCTTATTTATCCATCCACCTTTTATTTTTATTTTTATAATACATATCTAGTAATTTTAACACCTATAGGCTTAATAGTTACCCTAAAATAATTTTCCTCTAATAAATGCAATTTATTTCACCTCTAATGTATTTTTTTCTCAAATTTATTCACTAACATCAATTATTCTTATTCTTCTCTCTAAAAATTATAAGTAACCAAATTTATTCTAAAATTTCCACAAACTATTCACAAAATTTCTTCTCATTAAACTAATTATAGAAAAATTGAAAATTCCACTTCTAATCCCCCAAAAAGCAAACTACATAAAAATTCAATTTTAAGAATAATAATAATTGTAAAAAGCTCACTATATGGGAAATATATAAATAAATAGGACTAAATAGTAATTGAAAAATGTATATAAAAATTTAGTGTGTGACAACTCTCCCCTCTTAATAAACTTTCGTCCTTGAATTTGGAAATGGTACTTGAAAAAATTATGAGTGTAATATTTTATAAGATAATTAGGAAATAATCATCCAAAAAATACACATGAATAAATAAAACTATAATTTATTTAAAAAATCTTGACAAACTCCTCTTAAATACATCATATCAAATAATAAAAAATTGACTGTAAGTAATATACACAACTTCTAGCCTTATTAAAAAACCAAAACATTTATTTCATTATTAATCAATTGAAAATAAAATCTAGTCAATGCCTTTTAAATTATGACATAGCATCTTATCTAATTCAAATTATTACAATTCTCTTTCTTCTTAAAACATCTCCAAAATATTCTCAACCTCGAAAACAATTAATTATTATAAAATGGTTGAAAAACTCATATCAATTTATCAAATTCATCTTATAAATTCGTAGTTCATAAAATCAATTCAAAATAACATAAATTTACCCCATCACATTTAAAATGCATCATTAATTAGTAATAAAATAAGATTTTAATTCATTTCTCCTTACATTCCATTTAATACATTTCTTGAGTTTTATATCATTTTCATTTCCCTTTCGATAAGTAATAATTACATGACAATATAAATTCAATCTAAATCCATGAAACAATTTTGACTTATCATAATTTTAATTAAAACGCACATTCCTTAAACCATAAATCACACAAAAATTCTATGTACCATCACTTTCATTCATACTTAAATCCATATTCTTCATATTGAAACTTTTTCATATTCGATTCCTATGACCCTTAAATTAACCTATAAAACAATATACTATTAGACTTAATAACACTTGAACAATCTCTACCACACTAGTCTTACCCCAAATAATTATAATTTGTACAAACCCTTATTTGTTAGGATGTAAACCATGTATAATCCTTTTACTTCCTCCTTTTAACCCTTTCCTCATTCAACTTTTATTTCTCATCCTAAGACCATTTTCCATCTGCTCCTATATTAGCCCTAAAAAATAGCCTCCCATCTACATGATCATCTTTCCATTTAGAATACATTTCTAGCCATTGTTATGCATTTACTTATTACAAAACCATTATCACGTTTTGAACATCCATTATTCACTTGTCTCTTCAAACAAACCTTATCGTCTTTCACTTACCAAATCTCTAAATAATATTTTTTTCCTTTAAACTTACTCTCCTTCTCAACTCACTTTCCTTTTCAAACATTACTTAGTCATTTTAAATATGTTCACTATTTTGCCTCTTAATGATTACTACTCATTCTAAATTAAACTCCTCAACAATCATCATTCCATAAATATATTTATCTAGTATCTTTAACTTATCCACATATCTAGTCCCTTTACCCATAACCATCCATAAATTTTCATTCTTTTTCATTATAATTAGTGTCCTCATTAAGTATTTAAATGCTTCACACCTATCCAACATTAGTCACCTAAAATGGTAGTTAAATCTCACTTTGATTTTGACTCATCACCTAAGATTTTATCCAGTAGGTCATATATATGCTATCTCACTAATTAATCTACCATATATCTTTACTCATTATTCAAATACATTATTTTTCTACAACACAACCAGCCTTCAAGTCTATTTATTATTTACCTTTAATATTTCTTCAACATAACCTTAACTCTAAAATCTTATTATCATCACCAATAGGTTTCTAAAAATAATCATTGTCATTCAATTTAACTAAAAAAATCTTATTTGTCAATTCTATATCACTCTATATCCCTTATATCAATTAATGATAGTTTATATTTGAATATATCTTTCATTCTCAGATTAATAAGTAATTGCTTATACCTATAACATTACACGTTATCACCCAATCATACTTCCATTATACTTATCATTTCCTCTAACCACACTTAGGTTTTATTTACCAACTGCAATCTACATTGCATTCTTCCTTTAATTTTGTTATAAAATTCACCACCAATGTCATACTTTTCCTTAAGCTTTTTCCTTCCTTACAGCCATTCATCTTCTTTTCTTATTTATTACCTTGCCTTTTTTTATATTAATCTTTTCCTTATAGATCACTGTCATGACCTATCATAACATCACCTTATATCAATTGATCATTCCTAACTTCTCCTTATTCCATTTAGCCTTTATTAACCACTTGCATCTTTACAATGCATCCTTAATATCCTTAACCAACATCACTGATTGACATTAATAACATAACATGGGGAATTTGTATTAACATAACCAACTAATGCTTAAACCAATCCAACCTCAAATACTCTTCATAATCTTGACAAAAAAATCCCATCTAAAATGTAATGTCACATTATATATCCTCATTACACATCACTATGACTTGATAATTCTTAGTAAATAATCATCAAAATTAATTAACTAATCTTTAACTTATTCCTAACACATCCACCACAACCTATTTTATCATCCTCTTTCTAGGGCTTCTTCTTTAACTAAACATTCATAATCATTCACATATATAATTCAATAATTTATCATTTATCATGCCAAATTCTTATCCTCAAGATTATATGCCAAATAGCTCAGTATAAGAATAGAATTAATTTCCTACTTAACCATTATACTCAACACTCCATTATTTCCTACCTAACTCCTTTAATCGGATTACTCTCGCTTATCCTATAAGGTCAATCAAGACAATTTGGTTTACAAACACATCATTCTAACCTAGGCTCTAATACCAATTTTTCACATCCCCACCTTAACAAGGCTTAGGCTCCAAAGACATAATGTTCTAAATATATGAGAAGAGCAAGATTGATTAGATAACTTTGGTCAACCTTATTTAGACATTACTCTCACTCACTACTGTTGCTATTAGTTAGTGAACTCAATAATATTTTTTCCCTTCTTTTTAAGGAAGGGAAAAAAAATGAAAACGTGAGTATTATACTTAGTAAGGGAGATTTTTTTAACTATAAGTGGTCATGCATTAGAAAATTATTTTTTAATTTTGAAAACCATTTTGTTTTATAGAAACTAGTCATAAGTTTATTATCCATGCCTACGGATGTATCAATAACACTCTAACACTAGCATCACTCACATCAAGGTTTAAGATCAATTGCTACATTTTATATCAAGCTCCAAATAAGACATCTATTCTTAAATCAAGCATCATGATAGTAATCAATGCAAAAATTCATCAATCACCACAATCATCAACTGCTTAACAAGATATCATTTTCCCACACAAGCAACACTATACCAAGCATGAAGCACTTATATAACTCAAGTTTATATTCATTTCCATTAACTATTTAACCTAAGCATTCTTATTTTATTATTTAAGTCACCTCACTTAGATCTTTTATCCGAGCCACCTCACTTAGGTCTTTATTTAAGACAATTCTACCTAAGTCACCTCTCTTAGGTCTTTGTTTTAGAAATTTTGCATAAGTCATCACACCTAGGTCTTTTGTTTATGAAAATTTGCTAGATGCTTTCCTTAGGTATTTTTCTGAAGCCGCCTCCCTTAGGTCTTTGGTTAAGAAAATTTGCCTAAGTTACATCGCTTGGGTCTTTTGCCTAAGCCACCTCATTTAGGTCTTTGTTTAAGGAAATTTGTCTAAGTCACCTCACTTAGTTCTTTTGCTAAGTCACTTCACTTTGGTAAATGTTTAAGAAAATTCTCCTATGTCACATCACTTAGATCTTTCATTCATTTTATTTAATCAACCCATTTATTATCAAATTTTCATAGAGGGCACTTCACTTCACCACATATTTTCAAACAAACAACCAATTTTAACTCTAGCAAAATGTTAAGGAACATACAATAAAATTTGAACATAATGTAATAAAATATTCATACATAACATAATTGACAAAACAAATTTCCTATGAGTATGCATATATTTCCTACACCATACATTTCAAGCAACTCTCTCAGTTCACACAAATAAGCTTTTCATGGGACATTCACAATGACTCGCCATAATTACAAAATTTACTCATAGAGCAATAAATTCTCAATAAATATAACTGGAAAACTATTTAGATCTAAACCACAAATTATTCACACTTATTATTCACACACACACACACACACACACACACACATTCATATATACAATTTTTATGTTTAAAATCTTCTCAAATTAAATTCCTAAAATCCCCAAAATTATCTCCCAACAAAAAAACACATATGAAGTCGTAGAAACTTGAAAAGCCTATGATAAATCAACTATATCCCCAATATATTACGAATTTATACAAACAATCACCCAACATATAAACCTACAGCTTTCATGTTTTAACAAACTTTTGAATAAATTCTCTAGGAACTCAAATCATGAGTATAATTGTAGACTTCACTTTAGTCTTGCTTGAAGACTAGTTTCAAAAATTCAACCATATCTCATAACATGTAAAATCTGGACATTTGCCTTTTTTTTAAGAATTAACTAGACATGTACATCTACAACTTTTATGTTTTATACTTTGTTAAATTCACATTATTTATCCCAAAATAATTTTAAAATAGCCCAGTTATTCAAATCTAAAACAGAACAACTGCACTTATTAATGTATATCTCACAAATTAAACCATATGTCCTCAATCCCTTTTATAGCCAATTAGAGCACATATAAACAACTATAGAAGATCAGTATTTTCAATAAAATCTTTCTTAAAATAGTCACTCAAAATTTTTTTTCAAGAGGGGTTTAAAAAGTGATGCAATCTCACTCACCTATTGTGGGAAATCAAGTCTTCTTCCTCCAAACCTCTCCTTTTTTTCATCACTCTTTCTTACTCTTCTCCTCTAAGAATGCCATCCCCTTTTGTCCCAAATCCCCACTTTTCCATCTCTCAAACCCTAAGTAATATGTATTTTTATTCATCCTTGCCCTATAGTGTGAAATTCCAATTATGCCCTTTATGAGCCTCCTTCCACTTATTTCACTCTATGTCCTTATTGTCCATCCACCTTTTATTTTTATTTTAATATATATCCACTTATTTTAACACCTATAGGCATACTAATTACCTCAAAATAATTTTCTCTAATAAATGCAATTTATTTCACTTCGAACGCATTTTTCTCCAATTTACCCACTAACATCAATTATTCTTAATCTTTTCTCCAAAAATTCTAAGTCACCAAATTTATCTTCAAATTTCCAAAAATTATTCACAAAATATCTGCTCATTAAACTAATTATAGAAAAATTGAAAATTCCACTTCTAAGCACCAAACATGCAAAATAATTAGAAATTCAAGTTTAAAAATTAAAATTGAAAAAAGCACCATATGGAAAAAATAAATTTATAAGATTGAATAGTAACTAAGAAAACTAAATGAGAGTTCAGATCGTGAAATAAGCAACATAACATCTACATAATACTATATTAGACTCGTGTTCCAGAATAATGGTCCCATGTTGGTCATGTTTATGTCTAGAAGAAGTTACAAAATTAAATTCGTGCTAGACATAAAGTGAGATTGACATTAGATACATTTGTGTTTTACACTTATAAAGTTTCAAAATAAAATTAAAGATGGCTTTGGAAGCTTAATTAACACTATCCTTGTAAATTTGCTAGTTGTTAAATTTCAAACCTCTGTTTAGATAAGAATTTACTTATATTTCAAAGTAACATGTTTCTTAATTAGATTATGTCAAATTATTACCTTCCTTTATGATTTTAGTTAGGGTTTTATGTTCTTAGAATTATAGGCCTATAAATGGTTATCTAATAGATGTGAGGTGTTAGCTTATCAGTTTTATTGATCAATCAAAGCCTAAGAGAGATTTTCTTCCATCTTTTAATATCTTTTATTTTAGGTTCTCTAAAAGCTAGTAATCTTATTTAGCTTACATGTAGTAATCAAACTTAGGATTTTATCATTTCCAACCCTTTTTTGTTAAGTGTGGCTATTTATATTATTCTTTATGTTTTTGATAGAATGATTCTTGGCCCTACTCATATTGATATCAAATCCCACTAATCCTAATGGTGATTAATTTGGTATCATAGCCTTCTTCAATATTTCTTTATTTTGTTTATTTACATTTTAAATATTTTTATATCTCTATACCTTAGATTTGATTCTATTTCAATGTTTTTATCATTTTGAAACGATTCGTTAAAAAATATTGTTGTTATTTTTCTTATTCTTGTTTCTTAATTTTATAAGTAAATTAAAGAAATAAAAAAGAGAAAAATGTAGAAAAGAAATGTGGAGAGAATTTATTAAAAGTTCATATCTAAATTATACACAAAGGACTAGCAATTGCATTATCCATTATAAGTAAGTATTATTCCTATTCGAATAAGGACAATGGTATTATATATACTATAAACATTCTATTTTTAATTGTTCTTACTTTTCCTATTGTTTAAGTTCTTTATTGTTGATTTCTTTTCTTTTCTTTATTGGGTCTAATTAGATTAAATCAAGATCAATATCCTATTTTTTAGTTTTTGCATTTCTTTGGCCTCTAGTTAAGTTTTGTTATTTATTATGTCCAATTTTACTTCTTTGAGAGTTATTTCAAAAAGGTTAGGGATAAAATTAGCCTTCTTGATAGATTAACAAGTTTACAAAGTACGTTTAGTCAAGAGTTTAGGTTATGAGTAGAATTAATTTTGAGGGAAACATATAAGGGAGTATCTTTGATTCTAACATTATTTTACAGGTACTTTATAACTCAAAATGAAAATAAAAACTCCTCTAAAGATAAGGAAATAAATGATGAGGAAAGAGCAAGGACAGCTTAGGAGTTCATCAAGAATGCCATATAAGGTCAATATGAGCAACTCATTCGAAAATTTGGCAAGGTTAATGTTGGAGAGCCATACATCCATGCATCACATACACGGAAAGGTAGCGGAAATGTCAGAATCAAAATTTCAACCCCATGACATCCCCAAAAAATTCATAATCTATGTGCATGTATAAAACAAATTATAAGAACGTAAAAATACAACATATGTACCTTGCAAATACTCCTCCTTTCTTGAGTCTTCTCCTTATTTGGGTTATAGAAAACACCAAACACCATCCTTGGCCTCTAAAGAGCACGCAAAGATGAAGAAAAATCAATGTGTAAGGGTAGTTAGAACACCAAACAAAATGAGTTCAAGTAGATGCTCAAGCTAGAGTTAGATCAAGACCAAGTTACATGTAATTAATCTAATGCAAAAACTTCTTAAAATTGCATGAAAAATCTCAAAATCACTCCTCTCAACTTCCAGAACTCTTCTGGTCCCTTAGCCTATCTATTGACTGTGTTTTTGGCTAAAAATTTGTATGTACATAAGTGAAGAACTCACTTATGTACCACTTGTCAGTAAGTCAGCCACGATCGTGGCTTGCTTAAATAAAAGCTATGTACACTTTGTTTTTCATCCAATCTTTTATGTGTGTGACCCACAGGTTCTCAGTTATTTTGGTCACTTGAATTAACTCTTAATTTGAGCAAATCATGAAGGGTTTTATGATGTCAATTTGTAGGAATGTAAGTGGACTAACACTCGAACTCTTCGATAGTTAATTATCTAACTTAGAAACCTTTCTATAATCAAGTACCATGCAATTCGTCTCTTCACCATCCTATACCCCACTTGGTTTACATTATGGGCTATGTGTCAACTCCTACTAGTCTGATTATATTAGATCTAATTTAAGTGATTGTAGTTCTTATATTGGGGATCTTATTACTCTATGTGTTATCAAAGACTCTCTTTATGAGACATAATTGTTCTAGCCAGAGACTCCCACCAAGTAATGACCCCGACAAGAGGCCGTGGGTATCATCTCCTTCTATCAGGAGTGATGAATCCCTTATTGGCTACCCAATTACCTTTGAATACCAATAACTGTACCCAATCACCATCCTATGAGCGATCTCATCTTTAGGTAACAAGAAATAGTGTCAAAGCACAATATCAGTATCCCAGATATCCTTGAGTACCTCAAGTTTAAAGATATTTGCACCATTGCTATAATGAGATTAATCACTGACATTCGATAGATCATCTATATGATAAGCTCATAGCGGGTCATGCGATGTACTTATTACTCTTAGTAAGCGTCCGCATGTTAACTCTAAATATCTCATGCTTATAGTTTATAAGATCCACTGCTTGATCAAATCAAGGAGTATAACATGTGCTAGTCTATCCAGATTAACAATTTCCTGTCTCATTAATCTTATGACTAGGGATAATTTAGATACTAACATAATTACACATGATGGAAATCTCATTATTATGATCTCATCATGATTTCCTTCATGCTATGTTTTGTATCATGGACTTCATTAATTCGATGTAACAACTACATCAATTCATAAATAAACGAACAAAAAATTAATGAAAATTGCCTTTCACTTTATTAATCAAAATAAAGTTTGCACAAAAGTACTAAAGGTGATTGCCTTTAGAGCACTACTCTAACAATCTCCCATTTGCTTTAAAGCCAATCGCCTTTGTATCTAATACCATAGGCGAGTACAATAGAATCAAATATCATTTGAGGAAGTGGCTTAGTCAAAGGATCAACAATGTTCTGATCTGTGGGCACTCTCTCTATCTTCACATCACCTCTATTAATGATCTCCCTAATCAGGTGATATCTCCCGAGTACGTGCTTGGACCTCTGATGGGACCTTGGTTCCTTGGTTTAAGCAATAGCCCCATTGTTTCCACAATACAATAGTATCAGGTTTACAATGCTCAGAAACACTCCACATTCTATAACAAACTTCTCGATCCAAATAGATTCTTTTGTTGCTTTCGAGCTGTAATGTACTTTGAGTCAGTCGTTGAATCTATAATCATCCCTTGTTTGGAACTCTTCCAACTGACTGCTCCACTATTCAGTGTAAAAATGTAAGTTGAATGGGATTTGGAGTCATCCAGGTCATATTGAAAATTGGCATCTGTATGTCTGCTCACTACAAGATTTCCATCTCCATATACTAAGAATACATCCTTCGTTCTTCTCAAGTACTTTAGGATATGTACCACCTAGTGACACTCACCAGGATTCGATTGATATCTGCTTATAACACTTAGAGCGTACAATATATCGAGTCTTGTACATAATATAACATACATGATTGATCCTATTGTCGAAGCATAAGGGATCAAACTCATGTGAGTCCTCTCTTCTTGCGTCTTGGGACACGAAGATTTTGAAAGTTTTATCCTATGATTCATGGGAAGAAACCCTCTTTTAGACTACTCCATACTAAATCTAGTTAGCACTTTATCTATGTATGTAGACTGTGAAAGACCTAGCAACTTCCTTGATCTATCTTCATAGATCTTTATTCCTAATATATAAGTTGCTTCTCCAAGGTCTTTCATGGAAAAATTTCGAGACAACCAAATTTTGACAGATTGCAAACTTGAGACATCATTCCCTATTAGTAATATGTCATCCACATATAAAACAAGGAATATGATCGCACTCCCACTAACCTTCTTGTACACACAAGGTTTATCTAGATTTTATAAGAAACCAAACTCTTTGATTGTCACATCAAATCGGATGTTCCAACTCTTAGATGCTTTCTTCAATCCATAAATGAATTTATGAAGCTTGCATACCTTTTTTCCATCTTTGGATATAAATCCCTTAGGTTGTATCATATACATATCCTTGGCTAGGTTTCCATTCAGGAAAGTCATCTTCACATCTATTTTCCATATCCCATAATCATAATGAGCAGCAATGGCTAGGAGAATTCTAATAGATTTAAACATGGCTATGGGGTTAAATGTCTCATCATAGTCAACGCCTTATCTTTGACGATAACCTTTAGGGAATAGTCACGATGTATAGGTAATCATATTACCATCCATGTTGATTTTCTTCTTGAAATCCACTTGCACCCTGTAGGTTTTAGCCCCTTCGGGTGGGTCAAACAAAGTATAAACTTAGTTTTCAAACATGGAATTCATTTCAGACTTGATGGTTTGAAGCCATTTTTTAGATTCTAAATTCTTCAAAACCTCTTCATAGGTTATAGGCTCATCATCCTTTATAAGCAATACGTCATTATGTTCACGTACGAGAAATTCATATCTCTCTAGAATATTATGGATCCTACTTGACCTATGAATATTTTGTGTTTCAGAAGGTTTAACTGTTGTCTCATCTCCGTGAACAATAATCTCGGGTTTAGGCAGTTGATCTGTGTCTATTTGAGCATCATGAACTTCAATAAGTTCGATTTTGCTTCCACTGTCTTCTCTTAAAAGAAACTCTTTCTCTAAAAATATAGCATGCTTTGAGACAAGCACTTTTGCTCTAAAGCATTGAAAAACTGATATCCAATTATTTCCCTAGGATATCCTACAAATAGACATTTATCAGATTTCTCTTCAAGCTTGTCTGAGTCTGACTTTCATTTGAGACATATAAGGTTTTTTGTTAGTCCATATCTCATATAGAGTCACATCAACTGCTTTTAAAGGGACTATATTTATCACGTAAATAGCAGTCTCGAGTGCATAGCCCCAAAATGATTTCTGTAGATTTTCTTAGCCCATCATTGACCTTACCATGTCCAACAAGATTCGGTTTCTCTTTTTAGCCACACCATTATGTTGTGATGTATAAGGTGGAGTCCATTAGGATACAATCCTATTATCCATAAGATAACTTACAAACTCCTCATTCAAATATTCACCACCTCGATCTGATTGAAGTATCTTGACACTTTTACTGATTTGTTTCTCTACATCATGTCTAAATTGTTTGAACATTTCAAATGCTTTAGACTTGTATCTCATTAGATACATATACCCATATAGTGAATAATCATCAATAAAGGTAATGAAGTACATAAAAACACCTCTAATGTGAGATGGACATCATACCACATACATTATAATGTATTAGGTCTAATAACCCATTTGGCTCGTTCATCCTTTCCTTTAAAAGGTAATTTAGTCATCTTACCTAACAAGTAAGATTCACATGTGTCATATGATTCATAATCAAATGAAACTAAGCTACAATTCCTGTGTAGCTTAGCCATGCGTCTCTCACTTATATGGCTAAGTCAACAATGCCATAAGTAAGATAAATTTAAATTATTCCATTTTTGTCGTTTATTATTATTGATATTTAAAATTAGATTGCACATATCTAATATTTAAATACCATTGCACAATGTAGTAGTACCATACAACATTTCATTCAAAATAATTGAACAACCATGGCTTGAAAAAGTTAAATGAAATCCTGTTTGATTAAGATATGAAATAGATATAATATTTTTTGTCACAACAGGTATATAATAGCAATTATCCAAAATTAAATCCAGTCCACTAGGAAAATACAAAACATATGTTCCTACGGCTAATGCAACAACTCTTGCTCTATTTCCTACAAGTAGGTTCATCTTTCCCTTCTTGAGCGGTCTACTATCCCTGAGACCCTACATATCAACACATATGAATGAGCCACATCCGGTATCTAATACCCAAATGTTATGATCAGAAATAGTATTAACCTCAATGAAAAATAACTTACCTAAAGTAGACGATGGAGCATCTAATGCCTTCTTCTGCTTCAGTGACTCTAGATAGGCTTTACAGTTCCTCTTCCAATGCCCTTCCTTGTTGCAATGGAAGCATATTCCCTTTGGTGTATTGTCCTTTGTCTTCTTCTTGACTACACATCCCACTGGCTTCTTGGACTTCTTCTTCTTCTTTTAGTTTCTCTTGTAAGAACTAGAAGTAGAGTGTACCAGCATCATAGCCTTACTGTCCTTCTTGATAGTCTGCTCAGCTGTTTTGAGTAGATTAATCAGCTCAAGTATCGAGGTGGATATTTGGTTCATCCGATAGTTAGGTATAAATTGTGAATAACTATCGATCAAACCACTTAAAATTAATTCTATACTTAATTCATAATCCATTATGAAACCCAAACTGGCTAACCTCTCATTGTATCCATTCATCTTTAGTGCATACTACACTAGAGATGATCCCTCAGCTATCTTAGAGTGAAAGAGCAACCTCTAAGTCTCAAACCTTTTAGACTGAGCTTGCTCATCAAATATTTCCCTTAGATGGTAGACTATGGTATGAGCATCTATAGCCTTATGCTGCATTTGTAGTTCTGGTGACATAGAGGCCAACAAAATACTGCTAGCCAGCTCACTATCATCTAGTAGCTTTTTATGAGCTTTCTGATCCTCATCAGAGGCATCGGTAGTAGGGGGATCGAGAAGTGGCTAATCTAGGACATATCCTAGTTTCTCATATTTGAGAACAATTTTCAAATTCCATAGCCAATCTAAGAAGTTTGGTCCTGTGAGTTTGTTGGAGTCAAGTAGAGCACGTAAGTTGACACTAGATGAAGACATCATGGCAATTCAATAACCTAGAAGAATGAGAGAAAGTGTTAGAATGTACATAAATTCATATCGATAAAGACTTTAATCACAAGCATTATGGGTCCCACTATTTTATCCAAATCCATAACCCTCACTACAAATCTAAGAAAAATTATAGTTTTCTTGATGGGTCAATATCCAATATCACTAATAATGAATTTAGGTTTGCCTAACAAGCCACCTTAAGTCAATCGATAGGTATCATTCATACTATTTGCATTCAGTTATGCAACTATTGACTTGTGCCATTAACTGTTGATTTAATACATTCATTGGGTTATCAAATTTTGATGATTATACGTCCCATATATACTACTCAACTTCACCTTTATCCACGTTTACCTTGGGTTCCCCTAACAAATCAATGCTTCCAGTTATGATTAACCTATTAATCCGAAAATCTAATTTCCATGGTTTAAACATATTCATGTACGGCGGACTTGGGTTTGCCCAACGACCCAACACTAAAAGAATTATGGTTCTTTCTATATCACTGGAAGGCGTAAGTCCTAATATTTTGGTTGAGGGATTTATTCTTAGGTCTCATTAATACTTAGATGGTATTATATATATCACATATATAGAGACGGCAAAAAGGGCCCAACCTGCTTGGCCCAGCAAGCTTTTGGCTTGAGTTGACCGAGGCACGAATAGACGACGGGTTGACCATGGTCAGGTACTTCCAAAATGACGTCATTTTGGAAGTTTTTTCTTAAAAAAATAGCAAGTCAGCCTGGCCTAGCCTATCTGGGGCTTGTTGACCCATAACCTGGACCACAGACCGATCAGCTAGTGGTCGGGCCAAGCCGCGAGTAGACCCATTCTGACCAACCCATTGACATTCCTACATATATATATATTCACATTATGGACGACTCAATTAAATTGGGCCTACGTCTATAACCACCCTTATAATGCATCTGATGTGTAGCACATAAATGAAGTTTAATTTAGGTTGTGACTTGATCTAAAGTTCGTGATTTGATTCAACTCTTGAACTAAATTGGGTATTAGTGTTAGTCTTGGCTAATTTGAATTATGACTGTGATTCGATTAGGAACCCTAAAATTCAATTATTTTGATGTCCAAATAAAACACTTTACTTCTAGTACGTATGCCTTTTTCTAGTCACAGTAGAAATGCTATGCTTTATTTGGATTAATTCTAAATTAATCCCTAGGGTTTCCAAAATTCCCGAACATCAATAAGTCATCTAAAACATCCCTATGTCATCTCAAATTTATCAAGACAATTTTAGAACAAGCTAAAAATATCTTGATAGGGAGAGCCATGGGTCTATGCATCATATACATGGCAAGGCAGTGGAAGTGTTGGAATCAAAATTCCAGCCCCACGACATCCCAAAAAATCCATAATCCATGTGTATATATAAAATAAATAAAAAGAACATGAAATTACATCATATGTAGCTTGCAAATACTACTCTTTTCTTAAGTCTTCTCCTAGTTTGGGTTGTAGCAAACACCAAACACCTTCCTTGGCTCTGAAGAGCACACAAAAATGAAGAAAAATCAGAGTGTAAGGTTGGTTAGAGCACCAAACGAGATGAGTTCAAGTAGATGCTCTAGTGAGAGTTAGATCAAGAATAAGTTACATGTAATTAATCTCATGCAACAATTAAATTGCATGGAAAAAATCTCAAGATATCCCTTAAATTTTCTTAAGTTTCTAGCATACATTGCTAGCTCTTCATCTTCTACCTCCTCATCTAATTCTT
>JAOTAY010000002.1:22518681-22537447 GCA_025629805.1 Erythroxylum baracoense
TGTATAATCTCTAACTAATCACAAAACAAATGCATTTTTTCATTATTTACCAACAATAATACATGTAAACAACAAATCAACCAACAATGACACAAAAAACGATATACAACAACAATAATCACACAAAAACCGATCACCCTAAACACCCACAGTTCATATATAAAAGTTGCATTTTTTGGAGAAAAATACACTCAATAGAGAGCTTACCGAAAAATGACGCACGATAGGCCAGAGAATGCTCGGAAAACGATGGTGGAAGCAAGGATTATGGCCCAAAACTAGACGACGGCGATGGAGGAGAGAAGAAGAAGAAAATAGGGGGTATTCGTCGGGTTAAAGATGAAGAACCAATTGAAAACCAAACGACGTCATTTTATTTATTGACCAGTCGACATTTACCGACAGAAACAAAATTTCGTCGATATTTAAATTTACCAAATATTTAATCGCAACGTCTTGCAGCTTATTTTTGTAACGAAACACATTGTCCGTCGGTAAACTTGATATCAATTTAACGATGGACTCTATTCTGTCGGTAAATCACAGACGCTGATCCAAACGGGAAAGGTTACGTCGTCGCTATATGTCATCGGAGATTTTGCACGAAATTCCTTCCCTCCACTTTTGCCGATGACAATTGTTTCCATCGCTATATCTAAACTTCGATGACGTATCTACCGACGGTCGCTTGTATTCTGTCGGTAAATAGCTACGGTTTTTATTCCGTAGGTAAATTTCCGATGCTAATTTATGTTTTTCTTGTAGTGGTAGTTTCTTCATACATTTAAATATTCATATCCCAAAAAAATTGTTTTTGTTTCTATGGCTACTATTTTTTTGTATTTTTCTAGCTTTGCTAGGTAATTGTTGAATATGAAAAGAGTGATCCTTATAAGAGCTTCTATCAAGTTATGAATCTCTATTGGGAAATGATCTAAAGTGAGATTACTGCTAAAAATTGTTTTATTGTCTTGGAATTTAGACATCCATAAATTGTTAAGCAAGACCCTATTAAACTTTTTCCTTATAAACCAACATAGTTCCTTAAAGTATTGTTATCTTTTGATTTTGAAGCAAACAATGAGCTATTAAAGTTGTTTAGAATAATTAAGGGTATATCTATATTGGTGAAGACAATTTTTAGATCATTTTATTATGTATATTTATGAAATGCCAGGTTTGCAACATAAACAAAAGTGAAGCATACTTGAAAAGGGCTTAGAAGCGGCTTAATATATAGGTGTATCGCTTATTCAGATGATCTAAATTAAATGACTTTGATTTTATCAGGGTCATATACAATTATAATGCTACCATTATAATAAGCTTGATGACTTGTAATAATACTACATTTCTTATTGATGAACCACAGTTTCTTACATTGATAAACTTTTAGTTTTTTTCAAAAATTAATAGATTTCATTATAAGAATATATATATAATCTAAAGGAAAAAATTAGCACAATCTATAGAATCTAGATTATAGAGATTTATGGTTCCTAGTAATCATCTACAACTTGAGATCGATGGAACTTATGTGACCACTTAGTCCAGTATTACTAGTCCCCATCTGTTCTTCATGCTACTTGTCAGATTTGCAGTTATTCCTCTGGCTAACATGGCCAGTCTGCAATGTAGGAAGATGGCCTAAAAAAATGTCTCACTGTTTCTACTTTCTTGTTTGAATACTCTACAATTGCGTTCTTTCTATATATAGTACAACAAGGTTGCCCAACTTAACCTAATAGCTTTGAGATCAACCACATATACATTCTAATTTTCCCCAGCCAAGTAATAGTTTCACTTAAATATCTTCATGATCTTCATGATTAGAAGGTAGTTCATAAGTAAGACAAAAGATCTTATGCTAGAGATGGGATATCAAATGTGCCAACATATTGGTGGATGCGAGTGGGCCTGTCAAACTTGCAGATTTTGGGTTGACCAAGGTTATGCAATGACATTTGAAGCGTTTGAAGGGTCCCTCCCTTTTCAATGTGGAGCTCCCGTGACGAGTTGGACGCTGTCTGTGCCGCCGTCTCCAATCTCCCCTATGTTTCTCTTTCTTGTCTGCACCAGGATGAGTTACGCTGCACCGAAAGGGGACGTAAAGACGTGGATTGAGTTGTGAAGACAACATGGTTTCCAGGTATACTTCCATCGTCTTGCTACCTCTGAGTCTGTTTCTATCCATGCCTTCGGTGACTAGTGTCGACAAAACCATGGAGTATTGGACATTCTGGTAAGTTTCTATCATTTTTCAGAGCATGGGCAATCACCTACACCCCAGGAACGTTTTACGACCGATCACTTACTCGTTTGATGAATTATTACTGTTCGTAGAGAGGTCTATGTGTTTTTATGTTTGTTTGACCATGCGTTCTATTTTTTGTGGTTGCTCATCTTTCGCTTGCGTTATTGAGCTGGTTTTCTCTTGATCGTTGGTTTTCATGGTTTCTAATGATCGAGTTTACGGTATGCTCAGTCGTTTGGTTTCTTTTTCTGATTATTGCTTGCTACCATCCAGTTTAGTGCTCATTACCATCTCTTAACCTTAAATTTGATGTTACTGGCTAGATCTTATATGGCGGTAGTTTCTTTGACTATTTATAATCCCTTTTGTTACTCTCATAGCCACGCCCTACTCATAGCCACGCCCCACTCCGATGTGCTATGTTTAGGCGGTGGTTTATCGTGTCTTAATAATTTTCTTGTAAAAGTCTGGTAGTCGTAGGTCATTCAGGATCTCGGGAGTAGATAATAAAATTTTAGGCGTTAATCGTGTAAAACTCCTAGAACCTTCTAACATTCCTGGAGCCGCTTGACATGTCTACTGACCACTCTCTAACATGTCATTTCTCACAGAGACCCGTTGGTAGTCTGATTACTTCTCCTACAAGCCTTCTTGTATAAGATAAGGCGTTTATTTATTTATTTATTTCTATTTCCTTTTATTTTATTTATTTATTTACATATTTATTCTCATGTCATAACGTATTTATTTCCTTTTCATTTAGCCCATCTTTTAATATATTCACTTTTACCTTTTACCTTTTACCTTTTACCCTTTTCATCGGTTTTTTCCCATTATTATCACATTTGCATGTAGGTCTACTAGAAATAGCCTCTCTACTATATAAGGGTAGGGCACGTACTATCAGACCTCCCCAAACCCCACTTTATTGCAAGATTCCAAACTGGGTGATGATGATGATGATGAAGTAATAGTTTTACTCCAAGAATCCATTGGTTGGGCCACATTGAGTACATTTTGCAACTGATCCTAGACGTGTCTGGTATACCTATATCTAATCATGGGGCATTCTAAACTTTCCAGTTTCGCATTACATATTTCACAGTTTAAATTGCTAATGGAGAATCTGATATTATCCCTTGTAAGCAACCCTCCATTGATTCCCATCCATAAAATGAATGAATGAGCTGGATTAAGATCACTATCCCATACTAAGGTTGCCCGCTCCTTCCTTGTGCTCTGTGTAGCCTGTAATAGTGTTTTACAGGCTTTTATGAAGAATTTCCTTTAGTTATCTGCTAACCACTAAATTTCATCCTGCTCTTCGTCCTGACATCAAGGCAACTCTTCCATGATGAAACTGACACTCTTACTATTGTGGAAGGTTCATATCCACTGATTATTTCGAATAATCATACTTACTTTAGTAGCTAGATTCACCACCAATTTCAAACCCTGTACTTCCTCCACCTTATATAAAGGACCTTTATAGTGCCAACTATCATACCAAAAAGACATGCTTTCTCCATTCCTAATCTTATGGAACACCTGACTCTACATCCATTGTTTGGTTTCTAGAATTTCTTTGAGAGTGTTTGACATATCCTACCTTAACTATAGTATCCAGATACTCTTGTGCTTAATGAATACATTGTGTATCCATTTCACCCACAAATCCCCTTTTTGTAGCATAACCACCAAAAATTTCGCCCCCTACTCACCTTATAGTTCATCCTTCCATAATCGATGCCTAATCCTCCCTATTGCTTAGGTTTACAAATTTTGTCCTAACTGATCTTTGCTTTGCTTCTGCCTTGGATTGGGCCATTCCACAAGAAATCCCTAAGCCTCCTGTCGATTTCCTTAAGGATACTTTTGGGAATGGATAAATGGTTGATCCAATAAGTGGTAAGATTGCTCAGTATTGTCTGAATTAGCTGTAGCCTACCTCACAACTAAGGAACTAATTGCTCCATTGGTTAATTCTGCCATGAATTAAGTCCAACAGAGGTTTACAATCCCTAGCATTGATTCTTCTTTGAGAAATTGGTACCCCTAGGTAATTGAAGGGTAGTTGCCCTTGCGTTTATCCCATCTCGATAGTTGTAGATGGTACCTCTCTACTTAAGTTGCAAGATAAATAGAAACAGCTCTTCAGAGGGTTGCATCTTAAACTTGAAATCTCTTGGGATTCCTTCACTTCTTGCATGACTATATCAATTGAGTTTTTCTCAGCCTTGCAAAACAATAAGAGGTCATCTATAAAAGCTAGGTGTGTGAGCTTCAAACCTTTACATCTGCCATGGAACTGGAATGATGGATGCCACTGTATGGAATTCACAAGAAGAGCTGACAAAACCTCCATGCATAGGACAAACAAGTAAGGTGATAATGCGTCCCCTTGCCTCAAGCCCCTCCTTGCTTTGATCAGGTTTATAGGTTCCCCATCAACCAAGATAGAAGCAATAGTTACACATTCCTCAACCTATTTTCTAAACAGAGGAGGATAACTGACTACCTTCAATATAGTAAAAAGAAAGCTCCAGTTGATTTAGTCATAGGCCTTTGCAAGGTTCATCTTTATGATGCAATTCCTCATTCTCCTCTTAAAGTGATTTCCATCTAACAGTTCCTGGCATAGTAGGATATTTGTTCCCGCTAATCTCCCCTTTATGAAAGCATTTTGTTCTGGGCTAATTACCTTCCCTAGGCTTGCTTTCAGCCTATTAACTAATATCTTCTTGATGGTTTTATAAAGAAAATTACAGCAAGCTATGGGCCTGAATCGTTCCATCTTCCTTGCATTACTCTGTTTAGGAATAAGGAAGATAAACATTTTGTTCCATTCCTTGAAGATTGATCCTCTTTTACAAAACTCATCCACTGCTGTTACCACTTCTTCTTTGACATTATCTAAATGGTTTTGAAAGCATCTTCCATTATAACCGTCCTGTCCTAAGGCTTTGTCGTGGTTCATTGAAAAAATAGCAATTTTGATTTCTTCCTTTGTTATTTCTCTTACCAACACCACCTTCTCGTCTTTATCAAGTTGTTTAATCCTTGCTAGAACCTCTGCGGGTATATTTTTTACTGGCATTACAGTCCCAGATTGTCGAGTAAAGTATTATAAGGCAACCCTCTTCTTACTTTCAATGTCCTCATGGATCTGCCCTGTGTCATTTTGCATCAATAAGATAGAATTATTATTCCTCCTAGCTAAAATTGAGTTCATAAAATACTTAGTACATCTCTCACCCTCCTTCATCCAGAGCATCTGAGATTTCTGCCTTAATAAACTATTGGTACTATTTAACAGTAGATTATATTTTCCCACCAATGTAGCTTCCTGTGTTCTTAGTTGAAAATCTTCTGGTCTAACCAATATTCTCTTCTGACATTGCTTCAGCTCTTCTAGAGCTTCAGTTATAGCTTTCAAGTTTGGTTGGACTGTTGAGCAATTTCAGTCGGTTCTACAAGGCTTTGAGTCTTATAGTGATCTGATATCCTTTTGATCTAGGTATAGCCCCCTACATCTCCTCGATGAGTATGTATCTGAAGTTGGGATTGTCCATCAAGCGATTGAAGATCCTAAATGGGGTCTTCCTCCTCCTATCACCTGTTAGCAGCTCCACTATTATTGGAATATGATCTAATATAGTTGGATCATCAAACAAAGCGCTACTTGTAAGATAGGTCTCTATCCACTTGTCATTTACCATACATCGATCCAATTTTTTTTAACAAAAACCAATCTCCTAGTTGCTTATTGGTCTAAGTATAAACATTACCATACCATTTTAGATCAACCAAACCCGTTCTCTCCACCACCTCATAATATTCTCGACAGTCGACTTGGTGCCAACATCTCCCACTCCTTGCTTCTTCATATTTGAGAATACAATTATAGTCACCTAACACCATCCATGGCAACCTCATGAGATAGCTAATGTTCTCCAGTTCTTGCCAAGCTTGTAGTCTTTGGAACTTATGATTGGTTGCATACAACACTGTAATGGCAATCTTATTTCCAATAGCTTTAAGCAAGACATCACAATGTATCAATTGATATGTTCCAACAAGCTGCACTACATCCACTATCTCAAGATTAAAGCTTGTGACCACTCTTCCATTGAAATAATGAGCATGATTACTCAGAACCCTCCATCCTCTATCTAGGAACCATAAACTCTTTTCCAATTGCTCCCTCTTTATTTTGGTTTCCAATAAACCAACAAAATCTAGCTTGTTGTTCTTGATAAACTTTTGAACCACAAGTTGTTTATTTAGGCTATTAAGGCCTCTAACATTTCATACTGCAACCTTAATCATTTTTTCTTTTTACCAGCCCTTCTTCTCTTATACTTCCTACATAACCCTAGGCTTATTAGGTCACTTTTGGTACCAAAGTTTCCTCCTTTTCCATTACCGGTGTGCCAATAGTCCCCTCTACTTGTCCTATTTTATTGACTAGTAGATCATTCAGTCCCCTCATCACCACTTGCCCATCTCCAGGGCCTTGAGTATCCCCCACTCTCGATACTCCACTTGCTACCATATAAGGTTCCTCCTTAGTCTTTTCCAATAGTCCATGTCTAATCTCATGGTTCTCCTTCAAACATAGGTTGTGCGAAACCTGTACTTCTAGAGATAGCCCTTCATCAACTCTGAGGTCCCTCTATTGGTTTGGGCTCGCCTCACTTATCTGTTGTCCCTCCTACTATTATTTCCTTTTCCAAACTTGCTTCTCTTCTTTCATCTTCAGTTTCCATATGTATGTTACTCTGATTGTATCCTCTACAAGATCTCCATTCTCATCTAGCTTCATGATTATTAAGGTATCCAGTAACTTCCTCAATATATCTACATCAATAAAAACTCTAGCAAACTCAATCCGCTTCAATAAGGTCGTATTCTCTTAGTTTTATTCCAAAAATCAATCAACATTGATTTTATTTGAAAAAAGATAATCAAAAAGTAACTGTTACTTTTTAATACTGTTAAGTCCTCTCACATTCCATCCTATCACTAACATTATGATGGGATAGGGGAGTTATTTGTTCCTTTGGCTTTGGTTTATTTCCTCTCTTTTTTTTCTAGAAGTAGTTATAAAATGCTCCCCTTAGATATTTAGATCACTTGCATTTTTACATTTTCCTTTAAGGGAATTTGCTACCATCAAAGTATCATTATTTTTTTAAGTCTAAATCTTAAGACAAATGTTGCTCGAGCTAGTTGGATTTAGTATTTTTTTTAAGATTTCCTCTTCACTAACTACATATTTATTATTGGGATTGGAAACTTAAATTTTTCCTTGCCTACTATTTTCTCCTTGTACAACCTAGGAGTTAATAGTGACTATCTCCTTTGCATCAGTGGCTTTAGTGCATACAATTTTTTTAGAGCTTTTGAAGTTTTCTACTGTATGTGTTGTAAATATTTATCTTCTTATTGACAATAGGATCCTTTAATCCTATAAGCTTATAGAAGTTCCCTTTAATAAATTGCCTATCCTATTGATTAGATTGTTTCCCTTAGTGTTTTAAGGACGGTTTCTATTGGTATAAGACAAAGGCAAGATCTTCTAACCATTTCTTCATTTTCATTTTGCCTCATTATTGGAATCCATTCAATAAGCTCTTGGCTCATTCTTATTCCACTCATAATCTTGCATAAATTATTCTTTTCATTGAAGAGGTATCCTCATCCATATAAATTGATTTGCTAATGAAACAAACCAAGTAGCTCATCCTAATATTAACATAAGTTTTCATTTTTATAGGCACGTTATTTATATGTCATAGTCATTTTTTAGATCTTTTAAATACTTGATTCAAAAGAAAATTTGAAAATGAATAGGTCTTGCTTGTCGATTAATAGTTCCTATAGACCTGACTTCTTCTATTATGTTTGTGCTCAATTATTCATAAATGGATACACTGGCCTCTTAATCACAAAAGAAGCTAACCATTGAGGTTGTCTATTTGAATGTGCCCAATTTTAAAATCTCTAGTGATGGAATCTAACATTATTGCCATCTATATCTGAAGAGGGATAAAGCAAAGTTTGTATATAGGGAAGGATCCCCCATCACTTGTTACCATATAAGCTTAATGGCTTAGCCATTTGTGGGCACTCAATGTAAAACCAGAGGTTAGACTTAGTTTAGAAGTTGGAAATTAGGATTAAGCTAAGTTTAAGGTAATGATGGCAATGTTGAATGACCACTATTGGATAGAGAATAATTAGAAAAGAAATGACATAACTTTTTAGTCAAAAGTGTAAACAATTCCCTAGGAACCAATAAAGGAAAAGAAGAGTTGTTGATCTAGAGCTCCACAATTGAAATGATTCAACCACCCTAAAATAGGAAAGAGAAAAAATAATCGTTAGTTAAAATTTAAAAAACTACTTTAAAAGTAAAAATGACTAAGGTGGGAAGATTCTTAGATAGGCAGACGAACATGGGGATAACTTTTGTAGGAGCCAGACTTTGTAACCAATAACTTAAAAAATTAAAGTTATATATGATCACCAGTAATAGAATATCAATACCAAAAGTGACAAAAAAGAAATTAGGACTAATATAAGGCAAGACAATGGCGCATAAAATATAAAAAAATTTGAAACAAATTTACAAGAAGTTAAAATCTTTTAAGGCTATTATAAAAGAGTGAAGTAGTTAGAAGCATCTTTGAAGATATAAATTAATGATAGAAGAAGGAGAAGCACTTTAAAGTATGTTGTAATAAACAAAACTCTAAAATAACATTTAATTACATATTTATTTAATTATTTTAAAAAAGTATTACATAATTACTTATTTATGTAATAAGATTTATATGATTACTAACCTATCCTTTTATATAAAAAATGTTTATCAAAATTCTCTTAAAGTATATTTTGTTATAAGAAATGTATACATTAAAATTATATTGAATATAATATAGTTAATACAATTTCAATAACTAATTATGTAATAATATTTATTAAAATAATTAAAATATTTAAATTTATAATACGATAATATTTTGAATTGATTCAAGGCAATAAAAACATTTTACTTATTTATGTAAAATCTTAAAGAAAAAGGTTAACAATTTTTGCTCTAATTTTATTTTATACTGGGGATGAGGATAATCTATAAATTAGCCCATTGAGAGCTAACATTCCTTTTCCTTTGTAATTGGATAAGGTAGTTTTACTATCTCCACTCCATTTAGCATCATTTGTCTATTTGTAAGAGTGGTCATCTGAAATGTGAAAAAATCTATAATGGATAGAAAGGTAATGATCAAACTCCTTCTGCTCTCCCTCTCTCCCCCTCCATTGTAAAACCCACAAAGGAAATAAAAGCATCCCAGCATTGACCAATCAACCCAACAACCTAGTGCATAAAACTATTAAACATAGGGGTATAAATAAAACATATCAACAGGAAATTCTAGCACAAAAAAAAAACCAGCTTGCCTTTTCACTTTTCTCTTCATTTTTCTAGTTGGTAAGTATGTAAATGCACCATCTTTCTCCTGCACTTGAAACCTTTCTCATTGTTCATTCATTTTGGTTATTTTGCAACAAATTGTGAGGAAATTGTGGAGGTTAACAACCCAAAAATCTCTTAACATATATGTAAAATTATAGTACCTATTATATCTCTTTTAGTGTGATTTTTAGCCATCCTACACTAGTTTAAAGTTGGATTATATGTTGTGATTGTGTAGAACAATAAATTGAAGTCATGGAAAGAGAAAAAATGGAGAAAAGATGGTTGGAAAATGAGAAAAGAAGGGTGAAATAGGAAATGGAAAAAATAGGGCTTTTAATAGTTAAGGATATTTTAATAATTATGGTGGTTAGGTTAGTAAGGATATATTTTTCTATAATTAAGAATAAAGTGAAAAAGGGAATAATGTTGGATTATTAAGGGAAATAGAGTTGAAAATTTTCTTAAATTAGTCTAATAAAATTTTGTAATGTCTGGGTCTAGGGATGGCAGTGGATTTTCAACCCAATTAATATCTGCGCCACCTAATCCGAAAAAATGGACATGGAGGCTAAAACATGGATTTTAAATGGATGATGAAAAATATATGTGGATATGGATTTAGAAATGAGTCTAGTGATAACCCGAACAAATGAATACCCACACTTGACCCATTTTTTATTAACTCTATTTTTTTGTTTTTTCTTGAATATTTATGGTTAAATATAATAAAATATTAATATTTTCTAAGGAGCAACAACTTTAAAATCCCCAATTTGTTCCTTACCTTTTTCCAGGTAAAAGGAGTCCCTTCGTTTTAGTCATTCTATTAGCGACCTTTGAGTACTCAATGTTGTGGAGTTCATACAAAAACAATTTGAAGCTTTGGATATTTCTATCTTTGTTCCAGTTCTTAATTGTGAAAAATATATGTTGTCTTTGCACTAGACATTATGATTTTTATTATTCCAATTTTATGGTTTTTTTAAGACATACAAATCAAAATCTTGGCTTATTATTATTAAAGTAATTTTGATTTGGAGCATTCCCAAAAATATTCTCTTTATATTTTCTATTTACATGTTATATTTTTATATGTTATACAACCCAATGGATATCCAAACCAACAATCCAATGGATTTGGATTTGGGTAGTAAATCGTAAAAACCGATGGATTTTAAATGAAAAATAGATTGAGTCAGAAAAAATGGATATAGATATGGGTAGAGTAATGCCCGAACCGAACCCTATCCATTGTCATCCCTATCTAGGTCTGAAGGCCCGATTAAGGAGTTAATTGGATTATCAATTAGTTGAGTTTGAAATTAAGGTAAGGACAACCTTCGATTATACTCTTAGAATAATATTTTGTTATTAATAAATTGTTATATAGTGAAGGATATTTTGAATTTTTCATTTTTTAGATTAATGTCTAACAATTACATTTACGGATTTCTAAATTATCTGAATTGTGTTTATTTTATTTCACAAATAATTAACAAAGTACAAGGTGTTATTATATGTTAATATGTATTATGAGATGTATTGCTTGTTAATTCGTGAAAAAATGTGTTAATTAGAGACTAACTAATAATAGGTTGTGAATAAATGGTGTAAATCGTGAATTTATGGCTTGCCTAGGACATGTTACATTTGATAGTTATAAATTAATTGGTTGTAACATCCCCTATATAGAGTCTATAACCATCCACACATAGCAACCAAATTCATATACATGCACTCAAGGTATACAATTCTATTCAATGCTATACATATACACATTACAAAACTTCCCGATGCTTAGCATTATCATTTAACAGTAGTAATACATCTTTACATTTACATGGTAATAAAAAAAACAATTTCCTTTCCTCTTTTACATGTACAATCTTCTTAAAATAAAAACAAATTCCAAAGGTACTTTTACTCCTAACTATTGGCCTTGATCCTTGCAGATATTCCCTGTACCTTACTCCTATAACCTAAACCTACATGGATTAACACCCGTACTAAGCTTGAAAACTTAGTGGGGAAAACACTTAGTTTGGATGACCACTCACAATAGTCATCTGCCAAGCACACACATTCAAAAATATCACAACTTATATTCTATAAATTCATATTCATGAATGAAAAGTTAATATTCAATGCTCATATAAACAATGATGGCATACTGAAGTAGAGCACACAATGCAAATCTGCTTCAACATATTATCCATATATCGAAAATTCACATTTATAAGCCAAATATTGATATTTAATGATCATTGATATAAATTACCGATATAATTGCAACTGCTCATCAATACTGATTATTTATGTTGTCATACTGTATTTCTTATTTATATCTATTTACTTTACTATTTGTGTTAGGCTTGCACGTTCCCATAGGTGTGGATAACAGGATCTGTGGATATTTGAAAATATCAAAACTGTGGATACCCAAAGGCATCAAACTGTGGATACTTAAAGGTATCGAACTTTGTATACCTAGAGGCATCATACTATGGAGACATTATAATCTCGAAATGAAGACACCATTGGTTTCAAACTATAATAACTACACTGTAACACTATAGGCATGCCTATCTATCCACTACAAAGACAATATAGCAGGCATTATAACCTTTACTTTAACCATTTGCCAATTTCATAATTTATCATATGATATTCACTTGAAGTCATAAAAACTATATATGTGTTGATACATGTAAGTCATAACTTACCACCATTAGAAGGGTGTCAAAATCACACTTGTATAATCATACTATACACATATGAGCAATAAATATGGAAACAAATCATTTATGTACATGCAAGTTTTTTTAGCATGTATTATGTTCACTCACCCAATTTAGTCTTATTTCATTTATTTCTAGGTGTTCCAAAAGTTTCATACACATTCAGAAAAGTTAGGATAAGATTCGGTAAAAATCGAAAACAAAAACAAACTAAAAATAGTGCAATTTGAGCCAAGCCTACGATGGTCTAAAAATAAGCCACCAATCAGTCCAAAAGCAAATCACATAATAGACACTAGTTGTTCCTTAATATGCATATAGAAAAGGTTTAAATTAGGGTTTTTAAGTCTTCTATAAAATTTTTATGCTATGTCTCTAGTTTTTATAGTATGAACAATTAGACCATTTGGACTTCTAAATCATGAGATATAGACCAAATACCACGAGCTGTTCCAAAACAAGGGCAGCATCAGGTTACCATTTTCTATCTCAATTTCCAATGTCATAAAGTCATAATTAAGTTAGAGTCTCTTTTATAGATTTTTATTTCTATTTGTTAGGTTTAATATGCAATTTAAATCATCTAATTTAGAGGTTTGTAGGCCGGTTTAAGACTTAAACAATGTGACTAATTCAAACAAACCCTAGACAAAATTCCATTGCTCAATACTTTCTTGTCATATTCAACCAATCCTATGCAAGTTAACACCAAAAAAACATACCAGCAAACCATTCCGCATATAAATGAATCTTTATATCCATTCAAACATACACAAATACAGAAATAAACTAAGTGAAGTCCTAAACCTCAAAATTGACAAAGTAGGTCTTCTATTGCCTTTCCTTCCCTTCCTTTTTGGCTTTGCTTGACTCACCAACTAGAAACATCACAAATACACATCTCAATCCCACTTTCAACCTTATAATTCTAGTTCTTCATAATCAAAGCAAGAAAAGGTAAAGGTGAAGAGAAAATTCCTAACTTTTACCTTGATTTCCACCTAAGATTGGCATGATTTCTTACATAAAAAATGATGGGACGATGAAGGTGAAATGGAGAGGAGAAAAATCTGAAATTAGAAACCAAAAAATGTCGTCAATATCCTCTCTCCATATGCCCATTCAAGAACTTTCAAGACTCACACATATGCTTAATTCCTATTGGACACACATGTTTTATTATTATTGGTCACACATGCCTTAATTCAATTGGTCCATGTATTAACTTTAGAAAAATTGAATATTGGTCCTTCTACTTCTTTACTTCCCACATTGGCCTATAATATTATCAATTAATTTCATTCCACCATGTCTTAATTTTATAATGAATAAATTTCATGAAACTCGGTTAATTATTCTAGGAGTTATACCCAAAACACTACAGGCTGTTCGAAAATAGGGATAACATCCATAATCCAAATTCAAGCCAGAATTCAAAAATATTAAAGGAAGAATCAAATTTTCTTCATAATAGTTGTAGATCTATGTCTCTTGTTTAATCTCAAACTTGCATTATCTAATTTGGAGGTATACATACCAAAATATGGCCAAATTACAAAAGTATGTTAAGTGGATCCTATCCATCCAACGAGATACACATCCTAAACCAAATAACTTTAGTCTTATCATGTAAGAGCAACGCAAAAACATATCCAATTTAACTAACAACATCTCATTTGCTTATGGAATACTTATTTTATCAATCCTCCTCACATCACGTTCATAAATCTACGCAAACATGTCAAAATTCCCATACATATTTCTTGTCTAAGTATTTATGTCTATGTCAAAATGAATAAATTGCCCATTTACCCACATCTTTCATATTAAGTACCATTATGTTTCTTACTATACTTAGATGCACTTAATTTGTTATGTTCACTTCTTAATATACCCTAGACATGCTATAATACTTTTAGGGTGAATGTTGGGGCCTTACATAGGTTGTTTAGATATGAGCGAACGATGGCTAGGTATCTGTCCGTAAAGTAGGTACTAGAGCATCCTAAGTCCTGTGGATGTCTTATGCCGATGACTAGGTACCAGAGTGGTACCAGAATATCCTGAGACTGAGGGATATCCTATACCGATGACTAGGTACTGAAGTAGTATCCATGTACCAAATTAGATTGAGAAATTGTGGTACCCTTTGCCAATATTTATACATCTAATTTTGTTTCCACTTTGGGAGAGATTGTGATGAGTAGAGATGAGCCGACAAAACATTGAATGTAAGCCTACTAGGTTAAGTAGGGCCTAGACAATTCAATTAATTATGAGATAAATCAATAATAAAATAATATTAGTCATAACCATTACTTTGATAAAATTTTGAATGTTTGTTAATTGCTCAAACAGATTGACTAAGGTTGTGTATTTTCGTATTATATGAATGTTCTAATTACTTGATTAAGTTTTATTTTTATATATTGAATTATTTGATTTTAAGGACACAGTCAGTTGCCTTACTGAGTAGGCAACTCACCCCTTGTCACTTTCCTTTTTTAAGAGATAGAGAGATTATTGATCGCCCTAGTGCATATGATTGATAGATTAGAGTTTAGGTGGGGTCTGCAGATTAAATTAAGTAAAGTTGATTAATTTTATATATTTTTTAATGTGATAGTTCGGGTAGTTGTATTTGTATAGAATACTTTTGTGATAGACGAACATCTTTTTGCGGAATTAATGAAGATTTTGGTAATTAATGTTACGCTTTGGGATCAATTTAGATAATTGTCATTTAAGAATTTTTGGAGTGTCACATCCTTTGTATTGCCATTATCATTCAAACATCATCAATTGTAGCAAACAAAAATATCCATACACATGTGATGTGAATTTCAAAAAATAGGTTTCTGATTACAAGGAAGGACTAAACAAGCAACAAGGAAAAGAACGATGCATATATTTTATTACTTCCCCACTTTTTAGTTTTGGATGTCAATGAATGAATATTACTATGACAAATAATTAAAAAATCTAATTGATTTGGTCAATTCAATTGTAAAAATTTTAAATTATTTAATTTTTTGATTCAGTTTTTAATTTTCCGATTTGATTTACTTTAATAACTCTTAAACTAATTAGTTTATTAATTAATTGGTTAAATTATTAAATTCTTATAAACCAAAATTAATTAATTAATTATATTTAACAATTTCTTTTTTCAGTTAAACTTGAAATACTCCAATAGATAAGAATAATCTTTTTCAATCATATTTTGAATTCATTAATTTTATTCAATTTTTAACCATTTTTGTGACAATCTAATATTGGTTGAATCTTTTAAACTTTAAACCTCTTGTCTTATTAATTTAACTTCTGGTTCGATTTTGAAAAAATTTAAGAATGTGGGAGTGGGAGTGGGAGTGTCTTACACCCACTCTTTGTCTCACTTCTTGACTGTTTGGATTAGAGGGAAAAAGGGAAAATCATTAAAATCATACATTAACACTTCTTCTCAGTCTCATAGCTTTGAGTGATATTTGATTATTCTTTTTTTTAGAATATATATATGTGTTTTTATGAAATTAACTATAGTAAAAAAAGAATAATCAAATATCACTCAAAGCTCTGAGACTGAGAAGAAGTGTTAATGTAATTATATATATATATATATATATATATATATATATATATACAGAGAGGAAAAAAGTGGGGTCAGAAAACTAAAAAGAAATGGCAGCCGATTAGCTATAGGTTTAGGCAGCCACAATACTCGTGATGGTAATAATGCCTCATTCTATCCTCCATTATTTGATATAAATGAAAGGGAAAACTCAAGCATGCTATTTTTGAATTTTGAATTTTTCTTTCTTTCTTTCTTTAGTCTAATTTCCATATGTAATTATTTATGTTATACTATTTCTGATAAATGAGTTGGTCCTTAATGTACAAATTGAAAATTAATAATATAAAGGTAGAAATTATGAGAATGAATGGTATCTTAATTTTACTAATTCTCATTCCAAAGACTAGAGATAAGGATTGGATTTCAATACTTTGATGCCTCCTCCTTAGGATGAAAAAAGAAGTTGGGTATCTTAATCATCCATGATTTACTCCTTAAATATTTTTTATTTTATATGTGTATAACAAGAAGTTGACCAAGTGATTACAATCGTACTATAACAGCACCACCCGCACTCTGACGCGTTATATAATACTCCTACTAAGGCTATGTTTGGTTGGGAGTTTATTAATGAATTGTAATATTATTCCATCGTTTGAGACGAGGGTTTATAATAGAATAGAATGGAATAAGATAGAAGAGGAGGGTTTCATATTACATTTCATTCCATCTTAAACAGTAAAAATGAGAAACTTCCTATTTGGGAGGTTTAGGCTATGTTTAGTTGGCGGTTTATTAATAGAATGTAATATTATTCCATCGAAAAAGGGTTTATAATGAAATGGAATGAGATGGGATGGAAAAGGAGGGGTTTTCATATTACATCTCATTCCATCCTAAACAATAAAAATGAAAGACCTACGATTTGAGGGGTTTTAGGATGGAATGTAAAATGATAAATAACTTTTCATTATATTACATTATAGAGCATTCTTCCAAACATCATTTCACTATATTACTTTATGAACTCTTCCATCCCTCCCAAACTACAATTTTCTAATTTAAATCCATTTACATTCCATTCTATTATAAATGATTCCATTCTATTAAAAACCTTACGTCCAACCAAACATGGCCTTAAGATGGAATGTAAAATGATAAATAACTTTTCACTATATTACATTATAAACCCTTCCATCCCTCTCAAATAACAATTTTCTAATGTTACATCTATTTACATTCCATTCCATTATAAACCATTCAATTCTATTAAAAACCTTACGTCCAACCAAATATACCCTAAGTACTACCACTACTACTCATCAATTAATTTCTACATATATACGTTGACATGTGTTTCCAATTGGTATTCAAATTGAAGCTTTCTACATCTTCTTCACTGTTCACCCCATCTATTGTGTTAGTTAGCATACAAAACAATACATAAACATGTATATATTCAATCCATACACATGTTTAGTAATCATTTTCAGGGTTGGTTTGGGATGAATTATATTGAGTTATTAGCTTCCTTCCTATTTATTATCATAATATATTCAATAATATTCAATTAGATGGTCGTATGAACCTCGAATCAATTAACCATGCATTCTTCCATAATTTCTACCAAAACCAGAAAAGAGACTCGTGTTGTCAAATAACAAGTCGCCTTTATAAATATAATGTAAGAAGGTTGATTATATACTTCCTAGTTTTCAATCATTTAGAGAATAAATAATAAAATGCCTCAAAGGAAAGACAAATTAACGAGAGGTTAGTACCATAAACAAATAAAATCACAACCACAACGGTGGTTGTTTGTTCAAGTCTATGGGCAACTCACGTCGCACCATCCCAAGAAATGAAGTCAAAGGAGACATAGCATTTTCCAGCATTGGAGCTCCACTACCTATAATGCAAATAGACCCATTAAAAGGATCTTTGTTAAGCTTCATCTTCTTTAAAACCCAATTTTGCAATAACTCACTAAAAGCCAATCGCTTGGAGGACCAACGAGGGTGGTAATCAGAGGGGAGATTAAGGTCGAGAGAGGTTTCCAGTGGACACGGGGACCAGAGGGAAGTTGGTCTTAGCTTTGACATCGTGAAGGGAGTAAGCTGCACCATCATAAGCGAGAGCAGCTTCCTCGGGGGTGTCGAAAGCTCCCATCCAAACTCTAGTTTTCTTCCAAGGGTCACGTATCTCAACCGCGTAGCATCCGCATGGTCGCTTTCACGTAATTCTATAGTGTCCTTCTCTTGAAGATGCCTTTAAAGCAATAGAAGGTTAGGGATGTTTGATAGGACGTAAGGTTTTTAATGGAATGAAATGAAATGGAATGATTTATAATAGAATAGATTGTAAATGGATGTAATATTAGAAATTTGTTATTTAGGAAGGATGGAAGGGTGCATAATGTAATATAGTGAAATGTCGGTTGGAAGAAAACTTCATAATGCAATACAGTGAAATGTTGTTTAGCATTTTACATTCTATCCTAAACCTCCCAAATCAGAGGTATCTTATTTTTACTGTTTAGGATGGAATAAGATGTAATGTGAAACCCTCCTTTTCTATTTTATTTCATTATAAACTCTCATTCCAAACATCTATTTTATTCTATTAATAACTACCCAACTAAACATAGCCTTAGAGAAGATAAGCAAAGTCTTGAAAAGATGGAATAGTGTGCTTTGCAGAATTAAAAGGGGGTG
>JAOTAY010000002.1:22544999-22559778 GCA_025629805.1 Erythroxylum baracoense
CAGGAGACAGAACCGAGATGAGTCTTTGGATATGTTCATGTGGCTTTAAAGTTTTCTTTTTCTTCTTTACTTTACACCTACTTTTCAATTTTTTTTGTGGCCCCACAAGGCTTGGATCTTTATTTATCTACCTGTCTAATGCTATTTTTGGTTGCGGGGTTTCTGATCCCACACAATCACAGGTAATCATCGACTAGATTTATATCAAAATTTAATCAATATTAAAATCCTAACACCTCCTTCATCTACTGTCCAATTCATTTTGGAAGATCACATTCATTGCTTGGGAGAAGTCATCTTTATTCGAGCAGAGGACAGGAGAGGAGAAGAGAGGAGCAGAGGTTGCAGGAAGAGGAGGAACTGCATCAATGATGATTGGGTGACAACTGTTTGGTTTTTAGAGGTGACTTGGAAGGGCACAAAGTGGTGTCTGAGTTGCAGGAGACAGAACCGAGATGAGTCTTTGGATATGTTCATGTGGCTTTAAAGTTTTCTTTTTCTTCTTTACTTTACACTTGCCTTTCAAATTTTTTTGTGGCCCCACAAAGCTTGGATCTTCATTTATCTACCTATCTAATGTTATGTTTGGTTGGGAGTTTATTAATGGAATATAATATTATTCTATCGTTTAAGATGGGGGTTTATAATGGAATGAAATAGAATGAGATAGAATAGGAAAGTTTTATATTACATTTTATTACTTCCTAAACAGTAAAAATAAAAAATTTCCAATTTGGAGGGTTTAGGATGGAATGTAAAATGATAAACAACTTTACACTATATTACATTATAAACCTTTCATTAAATAATATTTTACTATATTATATTATGAATCTTCCATCTCTCCCAAACAATAATTTTTTAATATTACATCCATCTATATTCTATTTCATTATAAGCTATTCTATTCCATTCTATCAAAAACCTTACGTCCAATTAAATATAGCCTAAGTTCCTGGACATTGTCAAGTAAGTAACTTGATATTCGATTGCGACCACATTATTCGCTTCTATTCTTATCAATGGTTCCGAAAGGTTTTGAACGTATGACTGCCCCCACAAAGTAGCTGTAAAACAACTATTCCGTTCTATCAATGAGTACGACCTCCTAAGACTAGAGAACTTTAGTGCTTTTAATCTATGTTCCATCGTCAGTCTTTTGATAGACGTGTCTCCATGTAAAGAAAAAAAAAATAGTAAAACATATAATCCTAGCTATTGTTCACTACTCCCCCTAAACAAAGGCGGAAGCGTCGTTTTCACCTTCTAAGAAAATATCTTTATTGAAGTCTGATCCTCAAAAACATGTTAAGACAAGTGCTACACGGGGATAATTGAAGCCGACTACATAGATACAAAGAACTTGAGAACTAGAGCCAAAAAGTGATCCGGTGGACGATACAATGAAACTGATAATTTACGTCATGGTTCCCTTGATACTAAAGAAAACAAACTTGCATTTATACTACAGTTGGGATTAATCCTTTAATGTATTTGTTACAAGAATTTCTTCAAAAAAGTATTTGTTACAAGAAGCCATTGGCGGGATGAACCAAAGAATTGAAGCCATTGTACACGTCCCTGCAGCAATTGCAGCATCAAGTGCTCGATCTTAGAAAAACAATTCTGACCTTTTCAAGTCGCCAAAGAACTATTAAAATGAATCAGACACATAGGTGACGCCAGTTGTGGGAGTTGAATCATCTATCAGCTTCACAGAATTCGAGCTTGGAAATAGACGACCACAATCCAGAAGCCCAAAACTTTTGAAACGGATTTCATCAATCATGGAATAATTATGAGAGTAACCTAGGTCCACTTTCTGAAGCTGTCCGTGCATGTCCATGGTTATGATGCCTCGTCATTTGGATATCATGTGACGTCTGGGTTCTTGCTTTTGCATATGGAGCACCTCTTGCTGTACACAGTAAGGTAAAAGTAAATGAGGGAGGGGACCTAAATTGTGTCAGTTGTCCTCAGAGCTATTTATTGCGCCAGCTAGCTAGGTAGCTGACTCACAAATGAAGAGACAATAAACTTATAGGGGTTGTTTTAGGTAAGTATTTAAATGCTAGACCGTATTGATCAAGTGAATATTTGTTTGAAGTTTCATCCATGCACAATTTCTTCTTTTCTTTCTTCCTATTGTTACTTTTCGGTATTAAGCAAATCTTTTATACACACATCAGAAACTACACACGTTAGTTGATTTATTGTCTTGTGTTTCCTAAACTGTTGCAAATGTGCTTACCTGCGATCTGCTGTGCTCGGAGAATATTCTGTCGTCTTTTCCACCAACACACTGAACAGGTGATCAGGAGGAGGAATCCCACAGATGCAGCAAAAACAATGCCAACTATTGCACCAGCAGAAAGGTGAGGACCACAGGTGGGTAATCCAGGTATACCACAAAGACCTGCATTATCCGTGAAACTGCACAGACGGAGTAAGTATAAACATCAAGTATATGTTACCTGAGCAGCTACAAGTGCCATTTATTGTATTACACAAGAAACGAGCTTTCATTTTCTAATTGCAAATTTAGAAAACGATTTGCTTTTGCAACATACTTTTAAAAAAAAATCAACCGTGTTGAGGATTAAAATTCTCTCACGCTCTGTCCTTTAAGATCCTTCCTTCCAACCTAGATGGGAATCAACCTATTTCTTCATATGGGCATATGAAATTCCATGTAGAAAGTTAACTAATATCTACTGCCATTAAACCCAGTAAAAAAGAGAAGTATCACGAATATCATACTTGAAGCTAGCTCTATGTAAAAGCCTTCCTCCTAGTGCAGCTGGTACTTTCCCAGACAGAGAGTTGCCGTTGAGATACCTGCATTATAAGATATCATCTACTCAACATTAACTATATGCCACTAATTTATCAGCTATGCAAGAAGATCTTACAGCCTTTGCAATGATGTCAACCGTCCAAGGCTTTCAGGAATTGAGCCATTGAAGAAATTGTGTGAAAGATCCCTGTAATTTAATCAGATATGATCAACTATTTCATTCTTGTAATAGTTGATCCAAAATTAACTTGGTCATCTTTCTAAGCGTTCATTGGCAGTGACTAACAACTGGGGCTACACAGTTTTAACATGCCCTAAATGCTATGGAAATATTTTTTATTTGCAGTAACCATCTTAACGTTCCCATCTCCAAGGGAAAAAAGCAAAACAAATAAAATAAGAAAGAGGAGGTAAGCATCTTTTCTCATTCTAGTACTCCAATAACCTACGCACAGACAACCGTGAGAGCTCTTCAGACTCATTACTTTAAAGTTTGTGGCAGGTACAAATGTTTATTCATCTTACATTTCGAGTATAAAGATAGAAGATTTTTGAAAGTTCGAGTTATTATCAGTTCCAGTTTTTCCAGAATTTGTGTCTTCCTTGTTAACTGTTGCAATATTGTACGAGCTTTTTAAGTCTCCACAAGCTTTTTGTTATCATTTTCAAACAAGTCAAACTTGCAGTTTCCACAAACATAGTCAACTCTATTGTGCATATATTCTAATTGATGGAATTGGGTACAAGGTCTAACATATAAACACCCTTATAGTCAATTATGATGTAGAATAATGCTGCCCCAGAGATGAATGGGGACTTAAATGGAAGGATGGGAGAGAGATCAGGGGATTACGACCTCATCATCAAAAAGGGAAATCCATTGAAAGCATTAAAACCCTTCACTGAAATTGAGTAGCCTTCATACTTCTCTTTTTCATTTCTTAGTGAAGAATGTATCGAATGGTGCTTGTGGGGGAGACTACCACACAAGAAATCATGCATTGCAGAGTAATACTCTTTCATATGACATTGGCAAACCGGCGTACAGGCAGATATATTGTAAGCAAGGTTTTAATAACTTGCTGCTGTGTTTTGTGGATTATACTAAAGTCTACAATTCTTTCATCCCAAGTCTAAGCTGCACTGAGTTTGATGCCTTTTAGAACCTACGGAACATTTAAAACAATTTATGGAAATTGCAAAATTTTTTAGTGGTTGGGGATAAAAGTGTACTTCATTATTAGCCTTTATTTTACTAATTTAGTTCCATCTCTTTGCAACTTTTGTAAGTAATACCAACTCAATTGGATTCACTTCATGTCAGATTTCTATTACATTCTTTTCCAACTTAGCTCTTCTAGAAATTCTTATCCATTCTGTCAGTAAACAGTATGCTTATACACGCAAATATGAATACATATGGAACACTGTATCTGTTTGTGTGCGTGCATATTTCTTGGACGAACCAAACTCATTGTCATTTTCAAAAAGTTGAGAAAGAAATTAGTAGTGTATACTAAACTACCTAATCACAATGCCGAATAGCATGAAATTATACCTATCTCAAGAAATTAATAATGAAAATGTAGAATTGGGTATTTACATGAGTTTGGTTGAATGTAATGGTGCTAGACTTTAAAGGTGAGTAGTTGAAAAACCATAGTTTGTCAAAGTGAACATCCAATCTCATTGATTCAGGGAAAGGATATGAAAGATTGAGGTCAGAGTTACAGGCGTAAAAAGAATAGTTGACAAAACTGGCCGTTAACAATATGATGCCTCTTCTTAAGGCAGACTTGATCAAGTCATTTAGGTCTGCTTTGACACTTCATTAGCAATTATGAATACTTTGAAAAAAAAGGAGCATATCAACCAAAAAAAAAAAAAGAAAATATAAACTCATTATTTCTCAAGATCTTTTCATTATGATAAAAAGTGAGTAGAACAACACAAATCAATAACTAAAATCTATTTAAGATATAAAAGTGGTAATTGGACAAACAAATATGAGGGACTTACAGAAATTCCAAAGTAGTTATTGTTCCAATTGATGATGGAATGGATCCATGAATGCCGTTACCACTTAAGTTTCTGTAGTCAGCATCAGACAAATAAATCACATAGAAAGCAATAAAGTTTGCAGTCATTCAATACTTAAATCCTACAAAGATTCCAGCGTAAGATAGGTGTTGATGTGTATGAAACTTACAAGCTCTGTAAATTATGAAGTCTGGATATGTCATTTGGTAACAAGCCCCTCAAATCTTGGTTGTCAAGCCCACTGATCATTAAATATTGTAGAGAAGAAATTTTATCATGATATGCATAAAAATTTAACTTAATATTACTATCAAGTCATGAACTGTAGGGAATGAGGGTGCACTTGAATGTAAAAAAAAGTCAACTACAAAATCAAAATGCCTTATAACTAAAACCAAAGAGGTATGCCAAACCTAGCACTAATGTTAAAACAAAATTTTTTTCATATCTTTGCATTATACAATGAAATGACTTTAATGCAAATAGGATGGTTTATCAGGCGTGGCAACTTTTTTTGGGGTAAACATAAAGAAAAAATCAAAGAGAGAAGAAATTACAGTCCATCAATAAACCATTTGCTGCTAGCTCTATCAAGCTGGCAATCCACCCCACTCCATGGATGTTGTTGGGGAACACACGGATCACCATTCCACCCAAATCGAAGAGGAAGGGCCAACGCACTCCTTAGTGTCTGTAATGCCCTAACTGTGAAAATACAATCATATTAAATCATCAGCAATGTACCTTTCATTAGCATTTGAATGTCTAAACACCATATTTTCCCTTTAAAAAATTCCAATCAAAAAGTAAAATGTAATTGCATTTCATAATTGAAGTAGACTGGCAGAGAGGATGGTTAGGCAAATGAAAATGAAAAAGATTTACCTTCTTCCAAAGAGGTTTTGGACTCAGCTATAACTACTTCAAAGACCTCAATGGCATTAATTATGGCATGATTGCCTTCTTTAGGATGCAAGGTTATTGTTAAGGTTCTCCCGTTGACAGCAACTGTCGAGTTAAGTACAAGAGCCTTATAACGATCTCCACTCATTTGGGCAACATCCACTCCTTCAAACACAATGTCACCATTAATTAATATGTCGAAGGTCCTTTGTTTCACACCAGTTATGTTACTGTCAATCTCAGCAAAGTGCATCCAAATTGAATAGTTTCTGTTAGGGTCTACATCAATTGTGTATGTTAAATCGGGTTGACTGTCTGTGCTAATAAGAGCAGTTTGGTAAAGAGCTTCTGGGTAAAAGTTTGGTGCAGTTGAAGCCTGCTGAATTCTTCTTGTAGTGTTTATCATCTGATCAGAACCCAAACCAAAAGTTTGAATGGAATTCCAAAATCTATCCCCACCCCAGTGATCCCCACTGTAATCTGCATCAAACTTAGACTTTGTATTGCCACAACTTAGTCTTGCTGCAGTTCTGAGTACCACCCCTTCACCCCATCCAGGGCCAAAATAGTAAGCTCTATCATCAACCTGAAGAAGTTCTATAGAAAGGATAGCTGGATCGCCATGACCAGTGCTGTGGAAACAGATAGAAGCTGTGCCATCAGTGAGAAAGACAAGAGCTTCAGTAAACACTTGATCATCATGATTACTCCAACCAGATTTCAAAGAATAAATTTGTGTGCCTTCAACCGAAATGTCAAATAGAGGCTCATCATTGAAGTTAGGCTGTGCCACTAATCCATAGAAGGCTCTTACAGCATAGTGTCCTTTTGGCACTCTTTTAATATTATAGCAGTTATTGGGACCTTCTGACAGAGGGAAATAGCGAAGTGATGTAAGCCGTGGAGAAACAAAGCTAGGAAGGGTTGCATTTGTTGGAACCCCTCCGGTATAAGCAAAATCCTTGTACCAAAGTGTATTGGATGGTGGGGAGTGGACATTTACACGTGATCCACAACTTATGCGCATAACCCAGGGTGCTGCATTAATGCAACAAATTCCATGAGCTCCGTAGAAACAACAGCTAAAGCACAACAATTAAGTAACAACAGCTAAATCACAGCATTTAAGTAATCTCCACCTTCGATGTAGCAAAGACTATGGTTCTTCACCGAGTTAATAACGGTGAAGCACTGCAACATGTTCTACTTATTACACAGATGTTCTTTGTACCCCCCAAAGGTGGTTGACTAAGCTATAACTGTTTTCAACACTCCAACCAACCTATATTTGAGCACATCAAAAATCACTAAAGGCATGGCCCAATAAGCTTAGAGTGGCCTTGGGATTAATCAGCCAAAATACCAATAGAACTAATGTAAGATCACTTTGTTTGCTTCTTATGGTTTTCTGAAACGAAAGAGTAGACAATAAATTTGAAACATTTCCTTTCATATTATTAAAGAATCAATAGCAAGTGCCAAGCCAATACTAAAAGTCATCCCTTAACTATTATTACTTTTACTTTTTTTTTTGGGAAGTAAGACTTAATGGTAAAACTTGGAAAGAAGAATATGCTAGTCTTTCATATTATTAAAGAATCAATAGCAAGTGCAAAGCCAATACTAAAAGTCATCCCTTAACTATTATTACTTTTACTTTTTTTTTTTGGGAAGTAAGACTTAATGGTAAAACTTGGAAAGAAGAATATGCTAGTCTTTTCTTAACTGCCTCCTTCCTCGCTATGCAAACTTTTGTATGCGTGAGCTCTTATTCTGTTAGCTGTATAATATTGAAACTCAATCCACCTTTATGTTCACGTTTCCAGAAAACAATTAAACCAGAATTAGTGCAGCTAAAATCTATATGACTTTGTGTTTCCTCCGTTTTTCCAATTGTAGTATGGTCAAATGGCAGTTAATGAAGCAAACTAAGCTACACTAATTTCTTTACTTTCCCATAGTTTCCTCCAAAGCAAACAGATCGAACATGTTAATAAGCATAATTTAATCACGTAACACAAACAGTTCTAGGAAAAAAAAAGCAAACTTCTATAAGTCCTTTTCCACCACACCAATTGCTTAGGCTCCTCATTAACGGCCATGATAAAGCAATCCCCCAATTCGACGATGGATAGTAATTCAAGATGAGGATTTTCGAAGATAAGACAAAAGAAAAGAGCTCGACGATACTGACCTGGCTTAGCTAGAGAAGTAGAGAGAGCTAAGTGGAATACCAAAAGCCATAGTAGAAGCAGCATTTTGGATTCAATCTTTGCATTAATCCTTCTATGTCGTTACCAATCCTTTTCTGGACAGAGAACCTGAGTTGACAATTTGCTCGGAGTATTTTTGTTTTTATTTTATTTTCTATATTAGTTGACTCGTGAATGAGCAGAGCAGAGCAGAGCAGTTGATCCAGTACATTCAGGATCCTTGGTGGGCATTTCATCTGACGGTGTTAACCGGCCACCAAGTCTACATCAGAGTCGTTTAATGCGTGTCTAGCCCTTTTATGTAATATTTGTCTGGTAGGCCCAGTTGGAGACAGATGGTGACGTCTGTTCAACAGGTATTGGTGCACTGGTTACGTCGTCTATAAAATACATCTGAACTTTACGTTTGACACAAGGTAGCAGGTTTTCAAGGAAGAAGTCAGAGTGGCCCAAATATTTATACTCTGCGTGGTAAGTCAGTGAAATTTCAGAATTCCCTTTAAGATGCTCCTCCTCCTCCTTCTGTATGATGGTAGTCCAGCAATTTCACTTCACGTCGTCTTGATATTCAAACTGCTCTCTCACACAAACAAAATTATACGAAACTCTTGGGCATTTTTAGCTTCTCGAGTAGGAGGTGACAAGCCTTTTAATCTCAATTGATAAAGAGGATCTATCTTTATCCATCCCTGTACTCTATACATACGAGGAGTCACTGCTACCTTTTTTTTTTTCACAATTTCTTTACCTGTCAAACACAAGAGTTAATTATGTCCTTTTTGACAATCAACTAATTGTATTAGTAGTTAGTTGAATATATCAGCGATTAACTAATAACAAATCATATCAGCTGATTTAAACAGTGGATAATATCGGTTATTTATTAAAGATGTTTGATAACATTAATTAATTAGTATTAGCTATTTATGTATAAATTAACTGATAAGAGGACCTTAAAAAAAATTATAAAAACATGAGTATTATATCTTAGTATTTCTTTGAATATTTTCATAAGATTTTAAATTTTAGATATTTAATTTTACAAAAATTAAGTTTACAACTCTAATAAAAAAAACATAGATCATATAATAATAAAAAAATTAATCAAAATTTTATTTAATTTTTTATTTTTTCTAAAATTTGTAAATTAATTAATCAAGTTTTAAACTTAAAATTTTTTATCTTAAAAATTTTATTTAAAAAATTAAAATTAAAATGATAAAAATCAAAATAAGTGTCATGGTTTTGACATAAGTATCGCGCCTATGACACTTAATTTAAAACCCTCACACTTATTTTGGTTTTTTTATCATTTTAATTTTAACTTTTTTATAAAATTAATAGTAGCATAATTATAATTATAGTTAATTTTAATTTTTTATAAAACTAATAGTTGCATAATTAAACTTAAAATGATAAAAACAAGACTCACAGACTGTGACACTTATGTCACGCATGTGATAATTCCAGTCACGGGCGTGACAATTATATTTTTAAAAGCAAAATAGAGGACATAATTGACTTTTTGCATATTAGATTCTCAGCAAAGCGAAACGCTCCTATACTTGAGCGTTTTCTTTTTTATCTGATTAGGTTAAATCTACCAATCCAATAAGTCATTTACCAAATATTTCTATTGATATATTAAATCAGCCAAAAGTTTTGAAATCGCTAAAAATTAACCAATAAGCTTTTTACTAAACGAGGCCTTAGTCTAAGCATTTTGAGTTTATTTGTGTTTCCTAGAAGTGAAGTCACTATCATTTTAAGGGCTCAACTTCAGGCCTGTCTTTTACCATAAATTAGAGGTAAGCTTCTTTTTCTACCTCATTGAATTCTTTTCATAGATAATGGTGCCAAAATTGTATCAAGTAATAAGGCAAGTGTTCGCAAGGTTATAGCGCTAAGTTTTACTATTTATAACTTTGGCAAATTCCGCAAGCACATGGGTTATTCATGTAGTACCTAAGGAATTGATCTTATAAGGAAGCCTAATCTAGTCCTAAAATCTAAGATTGTACTAAAATTGAAATAATTCAAATTAAGTAAACTAATGCAGAAAATAAATCAATCAACAATTAATTCAAGAATTGAGTTGCAGAAATCTAATTAAGAAACAAATCACACAAAACCAATCCAAACCTTACCTAGAAATTATCGAGTGAGAGAAAGAGGATTTTGATCCGAAATTAACGAAAATCTAATTAATTGTGAAATTATCGATTTAATGGGTCTAGACGGTCTTAGGGTGAACTACTCTCTCTTGAGTTATAATTCTTAACCCTAATTGATAATCCCTAATTTAAATTATGGAAATTGCGACCTCTCGATTCGCAATTGGCCCAAAATTTAAATTATTTCTAAAATTGTCTACTAAACTACTAAGAACCTATGCTTGATCTCTCGTTACATGATTCTATCGGTTGGATTTAGTCCTTTATCTATTAATTCACCTAATTCTCGTTAGCCCAAATTGATTATTTTCACTTACCCTTTCAGCTTATTGCCAAGTTATTAAGAGCAGGAATTAAATCACAAATAAATCAATAAAAACCCAATCAATCACAATTTCATTAATCTCAAAAATCAAGATCCAAAGGTGAGTATAAACACAACTTAACATTCAACACAATATATTCTCGACAACTATATCAATTCTATACATAAATAAAACTGAAATAAATGGGAAATATCGGGAACGTAGTCAGAGAGATGGCGACAGAGAGAAACCACCTGTTCTGAGAAGTACGTCGCGTCAAGCTCTTCTTCGTGTCTCTCTTCCTTTGTCTCCTTCCTCAATCGCTCAATTTCTCTCTAGGTTTTTTCTCAGAATTGAGACGTGTGAGTGCTCTCTCTTTCAGACTCTCCACGCCTACTACCTCTACTTGTAATGTTCTATTTATACTTTTGAAGCTCTAGGTCAAAGTTGGGGCTAAAACGGTCCAAAAAATCTTACAAAACTGAAGTTTTTCTGTCAGCCCGACGTAGACCACGATTATGGCCTTGCCTACCATAATCGTGGCCAACTCCTTTACCTTTCTATTACGATCATGGCCTCATGTACACGATCGTGGCCTGGCTGCTCTGGCTCTTCCTTGTCTGTTACGATTGTGGCCCTGCTGTGCACGATCATTGCCTATGGCTTTGGCCCAAAACTCCTCGAATCTTCTTCGTTCTTCACCGTTTACCCTGAAATACTAACAAACGCATCACGACACCTAAAAAATATAACATTTAAGCTCAAAGACTTAATCTAACCCATAAAAAACACTAAAACATTCAAACGAACATAATTACATCCTAAACGCATACTCAGCACTCAAATTCAAACTAAATACATAACAAATTAAACCCTAAAATATCATGCAATTGACAACTATCAACATCCCCACACTTAAACATTTGCTTGCCCTCAAGCAAACAAAACAACAACACACAACAAACACAAAACACGTAATGCAATAATGAGGCAATGACTTAGATCTTTATGAAATGAATTTAATCTTGAACATAATCATTCAATTATGTCAAAACATTAACATGCAAAGTATGCATCTAGGGGCTTTGAACTAAATATACAACTCAATCGAGACCTAAGTGTTAACTTATTTACCCTTTTCAATTATACACACACATTAATAATGTTTCGGTCCCTCAGACTTTGTAACTATTCCTAAGTACATTTTAATGAAAATTTAAGCTTATTAAAAGCGCGGTAGGTTTTTATTAAGAAAACACACTTTTATTATTATTATTTAAACTCAGACTTAGTCTTTTACTCGAAGGCAAACATTTATGATGAATGTCGATCCGGTTACTCAACTAAGTCATTTTACTAAACAGCTTGGTTGAAACGTCATTATAGTCTTTTTACACGAAGGCACACATTTATGATACGTGTCGATCCTGTTACTTAGCTATTATCACGTTTTCAATTGGCTACTAGCTCCATTCATAACCCGAAGGTCAGCGGAATAATAATTTATTAACAAAATCCTTTTTTATTACCTACCTTGTTGCTTTTAGCTATTAGCTTTCATAAAAAAATACTAGTTATGATACTTAAGTTAAAAGACCTCAAATTATGAATGAATGTGGCAATCTAAAGAGTTCTAAATTTACACTAAGTCCTAATTAGGTTGTATATTCATCTAAAAGCCCCCTAATTTACTAATTTCGTAGGCTAATGATCGTTCATAACCTAAAAGACTATGTCCAAAGTTAAATAAATTTCACTCAATCTAAGCCATTGACACATTCACATACTTCACATACAAAAGCAAAACATACAATCCCTCCCCACACTTGAACAACACATTGTCCTCAACGTCAGAAGGAAGTACACAAGCATAGAAAAAAAGAGTAAAAACAAAATTAAAGTAACAAAGAATAGATAAATTAACAATAAAAAATAAATGTAAAAACAAAATATAACTAAAGGCTAATTTGGAAAAGAAAAACTGGGTTACACAGAAATCCTAAAGGGATGGAGGTGGTGATGGTGTCGGAGGTGGTAATTGAATGCCCTGAGACTCAAAATACCAACGGATCCATCAGATATCTCAGCTCTGGCATAGCTGTGTGTGCGTCATCTTCGCAACTGTTCTGTTGGATTCAATGATTGCATCCATAACTTCCTTCCAGCCATGTTCTTCTTCTTCTTTGATCAATCATCCACTTTATCTCGAAATCTCATTCCTTCTTGATTTTATTTGGAATCAAAAATAATTCTAACTACATAATTCAAACGTTCTAAAACAAATAATGAAATAAAGCAATTTTCCATGGGTTGCCTCCCATGTAGCACTTCTTTTAATGTCGGTAGCTCTACGTTCTTCTTTGGAAACTCAGTCAGGATCAATTATGAGCGGCTTGCTTCCACCTCTTTCGTTCAATATAAGTTTTGTAGCCTGTAAGTAAGCTACAAATTGCAAAATGAGTATAAGGACAATATTAATAAAGTTAAGAAAACCAATTAATTTCATCAATTTTCTTCTCATTAACAAACTGTCAATAAAATAGGGAATAATAAAACTCCCTGAATCTTCCATCGAATCCAACAGTTTGTCCTATACGAAGGTGAATTGCTCTCCTTCTTCCTTAATCACCTTCGTTTCCTTTACTTCTTCTACTTCCCAAATAGAGGCTTCTATACTTTCTTCAAACTCGATGTCTGTTGTCATCTATTCTTCATCCTCTTGTTTTTCAAAAGATTTGAACACATCAATTATCCTGAATGAGCTACTAACCTTAGGATTCTTAAATACATTGTTCATGTTGAATGTCTCATCATCATCATCAATCCAAACGGTGGGGTTCTTTGTATGGACGTCTACCCAAGATTTTTCGATTTTCACATGTGGTATATCCAGGACTGGTGAATAGAAGGGAGGTTTGGCACCCTTTTCTTCATACACTTTTGTCATCTCTTGATCGTCAATGAGTTAGGGTTCGGCATGGTCTTCCTCTAGTTCCGCTAGCTCTTCCCCATTCCTAAGTGTGATAGCCCCATATTGCTCTCGTTGATATAATTCTATATTTCTCAAAAAGTCTTCTACACGTCTCTTACAAAATTTACGGGAAAGCTATCTTACTTGAATCTCCAGGTTATGAATAGAAATGGCATGATTTTCCGCCACTTGATCAATTTGCTCTTCTAGTCTCTTCTACCCTTCTTCCATGTCTATGAGCTTATCCAAGATCTTGTCCAATTTAGAATCCCATGAACTGGATTTGTCATGTTGAACGTCAAATAGATCTTGGTTTCCTATTGCATTGTTTGACCAATAAAAATATGGGTGGTTCTGCCAACCTGAAGCGTACGTGGTCTAATAAGGATCATTATTTCCCCAACCATACTGTGCTTCATTGTAACTCTCAAAAGTTCCTTGCTCCCTATAATATTCCATCTACCTATAGAGATCGAGCACAAATCTTATTGGGCGATCAAGGCATGTGATGCAGACCTTAAATCTTCACTTAAAAATTGGATAGTGTAACTCTAAGAGCTTGAAGAGATGAGACTTAAGTCTTACGATAATTCCAGAATGTGCAAAGACAAGCTGAAAATGATTCATGACAAACAGATTTTGAGGAAAGAGTTCCATGAAGGTGACAAGGTTCTAAAGTTCAAAGCCTGGTTAAAGTTGATGCCCAGGAAGTTTGTCACCAAGTAGGAGGGCCCTTTCAGAGTTACCAAGGTGCATTCATTTGGTACGGTAGAACTGGTGGATGAAGCAACTAATCATGTTTCATAAGCCAGTGGTCATCTACTTAAGCACTACCATGAGGATCAAAGACCCCCTAATCACATGGTTGTTCCCTTCCACCCTTCTCCTTTACTATCTAATGTATTGATGGTGATATCGATCTGCTGAGTAGTTCGAAGCAAGTGTGGGGGAGGAAACCTCTCTAGTAGGAAGTAGTTGCAGTTTATTTTCATTTAGTAGTTGTTAGTTTTGTTTCCCCTTGCTCTTTCCATTTTGCCTACACTTGTTTTCCTTATATTGAGGACAATGTATTGATTAAGTGTGGGGAGGGGGGGATTGCTTTTGCTGATTTGTTTTGCCACTGCTTGGATTGCCATTTTATTGACTTTGCATTATGCACTGTTTGTTTGATTGAGCTAAAATTATCTGAAAAATTTAAAAATTTTAAACTTTTTGAGCTAAATTGATTTGGTTTATCTCTTGAGAACAATTTGCTGTTGTGATTCCCACCTTCTGACTTGACTTTTGCAATCCTTAGGGTTTGTTTTCAAATCCTTGTTGCTTATGCATGTGAACATTGGCATGTCAAGGTTTGAATGCATTTTGATTTGAGTAAT
>JAOTAY010000002.1:22559878-22580652 GCA_025629805.1 Erythroxylum baracoense
TGCATAATTGCAATGGAATGATGAATTGTATGGATTCTGAAATGTGTTCTATGTGAACAAAGAGTTTCTTGATATTACATGATGAAAATTGAGATGATTTGAATTATGTGATGACATAAATTGTGTGTTGCATGACAAGAGTAACCATCGAGGATGGTTGCTCAACTGAGTTTGCAAAACTTAACCAAATTGCAACGTTGATATTTTCAGGTTGGAGAGAGCGACGACCTAGCTTCTAAGGCTGCTTCGAAGAGATTTTGTACAGCTGTTGGATAGAGGATATGGCTCAAAGGTCGGTCAGTTGGGACTGAATAATTAGTTTAATTTTTGTTTAATTCCTCATGCATGTAGCATACTTTGTAGATAGAGCTGTGACGATAATAGGTTGATATTATACAAGCATAGATGATGGTTGTAATGCTACTTTGTAAATATGGTTTATGAAATTATATGAGGAAATTTTTGGATTTTAAACATTGTGTTAATTATGAAGTAGTTATGACGTCATGCTATATAGTGAAAGTATAATAGTTAGCACACCATTTATGTCAGGTATATGCACGTTTGACCGAAGGGTATACGCGATGCGTGTCGGATGGGGGTGGGGTGCTACAACTTTTGCATACCATTATATGTTGTTTAATCTTTGCAACATTTCAATTACTTTTCAAAGATATATGTGTTAGCATATTTTTAGATTTATTTGATCATATCATAGAAGTATTTAATGGACGATTTTACTATTTATAGAGACTTAGTTGATGATTAACTAAATAATCTTACACTTATTTATAAAAAAATATAGTAACACACTTTGTGTTGAATTTTGAAAAAAGCCACTTTATGGTTGAATAAGGTATACCTTTTGTCTATATTGTTTTATCTAGGGAAATTTAAATGGACAAAGTTAAAGTTGATGTCATCCAATCTTTATTTTATCCCACTAGTGTGTAGGAGATATGTTCTTTTCTTGAACATGCAGGGTTTTTCAAATGTTCATCCAAGAATTCTCCAAACTAGGATTGTTGTTAGTTTTTACGAAAGAATGTGATATTTCATTTTTAAGCGCCATGTAAAGAGAAATTTAAAAAGCTAAAAGTCTTGTTAACTCTACCCTAATTATCCAACCTCCTAAGTAAAGCATTAGTTTTAAGATAATTTGTAATACAAGCAATAATACAATAGGTTTTGTGCTAAGTCAAAGCATTGAAAAGACACCTCACATCATTTATTATGCTTTTAAGATATTGAATAATGCCCGAAAAAATTGTTCTACCATTAAACTTTTAGTTGTTTATTTTCCTAATAAAGTTTCGTTCTTATTTTTTCGGTACTATAATAATCATTCATTCTATCATATTGTCCTTTGTTATTTAATGACAAAGAAATAGGCAAAACCAAGGTTAAAAATGTGGATACTTCTCTTAAGAGAATTTGATTTAGCATTCAAAAATAAGAGTGGAGTAGAAAATTATATCACTCCTTTAATCCAATTAAATGATATATAGAAGGAACTACAACATTAGGAAACATTTTCCAAGTCTAACAAAATAAAAGTGATGCCAAGTACTATATATAGGATTATCTTTACATATGCAAACACTATGTAGATCAAGTGATCAGAAGGTGCATTCATGAAGTGAAATCACCTCTATTCTCACTTTTTCCAATCTTATAGTTGTAGACATGAGTATGGAGCTAAGAAGACAACTAAGAAAGTATGGGAATATGATTTCCATAGCCTAATTTATTTTGAGACTCATATTCCTTTTGTAAACTATATGATAACCATCAAAGAATATGTAATATTTTTTGAAGGAATGAAATTCCATAAAACCCCATATAATTTTACAAAGTTTTTTATATTTTGGGCATTGATTTCATGATACATTCCTTATAACTTTTGGTCATGTTTATATTTTACTAGCTTTAAATTATGTCTTAAAAATGGGAGGAAGCTAAAGCCATAAAGAATGATGATTCCAAATTAGTTGTAGATTTTCTTAAGTCTAAAATTTTTTCCAATTTTGGAATTTCAAAAGCTCTAATAATATGATTATGGCACTTCCAAAAATTCTGATAAGTAATCACGGAACTCATTTTTGCAATAAATAATGGAGGCTTTTACTAAAAAAGTATAATATGACTCATAAGATTTCCACTACCTTTCGTCCATAAACTAGTAGGCAGGCAAAGGTATCCATTTGCGAGATCAAATCTATCATTAAGAAGATAGTGAACCCAAATTGAAATAACTAGCATTTGCATTCAGATGACACTTTATAGGCATATGGAAATTCTTATAAGACACCTATATGTATGTATACTTATTGGTTGCTATTTAGAAAACCATATCACCTCCCAGTTGAATTATAATAGAAAGCCTATTGGGTAATTAAGGGTTTTAACATAAATATAGATGAAAGCAAAAAGCATAAGAAATCCCCAATGATGCCAATGGAGCGCATGAATTTACAAGAGAAAGACCAAGGCATTTCATAACAAGATGATATATAAGGAAGCTTTGAAATTAGCAAAAAGGTCCTTTGAAACGAATCGTAAATTCATCTGTTTTTGGATAAGTTGCATTCCCATTGAGTTGGCCTTTTTGATCATTAATATTTCTATTTATGGTGCAATGAAATTCAAATTTTAGCCATATCAGATGTGCTTAAAGTAAAGGAATATAAACTCAAACATTTTTATGAAGACTTTCAAGTGAAAAATATTGAGAATAATTAAACCTTGAGAATCCAATTTACACTGATTGAAGAACGAGGAAATAAGTTGAGCCAATGACTGTAAGTAAAGACGCTACTTAGGAGGCAACCTAAGAAACCATATTTGCTTTTATATTTCCTTATCTTGTCTTTATTTATATTACAATTTATGATTTTCTTCTGTTTATTAGTTTCTTTCCTTTACATTTTTGGTTTTTACATTAAAGAAAATGTAGTGTTTAGCTTTGGGGTTGGAATTGCTTTAGTTTGTTTTCAAATAGAGAATTTTTAGTTTATTCTAAATGTATTAAACTTTTATACATGTTATAAGGTGGAATCAATTGGAATCAACTAAGTATGAAAATGACATGTATTAAATGGTTTAAATAAAGAGATATATGAAATTTAATTAAATTTAAAAAGGGAAGTGTAGAAATGTATGGGTAAAATAACTAACCTATAAGCTTTTGAGCCATATGAGATTGAGACATATGTATTAATATAATTTTTTATATGAGATGTTCTTCTTTGTAGATGTTCCACCAGAATATGCTTTGAACTATTTTGAGATTACTTTGATATGTGCATATATGAACAGGATAAATGTTATCTTCGATTCAACCCTTTTAGCCCAACAACCAATCCAACAAAATATCTTTTATTAACCCCTTTGAGTCTTATAACTCATTTTATTTGAGTATAATTAATCATATGAGTCCAATATTAACTTTCATTATCTTTACCTAACCTTAGAAGTTTTTAAGGCACTTAAATCAAATAAATAAAATATTTTTGTAAAAGAGAAACCAAAAGCAAAGTGTGGGGTTGTGCTTAGTGAATAAGTTTTATTTTTCATAAATATAAATTGGTGATTGTATTAGAACATTAGACTTGTATACTTATATTTGAATATTTCACACACACACACACACACACAGAGAGAGAGAGAGAGAGAGAGATTAGGATGATATAATAACGATAATCCAGATTCTTGATCAGTTTTGGAGTGTGTGAGAAGACTAATGAGTATTCGAAGGTATAATTTAGATTATATGTTCTCAATTACTATATCTACCCAATATATGTTTTGAATACTTTACTAATTTCTTTGGTTTTAAACCTCTTTATCTAGAAAATTCCTCACATTTGATCCAAACCCCATTTTAACTAAGAAATAAAGATTTTCTAATCATATGTATATATAATCTAAGTAATGGAGATTTAATATATTAGCAAGTCTATGGTAATGCATTTACTTAAGGAGAACATGAGGAAACACTTGGCCTATGAAATACTTGAATGAATAAAGAGAAATTGATGAGAAAAATTAACCAAATTTTTGTGCTCACTTCTTAATGAAACTACTATGTTGATTTTTGTGCAAATTTTCTTGTGAACTTTAACTATATTATGTTTGCTTGACTTTTAATGGGATTTATATATTATGGTGTTTATACTTGTTAAGATCATGAGGAATATATTGTTGTTTACGTTAAAAAATATGTTTGTCAAAAGGACGAGAAAAAGCTAAGTGTTAGAAATTTTAAAAGAATGTAAAATGACAAGTTTTTCCCTTAATATTTAATTCTTTACACTTATTTTAAGCCTAAATGTACTCATTGATCTTATATTTTTATTTCGGATTCAAATGAAGGTGTTAAGAGAAAAACGAAGATATTTGCACAATTATGATCATTTTAACAGTGCTACTCAAAGTGGGATTAATTGTCTCTTTGAATATCCACTTGGAATAATTCAACATAATCACGAAAAGGTTAGGAAGAGCTTTAGAACTTTTCAAGTTTTGAGAGATATCAGTTATACACAGCCTAAAACATGCTTTTTTTTCTAAAACATATTCTATACTGAGATTCCAAAGATAAATACATAACTTGAGACATGGGCTAAAAGACAACCATATGGGGGAGAAATGTTTTTAACAATACACAGCCTAAGACATGGTCGTATCTCATCTTATATACCAATGGATAAAAATTTATAGGAAGATCCATAGCCTATATCCTTCTTCATAAAAGTTAAAAATAAGATATATGGTCTTACATAGTCTATGTTCCTCTCTAGATAAAAGTAATAAGATATATGGCTTAGGAAATGGTCATGTCCTCCACTATGTTTATTTCAAAAAAAATGGCAGGTCCATTATTTAAGTAGCCTAAAAACCATAATTTTGAGGGAGATTTTGGTTATTAAGTTTTTATAGAGTTTAGAGAGAAACCATCTTTATTTTCTCTCTCTTTCTAATATTTTGTCCTATTTATGCCGCTATGTGGCTAACGTTGTACACTTGGTTAAAAGAAACTGAAATCTTGAGAGGCATTACACTCTGATATTTGATTTGTTTTCATCGTCCAATTTATATTTTAAGTATCAATTGTTTTTTGTTTTCAACTTTTATGATTGTATCGTTTAGCTAATAAAAAGGTCTACTAATTTGTATTTGTTACAATTTATTGCTAGACTAGATATTAAATCCATAATTATTTACTCCTTCTAATCTATATAGAACCTAGGTTTAATTAAATATTTTCAAGATTCTTATATCCCAAGAAGAACAACTGACTAAATTAAATGCAAACACTTGGCTTGTATTGTTTTATTTCATCAATCTTCCTAATTCATAAAGTTATAAGTAGGTTAAATCCTTATATGCTTGACTTAGGTTGTTCAATAGTTAGGTTTAATTGGATTATGTCTCTTTCTAATAACAGTTGTGAATATTCAAAATATGAATTGATTTATTCTTATAACGATGATTAGTATGCGATTCCCAAGGTGGATATAGACTTAAACCAAAGTTTGTTTTTTATTGAACTCCTCATATTTTCATATATAATGCTCCTTAGTTATATTTTGTTTAATCACAATCAAAACCCACTTATTTGTTCTTTCTCATAAGAACAAATTCATATCAAACCCTCTCCTTAGGAATGACCCTTCTTTCGTTACTATATAAGTTTTTCAGAGTAAGATTTTCTTTTTCGGTATGAATAACGACACACTATTTAACCAATTTGTGTGCTTACATTCCCAAAATTCTATAGCAATCATTTTAGCTATTCAATTGAATATCTATTACCAAGATTACAAATTTCTTATACATAGACTGGATATTACATAAATATAGTTATATGTAAACTCTACCTGGTACATTCATATATAATTTTCCCCTTTACCAAACTAATTATACCTTAACATGACTCTAATAAGTCCTAAAATCTTTCAAGATTTTTAAATCTACCAAAAACATGATTCAAGATAAGGAAGCTCATTATGAACATAGTGTCTGTCAAAACATGAACACGAGCTTGAACACACTAGTGTTCGAAGTTGTGTAACTCACTACTTATCTATAAACATAGTTATGAGTTCTTATATACCTGTGCCTCAAGCTATATCTTTCTTCAAAAAAGCCTATGGTATAATAATATGCCTATATTGTAGCTTGTGTATTCATATCTGCACTTCAAAACCTAGCACACAAGCATTTATCAAGTTGTCTTCTCCTAAAAACTTTTAAGAAATACTCTCGTTCTTCCAAAAACATTGCATGAATGTATATCCATTTATATGAGATATAAACAACAATCTCTACCTTGGATAATATGTTTTGTTCATCCAACATATTCTAAGAAACACTTGTAAGAATGCATATCCATGTATATGATTCATACACAACAATCTTCATCTTGGTGAATATATCATATTTAACTATCACACTCTAAGAAATGCTTTTATGATAGTATGTTTGTGTATATGAACCATACATAATAATCTCCACTTTACGCCTATACTTAGGTTGGATTGTATCCATATATAATAGCATGAGACATAATTTTTTAAAAATAACTTAGGATGTTAATCAAGTCCAAGAAATGTTTGAACTTCTCTATGGTAACTAACTTTGTTAACATGTCAATTGCATTATACGAAGTGCAAACCTTTGCTAACAAGATCTAATAAGATGAAATCAATTTCCTAATATTATAAAAAACATCACATCTTTCACCATAAAAACCATCCATCTATCCTTCTCTTGACTATCTATAGTCCTTTAAAAGGTAGTTGGATGCCTATTAGTGATGATAAAGACATAAAAGATTGAGGTTTTTCTAACCATATCTACTTGAAGGCCTAATGGCATATCTCACTATATTTATGGCTATTATATACTGATGCTCTATTTATAACATTGTTTTATTTTCTAAACCAAAATGGTTAGCCACTTTAACCTATATTCTTGGATTTTTTTAGTTTCCCTATTACCACCTTTAATCTAGTCCTACTCTCTAATGCTCCTGCCACATCTTCTCCATATCTTTGTCTCAATAGATGTTTGTCTCAATATATGTTGCTCTCAAATATTACATCCTTGAAGTTTACCCTAAACTTTTTACTAAGTATTTGAAACTTACAAGAGTCTATCTTATATTTTTTTGCACCTTTCAATAAACTCACCTTATGAATATTCGATATATGCTTATTTAACCATAATTATACACCTATTCACATGTTTTACTTATTATTTAATAGTTTTATAGTATTTTTGTAGCACCCTACTCTCATAGGGAATATCCCCGAATGTACCGACAGTATTCGATAACAAACTCTACGAGAGTGACATGTTATGACAGTCAATCAAACTCAATACAAATTTTTCATACATTACACGCATTTTCAGAAAACAAAGAATCATTTTCAGCCCATTTATCCATAAATGTCACCAATAGCAAAAGTTATTACAAATTCACATTTGATCTGAATTCAAGCAACAATACATTTTTATTACAACTAAAGCTCAATTTGGCTCGTTACATTAGTAAATATACTCAGTCATAAATGTCATTACACTTTACAATTTGCAAATATAATAAAAAATAGTTGTAGAATATAGATCTTAATAAAAAAATACTGAAGATATATGCAGGTGCAAAAAAGACTGAAGATATATGCAGGTGCAAACTGATCCCCACCTCTATCTCTTATTCGATTGTAGTAGATATACTCCAATTTTATCTAACTAAATATCCCTTGAACTTAAAAGACAATGTTACAATTTTGGTGAGTTTTATGAACTCAGTGAGTGAACCATCCTCGATGGGCTCACTCATAGCAATACAGAACAATTCACATATTCATATTCACAGACAATTTACATATTCAGAATTTGCACATCATTTCACACTTCAGTTTCGAAACAGTACATATATCTCATTTTAATTATTCATTTAATACACATCAATTTATTTATATGCAATGCATATATAACTCACTTTTAATTGTTATTTTGTTGTGACCGAATGCCTTTTAACTGTCCCTTATCTATTGTGGATACCAGACTTATTGATAACTGTCTCATATCCGATAGGGATACTGAGCTCATTATACATAGTGAGACTTTGGCTCTTAATCACATTATGAGTTTTAAGCTCTTTTTCAGTGGTGACTCTGGTCACAACTACCTTTATCTAATTATGCATATCATGTAATGAAATACATGAATCCACATATATGCAGTCAATCACATTTATTCAATACACATTCACTTTTTTGCATTTTCATCGGATCTATATCCAACATTCAACGAAAAGTTGAGAACACTTATTTCTTTCTCATTCACATTCAATGAAGGACTTCCAATACATTCATGTTTATCAAGCTCCTCAGACTATTAATGTCCAGAATTATTTCAATCACATCATAATCAGTTTAATACAAAAATTTAAACAGAAATAATCTATCAATGTGAGACCACTAGGTCGACTCATAGTATGCTCCAGATTAGCTTTTGTTTCCATGATTCGAAAACATTTAGATGCTGACGTTAAATCCTGTATATCAATTTTAGGCAATACACACATTGTACACACATTACTAATTTGCACAATCACATAAACATTCAATCGAACACATATGTGTATGTGTAATTCATAATGCATGCTCAATTTGAATATTCCAAGTATGTTTCTTTAATCACATCTCTTGATCATTTAAATATCATCATTTGTATATATCAAGCTTGCACTTAGGTTCATAGCTCAAAGGACTTGGTTACTCTAATATCATAATTCAATCATTCATCATTCATCATTTCTTTTCTAGCATCATATGATCACATAATATTCAAGTTCTCATTCATTTTTACTTAATACACATTACTCATCTTTTTTGAATGACGTTAGCATTCATAGGGTCACTTTCATTCTTATAACATCTCTAAATTTCCAGAATTTGTCCCATTGATATCAATCATCCATTCTTAAGTTATAACCTTGATTATCATCCTAAGTATATCACACATTTAATCAATTAATCCATCGTCATACTAGGTTTATTTCAAGCCTTACTCAAGCCTAAATGCATCATAGGAAAGTACCCTAGCATTTGTTGTTTCGAACATCACACAAAAGAAGGAGAATTCATGTTAATGGCCATTCCCACAATTGTGGAGGCCTTCCCACAATCGTGGGTTAAGCTATCTGTGAATTTCCAGCCCTCCCACAATCGTGGAAGCATTCCCACGATCATGGGTTACGTAAATCTGAACATTCCTGCTATCTTTCTCCATTTTTCCAGATTTTTAACTCTCATATGTTACAACCAAACCATCTTATGCTCAATTAATCATTTCTACTTCATTTCCCTTTTATTGTCACCTCATTTCTAACTCAAAAACATTCTTGAAACACATTATAAATCATTGTTCATCTTATATACAAAAACAAGACATCTAAGTATCCATCCATTCATCAATGTTTCAGCTCACATTCAATTCCATTTTCAACTTCACTTTATTTCTAAACTATCATCTTATTTCTTCTCTTTTCAAGACACTACACTTGCCTTTTCTTTAACTTCAAAGCTTAATCTATTCTCTCACGTGACAACTTATAACTCACATTACTCATATACTCAAAACAAACCTTATTTATATCATTCCATCATTTACATTTCTGCGCTCATCTTATACACAAAATTAGGTTATAAACACATCTCTTTATTCATAATTATCAACTCTCATTTAAACACCAATTTTATTATTAATCATCCATAAAACAAATACATAATCTATTATTTATCATTATATGAAAACAGAACATCAGTAAATATTCATGTCTTCATTAACAATCATCACTCATCAATCACCATTTTTTTACTATCAATCCAACACTATAACATTTCACAATCTATTACTCATCATAAACACAAAAATATGACATGAATATGTCCATTTATTCTTCGACAATGTAGTATAAAATCAACTCCATTTTTATAGCTGTTTAATTTCAAAACAATCGCCATATATATTTCATTTAAAACAACCTATGAAGATCAAGTATGTACTTACTTGATTTACCCAAAGCTTCTTCAAAATCTCTAAGAAACCCTAACTCCTTATGCTATACGATCATCATCATGAACGGTAGAATAGGTGGGTTCTTTTAGTGATAAGAAGAAGAAATACCAAGGATCTTGTAGTAGTAAGGTAAAAGATGATGGCAACTCAAATCGTAAGTGTAGGTTTGGATAGAAATTTTCGTGAATGGAGAAGGAGAAGTGAAGAATGAAATGAAGAAGAGCATTTAACCAAAGAAGTAAAAATCAAAGACTAGAATAGTTGTCTTTCAATTAAGCCATACGTAAGTGAGGTGTGTGGCAAGGCAAGTGACACTTGTCACTTACCACATGTCACCACCTTGTGGTCTCCACCTGGTCTTTTAAATAGCTAGCCCGTTTGTCTCCCAATTTCTAATCCGATTGTCTCGCAATTTTCTATGATATTCGTCAATAAATCCTAATGTCACTTATCAATAATTTCTACTGCCATTTGACACTTAATTATACTACCATTTATCACTTGTCTTGCCATTTGATATTTTTTCTAGTCCAAAAATACTCATAAGTATAATTTTCACCAAAAATTCTAAATTAGTATTTATACTCACTAAATCAATTTTCAAGACATATCATTCACTATTCACACCATAATCACATAAAAATCATTTATACCCCGGAATATGTAAAATGAGTGCATAAACAGTCATTGTAATGTGTGCAAAAAATCAAATTCACGTGTGTATAAGCTAATATTATACATGAGCATGAAATTGATTTTCTAATTTGTCATTGCTATTTCTAATTTACAGAAATCTAGGATTCTAACGCTTAGTATGGGAAAATAGGATACTACATGTTTGGCACTTAATTCACTCCAAGTGCATTTATAGGTGATTATTGCCCTCATGAACAAAAAAGAGAATAATTAGGATGAAATCATGGCATAAAACAAAGAGTTGAGGCAACTTGGACTTACACTATAATATGCTATTTCGATTATAGTCCTGTGTAATGTGTTGTATATGCATTTTATAGAGTATGCTCTATTTATGGTATACTAGAGTAATTTAAGGTTTAAATGTATTATTAAGGTTATAATAGAGATCATGGATAAACTGAAGATGGTTATGGATTCGACTGGAAATTTTTAAAAAAAAATCGAAAACTCCAAAAGGCTACAGAATGAGCTTGAACGAGCTTTAAAAGCCTTAAAATGTGCTTTGGAAATGGAATATGGACGATTTCGGTGATATTCAACGATTTTGCTTCATTCATTTAACATAACCGTGAGAGTAACTGTAGATTGCACGTGAGAGTGGAAAAAGAAGAAAAAAGAAGAGAGAGAAAGGTGAGTTACGACCATTGATGAGAGAAAGGAAGGAAGAGAGAGAAAAGAAAAGAAAAGAAAAGAGAAAGGAGAAGAGAGGTTCAGTTATGGCCATAGAGAAGTGATTCAAAGCATTTTTCATGCTCTTCTACCTCCAATCAAGCATCCAATAAGGTTACATAGCCATCCAAGTGAAGAGGAAGAAAAAAAATGGGTAGGTATGTTTACTAGTTTTGGTGAAAATTTGGGTTTATTGTGTTATAGTTTAGATTTGGTTTTGATGGTGTGATTTACACCCTTTTGATGTAATATCAAGGTTTTATTACATTAGAAGCAATTGGGAGAAGAAAATCAAGAAAACCCAACATATGAAGCCTTGGTCAAACTTGGTCAAATTTGAGGTCTATGGCTTAAAATATTTTATTTTGTCATTTGATGATTTAAGATTAATGAATGGCATTAGGAAGTTAGTTTAATGATGAAAGAATGAAAGAAAAACCATGGAAATAATTGAATGAGTTTTTTTCCATGGCTAGGGTTGTTAATGTGATAGGATCCAAACTCCTATTTTGATGTTTTATGATGTTTATAGCATGATTTTGATGCTAATGAATAAAGAAACGAAAAGGAATTAATTTGGAATTGTTTTTGGTTGAAATTTAGCCTAGAGTGCTTGATTTTGTAAAAAAAAATTCAATGAAATTTTATGGCCTAAATGTTATGGAAGTGAATTTGGATTGGTTTAAGTGTTAGAAATCAAATGGAATTGAATTGGAAAAGTTTAATGTTAAATATGTTAAGTTTAGCCTTAAAGGTATTTTTGGTATAAAAGTATGGATATGATGTAATGACCATGTGAATGTAATTAAGGATGGTCATTAAGTATATTTGTGATATTGGAATTATAAAATGAAGTGTTATGTTATTATTTGGAGAAAATTTAGTATATGGAGTATACATGGAAAGTAATGAAGTTAACATGGTCTATGGCATATTTGATTGGAAAATGTGTTAAAGAGTTGAATGTATTCGTATTAGGTTTTCGGATCGGAAAATGAAACCAACTGAAGGATTTTGAAGTGGTTAAAACAAAACTAGCAAGTTATGAGTGTATTTTAATTATTTTATATTACTAAATTCTTTGCAAAAGAATTGATGACATGTAAGTGTACTTTAAATTGATTTTATACAAATGGTTTTCATTTGATCATGAAATAAATATTTATGTTAAGTTTTATGCGAATTATATTTTACAAGTGAATATTGCTAGCATAAGATTATGCTTTAGCAATATATGAGTTATGCTTTGGCAATATATGAGTTTTAACTTGAAAGTTAAAATTTATATGAATGGAAGTTACATTAAAATTATGCATTAAATTGAAAGATTATGAATCCTCCCATACTTGATTTAAAAAATAAGATGAGTTGTAAAAGTAAGAGTTGCTTTTGCCTATGGTACATCGTTAGGCTTTATACATGTTATTATACTAGTATATTTATAGCGGTTAACCTATTACGGTAAGCGATCTAAAACCAATTACTCAAATAATGGTTAGCCAGTTATGGGTAAGCGATGTAGAACTAGCTCTGTGACTTGTTAGGATAAACAATGCAAAACCAACTTTGTAACTATCGATTTATAGCAGTTAACCTATTACAGATAAGCGATGTAGAACTAGCTCTATAAATAGCAGTTAACAGTTGTAAATAAACGATGCGGAACCAGCTCCGTGACTTTAGACCTAATGTACTGTATGGTAAAGAACTAGTCGTAGGCTATATTGAGTAAGCAAAATGATGTAATAATAATGTCGCCACTATTTATTTTTAAAAGTGATTTGAGAGGTACCATATAGTATCAATTCTAGCTGTTGGTTTATTTTTCAATATAAAAGTTTTCAAAAAAATTATTGTTGTCACTACTTACTGTTTAAGAAGAAAGGAAAATGGAAAATGGAAAATGGAAAATGGAAACTTATATATTATGAGTTTAATGTCAAAAAGAAATTGGGAATAGTATTTTAGAAAATTTGAAATTATGTCTCACGAAATGTTATGTTATTCATATTTGATGATGAATGAATAAATTTTTTTGAAAAATGCTTTATCATGAGCTTTATGATTATATGGGAATATTGTAGTTATATTGTTATAAAAAGTTCAATTTTTTTAATAAACTAATTACACTCACTGAGCTCGTTTTGCTCATCCTTGTTTTTATGTTTTTAAACAAGCCACCCTAAGTATACATACAAGTATTGCAATAATTAGGACTCCATTGCAGGATTAGTTATATCGTTAGGTGTTGTTGTGCTTGTATCATTTTGCTATGTACATTTGTGTAAAGAATGGATGTTTATAAAGGCTTTTACATTAAATGCATGAATATGTTTTACCTTTTTAAAGTTTATTGGAGTGATTTTTGAGAATTATTTGTTTGGGGTTGCTTGTGAGTAGATTTAAAGTCCAAATTCTATAGTTAAGAAATTGGTGTGAATATAAAATTATTTTGAAATTTTACAGGGCTTTTGAAAGTTTTGGGAATGTCAAAATGCAGTCGTTGTACTGCCGAAATTTTTAATAAAATGATTTAGAAATTTCCGCACTTTTAACTTTTAAAGTATAAAAGGTTTTTAACAATTGAATGGCTTGGCTTTGTGGAAATCCTTCAGTTGAGTTAGATATCGATTGGAGGACTACCATGAGGTCACCAGAAGGACTCCACTCGAGTTCCAAAAGGGGAACTTCGGGATGGGTCCTTTCATACACAGTTGTGTATATGCATGTGTAAGTGTCCGTAAGCGTGTAAAGTCATAATTTTGTTTATTTTTAGAGCTACACAATCACATACACGATCATGTAAGTGACTATGTATGTCTCAAAAACCCTGGTTTTCACTACAAAAGGACATGAGTAGATGTAAATTAAAGAGAGCAGAATTTTGCAGTAGATTTGAGCCATGAAACATTCAAAGAGTTGACGATTTGATCCATAGATGAGGTAAACATGAAGTTTAACATTAAAAAAGATCCGATAGAAGGCTACATCAAATCCAAACTTGTAAGAAGATTTAATATAATAGAAAGAGAGATTTAGATTAATAAACTCTTTTTTTCTATTAGTTTTTCTGCATGATTATATTTGATTTCATTTTCTATTATGAGTAACTAAACAGTTTTTAGTGTCTATATGTGATGAACCCTAGTTTGTGATACAATACTTCTTAGTCTTTTATTCAATGCAATTATTTTGATATATTTATTATGATTCAATTATGTGTTTTAATATATCTGAAATATTAGTGAATGATTTGATTTTATATAAGTGAGATTGAAAATTACTTTGTATGAATAGATCTACCATCATTGAAAGGAGTTGATTGCAAACCTAAAGATTGGTTGACATAAATCCTTTAGATTAGGGTTAAATCTAATAGTGGAATTCATAAATTGATAATACAATCCTAGGGGTATTAACTAGGGAGATTTCTATTAGTCAACTGATGGATTAGTTATTAGTAATCTCGAGAGAGTTATTAACATAAAATAGGAATTTTTACGGTCCAATAATCAATCAAATATTTGCATAATAAAAGGTTAATTATTTAATACTTTTTTGGGGGATTGATCACCTAGACACTAATCTTTGATATTGATTTTTCTAAGTAATTTCCTTAGTCTTTTGCACTCATCACTGTTTCCAATTTTAGTTTATTTGTTTAAGTTTATTTTTAATCAAAAATTAAACATCCAATTCGTAGGCTAGATAATAGGAGAAAGGTAATTATTAATACTTATTATCTTTATAAGATCGACTCGTACTTGCCTGTGCTAGCTACAGCTACATAGTGCACTTGTAGTTAATTCAATATTGATATAAAGAAAAATATCAATCAAGTTTTTAGTGTCGTTACTAGGGCCGTTAATATTACAAAAGTCTAGATTATTAATCTAACCATTATTTTTTATTTAATTTTAATTTAATTTATTTTTATTGTATTTTATTATATTTTTGGATTCTTCCTTTAATTATCTTTTGAACTTCTTTACTTTAACTTTGAGTTTATGGCTTATTGTTAGGAATTGAGATTTATCGTTATAGCAACTATTAAGCAAGTTTTAGTTCTAATAAAACCTTAATATCCGCAAGTATACGGATCGTAAGCTTGTAGTATTAAAGGTGTCGATCCACGAGGAAATACTTAGAGCTAAGTGAACTTATAACTTTATCTAAGGTATTGGGATATGAATTTAAAACAATTAATTGAAACTAAGAAAATAATCAAATAACAAATAAGCTACCACAAATATGTGAGGAACATCAAGGATGAAGCTTAGGATTCATTGTATAATTATTTTGCTCTTTAACCACTATTGATTCAATTCGATGTCAATTTTAGATTCTAGATTTTCAAAGGGTTGATTACTCTTTCTCAAGATCTAATTGATTAACCCTAATTGATTACGAAATTCCAAATTTTGCAACCTCTCAATTCACAAAATCTACCTAACGTTTTCAACTAGTTTTTAAGTGATCTATCAAATAATCAAGTTTTCACACAAGATCTCTCTTCGTATGATTACCATTTTGATATTTGTGAGACTTATTAGGTCACTAACTCTCATTATCCAACCTAATTATATTACTTTCAACTCTCTCTTGAGATTTTTTATTAAAGTATTACCGTACCCAAACATCACAACACTAGAAAATTGAATTAAAATCAACAACAATCAAGCCACAAAATAACTCAAGAACAAATCCAAATATGAAATTAGAGCATCCTAAACATGAAAAACATATTCAAATCAAAGTTACACATCAAGTTTAATGAAATAAACAAAGGAAAAAAAACTTGATTTGAACTCAAACTTGAAATCTAGAATTTCTGGATTGCTCTTCTTGCTCCTCCTTCTTGTTCTCTCACTTTGGAAGATGGTAGCTACCCTTTTTGAGTGTTTTATGTTCTTAAATAGTTCTTGACCGTTATAGGGTTCTTTACAGGGTTTACCCATTTAATTTGGTTCCAAAAATAGCCCCAAAATATTAAAATTACAAAAAGAGTCATGTGCTAGAAAAGCTGAAATTCACTGAAATTGCTATCTGCACTCTCTATCACGATTGTGACAAGCGAGTCATGATTGTGACCTACTTCCATACTTCTAATTCTTTTCTTTTATTCCATACACTCAAACACACATCACACACCTCTTGAATCATAAAATTAAGATCCAAATCATGCTCAAAACCACACAAACACGTAGAATTTAAACAAACACTAATAATAAGATAATTCTAAGCCTATATACACGATAATCATCTAAGAAATACTCAAAAGCATACTTAAACATCTCTCAAAACATAGTATAATTTACACTTATTAACCACATCTCACACTGGATGGATGCAAAGGTTAGTATTCTTATGCGAGCTATGATGAATCATCACAATATGTTACATCGCCATACTGGAAAGAATTGTTTCCTCACATGTTTTTGGAATCTCGACCAATATCCATACCGTGTTGCGACATTTATAGGAGTAAGAACTACAATCATGAATGTCGAGCATTAACCTATATATAGGAGCAAAAGAGCATGTGTAACCAACCTCAAGTTACACCATATGAGAATATTTATAATTCATAGTGGAGCAATTCTTATGATTGGAACGAGTATGCTGTAGCTGAATATTATAGCACCAAGCACCTCAAGTTCAAGGGCTAAAACCCTGGAAGATATGATAGCCAAATTTGTTTAAGAATCAAATATAAGGCATCAAGGAATAGAGGCTCGTATTCATAACATGGTTAATTGAGTTAATCAACTGGCGAAGAATTATTTGATGAACTACAAGGAAGTTTGCATAATGCTACTGAAACAGATCCTAGCGACTGTGTAATGGCAAACACCCTTAGGATCAGAAAAGAGCTTCTAGAAGAAGAAGAAGAAGAAGCCTCTGTCCAAAAAGAGGAAGTAGAGAAGTGCCAAGAGATAACTGAAGAAGAACAAGAACCAAAATCCTTTGTCCATGAAGAAGAAGAAGAAGAGTGGACAAAGGTAGTTGAGGACGAACTAGTGAAGGAATCAAATAAGGAAACTACTAATGAGTCATTCGTAGCCACCTTAAGTATAAAGGGTTCCCACTTCCTACATGACAAACTACTTGTGTTAATTGAAAGTTCATGGAGTTTTATTATTCCATATTTTATTAATAGTTTGTCATTAAAAAAGGGCATTAATCCATGTGATTGGATTTATTAATTTGATAAATTATTTCCTTTTGATTATGTTACAACATGTGGCTTATTTCACAGGATACAAAACTCCTATGTGGAGAAACGAGTGGAAGTAAGTCACTAATCATAAACCTAGGATGATGGTAAACATGTAGGGTACGTCGAGCTGACGACGTTAACAAGTGATGTTTGGGAGGCAATCTAAGAATTAGGGTAGATTTTATTTTATGATGTTTTATTCTCATGTGTCCCAAGTTATTTTTGTTATTATTATTTTATTTTCTATTATTTTTATTCCTTTTTCAATTATATTTTTACAAGGATGGATGTACCTAGTATCAAATGGATTCCCCATCGAAGTCAGAATCTGAACATGCTTTTACTAAGGAAAGTACCAAAATCCCCCCTGTCTTTCTTTTTAATCTTTATATGCTTATATTATGTACATTGAGGACAATGTACAATTTTAGGTGCAGGATAGGGGATTATGATTTTCTTAAGTTTATTATAATCTTTGTTATTAAATTTTATTAATAGATATCCTAAATTAATTGAAATCTTTTCATCAATACTTTATTTTATTATTGAATATTGATTTGAATTATTATGCAAAAGGATAATAATTACAGTAAACTTGCTTTTATAAGTCATATTGTTAGTAATAATTAAATAGTCAATTCGAATGAAAATTTCATATTATTTACACATATATAACCATTTTTTATGTGAGATTTTGAACCTAAGATCAAAATATAAAAAATTTTCAAGCTTTTTAATTCATTCATAAATGTTATCATACATAGTAAAACTTATTTTTATTGTACATATTAAGATCATATTTTGTTAAATTATAAGCATTGAAATGATAAAGGAAATTAGATATAACACTTCTTTAAGACTATTTCTTTTAAATACCTTACCATATCTTATGCTTTAGGAATAATCAAGTTGAACCTTAACCTTTTTTCATTAATTATAGCTTTGAACCTTGAAGCTTTAGGAATAATCAAGTTGAGCCTTAACCTTTTTCATTAATTATAGCTTTGAACCTTAAAGGTTATTTACATTAATTGAATGTTTGAAGCTTGAAATTTTGAAAGGTTCGATATTTCTTTAATTATAGTATATGAAGATTGCTTTAAAATGATTCAAAAAATTTGTGAGCATAAAAAAAGAAGTTAGTTTTAGGATAAATTGATTCTACTTGTATGTTAATTTGATTAATATGACATGATGATTTGGAGTATGAATGCACAAGTTGGATTAATAAAGGATGGATGTTGTAAATTTAATAAATTAGATTATGATTTGCTTGAGGATAAACAAAAGCTTAAGTGTGGGGATGTTTAATAAATGCTTATTTGACTATAATTATATACCCATATTCTATGTGTTTTGATTGTTATTTAATATTTTTATAGTATTTTTGGTACTTAATTAACTCCAAGTGTATTTATAGGTGATTATTGCCTCCATAGACAAAAAGGAGAAGAATTTGAGTGAAATAATAGCATAAAACAAAGATTTGAAGCAACTTCGACTTATACGACCGTGAATTTGCCTATATAAGTCTTTATGAACATGTAAAGTCATCATTTGATGTGTTTTTTAAGCTACACAGTCACCTACATGACCATATAAGTGACCATGTATGTCTCACAAATCCTAGTTTTCAATTTAAAATGACGTGAGCGGAGGAAAATTAAAGAGAGCAAAATTTTACAGCAGACTTAAAACCTAAAACATCTAGAGAGGTGATGATTTTGATCCAAAGATGAGGAAAACACGAAGTTAACATCAAAAGGGATCTGATAGAAGGCTAAATCAAATCCAAACTTGCAAGAAGATTCAACAAAATAGTCAGGGTTATGAACTTTTTGTTTTTTATTAATTTTTTTGCATGTTTATATTTGATTTCATTTTCTATTATGAGTAACTAAACGCTTTTTAGTGTCTAGGTGAGATGAACCTAGTTTGTGATACAATTTGTCGTAATATTTTATTCAATACAATTATTTTGATTGATTTATTATGATTCAGTTATGTGTTTTATATTTGTTCTAATATATTCAGAATATTAGTGCATAATTTGATTTCATATGTTTGAGATTAAGAAATCCTTGGTATAAATAGATCTATCATAATTGAAAGGAGTTGATTGCAAACTTAGAGATAGGTCAACATAAATCCTCTGGATTAGGGTCAGGTCTAATAGCGGAATTCATAAATCGATAATATAATCTTAGGGGTTTTAACTAGAAAGATTTATGTTAATTAACTGATGAATTAGTTGTTAATAGTCTCGAGAGAGTAATTAATATAAGATAGGAATTTCCATGGTCTAATAATCAATGAAATAATTGCATCATAAAAGGTTAATTATTTAATAATTTTTAGGGGGATTCAAAACCTAGATACTTATCTTTGATATTGATTTTGCTAAGTAATTTCCTTAGTCTTCTGGGTTCATATTGTTTCCAATTTTAGTTTGTTTGTTTAAATTTTATTTTTAATCAAAACGAAACATCCAATTTGTAAGCTAGATAATAGGATAAAGGTAATTATTAATACAAACTATCTTCGTAAGATCTACCCATTCTTGTCTATGCTAGCTACAGTTATGTCGTGCACTTGTGGTTAATTTATTATTAATATAAAGAAAAATATTGATCAAGATCCATCATCCTTTGCTTACTCAGATAAACCAGTTGTATGTGACATAACTCACTGTTATCTTTCCTTAAATATGTTGTTATAACTTCTCCTTCTATAACTATGCTTCTAATTAGTCTGTCTGTAACACCCCACTCCCACTGGACCCGAACCCGATATCGATAGTAATATCCGAATCCGTGTCCCGCGAGGGTGGTGTGCCACTTCACTTAACAATTAAAAGTCGGTATATTTTTTTTCAACCATAAACATAAAATACAGAAAATCAATAACTAAAACATTCCACTTTGCTTTATAATCATTTGATACAAACAATGAAATCAATAGAACTTTTATTAGCCACTTGGGCCCATTTCAAATTACAAAAATACAATCATTTCCAGTTTCTCAAAATTAATACAAACTGTAATATTCAATTACAAATAATACACAATTTTTGCGGAAAATACATTTAGTG
>JAOTAY010000002.1:22606318-22623428 GCA_025629805.1 Erythroxylum baracoense
TAATCTCAATCTAATCACAAATCAATTGCATTTTTTCATTATTTACCAACAATAACACATATAAACAACAAATCAACCAACAATGACACTAAAAAATCGCAAATAATAACAATAATTAAGCAAAATTTCATCACCTAAACACCCACAGTTAACACTAAAAACATGTGTTTTTTGGAGAAATAATACACCCATTAGAGAGCGTACCTTAAACGACACACTATGAGCTAGAAAACCGTCAAAAAACGGCCGAAAAATGCAAGGAAGGGTCGGACAAAAGAGTCGACGGACGGGACGAGAGAAGAAGAAGAAGAAATGGGGGGGTGGGAGGGTGTGCTGGGTCGTCTTAAAGACGATGAACCAAACTACGTCGTTTTATTTATTAACTAGTCGATATTTACAGACAGAATATACATTCTGTCGGTATTTAAATTTCCTAATTATTTCACCGCGTATGGTTGCCGCTACATTTTACAACGGAACCAAATTTTCGTCGATAAATATAATTTAATGTATATCGACGGAACACATTACGTCGGCATATAACAGAAGCTAAACCACATTTATCGACAGTACCTATTCTGTCGGTAAATACCCGAAGCTACTAAATTGAGGGAATAATTCACGTAATTATTACCGATGGTCATGGTTACGTCGTCGGTAAACTTAATATAATTTACCGACGGACAATATTCCGTCAGTGAATAGCAGAATCTAGAAGAAGTTACCGACGGAATATATGCCGTCGGTAAACTTCCGAAGCAATTAAATTACAGGAAGCATTCCCGCCATTTTTGCCAACGGTAAAGGCTATGTTGTCGCTATATGTCATCGGAGATTTTTTGCGAAATTCATTCCCTCCATTATTGTCGACGGTTATATATGTCCGTCGCTATATATAAACAGTACAACGTATTTACCGACGGATTGTTGTGTTCCGTTGATAAATAGCTACGGTTTTGTTTCCATTGAAAAATTTCCGTTGCTAATCCATTATTTTCTTATAGTGATAGTGAGAACAATAAAGAGCCTGGCATACAAGAAAATGAGGATTCTCAACAGCTACTGGAAGATTGTAAGAGAGGAGTTACTCAAGAGGAATAGTTTGAACAAGTGATAACTAGGAAAAGCAACAGGATCAGCAGGAAAGGCTCCAAAGGGAAAAAGCAATCTTATATGACTCTTATGGTCCGGAATGTTAGGGGAATAAACAACCCTTCTAAGATTAATGTTGTAAAGGATTTTGTTCTGAATGAAAAGCCTACCTTATCTTGTCTACTAGAAACCAAAATTAGAGTAGAAAATATGAATAAATTAAGTTGTTTTGGTAGCAAATGGACGTTTCTCACAAGCCTCCTCTGTCATACCTATAGAAGAATTATTATTGTTTATGATGGGGAATTTATGGAGGTGGAAGAACTGGAAACCAACAAGCAATTCATCCATACAAAACTCATCTTCAAAACAGAAAACTCTTGTACTTTAGTTACCTTTGTCTATGGTTTTTATACAACTTTTCAAAGAGCTGAGTTATGGACTTCTCTTTAAAGACTAAAAGCATCAGATAAAGGTCCATGGATAATTAGTGGGGATTTCAACTCCACTCTATACATGTTAGAGGTACAAGAGAAGTATAACTTACTCAACTAAAACTAAGACATGTTTGATTGCATACAGGATGTGGAATTAATAGATTTAAAATCCAAAGGTTATAAGCTCACTCGGTCTAACAAACAAAGCTCAAACTGATTCATTCAGAAAAAGTTAGATAGAGCCATGATGAATATGGATTAGTTAAATACTTTTTCAGAGAGTAAAGCCACTTTTTTGGACCTTGAAATTTCTGATCGTACTTCTATCAAGGTGGATAACTTGTTTAAAAAGGTTAGTATTCACCGCCCCTTTCGTATTCAACAACTTCCTGATTAATGTGGGGGGCTTTCATGAAGCTATATCTAAGGGATTGGAGTTTGAGATATATGATACTAAGCAGTTTATTTGTTTACAAAAGCTTAAGGCTATAAAACAGGAATTGAAGGTGTTAAATGTAAGAAGAGGACAAAATACCAAAAAGAAGATAGAAAAAGCAAGAAGCAATTTTTCAGTAATCCAGAAATCTCTAGCAGCTAACCTAAGTGATTGCACTCTAGCTACTAAGGAGAGGGAAACTGCTAATAGCTATATACAAATAGTGGAAAATCATTGTTCCTAAAGCAGAGGGCTAGAATTAATTGGATTAAGAATGGGGATATATATACAAAATTGTTCTTCAATGCAGTGATAGTTAGAAGAAATGTCAACAGAATTACCTCCATAAAATCCGAATCTAGGGAAACTTTATTTGGGCAAGTTGAGATTGTTAAGGAAGCTAGGAAAATTTTTCAAAATCTCATAGGAACAAAAGGTAATACTTAAAGAAATGGAGTGGATCTTAGGAAATTTGTTATAGACAAAATCCTTGAACAAGAAGCCTCTTTGCTGATTAGACCTATCACAGATCAAGAGATAAAGAAGGTGGTGTTTAACATGAATGGCTCAAAGGCCCTAGGTCCAGGTGGATTGAATAGTCTATTCTTTAAAAAAGCTTGGGATAAAGTAGGGAGATTCAATAAACATGTTATCAAAGAGTTTTGCAACAATAGAGTATTGCTTAAGGAGATTAATAAGACTTTTCTGTGTTTAGTTCCCAAGAGTTCTAACTAGCAACTTGGAGTGATTTCATACCTATCTCATGTACTAATTTTCTCTATAAGATCATGGTCAAAGTTTTGGAAAATATTCTAAAAGATGTTCTTCACTTCCTCATTAGTGAGAATCAAGGGGCATTTATAAGCAGAAGACATATTGGAGATACTATCCTTATATTGCAAGAGCTTTTGAAAGGATATACTCAAAGTAAAAGCCCTCAAAATTGTACTGTTAAAGTGGATCTATAAAAAGCTTTTGATAGTGTTAACTGGAGTTTCTTACTACAGACTATGGAAGTTATGAGATTTCCTCAAAAGTTTATCAAATGGATTCAAGAATGCATTACCTCTGCTTCTTACGAGATATCGATTAATTGAAGCCTAACAAAGATGTTTAAAGAAAAAAGAGGACTTAGGCAAGGGGATCCTCTTTCCCCTTACCTGTTCCTTACTTGCATGGAAGTTCTCACGCTTCTACTGAAACATAAAATTTCAACTGCGCCCAACTTCAGATATCATTCTCCTGAGTAAGGCCAATACTCATTCTATTTCACTACTGATGAGTACCCCACAAAGTTTTAAGGAGTTTTCTGGATTGAGTATCAAGTTTCAAAAAAGTTATTTCTTATTGTCCAAAAGTGCATCTCACCTCTCAAATTCTTTGGCACATGTTACTGGAATGACAAAGCAAGACCCTCCTTTTTTGTATTTAGGCATTCCTATCTCTTCTAGGAGACTAAGATTTTGAGAATGTCTTCCTCTAATAGAAAACATTGAAAAAAGACTGGGTTCTTAGACAAATAGAACCCTTTCCTATAGAGGTAAGCTTCAACTCTTGAAGTCTGTTATTATGTCAATGTAAATTTATTGGTGCTCTTACATATTCCTCTCTAAAGGACTGATTAAAACAGTGGAAATATTGATGAAACAGTTTCTATGGGGTAAAAGGAAAGGTAAGAAAAGAAGCTAAAGTGAATTGGAAACATATATGTCAACTAAAGGAGGCAGGCAAGTTAGGGTTGGAGTCATTTAGCAAGAGCAACAGCTTCCTAATGATAAAGAGAATTTGGAGAATCCTAAGCGAAAAAGAATCATTGTGGATAAAATGGGTTCACAACTACATAATAAAGGGAGAAAGTTTTTTGGCAATAAGAATTAAAGATAGCTACTATTGGTTCTTTAACTAAATTCTCAAGATAAAGGAAAAAGTACAGCAAAATGTCACATGTAAAATAAGTGCAGGGGATAGAATCTCTTTATGGTATGATAACTAAACTAGTCATGGGGCTCTAACTTATAATCAGTTGGTAAGGGATTTATTGGTTAGGTTCTCTAAGAAAGCCAAGCTTTAAGAGTATTAAAAATGAAAATTGATCTTTTTCCTTAAAAGTACTGAGACTATTGCCCATTCCTCAATACAGATACCATGGTGAGGAAGACATATACTTACGGAATGGATTTTCTTTGTCAAAAATTACTAACAAAAAAGAAAAGGAGCTAATGGAAGGGGCAGGTACAAGAATAGGGTGGTGTTTATTGGTTTGGTTCAAGGTTTTTAAACCAAATGCCAACTTTTTGCTCTGGCTAGCTATACTGAATAAACTCGGCACTATAGATAGAATGAAGTTCCTATCCTCTTCTAAGCATTGTATACTTGTGCAACTCAAAGGAGGAGAATAGGGATCATCTCTTTTTCAAGTGCAGTTTCTCTAAAGAGGTGTGGATTATAATTTCTAGCCTATGTTCCCCTAGCTTAAGCCACAGTTGTCTCACATATATCTTACAAGAGATAGCTTAACTGCATTCCTCTAAGCATGATAAGAAAATATTTATGGTGGTATTAGCAACCTGTCTTCAAGAAATTCGGAAAGAGAGAAACAATAGAAGGTCAGTCGAGAAATCTAGAAGACTAAGCTCTCTTTTGAACTCACAACTGCAAATATAAGAAAACAACTGATTATAAACTAGCTGGGAAAGCGTTGTAGTAAAAGATTGGCTCTCTCTTGGAGAGTATAGTTCTCTCTGATCATCCACAGTTCATGGACTTTCATCAGTGTTGGCATTATTTGGGATATAGAAAAGTGAACAGTACAAGGGTCTATCCATGTATTAGGTATACTTCCTAAGCAACTCTAGTAGATTGGTCTATACATGTATTAGGTATACTTCCTAAGCAACTCTAGCAAATTTTCGCAATAATCAACTCAAGAAGGGACTAAACTAAGATATTAGAAGGTAACAAACTCACTTGCAGAGAAGGAAGCATCTCGGTGCACCTCTTTTAGTCCCCTGGTATTCAAGGTGAAGTTAGTAACTCTAAGGAAATTTACAGTAAATCCATAGAATATTGATCTCTTGCCTGGGCTGAAGGAGCTTCTTCTCGCCTAGAGCTAGAACGATACCTTTGCATCGTCATAGACGCCCCGTAGCCTTTAGAGAAACCAACCATAAGTAGGTAATCTTTTGAAGATGTGATAAAAGGTCGGGTTTGGTTTACCCTAGTTACATATACGATGTGGCCTTAACAGTCTCAATTAGCCAAACATCTTCATTTTCTTGTGTATTGTATTGTTTAAACTATGTCATTTTTTAATTTCTCATAGGAGAGTCCCTCTCTATTGTTGTATAACAAACATTACTTTCCTCTTCAATTAATTTTTTAAATTCTCAAAAAAACTTCAAGAATGTCAAAGTAGTTTTAACTAACCTTTCCGTGCATGATTTTTTTTATATAATTTAACCATTTCATCATACAATATTCTGACTAGACATAGAGTATGAAATTAATATCTACTTTATTTAAGTCCAATCATGTTAGTTCTCTACTATTAATTCACCTTAGCCAAGAATTTTTCAAATCAATACTAAACAAAAATAATTAAATATTCCCCCTTAATTACTTTAGGGTGATGAATCATATATTGATCACTCAGATACCTTCATATAGTTTATGTTGTATCTAATAACTACTTTTATTGAGTTATCATTGACTAAAATATATTATATGTATTATCAAAACATAGTAATCTCTATATAAGATACTTTAGATGTCTCAAGTCAAATGATCACTTAGACAATCGTCACAATGAGAATTTCTATAAACCTATAGGTAATGCTCCAAATGAAACTCTTATGTTTGATTAGTTAAATGAACATATACTAAGTTTGATTACTGGGGAAAGCAGATACGAATTAAGTTTCGTTTGTGTCAAGTTCATCCTCTCTTTTTTTGGGTCCTTTGATAAAGTGTTAACTCGCATGCTCGGAGATACAAAAATTATTGTCTCTGTCATCCAGAGATTGAAGACAAAAAGTCGAGGGACAACAACCAAACAGGTACAGATGATAGGATTTGTTTGTTTTGTGATTTGTCCCCACTAACGGGGACAGGAACCAAACGTTGCGTTATAGTCCCCAGCTTCGGTGTCCACTCTTGTGCAATAATTGAAGGGCAAGAGCGAAAATTGTAGGTGAAGAGATAAGATGAGAATGCCACTAACTAAGCAATCAGTTAAGAGGGAGGAATCATGAAAGTCTTTTTATTATTTGGTGTTGGATTCAGGGAAAGACGTATTGTTTGCTTAACATAATGAAGTGTTGGATTTTTCTCTAAGATTATGGATGGTGGCAGATTTTATAATTTCAAAAGCATTTTTCTTCACCTTCTTTCGTTAATCTATTATTCTTATATATTAAGCTTCTACACTTTTTCTAAACGACGGAGATTTAGACTGGTATGTGTAAAATAAATGTCTAATTCGTCTCTGCTAAATTAATCTTAATTGGGATAACAGTAGGCTGATGATAGTGATGAGTAATCATTGTAGAATTGCTTCTTTTTGGCATATTATGTTTGTTCTTTTTGGTAATTAGATGAATTAAAGTTTTGGTTGGATGGACGACTTTATTCTTATATTTTTCTCCCTAAATTCAGATTTAGTAATATGTCTTATTATCCGTCAGACCAAAAAGGATGGACTCAATTGATGAAAATATCTCAATAAATGGAGGTTTGAAGTATGAACAATTATAAGAACCAAATTACACGACAGAAAAAGACTACGAAAGCACAATTGGAATACTAAATATATTGTTTTGCGAATTAGGGAATGGAACTATTTCAATCTGGTACATCCATGCAAGTCTAGAATAAGCTATATTCATGACACGGCATTTTATGCATAAGAGAGCAGACAAGGAGATCGAAATAACAAAGAGTGAAGTGGCAATCTTGTCAACGATATGCATCCCACACAAGAACATGGGGCCTCAAGTGTTGGTTATTTAGGTACTATTTGAAAGAACTGTTACTCAATTGAATTGATTTGTACTTCTATTACAATATAATAACAATCATCGAGAGGAGCATGCTGACGTATATTAATAACTGACATTGCACAATGTTTACTAAAGATTTAACAGAATCTGTGCTAATATTTTGAAAGGAAAAAACACCTAATACTCCTCCTTATACAAGGCTTGTTCTTCATGCTCTAAATCTGCAAAACCAACTACTCTTTCCACCACATATCTCGCGGTTTCGGCATGGAAGCTACGGAAAAGAAAATTCGACTGAGGTCCTTGTGAGTGGATTTCTATCAACTCTTTCTTTTGTAAAAGGTGTATTTCTTTCTTTAACAGCTAGGTGTAAACATTTCAATCTGGCAGGGACAGGTCATGTCTCACCATGTCGGCTTTACCAACTTCTTCTGATATGCCAGAAGCTGATGATGACATTTCCAAGCCAGACAAAAAGGGTGGCAGCAATATTAATAATGGCCTCAAAGTACATATCTTCATCTAAAATATGAATGCCCATAAACTTAAATATTATATAATGACTGGCAAGAAAGAAACTCACCAGATATCCATGGATGAAATTGCATGTTTTTAGTCCCGCCAAAGTGTCATGCTCATCTAAAAGTTGCAACTTATCTTTTGATTCCTCGATTGCACTGGGCATACAAATTGGACTACTTGTGGAGGCTGAAGGATTCGATTTGGCGTTCAACTCTTTCACCAAGTGTATTTCAACTTCGTTGGCTTGCAAAGCAGTTTGGAGAGCAACATACTGAATAAAAACGGGGAATTGAAAACCAATTCTACTAGTGGAAAAACAAACCACATAAAACAATTTATTGTTTATAGAGAACATATTCTACAACTGAAGAAGAATAACCTGGCACAGCTGCTTGACAGACAAAGTTGGCCTGCAGGAAAGATATGGCCTTCGCAAACTGGGTATACTTTTTTCGTCAAGAGAAACAAGCATGAGGTGGATATCCAACTGAAATTAAAAGAAACAAGTCACGATTTGAAAGCATTCATGGGAGAATTCGGAAGCAATAATTTTATTATTCTCTACTCATACAGGTGCGCCGAAGTGCCTATGACTTAAATGGACTACCTTTTGACCCATTTTCTAGCCACACTTCAGCATTCACACTGCCATAATGAACAGCAGAAAGCAGCACCGATAAATGTAATTTTACCTCATCATCATTCTCCTCCAAGTTCCGGAGGTAATCTGCCAACTTGGACAGGCGGCTATTTCTAGCATTTTTTCCATTGCAGCATTTGCACCGCCATATCGTGTATGACTCCGAATACCACCCTTGCCCCATGCAAGCCTTTCAGAGGAGCCAACAAGTGCAGCAGATGCTCCCATTGATTCCTTATTGATTTCTGAATCATTGTCATCACCCCCTCCATCGGCACTAGCACCTGCTGATCTCCCCCCAGCCCATCTCCTGGATCTTTTTGGTTTAACCTCAGTACTATGCTCGTCAGCAGATGATGAATCTTTGCCTCCATCCTCATTTGCATCCTCATTTTCATCAGATTCCTGAAGTTCAGGAGTTCGATAATTTCTCCTCCCTCTTGCGTGGGTGTCTCGATACCGACCTTGTGTTCTCCTTGCAAATGCAGCTGCTGTGGCTCTAGTTGTCTTTTTTCGACCAAGGGCTTCAGCTTGTCGACGAATAGTCTGGGCAATGGAATCTTGAATCTGTCCAATTCACTAAACAATTTCAGAATACAATAACAAAGCTGCCCCATTTTTTTCCACAACCTTGTGTTTCATTGAGAGGGAATGTCAAAAATATCCTCCTCCACTTGGGATCAAATACTGGTGGAGCCTTTTGACATGGAACAAAAAAGCAACTAAAAAAAAAGAAAAGTGCAGTACTGACATGGTTTGGAACTGATAAAGAGCTAGAACATGTTTGAACATTTGTTATTCCTACAGTTTGATGGATATCTGTCTCAACAAATAAAACAATGCTGACAAGTAAAGACAACTAGACCTTTCAATTGTGTTGTTTTCGTTGATGCAACATTTTATTCATTCTGAACTCCAAAAAGACAACCAAACTGCAATAGTTTACCTGCTTATTGCGAGCCTTTTCCTCTTCATGAAATGCCAACTCCTAACACAGATATTTCAAAATTAACAACTGAATTCCAGGTTTCTAATAGAGGAATCATATTTCTATTCAAGATGCAACAATTCAGCAGAATGATACCTCTTCCTCATATTTGTCAATATCTGGATACAAAGCAGAAATTAGTGCATCATAGTTTGGGTCATCTCTCAAAGAACGGCGACTGGCACAATGGGTGCGGCATGCAGGACATTCATTATTCCTGCAATAAATTTCAATATACAGAGGTAAGGATTTTAAGATCTGTCCATCTTTTAACGAAGGGGCAATAAGATGTCATAAGGAAACATCCAAACTTTAAATCGAATCAATTATGTTTCAAAATTTACCCAAGGCGCATAGATTTGTCAATGCATTCCCTGCAGAAGCGATGTAGACATTCCATCACAGTCCTTGTTTTCCGAATTATTCCTAGACATTAAAAAGGAAATCAAATACTTCATCCAGAACAGTAGTTTTGACTTTATAGAGAAGGCAATATCACTTTGTATAATGACACTGGACAAATTTCAAGCTTCCCTATCCACAACAGCCCATTCATATTGTTAATAAGAAACATGCAAAACATAAATTTACTCCTGATTTCATCTGTAGCATCTCAATTTTAATTTTAGTGGATGTAATGAATTCAACCAGGAGAACATGAATTTTCTTCATTCATTAATGTATAACTTATAACGATCTTGAAAAAATTATGAATATAACAGAAAAGAAGATTAAAAAAAACTGATACAAGCTGAGATATGGTATAAGTTCAAAGTACTTGTCAAATTTCAGAAGATACATCAAAAATCTGCTCTGAGTTTTACATATTTTAGCCTATAAAGTTGAATTACGTGCTTTATCACATATGATTTGGATAAAATAATCACAGTCTAAATTTCCAATAGCAACATCAGGTAGCAACTATTTTTGGACTTCAAAGTTTTGCACTTTGCCGTCCTTGTTCATTTAATAATTGATTAAAACCAGTTACATGCTATATCATTGAAACTGTTGATCAGAAAATAAATTGATGTAGGATAGTTACGGGAATGTGATAATCATAGGCGTCCAAAATTCAAAAAGGATGTCTTTGCGAGAGTTGAAGGAAATATTGGTAAACTTGAACGTTAACACCACCCTATCTGCAAATTAACCTAGTACGAGTGGCAAATTCACTGCAAATCCTTGCTTGGCTGATGACAACTTTAAGACTGTGAAAAACTGTAAGGTTCCCAGACAAATTAATCTAGAAAGATTTAGGACCACAAAGGGATATCAGGATCAGTTATACCCAGTTTCCCACCACTAGGAGTAGCAACTGGCCCAGGCACCCTAAGGACCAAGCCCAAGCCTGAATCCGAAATTTACAAATCTGATTCCCATCAATTTTGGGTCAGACCGGCCCGATTTCCCATAATTGGTTGGGCCTGACAAAGTTTGTCAAGCCCAAGCCTAACCAAACTGGCTTGACTCATCGACAATGGGCTAGGGTCGAGTTTTTTTGCCATGCCCACCAACCACTGTTAGTTTTATACCTCAGCAGAATAAGATGATGGAAACAACTAAGACGACACACCCTTTTCAGGAGTGGAAATCAGTACTTCCTTTATGATAAGGAAAATATTACAAAAATAAAGGAAAATTTTTAGCTTGGGCAACTACTAGCAAAAAACTATCTTTCAAAAGTGACATCCTAAACAAAAAGCAGGAAGCAACTAAGTGGACTTTCAGCTGAATGCTGGAAATTCATTGAATAACTTCTTAAACCAATACTTGAAAGTCACACAGTTGAATCCTAGTTACGACAACAAGAAGGATGTTCTCGCATGCAAACAACATCAACAGTTAAGATCCCAGAATGATGCAAGTCCCATGCCTAGGTCCAGCCTTGGAAATTTACTTGTAAGTGACCAAAATGAATATAGAATGTAATTAATCCAAATGGACCAAATTATTTATGAGAATAAGTCTCAGCTTAAAGCAATAGGAACAATAGGAAGGAAAGGAAAGTTTATTAATAAAAGTAATCTGAAAACAGTTCTGAAGTTGTAGAACTAGAAAGACGATGATAAGAATCTGTTTGACAAAAACCCAGTGCAAGCCAGTTACCAATTCAAGTTGCAGAAAATTACAGTAACTGAAATCATTAGTTCTAATTTTAGCTACCCAGAGAGTATAAGAGGCTCCCATACCGAGGCAGATTGGGCATTGCACTTCCCTGCGTATTTCAGACAATTTTACCATGACAAACCTGCAAACAAGCATGAAATTTTCTTTTTCAGTTTACACTATATTATATGGTCAACAATTAACTTAGCTAAATCAACTCTGCAACCTTCGTTTTTAGTTCCAATGTGCAAAACATTTTTTCCAACTCACCACAGTTGTTTTTAAGTAAAAAAAGGAACCTAAATGATGAAAGTAGTTGCTTAGTTGCACATGTTGCAAAAATATCACAATGAAACGTGTCCTCCAACTTATAGAACAAAATGACAAAGTCCTCAAACATAAAACCATGTTCAAGCATCTTCCACAAATACTCATATGCTACATTATAGAACAGAACAATAAATGAGAAATTAAGGCACCATGTTCTTGCTTCATTGCAAACCCAACTGACAATGTTTTGTATTTATACAAAATCAAAATTCAAACAGTAACTTGAGAATAGAGAAAAGGTGAAAAACAATTATGATCGTTTCTTGGTACATTCTTATCTGAAATACTAAATAACACGAAGCACTGAATGCTCAGACACAAGAAACCATCAGTAGTTACAGTAAAAGCTCAAGTGAAAAATGGTAGCAAGCATTAGAACAGTAACTTTGCTGAACAGTAAACCTATATATTAGATATAAAACGAGATATTACATCAATAAATTGAAAGTTTAATCAAAGGATTTTCTCGAGGGAAAATGACTGCAACATCAACTACAATGTTAAACCCTTAGATGAACAATGTCCTAAAAGATCAGGGCATTGCACATGGAAGTAGGTATTTAGTGAAACTATGATGTAATTGTACTTTTGTCCACAGATCTAACTGAAGAACTCATAGGAACAAATCCATACAACTCATCAAGCAGAATTGCATATCGTGTAAGAAAACATAAGAATTACATGAAGTGCAAAAGGAAAAGGTATACGTGGTTGTTGTTCCAAAGGGGAATCAATAACATTTTATGGTATCATGATCTAAAACTTAAAACCATTTCGTTCTAAAAGCAAGCTGAATTTACCAACATAATGATGCATCAAAATGAGAAAGTGCTTGGCATATATGTCAGAAAGAGAGAAAAGCCGGTTCAGAGTTCCTTATAGACAAAAGTATGAGGTGACATGCAGTGACCAGAAAATGTCTGGTCCACAGGCCCTAACAAAAATAGCATTGGTACTATCTGAAACTCAGGTTAAAATTGGTTGTGGCATTATGAAGGTTAAACCAGAATCTTAAAATTCAAGGATTCATATTGACAAGGAACTAAAGACATTCTTACGTTACATCAGCATAAGATTTATCCACATAATTATCAAATATTTTTTCTGACAGAGATTATGCCTTATAAAATCATTACAATACTATGAAATGCATAACTAATCAATAATAACTCTTCTGAACCACTCAAATTCAACTTTTAGAAGACATCCAAACCACATACCTTATACGTGGAGAACAAATTACTCATGAGTGCAGCATGATTTCCAGTTTTCACAAGAAATGCTGTTCCGCTTGAAACGGATATAACAGATTGCAAAGTATACAGCAGCTCAATTCTGATCAGAATAGTAATTTATACTGCACAAGTCCCAACGATAGCCACATTGTTCAATAAGATGCAAGTATAAGATTTGCATAAGCCAACCTAAATGATGGACTCTTTGTTTATCTTTTAATATTCTGACTTCACAATATGCATTCTTAAATTTCTTTTTGGTAGCCTAAAGTGCTCCACCAACATTTGAACCATGAAGAAGGAGGTTTGAAGCTTCTTCGTGGACAAAGCCTAGGGGCTCAGAGGTTATTTTCAATTTACTATTTTCTAAAAGTACGTTACGAGTAGACACCTGGAAAAGAACTACAGTTCAGATGATGCTGAGACAAAAAGAACATATCAATGGACCAACATTGTAGTTGCAACCAACAATTTACAAGGAAATAAGAAAGGGGTCAAGAATACAAATAGAACCAAAAGAAATCAATTCTTTTAACCCCTAGTTAAACGAAAAAGAACATAGCGAACACTTCAGCAGTGAAGAAGTCTTTTGGTCAAAAATTAACTGGCACCAATTCAGTTGGCCTGGGAACTGAAAAGACAATCTGCAAGCATGAAGCTAAATTTCTAACGAAAAGCTTCCATTAGATGCAATCTGGAAGAGTTTGTGACCTCAGAAAAATCCATGCTTTACATTCCCATGGAAACTGACGAAACAAAGGTAAATTAAGCAATTCCGCCATCATGCATCTATGTAGCCAATCCCAGTACGACGCTCTAGTTATCCAACCGTTAACCAACCACAAACGGTAAAATAAGAAAACGGACTTTCATGCAAAAACAATAATTCAGGACATAATCATCACGCTCATGAATAACCACCGTCACCGAACTGCACCTACCCTTACCGAAGAGAAAAGCAGCAATCAGCAGGAAAATAGCACAATGAAGTTAGATATGCATCTCAGACTAACAAGTGAAATCTACCATAGCCACCCACCAAGTAAAAGCTTAAAAAACCAACGATAACAGGATAGCCACTGCGAGAAAAACCAAAACTCGAAACTAGATAGCAAGTCCCCTTTATAAAATAATAAAACGTGGAAATCCAAGCAAGTAAAGCATGCAGATCCCAAATCAAACCACGCATCAAGTGGCAAACTTAGCAAGTAACGCGAGGGGATCCAAAGCAGAACGTACTCTTGCTTGTCCTCTTCGGTACTTGACTCTGGGCTTCGATCAGATTCTGAAAAAACAAACAGAAAAGCAGCCACCATTAAGCTAAAGCTCAATTCCAATTGCTCAAAGAAACAAAAATGGCGTCATCGTTGTAGTATGTCCAACGCAGCGATTCCACGACGCACGTACCGTCATCACCATGATGATGATGAAGAGGGCCCTGATGCTGTTCGTTGTTTTCTTCCTCATGGTTGTTACTATGCTCTTGCTCCAGAAGATCGTCGTCTTCTTTTTGAAGCGGGGTCGTTTCGAAGGAACGCTTCTGGGCTGGCATTTTCTTTAGCTTCTCTGCTCAAAAAACCCAACAACAAAAGGAGGTTCAAGAGGTGTTACAGTAAGCTCAGAGAAGACAATGGGCTGTGAATATGGATTGTAAAGAGGAGAGAAGAGAGAAAGGGCGGGGGGGTGAGGGAGGGAGTGAGGGAGCTATTGGGAGGTGGTCGAGTACCGCTTGACCATTCTGCGCTTTAGCGAAAGGGGAGAGAGAGAGAGGGAGGGTCTCAGGAAAGGCGGATTGGTAGAGGGTCGTGTATAGTAATTGTGTATATATTTTATTTAATAATACTGTCTTTTGTGTAAAAGAAAATATGTTTATTATATACATTCAACATGTATGTAACTATGTATGCAATATTGCAATGTAGTATAGGGAAAACAGGGTGTGAGCCACATTTCGGTAGATCTCGCATTAGGGTCTTGACATTATAACAATGGTATTAATACCTGTCGATTTTAGTATTGAACTGAGTTTTAGTACAATATTATATTGATAAATATCGGGTATTATTTTAGATATTTTTTAAATTTATAAAATAATTTTTAAAATTTTAAAATAATTCATTAATTTATTGTACTATATACTTTATAATTTTATGTCAATCATGTCCCTAAAAATTATAATAATACAAATTTAAAATTACAACAATTTATTTATTTTTATTTACATTAATGTTCAAATATTTTATATATAAAGAATGATCACAATTAATATAAAAAATAATCAATTTCAATATTTTATTAAAATGATAATAAAATCTTATTAAATAAAGTTAAATTATATCACTGTTGTCTTTAATACTTTGTTACTATAGTTATAATTTATTTATTTTGGTTCTCAAACATTACGAAAGTATTTGATATTTGAGTTATTTCTTGAATTTTATCAAAGTTAAAACTTTAATATTGAATAACTACTTAACAAATATTGTGAACCAAAATATTAGATTTGTTCTTATTTATTTATAATCTGAATTATACTTATTATATTTAAATAAATGTAAAAAGAGATTCATCCCCCGAGTTCATGAATTTTGTTAATTAAAACCCTATTTAGTTACAAGATCTAATAAAATGTACCTGTGTTTTGTGAAATTTTTATAATACTATAATTTTCTGTTAAATATTGTTAAGCTGATAATTATTGGATACGTAGCAATATCACATTAAAATAATAGGATCCATTTTAATAATAAAGTAAAAAACTTAGGGAGTGGTTGGTTCGTATGAAAAAATGGTAATAGGAATGAGAATTAATATAGTAAAGAATGAGAATGGATATTATCATTATAATTATGATGGTTGATTACGAGAAATAAATGATTACCATTACTATTAATAGTGGTTGATTTTTAAAAAATATTAAAAATAAAATTTATTTTTTAATTAATTATAATGTAATTAATTAATTAATTATAATATTTTAATTAATTTATTATATTTTAATTAATTAGTTAATTATAATATTTTAATTAATAAATAAATATATTTTAATTAATTATATTGCGATTAATTAATAATAATAATATTTTAATTAATTATATTGTAATTAATTAATTAATTACACTATTTTAATTAACAAATAATTATATTTTAATTAGCTATATGTTAATTTAGTAATTATATTTTAATTAATGATAATGTAATTAATTATTATTATTTAATTATATTCCAATTAATTATAATGTAATTAATAGTTAATAATAATATTTAAATTAATTACATTGTAATTAATTATATTGTAATTAATTAACTGTATTTAATTAATTAGTATTGAATTTCATTCCTCTACTAAATGGAGGATATAGAGGATTCCCCAAAAGTGGGATATCAAACTATTACTCTTATAATGATAATCAACAATTAATCACTCACTTTTCATTCCTTGCCTATTAACTAATTTCTAAACTCATCAACCAAACACCTTCTTAAAGATGTTAATTATAACTTAATATAATTTTTGACTTAGATTGATCAAGCAATAGGTTAGTCATAGGCTAAAAGTCCGACTCATGACTCAACTAAAATTTCAAAAATAACATCAATTTTCACTTTTTTTAAATATAAAATAGGCCAAATTAATTAGTTGGCCTGTGATCGAATCGGCCGAGTCAGGAGCCACGATCGATTCCCCTAAAAAACTATTAGCTTAAAAGTCAAAACCCACCTGCTTAATTAAACATTTTTTTCATTTTAGTTCCTCTCTTTACCCATTGTTTCTACACCCATTATTTCCTCACACCTATCTTTAAAACCTTAGTTTTCTGGACTACGCAAAACCCACATGCTCACTTCCTATCCTTACCCATTTTTTTCTACACTCTTATTTTCTCAAACTCATTTTCAAAACTTTTTTTCTGGACTACGCATAGTGCAACACTAGGTGTTGTCTAATGGGGGTGATAGTTGTGGGTGTTGTTAACAAAGATTTCAGAGTAACAAAGAAAGAGTTGAACCAAGGCACAAGGGGGAGGCAGGTGGTTCTTACAGCAGAAGGGCTTCGTGGTGGTCTGTTCTGGTTCCGAGAAGTCATGGGTGTCACCTCTCCTCCACAGCAACTTAGAGTCGGCTATGTTTCGTTTTGGGGTTGAGGGACGGAAGGAGATGGAACGTAACACGTTTCCATCATTTGGTTGAAGGTTTCATAATGGAATGGAATGTAATGAGATGGAAGCGGAGGGTTTGTTGTTACATTCCATTCCATCCTAAACAGTGAAAATAAGAAACTTCCGATTCGGAGGGTTTAGGATGGAACGTAACCTAATAAATG
>JAOTAY010000002.1:22646397-22667853 GCA_025629805.1 Erythroxylum baracoense
AAAATATATTATTAGTTATATAAATTTAAAATTATAAATAATAAAATATTAAATTAAAATAAGAAAATATAAATAAATAGTAAATAAAATATTTCATAAAAATATATTATTAGTCATATAAATTGAAAATGATAAATAATAAAAATATATTATTAGTCATATAAATTCAAATTATAAATAAAAATATTAAATTAAAAAAAGAAAATATAAATAAAATAAATTTAGTAAATTAAATATTTCATAAAAATATATTGTTGGTCATATAAATTCAAATTATAAATATTATAATATTAAATTAAAATAAGAAAATAAAAATAAAATAAATTTAGTAAATAAAATATTTCATAAAATATATTATTAGACATATAAATATATTATTAGTCATATAAATTCAAATTATAAATATTAAGATATTAAATTAAAAGAAGAAAATATAAATAAAATAAATTTAGTAAATTAAATATTTCACCATACTTAGATACTATTGCTTTATATTAGTTGAGGGTATAATCAGAAGGTTATTAATAAAAAGTAGAATTTTTATCATAAAAGTACTTTCTTACCGTAATCCTCTTTCTACTTATCGATTTCTGCGGTGACACCACACTTTCCTCGAACCTCCGATTGTTCTCCCGTAGATCCAAATATGTGACTTCATTTGAAAATTACGGTGGATAAACACTTATCCCCACCGCACTGCAGATCATAGGTTTATGTTAACATTAAATGCTGATATAAATGTATATTTTGGTAAAAGGAAAATTAATGAGATTGCATAGTATTTGACACAAATTTTATTTATATACTAGTTTTTGTATTTAAAATTGATTTCATGGATTCTTATTAAGGCCTTTCTCCGTCATGTTTCTTATATTTCTTAAAACAAATAGAATATGTTTACCGAAAACAATGTCAAGAGGATAGACTATCCCAAACAAGTTTATTTACTTAGAAATATCAATTTTGATACGGTTCAATTTAATATTTAGTAGGATTAATTGAGTCACGAGCTAAAATTATTTGACCTGACCGGAACATAAAAAATGACGTTATTTAATTAAGCCAGGCCGAGTGTCCAGCGGCCCATTGACATCCCCGGTAATTGACTTGCAGTGAAACATATTTGGTTTTGCTAGAAACGGTGTATAAATCTGTGGATAAACCAGTAAAATCTCGAGCGTAAATCTATTCCGCTGCCAGAGTCTTAACTCATAGTGTCATCATTGTCGTCACTGCAGCTTGCCATCCGGACAATGCAAAACCAAATTCCTTTCCATTTCAATCCAAAACCCGAACTGACCATCCCAAAATCATAAAAATCGCAAACTTACTCCTCGTTTTCTTCCTATCTCATGGGGTTGCCGGAAACTGTCGATTTTGGCCGCAATTTCGCGGTCATGGTCAGAGTCCACGGCCCTGTATGACCCCTCTATCTGTTTACGCTTTCAATAGCCTATTATCATCCGAGCGCTGATTACATTCTGGTAATATTGTGTTTTTCTGTGTCTTTAACAGGACCCGAAGGGACTGAAGATGCGGAAACATGCGTTTCATCTATACAAGTGAGCAAGTTTATGTTCTAATTTGAATTTTTGATTCTTTGTTTCGGCCTCTTCTTTGGGTTTATGCTTTGCCGTGTGTAGTTCGGGAAAGACAACACTTTCAGCGTCTGGGATGCTTTTGTCTGACAACCTTTATGATGCTAGCGTGGCGAATCGGGTTTTGGAAGGCAACGGCCAGGTTCTGTCGTTGGTGCTGACTGTTGCTTCTGTTGTTGAGCCGTTTCTGTTACGTCAGCATAGAGATGGCACTGCTCAGGTTCCAGTATCTCACTATTTTGATATGCTTCATTGCATTTCTTCTTCTTCTTCTTCATGTCGGTGATGGAGTTCTTGACGGATTTGTTGGTGATAAGGAGCTATTGTTTGCTTCAGGGCCGGCCTCAGTTGATTACCGGTGCTCAGATTGATGTTATGTTAGAGGTGCGAGCTGATTACAGGCAATTGTGTATTTTGTAATGATTATTTGATTGGTTTCCTAGGTTCAAGATTATGGCATTCTTAAACTTTTTGTTCTGGTCATCAGGGAAGGCTAAGGCTGGAAAAGGATATTGAGAGGGATATAAACAAACAGGCTTCTTTTTGGCTGACTGCTCAACTTATAAAACTGGTAGGCCTTACATTCTCTAGTTAGCTATCAAACTATTATGAATAGTAGTGAGAATTGCATTACAATTTCATACCTGCAGCTCTAGCATTTGCCTTATAATCTCAACTGAAATTAGCTTTACTACTAAAGTATTGTGCTAAGCACCATATTATGGTGTTTGACTTGATCATATGAACGTCTTAAATCATTATATTTAGGATGTTTGTAGTGTCATGAATCTGAAACTGCTTGATGACACGTAATATGATGGATCTGGAAAATTATCATACCCTGGTGGAAACTGGAGACTGCAGTTGATATGGATATGGAATGATTATGACATGTCGATTTCCTTTCTTCGTAGTTTAATAGAAAAGAAAATTTGAAATATGCTTTCTTTTGGCGTTCATGGTGATTTTGGGCCTAGTATAATCCCCTTCTCTTATGAAGCTACCAAGGTTTGAACCTTGGTGGACGATGAGATGCTCTTATCTCTTTACCACCTAAGCTAAGCCATAAACATATGGCAACTCGTTACTGATTGCTTGATGTCCTGTGAAGGTTGATGTTGCTGCATCGTCCAGTTCTCTCCAATCACTTCTTGAAGGTTCTTCAGGCCCTCTGGATCGTGGATGGGAGTTTGGTTGGTCTATGGGAACAAATGATGGTGGTCCTCAAGCTTTTAAGGATGCATTGAAGATACAGGTTACTGAAGCGCAATGGATACTCTTTTATCTCTAGTATATTTGTCTCCTGCTGTTGATAGTGTTCAGAACTTATACGATAATGCTGTTCAATGTCGTAGAAATCTATTTTTTGACTTTTAGGAAAAGGACAGCAATTCATTGTTCAAACAACAATCTAGAGTCCATCTTAATTCTGAGGCAAATTAGAGTGACATCTGATTTTTTAATCTTGCAAACATTATCATCTTTTAGGATTATTACTCATTTCTTTATTCAAGGCTTCTGAGTGCTGCTTATTAACAGGCATATGCTCTGCATCATCTTTTCTATTTTTGACCACAAATGATCTGGATGTTTTCTTTACAAACTTATTGTTCTAATGGAATGAAATATTTCACATATAACATTTGTGAACTGCCTCAAATACCACTATTGAATTGAAGTACTATTGACGATTACGTACATCAAAAAGCTTTTATAACAAAATAACCTATAGGGTTTTTGATGTGATGTGCACACATCATAAACATATATTTGTGCTTCTATATATTTTGCAGTTATATCTTACAATTAAAGGCTTGGATAATAATTAGAGCAATTTTAAAAAGTTCTTTTAGTTGTTCTCCTTATTGAATCTTTTCCAAATAGAGCATGATATACTAAAGATAAGCAGAAGTAATCTTTCAGGGTGAGCAATACAATTCTTCATTCATTGGGGCTGATAGGCACCTGGTAGGGCAAGAATCTGATGATTCAAATCTTATGCGAAAGTTAGCTACAAGAATTGCCATTTTTGGAGTTTGCATAGATTTAAAGGTAAGGTAAAGTACATTCATGCTGTTGTACTTTATTTCCATTTTCATGTAGTTCATCAGGAAAGCTAATGCTTTGGCAAGTTTTACATTCTTCATATGCATACTGTAGTTGTTATTATTATCCTTTAGGATCTGCCAAGCATTGCTGTATCACGTTTAAATTCAAGAGGAGATTCTCTTTTAGCAGTGGGTTCTCCTTTTGGTGTCCTCTCACCAGTACACTTCTTTAACAGGTACTTTTTCTTTATTTATTTCCATAGTTTCTTGAACTTCTTTTTCAATTTTTATGAGATTGCATTATAAGGGATCTCTTGCCTGAGGATATGGTAATGTGATCACATGCCGTCATCTTGAAGACTTTATTGGCAACTGCTATTGTTGCTCTTATCATTTGTTTTAATTTATTGGATTTGTTTATCATGAAGGAGCCAAGTGGTTAAGCCCTTCATTGCAAGAATGCTGAACTTGATATTGATCCTGATAGTAATGACAAGTAGCTTGTTGGCGATTTATGTTAGTCATCCAACTATTAGAATAGAAATGTGAAAGTTTGCCTGTATTATATGCTCATTGAATTATTGAAGAACAAAATTTTAAGATCTTCCTATTGTTACCCTGCAGTTATTCCCAGCATTGTAGTGGGTTTATGTTTCTTCTATCTTTTCCATTTGAATCAGCATATCTGTAGGATCCATTACCAATTGTCAGCCACCTAGTTCATCCAACATCTCATTGCTGATGTCTGATATTCGGTGTCTACCAGGTATGACATTTTGTTGCAGGATCATATGGTTGTGTTGATGCTATGAAAATTCTTATTCTGTCTGGAAACTGAACATTTCAGGGATGGAAGGTGGTCCTGTGTTTAACATACATGCACATCTCATTGGCATCTTAACTAGACCATTGAGGCAAAAGAGTAGTGGTGCTGAAGTTCAGGTACCTTTGAATCTATTTTTGAATCAGAAACCATCCTTTGGATAACAGATCATACAAAATTTTAGCATTGGTTAACAGCTGGTGATTCCGTGGGAAGCCATTGCAACTGCTTGCAGTGACTTACTGCTGAAGGTGCCTCAAATTGCAGAAAAAGGGATCAATTTTAACAAGGAAAACTTAAATGCTGTAGGAAATGCAGACATTCATGAGTCAGAAGGGCCTTTTAACTTTAATTCCCATTGCCTTCCACCACTATCACTTGAGAAGGCAATGGCTTCTATCTGCCTTATTACTGTTGATGAAGGTGTCTGGGCATCTGGTGTTCTGCTCAATGATCAAGGCCTCATACTTACAAATGCTCACTTATTAGAACCATGGAGATTTGGAAAAGCAACTGCAAGTGGTGGAATAGATGATATAAAATCAGAGTCCCATTTATTTGAGCCTGAAACTTCAACATGTCGAACATGCACTGAATTTGAAAAATTTGAAGAGAGTCAAGGAACATCCTTAAAGACGTTGGATTTCATGGCTGCTTCTATGTCTAGAGAGAGCAAGGGATACAAATTAAGTTTTCCAAACAGAGGCCACAGAAGTTTACGAGTTCGCTTGGATCATGCCAAATCTTGGATTTGGTGTGATGCGAAAGTAGTATATGTTTCTAAGGGTCCTTTGGATGTTGCGCTATTGCAACTTAAAAGTACTCCTAGTCAACTTTACCCTATCAATGTGGATTACACATTCCCACATTTGGGATCAAAGGCATATGTTGTTGGACATGGACTTTTTGGTCCAAGATGCGGTAATCTCCATGCTTAGTTAGATTGGCCAAAATGTTGAAAAGGACTGTTTTCAATCATTTATCTTTTATACTTGATTTACTAATTTTATTTTTTAGGACTTAAGTTTAGCTTGAGCATTGCACATAGTTTAGCTTAAGCATTGCATGGATATCTAATTGAGTGTCATTTCAAATAATTGTTGGACTCACATCCTTTAAGATGAAGGCAAACCTTGAACGTCAACTGTATTGGTGTCGTTGAACATGTCTTTATTGAATCATGTGATCTACTATTACCTGAATATGCACATGGCTGCATAGATAAATGAAACGTTTACGATGTTGCAGTGAGACTAACGTGGATAGCTAAAATATGTTGAGGGCCTTAGTGTTTTTAAGCGATTTCATATCAACGTGGCTATACTTTTTGTTATTCTTGCAAAGCTTTTCTTTGTTAAGATATGGGAATTAGCTTTTTGAAATTTTAGTCATGTTTTACATGTATCCATGTTTTTTGGTGTATGCCCCACCGTATGTCAGCCAGGGATGTATGTGATAATCTTCTACCACTATTTCTTTTTTCATTTGTAGATGCATTCCTGGATTCTTTCTGGCATTTGCAATTGTTAGATATTGTTTTTGGCTTGGTGTCTGATAGATAATGCTTGTAGCAAGTCACTTTTGACTAATTTGACCTTCTATTTTGCAGCTCTTTCCCCTTCAGTTTGCTCTGGAGTGGTTGCAAAGATTGTGAAAGCCAAGGTGTCCTCTACGTATCAACCAACTCAAGGAGAGTATTCATACGTTCCAGCAATGCTTGAAACAACAGCTGCTGTATATCCTGGTGGTAGCGGTGGTGCTGTCATGAATTCAAAAGGTTATATGATTGGGCTTGTGACCAGGTACAATTCACAAAAGTTCACTTAAGGTATCTTTCATCAAAAAGCACTAATTTGTAAGATCTCTCTCCAAAAGAGACAGATAAAGCACTAAGTGATAGTTATAATCTCTCCTTGTTTATGTTAAATCCAATCAACATTCAGTGTTCTTGTTGTGAGATTTTGCTGATCCCAACTTCTCTATTGGATCAGGATTCTTTATCTAGAGTAACATTTCAATCATTGGCCGTAATATCTGTGATTAAATGCATTAAGCTCAATGTAAGATTGGTTGGCTGTCGGATATCAATGCCTCACATCCCTTATATGAGAATCTTGGACGCCTTGCATTGAATTATGTCATGTAGGTTTCATAACTGCATTGAATCGGCAAAGGTCACTTGTATGGTATTCTTATTGGTTTTGCTATTTTGTTTCCAGTATTATTGGTTCATAGATCTATGTATTAAATCTTGTCAATTTGTCCCAATTAATTTGAACTACTCTAGTTAGTGAGATAACTTCTTGATACAGTAATGCCAGGCATGGAGGAGGAGCAGTTATACCTCATCTGAACTTCAGCATCCCATGTGCAGTTTTGACACCTGTCTTTGAGTTTTCGAAAGGTTTGTTATCCGAACTAATGATTCAGAATTTGTTAGTAATAAACATTGTTATAAGTTGTGGATTACTGCAGCCATTTCAACTGGATGTCCTGGACGTATTACGTGAATAATCCAGATGATTTTTACAAACATTTGCTTGTGGTGGTTTAACTAGTTGTATAGTAACCTTGATTATGTCTGAAACACTTGCAATATGTTACCGTCTTTTTGATATCCAATTTAGAAGCTCAGATTTAGTTTTTCCTCTTTGTGAAAAAGTATCTTGGGTAAACAATGACTGGCAACTGCAAGAAACACTATAAGGAGTGTATCTCCTTAACATTTTAAATCTTCTATCAAAGTCTCTATTTGGGTCCATATTTGTCCAATGTGAAACGCAAACAGGGGTTCCCTTGGGAGTTGAATCTGTAGGAACTTTATTCCCTTGCTGCATCACAACGGTAGGCCCCTAGCTGTAATCAAAGATCCTCGTAGTTATTTGCATGTGGTTTCATAGTCTTTGAAGATGCTTCAAATATGCTCTTGTTATGGCAGATATGCAGGATTTATCACTTCTTCAACGTCTTGATCAACCAAATGAGTTCCTATCTTCGATATGGGCACTCACACCGCCACTGACTTCCAAGCCACACCCTCTGTCAGTACTAGAGGACAATAACAAACAAGTGAAGGGTTCCAGATTCGCTAAATTCATAGCTGAAACGGGTAAAGTCTCCACAATACCTTCAAACACAACTTTCTCCAGTAAGTTATGACAATATACCGTTTATCTTTAATTTTTTGCAAATAAAGAAAAATTTTACCATATGAATTGGGTATAATGGATAGGCTGGGAAGAGTATCCTTGTATGTATCAGGAATTTGTTGTAATCTAAATGCCATATTAACACGCTTGTCTCTTACAATTTTGTTTGGGAGTTCAATTCTTAGCTCACACAATGTTGAAGTAATCAAATCCATTTGTTGAACTAAGGGCTGTAATCATACATAATTGTTTGGTTTTTCTTGGTAGAATGGAGCTCATTTATAGTGTGTACTCACTTTAAGAAAGGATGAATTACGAATACTGACCCTTTTATGACGTATAGACATTAATGGTAAAGTAAATCTAGCCCTTAAGAATACCTGAATTAGAAAAAACAAAAGTCTAACTAAATGGTGAGAATTAACGTAGTTAAATAGAGAAAATAATAAGAAATGAAGAATATAATTGATAAGAATATTAGATTTGGGCTAGACATCGGCCCATCTATTTCATTGCAAATTTCAAATTCTATAAGAATGTTAGATTTGGGCTAGACATCGGTCCATCAATTTCATTACAAATTTCAAATTCTATAAGAATGCTTACCCAATACTTCCATCATCTACTGAAATTTCAACATAAAAATAACATCTTATATGAATCAAATTACCATAAAAGTATATAAAGACCGTTTACGGTCAAAAGCATGTATAATTGTATCCAATACAAGCCCAATATGTTGAACGATAAAATTCAATAAAAACAAAAACATTAAAGTGAGCCCAACCGACTTGTATAAAACTTCAAAAGCAGTCTCCGTCTCTTCAACCTCCGATTTTCTTTTTTCTTTACTTTCTGAGTCACCTAGATTCGCTCGTTTTAATTTTTCTATGGAGAAAGTATTGCTCAACAGTGGGTGGTGACTAGGACCCCACCACGATACTGGCAGTGTTTTAGTTGTACCAGCTTTAAGTTGAGCGAAAGAGGCAGACAGAGGAGGTGAAGAATGGCGGAGACTTCCGGCTTCAAGGAATACTTGGCCGGTTTAATCGCTGGCGTCTCCACCGTAATCACTGGTCACCCTTTCGACACGGTTAAGGTATATAGGGCAAACCCAGTTCGCAAATTCCCGTCTTTATCACTCTACGCCATTCTATATTATATCTTTGCATTTGGACTTGTACATAATCTTGCAAGAGTCGTCTTCGAGATTGATTTTCTGTGGTAAGGGACAAAGTTTCTGTTGTAGTTTAATGATTGGTGATCGTTTTTGTTTATTTGGGTTTCATATTTTCAGGTGAAGCTGCAAAAGCACAATACAGAAGCACACGGGATTAAGTACAAGAATGGGTTGCATTGCGCTGCTAGGATACTACAGACTGAAGGAGTATTCTTCTTTTAACAAGTGCTTTATTGGGAGCCGAATAATTTAACTCAAATTTTGACTTTTGTGGGATAGAATGTCTTGTTCAGAACTGTATGTGGTTGTTTAGGTAATAACAGCTTAAAATTAATGTTGTGATTACAGATAAGTAAACTTCTTGCATTGGATTAATTGTTTGAGTTTTAACGATATTTTAATTTAAACTGCAAATATCTATTGTGTGTCTGGAGACTGGAGTAGGTTAGTGATTAATATCAGTACATTGTGCCAAAACTGTCTTTCTTTTTATCTGTCCGTTAGATTGCTAGTTTATTGTCTCTGATTAGCCTGTAACTAAAATCTGAGCTTCAGGGATTTTGGGGTTTGAATGTTCTTGGATTTGATTTCAAAGAATGGCCATGCAAAGTGATGTTTGTTTTTCACAGGTTAAAGGACTTTACACAGGGGCCACATCATCTTTTGTTGGGATGGCCTTTGAGAGTTCACTTCTTTTTGGAATTTATTCGCAAACCAAACGATCCTTGCAGGTTTGTGCACAGACAAGCTTCTTGGTTATTTTGGTTGCACTGCTGTATAGAGTTGCCTATTAGGGGCAGTTGCGAATTGAATGGCTTATTAGGCTGTGGGGATGCATAATTTAGCAATCATCTTCAAGCTCTGCTTCTTGACATAACTTTTCTCCCTGCCCTTGCAGGGGGGAATTCAAAGTGATGTACCCCAGGCTAAAGTAATAATTCCTTCAGCGGCTTATGGTGGGGCAATCATCAGTTTTGTGTTATGCCCATCAGAGCTAGTAAAAGTAAGTTGCTTTCAGTGTTAATACATTATAGCATGGTCTCCAAGTTATCGATCTGTAACATTCCTTGAAACTAAATTGTTTCAGTGTAGGATGCAAGTACAAGGCACGGATTCCTTGGTTCCAAAATGCAGCATATACAATAGTCCTCTTTCTTGTGCCTTTCAAACAGTGCGCAATGAAGGGGTGAGGAAATCCCATGCCTATTTAAATGTTAGCTTTAGGAGTTCTTATGTTGATGGAAAAATTTTCAGGTTACAGGAATTTTTCGCGGAGGTTTTACCACATTTATGAGGGAATCTATTGGAAATGCAGTTTTCTTTAGTGTTTATGAATATGTTCGTCATTACATGCATTTACACTTGAAAGCCAATTCATCTTACCAAAGCAATTGGATTGACATGGGGATTGGTATAGTAACTGGTGGCCTTGGTGGTGTCGCTGTAAGCACTATGTTATTCTTAAATCATCTTTTGATTTGGATGTTCCATTGAATGTCAAAAGTGCTTCTTTGTGTTTTTTGCTTTTTGTTGGTTACATTCTCAATACCATACAGTTCTGGACTGCTGTATTACCCTTGGATGTAGCTAAAACCATCATCCAGACTTCCCCAGATACGAGCTCCACAAGAAATCCATTCCATGTTTTGAACTCAGTAAGATGCCCCGATCTCATGCTATGATATGGGTTTGGGAGGCCCGTATATACGTTAAGAACAAGAAAAAGATGCTAACCTAGTCCTCTTGGTAGATTTACAGGAGAACTGGACTTAAAGGGTGCTATGCAGGTTTGGGACCCACAATAGTGAGAGCATTCCCTGCAAATGCAGCTGCTATAGTCACGTGGGAGCTAGCTATGGAAATATTGGGAATCAAGCATAGCTAGAAATGCTAGTTAATGATCAAAATATTAGTTAGGTTGATCAACAAAAAATTTCTTGTATTTCGATTTGGAATGATAGATACGATTCCATTCTTTTTCTAAGATGGCATTGTGTTTTGCCTGAAATTACCCCCGGTTGTATATTCCTGTTCGTCAGGGAAGCAGCATTTAATTTATATCTTTAAATTTGTTTTTTGAAATCTATGTTTGAAATTGCTATCTGCCAAGGACTCAATTATGGTCAACTGAGCTATTGGATTGTTCTCCCGAGCAGCTTCAGCGTATTTTAATTTCGTTACACTTTTCCGTCTAATGTATTGCTACATTGTCTTGGAGTTCTTGGGACAGGTAGAAACTCGAAAACTGGTAATATGAACACAAGAATAAATCGAAAGAGTGCCTCGATTTATGTACATTTGAGAAAGTACGAACTCCGTTTAGCAGATTTGAGTCTAAATTCCTGCTATTCTAGGGTAAGAACTCTAATACTGGAAGTCCAATGTGGCTGCTGAGAATCCACCCTCAAAAATATCGACACAAAAAAAGTATAGTTGGAAAACCAGGCTCCAGGCGGCGCAGTACCAGTACACCTGTTAAGAAGCTTATGAATGTTAGAGCTCAAACCAACCATTATTTATCCTCCTTATGTAGGTCGGTGATTCATAATCATAATTGAGACGTCCCTTCGAGGATCGTCGAGACACACAGCACTCTGTACGCGAACTAATATATGTTCTTGTTGATATGTGCTAAGCGTCACCGAGAAGAGAACGCGCCCCAGTGGATAATATTGATCTTAAGCGCCGTATATACGTTCTAGTTGATATGTTCTCAGAATTAGTCCAGAACCTGACATAATAAATGCAATTATTTCGTAACGCGGTGCTCAAGGCATTACTCTAGATAACCGTTCAAGGTAAAAGACTGCATAGTCATCAATCACCATTTTATTGGAAGAATGAAAGTCATTTGTGAATGGAAGCCCTAATGATAAGGTTGCTGTTATTCGTACTTGTTTTTTTACATCCAGAAATTCCCTCACAAACGGAAAGATAAAGATGGCTGAATTGATGATTGACAGAAGAGAGAGAGCAAGCTAGAGATGTACATACACATCTTAAACGATCTAACCAGAACAGCAGGGGGAAATTTGTTGGAAAAATGCCATATATTCTTCCCTGGTTACCTCCAAATACAGGCCAACCCATTGTTAGTTGAACCCTTCTCCATGGCAGTCCCCAGAGCTTTTCCTACGCCGTTCATTGTGTCCTGCTAGGCGGCTGCGACAGCTCTTTTTGCTGTTATCGAACTCTGACAAGTCATGAAACCTGTAGCTCTTGAAACAGAGATAAGTGAAAGGAATTATATCCCACAAGTACACTAAAAGTAGTTGTGATTGCCCCAGCCTATTTATTCAATGGCATAAGAAGTTTAAAAAACTTCTTAGTTTATCAAAAGTTGAAACTATGATCGAGTGTTTACTTTCTCAAATAAAAATAAACGATGGTCACATTGAACAAAAGGCTTCCCGACGTTATTTTCACATAGCAGCACTACATGCACATATCTGAGTACAGGCAAAAAAGACGTATGTATGTTTTTCTGATCATTAATATGGAAGAAGCAGCTAATAAGTGTTATGCCAAAAAAAGCTTGGGAAAGAAAAAGCAAGTTGAAACACCTCAATTGTAAAGTAAACTAATGCTAGGCTTCAAAATGTTGGTATGTCAATAATATAACTTTACGTGCCACTTGTGAACAAGGGTGACTTATATACGTAGTTATAATTTAATAATTTTAACGTATACTTGGAAAATATTTCATTTTAGTTTTGTTAGGTATAGGATTTGACGCATTTTAAATTTTCGAGTACCAGGACACCCAACACACGAAGTTTCAACAATCAAGTGCAACCTAGACACATTCCAATTGTGTATGATCAACGTAAATTCGTAATTGACAAGTTATTTAATCAGAGAAGAGAGTAGAAGCAGCATAATAAATTAAGAATTCCATCAAAATTTGACATAAAATGAGTGTTGTAGAATAATATAATAAAATGTTCACGGACTCCTTTTCATACAGACGGATGGAGTGGAATTATGTAGATAAAGAAAGTAGAGTAATGAAAGGACAATTTACGCATATGTAATGGTATGCATAGTATAGATATAGGAAGCAGGACATTAATGAAATTGAACTGTTATGGCGTGCTCCCCCTGAAGGAGGGATAGATACTTTTGTGATCTCCAGCTCACAACCTTATCTTTTGGCTACTGTATTGGCATGAGATGAGTGACTCGTGAGAAAGTTGGAAGAAGTAAATTATTTACTAAAACCCAACTATTCTCCAGAAGATTGTACACTAGGAAGATGAAATTTCAAGAACTACAGTCTCTTCTTGTACTACATATACTTTCTGCGTTTCTGGTAACTATCTACTTTTAAGAAAGAAGAGTAAAAATTTTAAAAGATGTTAATACTTCATTGTTTAGATCATCATTATGCTTATTGTTCACCATAAAATGTTTTATCATTACTATTTGGAACATATGCATAATGAGGGCGCCATTAGTATGTTATCGAGTTGTTTTGGCAACTGAAACCGAAAAAAGTATGGGAACTGACCCAATAGTTTGATATGATGAATATTTTGTAATTGGACATTTAATTGTAAATTATAACTAAAATTGTAACACTGAACGAGTTAATTATAGAATAAAGAGCAATTGATCGAAATGAACAAACTGGAAAGAAAGAATTTGCTTTTTAATGAAAATAATGATGCAAGACTTATCATATTTTGATGTGTAGAAACTTGAAAGCTACACGGAAGTAAGGAAAGGAAATGAGTTGAAAATTAGGGTTTGACCTGCTACATTGTTGGCAAAAACGTTTCTGGATTTTATTGACAAGGACGACAGGAGCCTTGGCGTGGTGTTCGCACACCTTATGGCGTCTATGGTACCGCCTGGCATCGACCATGTTGGCGGAGCAACCGTCGGCCTGACAAGAAACCGCGGGGATTGACCCACCAATACTGGATCCTTTCTTGCCTTTCTTCTTCTTGTCATTGTTGTCAGAAAACCCTAACTCACTAGCCGTAGTATCCTCATCATCTTCATCTTCCTCTTCATCTTCAATCTCCATCAAGCTCTTCTTTCCCTCAGCTTTATTGCTTTCCATGAAGATCACAAAGGAAGAGAGAAATGCAAAGAAGAAGAAGAAGAAGAAGAAGAAGAAGAAGAAGACCAGAACTTGACCAATGAGTGAAAAAAGAAGAAATATAGGTGTGAAGTGAGGACCACAAAGAGAGAGAGAGAGACTTCATTTTTATTCTCAAATATCACATGAGCGTAATGGTGGTGGGTAAGAAATAAAAGACTCATGTGATTAGCTACAAGACTAGTTACCTACACATCAAACGTGAATCTGTTTCACATCAAGAGCAAACTATGTCTTTCCAACTAGTTAGTTATATACTGCCGTGTGTGTACGTGGAGCCGATTTCTGCTACTTAAATACATTGCTTTGTAAGTATGTATAACTTATCCTATTTCTCTTATATGCAATGTAATAAACAAAGGTGTGTTACTCATTAATATTTGCATGAAGATGTTGTAGTTTGATAAAAATATTATTAGAAACAAACGATCTATGCAACAGCTGTTTGTAAATTTCTTTGACAAAGAACCAACTTGCACACATTATTTACACTAAAACTAGTTGTAATAAAAACATATTCTCACCATTTGTCTTGTTCATGATAAAATTGGAATCAAGCAAAACGAATATGAAATGATTTAACTAATTGATTAACATTACTAGTCAAAAGAAATTGAGATAGGTAATTTAAGGATGGAAAAGACTAGAATAGTTTTCCTAACCAAGGTCAATTATGTGGAACTTATACGGTATTTATTCGTGTACTCTTGGCTCGAGGAGTGAGGGTGAAGACTGAATAGCTGGAGGGATCTACGGATGTAACAAGTGGAGCCTCTATTATGCAATAGAAGCGCGGAAGGTCGTTTTCTAGGCTAGCCAGGACAATTGTGGTTGCATTTTCGAGTAGAGTACGGTCGAAAGGTGAAAGGTGAAAGGTGAAAGGCGAAGGTGAAAGAAAACCGAGTCCGGTCCAATGATTATGCCTATCAGGATTCAGCGCGTAGGTATGAATATCAGCAATTATGTTATGTCCTTTGCATCTAGTTCCTTACTTCTTTTTCTATTTTCCCATTCACTTTTGAAGTTTTTCACGATTATGTTTTGGGTGGTAGCCAACGGAATTGCCAAGGAGTGGGCACCTAAATTTATGCATCATGCGTTCCCATCAACATCTATATTTTCTATATTCTGTGCATCATCACTTTGGTCCATCGTCTAAGTCCATTGGTCCCCCCTCGCTCGATTTTGTACTAGGGAAACCTATTGATGCTGAAAGAGTTAGCTAGTTTGAGGCTTTCAATTCCTTCCAATATTAAGAAGCAAAATACTAATTTCAGGTTTGAAATAACCGCTAAATATGGTATTAGATAGGCATTCTTCCTTAAGAATCCTCGAGGTACCTTAAATAAATTATATATATAATAGGTTGACATGAGAAAATAAGTGTTGAAGTCATTTAGGAAGATGACTTCAACACTTAGGTTAAGATACGCTGAGGAGGATTCTCAAGGAAGAATATCTATCTAATACCATATTTAGTCCTGAAATTAATATTTTACTTCTTAATTTTGGAAGGAATTGAAAGCCTCAAACTAGCTACCTCTTTTCTTCAAAATATTTAATTTTAATTAACAAAAATACGTTTGTATTAGTGCTGTGCATAAGACCATCCAATTCGCAGAGTTGAAAATATCTAGAATCATTCTAAATGTCAAAGATTTGAAAATTTAATTTCCAAAATCATATTGAATTAAAAATTTTCCTTTCATATTGTATTGAAAATTGATTATAATATGGTTTAGAGATTTGATTCTTTTAGAATAATAAATAACATGTCTAAAATAATGAATTTTATACCTTAATTAAATATGAATTATTAAAACTTAAATGAATAAAAATTTTTAATTAAGACAATCTTATTTATACAACCAATTTCATGTTATCAAATATAAACAAAAATATTGACAATAAGGAGAATTAAAGAATCAAATTTCAGGTGAGGGATTAGAAACTCCTAAATACCATTCCTAAATACCGCTTGCATGTCATACACTTTACTTATTATTGTTAATTAAAATTATGTAAACTAGAAGGACCAATTAATAAAGCCAAAGTTGCTATAATGATGGACTATATCATTGTTTCAAGACTTAACAACCTCAATCTAGTATCCTAACACCTTTCATACAATTAAACAACAACAATAATAACTCAGTATAAATCTTACTAATACGTGCAATCCAGGATGGTCCAGTAGTACACAGTTTTACTCTTAACTGGTAGAGAAATTGTTTCTTATAGACTCATATGAGGGAAAAAATGCATATACATATTAAAATAACAAAATTATAATAATTTAAGAATAAAATAATAATAAAATAGACATAAAAGATTATAATAAATAAATGAATACATACATATAAATAAAATATAAAAATAAATATAGAACAAGATAAAGAGTAAATATAAAAGATAAAACAAGTAAATAAATACACAAACAAAAAAGAAGACAAGTTAATATGAAAGGAAATGTTTATGTTAACTAACTAAGAGGGAAGTACTACATATTTAATATCTAGGCTAAATACAACACATAAGACATGAAGAAAAATGTTTAAAAGACTTATAAGAACTAATGTTGCAAATATTGTATCCGACCTGGTCCTAGATTAGGTTTTGATATGATATTATACCGGTATCGGTCAATATTGGACACCGTTTCGGTTAACTTTTTAAATTTATGAAATAGTCATTTAATTTTTTTGAAATTGCAAAATAGTTCACTTATTGCATATTTGTGCTGTATAGTTTATAAGTTTACATCAACTATGTTTCCAAAAATCATAATAATAAATAATAACCACAATTAATATGAAATAACAATAATTTTTAGATATTTCACATATAAAAACCCTAAAAATGTAGGAAAGGAGGGAAGCTCAACACTAATCAACCCATTTTACGGGTGAACAGAAATAGGTCACCTTTGAGCTTTAATCCTTCGATTCTTGCAAACCAGGAGGAGAAGACCAATGCCATTGGATTCTTAGAGGTGAGCTCGTCATTTTTGGGTGGGTGGTGAAGGTCAACGTCTCTCTAGCACAGGCGCGTGTACCCCACATTCTGGTGACGGTGGTAATTTTCTGACCATTCCAGAAATGATTGGAAATAATTTTTAAAATCACAAATATTATGTTGATCAATTTTTATAAAAGCAATATGTTAAAATTCTTCATAGCTTGTGAGCTACAAATTTAGAAAGGGTTATGTTTTTATAGAAATGCGTGAATTTGATTAAATTAAGTCATTACTGATTATAATTGAGATTATCTGGATGTATTGAGCATAAAAAAATCTCGTATCAAGAATTATGATTTTACGTAAGGACAATTCCTTAATATCTTGTTCATTCGCAAATTATGGTGTATAAGTTAGAAATTGGTATGGTTGAATTATGATTAGATTTATTATAAATTTTTATGATGTAAATATAGACTCAATTGGGAATAGACATGGAGTTTGGAGACCCAAATTGAGCTATAGTTACTGGTAATTATAGAAGTGTATTTTCAATGCAGGAATGACCCTTCTTTCAGAAGGGGGATGTCCATTTTATAGGGGAAATTCTGTCGAGTTTTCAATAAGCTCCTTATAAAATGTGACATCATCATTTTAAAATAGAAAATAGAGCTCCTTAATATTGAGTCATGGTCTTATTCTCAGGGTATCTAAAATTGGTTTAGGTTTTAAATCTTAATGTCATTCATATTTTTCTTTCTATAAATCAATCAGAAGCAGAACCCTCCATTTTGAGACATTAGGTTTGGCATGAAGGGGTGCATTCTACCCATAAGTTAATATTCATCGTTATGAACATGCATTAGAATTTCATTTTCATCATGGAAATCACCATCATTATCATATGCACGCATGATGTTCATACATATGGATTAACACATGTTACATATTTTTTTGCGTAATGTTGTGTTTGTCTTGATATGTGAATGATGTGGAGGATTGTTATCGTATAAGTTATCTAGTAGGTGTCACTAGGCTGTACGCACAATGAGGCAATTAGTTGGATATAGATTTGTGTTAGTATTGGATCCATAGATTGAGATATAATGCAGTTAGGGCGGTTCGATTGAGTTTACTTTTGGACACCAACCGATATATGTTACACGAGAGGTAGCGTGATTGTGGTGGTTCGGTCGAGCTTGCTTTCAAATGGAAATCATGTCCTAGTGAGGCTATGGCAGTTCAGTTGAGTGTGGCTCTTAGATGACAGTCCACTACCTTGGACCAAGTGACCCGTGAGGAATAAGAGAGCCCCCTATGGCTATAATCTATGGGCAAAGGGAATGTTATAGGGTCATTCATCAGTCCTCCACTATTATTTGTTATTTGTTATTTATGATTGTGATGATTATATGACATGATATTGACATGGGAAATGCATGCATGTTTATGAAAAATCATTATGTGATGAAATTGCATTTATAGATATAATACCTTATAAATATATACATTTATATATGTATCATTTGAAATCCTTAGGAGTGCATAACATAACCATAGTATTAATTCACTTAATGAGGTCTAACTCCCCTCAAATATTTTTCAGGGTCTTCTTTTCAAGTCCCTTTTAATATGGTACTTCATCGGTCTTCTTCCTCTCTGGCGATTCGATGTATGTTTGTTGTTCACCTTTGACTTTAGAGTCACAGTAGTCTTGTATTTATTAGATTCCCTTGTATTAACTATCTTAACATTGTAACACATTAAGTATTGTATATTGTTAGAGTTGTTTAATTTTTATCAGAATGAGTTTGATCATTTTATCCCATCTTTATTATGAGCATAGGGATTTGACAACATTTTAGGCTTGCTAAGAGTCCAGTAAACCTAAAGTTTACCTTTCCTTTAGTGATGGTCAAGATCCAAGGTTGGGTCATGACAAAGTTTATATCAAAGCTTTAAGTTTAAATTTGAGTTGTCAGGTTGATCAGAATTGAGTCAGATTTCTCTTTGAACTATTGTGGCATTATGATCATGTTTGCTTAAATTTTTTTGTCTTTACTTCTATCCTTTATAATACTATTACGACTTTTATTGTATCTAAAGACCTTCTTATTTTTTGATCATAAGGAGGAAAAGAACTTCAACATAAACTCATGAAGTCGAAGGGCAGTGGATAGAGAATCGATTCTTTAAGAGGTTATAGCTCCAACGCCACCCAGGCAGGTAAGGTGTAGGGGTAGGTTGTTGAATGGAAAAAAACTACTAGTTTCACCCTCAAAACTTTAAGTATACGGGTTGTGACTTGTAGTAAAAAGAAGATATAGATCTGATAAGGATTGTGGTTAGGCATTACTTAATTCAGATTGATTTTTGTTTAAGAACCAAATTTTTTAAGGAAATAAAATAGAAAATTAAATTAAATTAAATTAAACAACTCACAATGCACAAATGATAACATAAAAATGCAAAAACTTGGAATTCAAGATTTTAACGACTAGAGATCACTTTTCCCTATCTTATCTCCCTCCTATTTTATTAATTGAATTGTGCTTTACCTAAGATGTCCTAATGTATTAACTACCCTCTCTCACGGTGTAATTAATTGTCCTTAGCCAAATTAAATAGAAATGATTAAGCAATCTCTTAATCTACAAAATCAATACACCAATTCAAGTAGTTATGAAGTTATCCTATGGGTGATCAATTAATTAGCCAAGATCTCTCTTTTAACTAATCAATTAACTTGATGAATGTAGGTCTATAGGGTGTCAATTCTCATTGTACAATCCTACACAAATTACCTAACTCAATCTCTCAATTTATTGTAAGGCATAAGTACATCATTCATAAAAAACATCATTCATAAAAAACATCATTCATTCAAATCAATAAAATAAGAGTTCGACAAGAAGTTCAGAAGTAATCTTTACAAATAAATTAGCCATTCATGTTGTCTATAACATCCCCAACAATCAAATAATCCATCATACAAATGCTAGAAGAGAAAAACGAAAGAAAACTAAATGAATCAAACTCCTCCTCTGCTTTGCCTGAATATGGAAAATCCAGCGTTGGTATGCTCTTTTCCTAATTATGAATGAAAAACCTTGATTCTCTACCTCTCCCAAGACTTTAAACCTACGTTTTTACTTAAGGAGGCAAGTCTCTACCGAAGCTCTTTCGTCCATAGGGATTTATAACCTTATATAGTCAAGAAAACCTAAAAAAATAAGTGAACCCTGTGTGTATCTTCAGGTTAGGCATCCCACAATCGTGGGAATTAGCATGAAACCCAAGGTCGTGGGTTTTTACATTATAATTCCTCCTCTTCTCTTCTCCTCTCTTGGTCTCTAGCTCAATGACAAAGGTTTCCACCTCCATTCCTACATCAAAATAATTAGTTCTTACCCTAAATCAATATCAAACATAAATTAACACAATGAAGATCAAACTAAATAAAAACATACAAAATAAATCTTAAAACACAACAATAATAACCTATTACACAAGAAACACATGCCAAATGCTTAGAAAAACACACACTAATGCACAACTATCAACTTCCCTATACTTAAATCTTTGTTTGTCCTCAAGAAAAATAAACATAACCAATCAATTCCATCACTTCATTTTCACAAAGATCAAAGCATCAAATCCCTCAAATTTTGGCTAACTCAAATGTCAAGCTGCTACACATATCATGACTACTTTTCATTAGTGTACATAAGCAAACTCAACATATGACACCATCTCTAAAAGATAAGTATAGATGTAAAATGAATCTTCTTCACAGTTTTACTCATTTCTCTTAAGTGTTTGATGGTTAGTGTTTTGCTCAAGCTCCCTATAGGAAACTACACCTACCATATGCTTGCTAATACACCAGTTCTCCTCTATAATGATTACATACATAAATAGATTAAAAGGACTTGCTTCGGGTTGTAATGTGGTAAAGGTTAAGGTGGGTAAAACAGGTAAAGGGTTTAACATAAGCATTCGTAAAGTAGTAAGTGGACAAAGGGATAACAAAATATAATTTTGAGATACACAAGTGTAAATATACTACTACTCCGCACTTATTGATACTACTAAAATATTCTTCCTTTTTATTTTATTTTATTTTTCTCTTTTTTTCTTTTGTTTTAATAACATGGAAGAAACAATGAGCAAAATAGAAACTAAATACAATATGATTCAAGAGCAGGAGTATCACTCAACTCATCTCAGAAAATAAAATTGTAGCAAAAATCCCAACTAATGCATTACTTAATACTCTACTAAGCTTGTGAATGGGTAGGTTAATGGGGTTTTGGGTTTTAAAATTTGAGGTATTTTTAAGAAACAAAATAGTTAAGGCTCAATGGGGGTAGAAAGGGATAATAAAAGGTAGGTCATTTAAGCCAAAGGTTAAAATAAAAGGGCCTTAATTATCTCTATTAAGCATGCATCCAATAGACTCAAACCGATTCAAAGTAAGTTCTAAAGGTAATAACCTAAGAAAACATCACACAAACAAAGAAATAAAATGACTATAGATGGAGTCATATAGGCTCAATCCTCACATTAGCTCAAATGAAAATTCATTATGCA
>JAOTAY010000002.1:22676275-22695978 GCA_025629805.1 Erythroxylum baracoense
TCTTGTATCATCAAACCGTCACCCATCAATACAACCCCAACATTATTGGATTCCAAATTCAAAGCAATGCCTATAGTACCTTCTTCAAATTCTACTAATTCCCTTGCCATTACTTCATCAAGACCATAAATCTGAGCAATTCCATCACCTACTTGAAGTACGATACCGGTATTTACAATCTTTACTTCCCTATTATATTGCTCAATACTTTCACAAATAATATTACTAATCTCATCGACTCGAATGGTTACCATAAGTATTTCTGAATCCCTCCCCTAATAAAAAAATGCCTATAAAGGACTAATCCGTTATTTCTCTCATCGCCTCAAACATACCAATATTAGCACTAATGGTACGTAAATGTAACTCGTTGGTCAAAAAACTATTCAGAGCTCCTAAAGCTCCTTGTAAGGCTTATTGGAAAACTCATAGTCGGACTTGATTAAGCGCTTTTTGTTGTTCAAAATAAATGATTTCATTTTTGTAATTTTTTAATTGTTCTAAAATTTACATCAAACCAAAAAAAAGAAAAAACTAACAAAGTAATTAAAACAATGTAAAAAGTTTAGGGTAAGAGAGCTCATGGAGGTTATAGTGGCGAAGGCATTGGTGAAGGAACTTCAATATTATTCCTCTGGATGAACTTAAGGAATTTCTTCTTCATGTACCACTGCTCCTTGTGAACTTGTCTCACCTGGGTGCTGAGCTCATTAATTTGTAGCATCATTTGTTGATGGTCAGAGGCCATTTGGTCGAGGATTTGCTGGAATCTGTCAACCTCTGTTGTTATAGTTGGTTCCTCTTCCACTGCTTCTTTTTAGGGCTTCGGGGGCACCTAAGATGTGGATAGTCGAGAGGTGGATGCATCCTTTTCCTTCCTGTTCTTAACGGCTATGTGCATCTGAGGATTTCGAAGCTCCATGGAATGGGCATTCAAAATTTCAAAGCATCTTAAATAAAGGACATCAAAAACATCAAATCTAGCCGTACGCACACTCTCCACTTCAAGATTATAATATAAAGCTAAAGCAGTAACAATGTATGACGTGCCAAAATAAGAGTTCTTCTTATTAACACAACTCACAATAGATCGAAAAATCCGATAAGGGGTATTTATTTTGATTTTTTGATCTATGCACCAAAGGAAGAAAAGTTCCTTAGCTGAGCACTGATTACTTTCAGTTTTGTAAAAAACCATTAAGCACATAAACTTATGAAGAAATAAGTGCTCAGTGCTACAAATTAAAGAATTGGTGCATTCTTAGAGTCGAAATTGGTTTCAACCGTTAGAATTTTCTAATAATCATCCATATAAAAGTCATCGTGATCATCCAAAACTTTAGTGTTTGATAAATCAAAAAGCACATGAATGACAATATAATCAAGTTTATAAGAATGGCCACCTATACTATACCAGAATGTATCCATTTTAGGATTGTAGCACATAGTGGTGAAAAATTAGACAGTCATTATAGGATATATCTGCATATCACAATGAATTAACCAACCCCAACCAATATTCACAGCAAAATTTTCAAGTTCACTTAGGCATTTTATCAAACATCTAATGTGAATGATTTTCATGTCATATTTTCAAGACTTTATCATTAGTAATTCATGCTCCTATCCTGTTATACAACAAGCACTTCCAAAGAACAACGCATTTCACCACTCCATTAAATCCAATTCCTTTCATTTAAACTAAAAATTTCAAAAGATATTCAAAATTTTACGAACTTTCACCAAAGAGAGGGTATCTCAGTTTTGGCTTAAGGGGACTTCTTAATGACTCATTTCATTCATCTAAACTATATTTCATGCATATTCAAGCATGGAGAACATCATATCTTAAATCCAAACTTAAAATCATAATGTAGAGAGAGATGAGACAAAATTGACCTAAACTTTCCTTTATTGATATCTTAAACTCCTTCGATAATTTCTCAAATTTAATGATATATTTGAGTTTTTGATCCCAAATTAACTTAGATAACCTTGGTTTGGGTTGGAGAATAAAAAAATGGAAGAAATTCGGTGATGGCCGAAAGTGTTCTTCTTCTCCTCTCTTCTCCTTTCTTTTAATTAAAACAAGGTGTTTTAATGCTAAATGGTGGGGTGCACAGCCACACGCAAGGAAGAAGGGTTTAGAATATTGACTATTCTTTAACCAAGCATGGTGAATTTACCTTTTTGCCCTTAGCTTATGTGAAATTACCATTACACCTTTCAAACTTTTCCTAACTTTGCAATTAGGCCCAAAATTTGAAAATGACCAAAACTTTTATTTTCGTTTTGGTCCCCGGACTTTTAAAAATTATAATTAAGCTGCTTAACTTTGAAAAATTACTTTTAAATCCCTTATATACATCAACTTTTCCAATTAAGCTTTCTAAGTGTCCAATAAGTTTATAACTAATGTCTAATCACCTCTAAGGCGTTAGAACACATTTAACTCAGCCACATGGCCATATCCATCCAATGGAATTGGTTTTACACACTTAGAAGCTTATGTGTCAGAAATCTTCAAGATTTCACATATCCATGAACTCTAAGTTCATGCAAGGGAATATAATATTATATATCACTGGCATATATATTGAAAGGATTCAAATACATGTTTGAACTCATATACAACCATGTATATATCAATAGACTATAGTATCTCCAGGTACAGATGAATACAAAAGGACTTAAAGAGTGTCACGTTACACTTTCTCATAAAAAAACCTCCAAGCAGTTGCATCTATCGTTCCTCTTGTGCTAGGATTCCCACCATTGTAGAACGTCTGCAATAAGAACTCCCTCAGAAGATTAGGGTAGGGACAACTTCTTTCTAATTCTTTTAACCTATCCTAGGCCTCATATAGAGACTCCCCATCACTATGTTGAAAATTTGTGATTTCTTTTATGATTCTCATTGTCTTAGTTAATGGGAAGTATTTAGCGAGGAATGCTTAGGCTAGCTGCTCCCAAGTAGTGATCTGCCCTGAACTGAGCGAGTTGTACCATGGCTTCGCTCGATCTTTCAAAGTGAAAGAAAATAGTCACAACTTCACGACATCATCAGACATCCCATTAAACCAGAAGGTATTAAAGATCTCCAAAAAATTCACAATATGGGCGTTATTATTCCTGACACATCATGGTCATAGGGATCCAACAAGATCAATTAGATTTGGACTTGGAGCAGGTAGTAGTAGTAGTAACAGTAGCAGTCGCAGTGGGCAAAGCTTTAGATATAGTAGTTCTTGCTTCAGAAGGACTACTTGTTAGAATTATGGTAGAGTCCATTAGGGACCTTGTCATATTCCTCTAGTGCTTGCTTTCATTGTGGTCAGATTGGGCGTTTTGTTAGTGAGTGCCTACTTTTGGATTTCAAAGATAGTTTTCTAAAGGTTCCTCTACAAGGGTGTTATAGCCAGTATATTAGGTTCAACTCAACATCAAGTGTAGTATCGAAGTGAATCTTAGATTGAGCTAGCAGGGCCATGGATCAGGAGGTAGGTTTGGGGGTAGATTCCAGGTTAGGGATAGGTCTGGTACTAGAAATTTTAGGCACGCTTCAACCTCTCAGCAGTCAGAAGGAGGACAGGTTTGGGTGTTCACCCTTACCGCACAAGATGCTCAAACCTCTAATGCAGTTATAGCAAGTACTATATTGTTTTGTGATGCTAATGCTAGAGTTTTATTTGACCCAGGAGTTACCCATTCATTTATATCTCTTATGTTTATGTTAAAGATTGGTTAGAAAGCAACTAGACTAGTAACTCCTTTATCAGTAGCCACCCCTTTGGGTGAATCCCTGAATAAAGATATTATCTTCCCTTCTTGTCTGGTGTCGATCGAGGGTAAAGAATGAGTGGCTAATTTAGTATTATTGGATGTGATGGATTTTGATGTGATTTTGGGTATGGATTGGTTGTCACAACACTTTGCTACCTTGGATTGTTTGGAGAAGTTGGTGATTTTTAGGATTCCTAATGATGTTGAATTCTAGTTTAGAGGTGATAAAGGGGAAGTTCCTCAAAACTTTATATTTGCCATTACTGTTAAAAAGATGCTTCGATGAGGTTGTTAAGGGTTTTTAGCCTTAGTGAGGGATACTTTAATAGAGAGAAGTTCAGTAGATGATATCCTAATTATATGTCATTTTTTGACGTGTTTCTTGAAGAGTTACGAGGTTTGCCACTAAAGAGAGAGGTTGAATTCTATATTAATATAGTGTCAGGTACAACTCTTATCTTGATTCCACCTTATCAGATGGCTTCGTAGGGTGCACCAGTATTGTTTGTAAAGAGGAAGGATGGTAGCCTTCAACTCTGTATTAATTACAAGGAATTAAATAAAATGACGATAAAAAATAAGTTTCCACTTTCCAAGAATCAATGATTTGTTTTGCCAACTTGATAGGGCCAGATGTTTCTCTAAGATTGATTTGAGGTCTGGTTATCATCAATTGAGGATCAGAGAAGAAAATATTCCAAAAACTACTTTCTGTTCTAGGTACAATCATTATGACTTGTTGGTGATATTCTTTGGGTTGACTAATGCTCATGTAGCCTTTATAGATTTGATGAATATGGTGTTTTGATCTTTTATGGATAGGATTGTCATTGTAATCATTGATGACATTTTGGTATATTCTAGGAGTGAAGAAGTGTAATAGCTCATTTTCCATAATAAGGGTTAGGACATAGGATCCTAGACCATTGTACATTAGAAATAACATTGAGAAATTAAGAAATGCATTCCATTCACATGCATATTATTCATATACACACATGAATTAAAAAATGATTTTGTAAACATTGCAAAGACTGTATATGCACTCAATTGACATATTTCGGGGTATTAAAGAATTAAATTAGTTAAGATATGGTTGTGAAATGTTATGTCTTGAATTTTGGTTGATGGATTGTAATTGGTAATTTAGAATTTATTGTTAAAATTGGGAGATTTATGAATTTATGTGTATTTTTTTGGACTAAGAAAAATGTCAAGTGGTAAGATAAATTGACATATGCTAGTAGAAATAATTGACACATGGTAATAGAAATAAGTGACAAATAGCTTAGACAATTAGGTGACAAATGGCTTGGAAATTGAGAGACAAATGGACTAGTTATTAAAAGTCAATTGGAACTATAAATATAAGACATGTGGCAAGTGACAAGTGTCACAACACTTGCCACAAATCTATCTCACAATACACACTCACATAAGACCATCTTTGTCTTTTATTTTTGCTATAAGCCCTTTTCTTCTTCTTTCTTCTCTTAACTCATGACACTCTCACCCAGCCCCCACAATTTTGAGTTTTTTTCCACATTCTTTTACCTTATCACTACGATATCTAATTGTCTTCACCTTGTTGATGAAAAAGTAATATTTTCCTCAAAATGTTGATGATTGTGTAAGCTTGGAGGAGCTAGGTTAACTAATGATTTGAGGAGTTTTTGAGCTAAACAAGTGACATATTATTCTTCGGGGCTTATTTTAACAAAGATGTTTATGGTGATTGTTTTGGGATGGACTGATGGTGTTAATGGTGTATGAAGTGTACTGGAATGTTAATGAATAAATGTATACATTTGTGTTCTGTTTTTGTATAAATGATAAATAATAGTTTATGAGTTGTTTTATGGATGATTTTGAGTTAGAATTAAGGTGAAATTGATGAGGAAATGAAGTCTAAATAATGAACTATGAAAAAGATAGGTTGGATATAGTATGTAAGGGTTAAAATCTGGAAAATTTTGAAGGAGAATGGGAAAAGAAATTTTCAGATAACATAAGCCACGACCGTGGACATTGGACATAAACTCTTTTATTTTATGTGATCTTTGAATCAATTAATGATAAGTTACTTTACCTTAGTGCATTTAGACTTGGTTGAGGCTTAAAATGAACCTAGTTTGATGTTGGATTATTTGATTAAAGTTTTGGTATGTTTAGGTTGTTAATTGATGTTTTAACTTAAGAAATGATTGTTAGATTTCAATGTATAAAAATCTTGAAATTTATGAATGATATAGAAATGAAGGTGTTCTTAGGAATGCAATTGTGATATAGAGGAATCAGTAAGGTGTATTAAGTATGATTGAATGAAAATTGGAATATTATGTGATTATATAATGTTAGAAAAGGAATTTTGAATGTATGATTGATGATATTAGAATAATCAAGATTTCTTAAGGTATAAGCCTAAGAGCAAACTAGTTATATCAAAGTGATAATGTTTGAATGATCAAGACTTGTGATTTGGGGATACATATTAAGGAAAGTCAATTAAACATGCACTGTACATGACACATATATATGTGTATGACTGATATTTATATGATTGATTGACTTAGTAATGTGTATAAAATGTGTGTATTGCATGATTTAGACGCATAAGTTGAACACCAGCATCCAGACATCGTCGGTTTATCGAGGCAATAGCTTATCTGGAGCTTACTGTGAGTCAATCTAGATTTTTTCTCACTAGGATTGATTTATTGATGTTTAAATTTCAGCTATTAAATTATTATTAATGTGATTCAGATAATTTCGGACAATTATGGTCTGACGAGTTTGATAATTGAGATTATATTGGGAGTGTTTCCTAATTGAATGTGAATTGGGAAAAATATGTGTACTCAACAATATGGTGAATACCAGACTTAGGTCTGATGAATATGTGAAAATGACAATGTGTAATGAATGAAAGTGATTAATTGCATAAATGAGAAATGATGCACTTCATTATATTGATATGTATGATTAGACAAAGGAGTTGTGACCAGAGTGGCTAGTGAAAAGAGCTTAAGGCTCATAAATGCGCATAAAGAGCCATAGGCTCAATTATTAATGAGCCTGGTATCCATAATGGGTATGGGATAGTTTATGAAATGAGCTCGGTATCCCCAACGGATACAGGATAGTAAAAATGTGCTTAGTCACAATAAAGTAAAAAATAAAAGTGGAGTCACATGTGTATTTGCATTTATACACATACATTATTATGCGAAAGATTACATGAATTTAATGAATTGTTATGTTATGAGTGTTTAAGAAAATGATCAGATTATTATGAAATGAGTATATGTAATATGTGATTTTCATGATGTATATTTGAGATGAGGTATATTGTGAATTTGGTTTTGATATGTGATTTATGTGTTTTGATAAGAGTGATTACATCAAGGATGGTTCACTCACTGATTTTGCAAAACTCATTAAAATTGCAAATGTTGATTTTCAGGTATGAGAGAGAGATTTTGCTTTTGATGCAAACTAGTAGAAGTCTAGTTCTATCACAAATCAAGAATGGCCCAAAGGTCCGGTCAGTTGATATCTGAAAAGTTTAGTAGAATGTGTTTATGTAGATTCTTATTTCGTATAAAACATCTTGTAAAAGAGTAGCAAACTCTTAGATGTTTTTGATTATGTAAATATATGTCCTATATAGTGTGACGCTACAGTGTAAATTATGTTTTTAAATGAAATGAGGAGTTGATCTTTTAATTATTTATGTTATATATGATGCCATATAAGTGAATGTGGCTGCTCTAATATGCCACTTTCATAGGGTATGTTTCTAAATGTCCTCTAGATGTTCGGCCATGTGCTTTATAAAGGTGGGGTGTTATAAGTTTTTGGTATCAGAGCATGGTTTGGCATCTATAAGGACATATAAGAACATATAGACATGTTATACAGTAAGAGACTCAAATGGTGACCATGATTATTGTTTATTATAGGTCATCCGCTACAAGAGATCAAGTCATAGAGTCAGCTGACCTAAAGTCTGTAGGAGTCAATACAGAGTCTCTAGTACCTCGGCCTGACCAAATGCCTCAGAGAATTCTTGAGAGGAGAGAAAGGAGATATGATAAACTTAGAAAATAGGGGGCTTTAGACTTCTATAGAAGTACAGACCATGTTGAGGTAGAAGGTTGGCTTGAGAGAATAGAAAGGGTTTATGATCAGATGGACTATGAGTCTAATAAGAGGTTTGACTACACAATCTCATTATTGCAAGGTCCAGCTTACCGGTGGTGGAAGACTGTCCCTGGTAGTATTGACTGACCTTGTAGTTTAACATGGGAAGATTTTGTGAAAGTCTTTAAAGAGAACTGCATACCAAAGATCTATTTAAATAGGAAGATGAAGGAATTCCTAGATCTAAAGCAGGACAATCTTACTGTAACCAAGTATGAGATACAATTTAATGAGTTACTAGATTAAGACAGTCGAGGTTTAGACTGAGAGATATTTTTGCACAGGCTGGTATTAGTAGAGGTCTAGTATCCAATTAGACACAACAGATTCCTAGCTGTGAACATTGTGGAAAGAAATATGGTGGAGAATGTTGGAAGTTATCGGGAGCTTACCTTCATTGTGGCTCTTTCGAGCACCAAATTCGAGACTGTCCTGTGACTTTCGGAGCATATTCTTGAGTGAGAGGAGGATCAGTGACTGTGACTGAGACAACTATCTAGTAGAGCAGGGCTAGTAGATCAGGATAGAAAGGCAGAGGTAGAGGCAGAACAAATTCAGCAGGTCCTAGTATTAGGGCTGAGGTATAGAGTAACCAACCGCAATCTCAAGCCAGGATCTATGCTATTACGAGACATGAGGCTCAGAACTCCCCAGATGTTGTTGCAAGTGTGTTACATGTCTTTAATTTTGAGGCATTTGAATTATTAGATCTAGGAGCTACACATTCATTTATCACACCACATCTGGCATCTAAACTTCATTATAAGAGAGAGATATTAAAAAGTGACTTTGAAGTGAGTACACCGATTGGTAGTATTACAGTTATTGGAGAAGTATGTAAGAGGTGCATGGTTCAGGTTGATCAAGCAGTGTTGGAAGCTAATTTGATTGTCTTGCAGTTAAATGAGATAGATCTTATTTTAGGTATAGATTGGCTTACTGCACATAGGGTTGTAATGAACTACTACACTAGGGAGGTGATTCTTGAATCTCCTAATCAGCCAAGAGTAATATTTTGAGGTGTTAGTCAAGCATTGCCAACCAGATTAATTTCATCAATGAGTGTTTTAAGACTTATTCGAGGTGGATGTGAGGCTTATCTGGGCTATATGACTGATTTCTGGACTGAGCAGACAATACAGGATATTCCTATTATTAGGGAGTAGACAGTACAGGATATTCCTATTATTAGGGATTTCCTGAATGTGTTTCCCACTGAATTATGTAGTTTACCCCCAGATAGGGAAGTAGAGTATACTATCGACCTAGTTCTAGGTATTGCTCCTATATCTATTCCTCTATATAGGATGACACCTGTGGAACTTAAGGAATTTAAGGCTCAGTTGTAGGAATTATTAGACAAGGGGTTTTATTAAGCCAAGTGTGTCACTTTGGGGAGCTCCAATTTTATTTGTGAAGAAGAAGCATGGGACTTTAAGATTGTGTATTGATAATAGACAGTTTAATCGGGTGACAGTAAAGAATAAGCATCCTTTACTGAGGATAGATGATTTACTTGATCAGTTACAGGGAGCTCAGATGTTCATTAAATTGGATTTGAGATTAGGGTATTATCATTTGAAGATAGTGGAGGTTGATGTACCAAAGAGTGCATTCATAACTAAATATGGGCACTTTGGGTTTTTGGTGATGTCTTTTGGGTTAACAAATGCTCCGACAGCTTTTATGCATTGATGAATAAGGTATTCCAACCTTACTTAGATCATTTTGTGATTGTATTAATAGATGATATTTTGGTGTATTCGAATAGGAGAAAGGAAAATTCTGAGCATTTGAGACTAATTTTGCAGATAATAAGAAAAGCAATTGTATGCTAAGTTTAATAAGTGTGAATTTTGGCTTGATCAAGTAGTATTCTTGAGTTATATAGTATATGGACAGGGCATACAGGTAGATACAAAGAAAGTTGAAGTAGTAATAAAGTGGGAAGCTCTAAGAAATGTGTCTGAGATCCAAAGTTTTCTTTGATTAGTAGGATATTATAGGAGATTTGTCAAGAGGTTTTCATTGATCTCATCCCCTTTGACAAAGCTTATGAGGAAGAATGTACCTTTTTGATGGACTGATGAATGCCAAAGGAGTTTTGAGGAATTAAAACATCGATTAACTACGGCACTAGTGTTAGCTATTCCATTTGGATCTAGAGGTTATGTCGTGTATAATGATGCTTCTCACTAGGGATTGGGATGTGTACTATTGCAGTATGGTAAAGTGATTGTATATGCATCGAGAAAATTAAGGTCTCATGAGTTTAACTATTTGGTTCATGATTTAGAACTTGTTGTAGTGGTGTTTGCTTTAAAAATTTGGAGACATTATTTATATGGTGAGACATTTTAGATATTCACAGATCATAGAAGTTTGAGATACTTGTTAAGTCAGAAGGAACTGAACATGAGACAAAGGCGATAGATTGAATTGCTTAGAGATTATGATTGGATATCATCCTGGTAAAACTAATGTTGTTGTTGATGCGTTAAGTAGGAAGTCCAATAGTAGTGTGGCTCAAATTCAAACATCGAGGTTACCCAACCTAGTACAACTGAGAGCATTGAATGTTGAGTTGAACTTGGGGCAGAATGAAGCATTGTTGGCTACGTTGAAGCTTAGACCAATGTTACATGGAATGTAACATCCCATTTTCTCATGTTAAGGGCTAGATCCCTATAATATTAAACATAAGAGACATTAATAAGAAATTAGGGAATTGCATTTCATACTTATGCATAATATAGCATACATACACGTGAATTTGATTATTGAACACATTACATTGACCGTACATACACTCATTTGACATTTTCTGGGTATAATTGATATTTAATGTGATTATAATATGAATTGTGGATTATGTATCTTAAAAAAATTGAGTTGGTTTCTTTAATTAGTTATTTAGAATTTTTAGTGAAAATTTAGAAAAATTCTAAATTTTTGGTATTTTTGGACTAGAAAAAATGCAAAATGGTAGGACAATTGATTAATGGTAGTAGAATGAAGTGTCAATTGGTAGTAGAAATTATTGATAAGAGACATTAAGATTTTATGACAAGTGTCATTAAAAATTGGGAGAAAATTGGATTAGAAACTAGAGGACAAATGGACTAGATATTAAAAGAGACTAAAGGAGAGCCATAAGAAGGTGACTTGTCATTTCCCGTGCCATACACCTTTTACATTATTTAATATTAGAAGACCAATATTTCTTTGTTTTCTTCACTTTGCCAAATGCTCTCTTTTCTTCTCTTCTTATTCGTATTTTCTTCTTGTGATGCTTCTAGGCTTGAATGAAGCTTGAATTGAACCTAGAATGATGCTTGAACGAGTGATTAAATGAGTGACATGTTTAGAGCAGTGATTAACAATTTAATGTAAGAATAAATTGTTAATTATTAATTGTTCAAATTTGGAATTTTGAGATGTTATAGGAATGAAGATGAACTTATGATGGCTAATGTGATTTCATCAAGATGAATGATGAGTATTAAGTAAAGATGAATGATAAATTGGATGCCTTGTGATCATAAAATGTTAGAATGCCCTTGATGAATGATAGAATGATGAGCTTACAATAATCTTGTACAAATGAAATGTAAACCTAAGTCCAATTCTGACACATATGTGTTATAAAGTGTGAATGTTCATAAGATGTGAATTAAAGAAATATACACAAAATTGTCAATTTGAGCATGCATTATACATTACACATATACATATGTGTATAATTGAATGTTTATGTGATTGTACAATTAATAATGTGTGTGCAATATGTGTATTGCATGATGTTGATACACAAGATTCAACATCAGCATTAAGATGTTTCTAGATCATGAAGCAAATGCTAATCTGGAGCGTACTGTGAGTAACCTAGATGGTCTCATATGTTTAATTGTTTGTTTTAATTTCTTTTTTGAATGTTATATGATATGAATGCTTTGATTCTAGACATTGAATGTTCGAGGCCTTTGATGCATGAAAAAATCATTAGAAGTGCTCATTGTATTTGAATTTGACTGAATAAGTGATTCTTAACTTAATTGTTGAATGTCGGACCAAGGTCCGAGGATAAATGTGAATGTGAATATGGAAAAATTGAGCATAAATGGTTGATTGAATATATATGAATGCGATGCATTTCATTACATGAATGCATGAGCAGAAAAAGGCTGTTGCGACCGGAGTAGCCACCAAAAAAGAGCTTAAAGCTCAGAAAGTGAAAAAGAGTTTAAAGCTCAGAATGTGGTAAGAGCCTCTAGCTCACTATGTAAAATGACCCCTTTATCCCTAGCAGATAAGGAATAGTTATTAATAAGCCCGGTATCCACAGTCACAACAATAATAATTGAAAGTGATTCTCATGAACATTGCAGATATAATTGAATAGTATGTTTAAATGATTGCAATGCACTGTTTGAATGTTTAAATGTGAACGTGAAATAAATGAATAAAGTGTTAATTAATGCTACATAATGAATTAACAAAGTGATGTGAATTATGTGATTACATGAACTATATGTGTTATGTGTTAGAAGAGAGCCATCAATGATGGGTAGCTCATTGAGGTCGCAAAACTTAACAAAATTACAACTTTTTTTCAGGCTCAGAGGAGATACCCAATTTGACAAACTGGAAATATAGCCGCTGAAGTTGAATAAGAGATAGAGGTCAGGATCAGTTGGCATCTGCATATGTGTTCTGTTATTTGTGTATTAACCATTGTATTTCACAAGCGTTATTTGTAGTACAAATGAATTCAGTTTGTAATAACCATTTGACTAAACACGTTTTCTAACTGTAATGGTTCCAAATGATATTTTTTGCAAAGTTGATGATATGTTTATTAATTATAATGCTTGTAACAGAAAATGTTTATGAATAAAATGAGTCGAAATTGATTATTAATTTTTTGAAAATGCGTGTGATGTTTGTAAAAATTTTTTTGTAATGAGAGTTATTAGACTGCTCTAGTGCACCACTTTTATAGGGCATGTGTCTGAATGTCCTCGAGATGTACAAATACGTGCTCGATGGAAGTGGGGTGTTACATGAAAGGATCAGAAAAGCTAAAAGTAAGCATCCAAAATTTGTGAAGCTTATTGAGAAGTTGAAACAAAATCCAAATTCTGAGTTTGAATTTAGAAATGATACATTATGATTGAAGCAGAGATTGTGTGTACCTGATGATGATATGAGAAAATAGATTTTGGAGGAAGCTCACATAGCAGCTTATGCATCCTAGTACTACCAAGATGTATAATATGCTGAAACAACATTTTTAGTAGCCAGGAATGAAGAAGCAAGTAGCTGAATATGCTGCCAAATGTTTAACCTGTCAACAGATTAAGGCAGAGCATCAAGCTCTAGTTGGGAAGTTACAGTTAATAGCTATTCCAAAGTGGGAATGGGAGAGAATTACTATGGATTTTATTATGAGTTTGTCAAGGACTCCGAGATAACATGATGCCATATGGGTTATTATTGCTAGATTGATAGAGTTAGCCCATTTCTTACCTATGAGAGAGAATAATACGCTGGATCAATTAGCCTGGAAGTATATCAATGAGATTGTAAGACTACATGGAGTTCCAATATCCATTGTTTCGAACTGTGATCCCAGATTTATTTCGAGATTTTGGGGAAGTTTACAAATAACTTTAGGTACAAGGTTAAACTTTAGTATAACTTTTCATCTTTAGACAAATCGACAGAGTGAGAGGACAATTAAGATTATTAAGGATCTACTCAGAGCTTATGTTTTGGAGTTTCAAGGAGCATAAGATCAATATGTAGCTCTTATTGAATTTTCATATAACAATCATTATCACAGTAGTATTAGTATGGCACCATATAAGGTGTTATATGGCAAAAAGTGTCGTTCGCCTTTGTATTGGGATGAAGAGGGTCTGAGAATTGTTAAAGGCCCAGAAGTGATTCAAGATACCGTTGATAAAGTTAAACTGATCTATAGTAAAATTAAGTGGTTCAAGATAGACAGAAGAGTTATGTGGATCAACACTAGAGGGATATGGAGTACCAAGTAGGAGATAAAGTGTTTATAACAGTATCACCTTGGTGAGGAGTACTAAAGTTTAGTAAAAAGGGTAAGTTAAGCTTTAGATACATTGGTCCATATCAGATTTTTGAGAGAACAGGATCATTGAATTACAAGTTGGCCTTCCCATTAGAAATGTCTTAGATTCATAATGTGTTTCATGTCAGTATGCTCAGAATATATCGGTCAGATCCGAAACATGTGTTACCGACTCAGGAGATTTAAATTGCAAGTAATCTGAGCTATCTCGAGGAATCGAATAAAATAGTGGGTTATCAGAATAAGCAACTGAGAAACTGAGTGATCAAATTGGTTAAAGTCATTTGGAGGAATTATTCGAGTGAAGAAGCCATATGGGAAACTGAGGAGAATATAAGGAAACAATATCCCTACCTATTTAACCAATCAGGCAAGAATTTTGAGGACAAAATTTATTAAGGGGGAGAATTATAATAACCCATTTTCCATATTAAGGGTTAGGACATAGAATCCTAGACCATTGTATAGGAGAAATAGCATTGAAAAATTAAAAAAACATTTTAGTCAGATGCATATTATTCGCATACACACATGAATTACGATTTTGTAAACATTGCAAAGACTGTATATGCACTAAATTGACATATTACAAGGTATGAAAAATTTAAATTAGTTATGATATGATTGTGAAATGTTACGTCTTCAATTTCGGTTGATTGTAATTGGTTATTTAGAATTTATTATTAAAATTGGGAGATTTATGAATTTTTGTGTAATTTTTTGGACTAGGAAAAATGCCAAGTGGTAAGGTAAATTGACCCGTGGTAGTAGAAATAATTGAAACATGGTAGTAGAAATAAGTGACAAATAGCGTAGACAATTGGGTGACAAATGGCTTGGAAATTAAGAGACAAATGGACTAGTTATTAAAAGACAATTGGAACTATGAGTATAAGACATGTGGCAAGTGAAAAATGTCACAACACTTGCCACACATCTATCTCACGATACGCACTCACATAAGACCATCTTTGTCTTTTATTTTTGCTACAAGCTCTTTTCTTCTTCTTTGATCTCTTAAATGACGACAATCTTACCCAAACCCCACGATTTTGAGTTTTTTCCACAATCTTTCACTTTATCATTACAATATCTAGTTGTCTTCACCTTGTTGATGAAAACCTAACCTTTTCCTCCTTAAAATGGTGATGTTCGTGTAAGCTTGGAGGAGTTAGGTTAACTCACGAATTGAGGATTTTTTGAACTAAACAAGTAAGTGACATATTGTTCTTCACGACTTATTTCAATAGAGATGTTTATCGTGATTGTTTTGAGATGGATAGATGGTGTTAATGGTGTATAAAGTGTGCTGGAATGTTGATGAATAAATGTGTACGTTTGTGTTCTGTTTTTGTTTAATGATAAATAATAGTTTATGAATTATTTTATGGTTTATTTTGAGTTAGAATTGAGGTGAAATTTATGAGGAAATGAAGTCTAAATAATGAACTATGAAGATGTGTTGGATATAGTATGTAAGGGTTAAAATATGGAAAAATTTAAAGGAGAATGGGAAGAGAAATTTTCGGATAACATAACCCACGATCATGGGAAGGGCATTAGACGTGAACTTTGCTATTTTGTGTGATCTTTGAATTAGTTAATGATAATTTACTTTGTCTTGGTGCATTAAGACTTGATTGAGGTTTAAAATAAACCTAGTTTTATGTTGGATTAGTTGATTAAAGGTTTGATATGTTTATGTTGTTAATTAATGTTTTAACTTAAGAAAGATTGTTAGATATCAATGTATTAAAATCTTGAAATTTATGTATGATATAGGAATGAAAGTGTTCTTAGGAATGCAATTGTGATCCAAAGGAATAAGTAAGGTGTATTAAGCATGAATGAATGAATCTTGGAATATTGTGCGATTATATAATGTTAGAAAATGAATTGGTGAATGTATGACTGATGATATTAGAATAATCAAGATTTCTTGAGGTATAAGCCCAAGTGCAAACTAGTTATATCCAAGTGATAATGTTTAAGTGATCAAGACTTGTGATTTGAGGATACATACCTGGGAAAGTCAATTGAACGTGCATCATAAGTGACACATATATATGTGTGTGACTGAATATTGATATGATTGACTGACTTAGTAATGCGTATAAAATGTGAGTATTGTATGATTTAGACAAACAAGTCGAACGCCAGCATCCAGAAATTGTCGGTTTGTCGAGGCAATAGCTTATTTGGAGCTTATTGTGAGCCAACCTAGACGTTTTCTCACTAGGAATGATTTATTGATGTTTAAATTTCAGCTATTAAACTGTTATTAATGTGATTGAGATAATTTCAGACAATTATGGTCTAAGGAGCTTGATAATTAAGATTGTATAGGGAGTGTTTCCTAATTGATTATGAATTGGGAAAAATATGTGTACTCAACAAAATGTTGAATGCTGTACTTAGGTTCAATGAATATGTGAAAATGGCTACGTGTAATGAATGAAAGTGATTGATTGCATATAATGGGAATTGATGCATTTCATCATATTGATATGTATAATTAGATAAAGGAGTTGTGACTGGAGTGACCAGTGAAAAAGAGCTTAAAGCTCAGAAATGTGCATAAAGAGCCAAGGCTCAGTTATTAATGAACCTAGAATCTACAATAGGTACAGGACAATTTATGAAATGAGCCCAGTATTCATAACAAATACTGGACAGTAAAAAGGAACTCGTTCACAATAAAGTAAAAATGGAAGTGGAGACACATGTGCATTTGCATTTATACAGATATATGTATTATGTGAAAGATTACATGAATTTAATGAAATTTGATGTTATGGATGATTGAGAAAATGATCGGATTATTATGAAATGAGTATATGAAATATATGATGTTCATGACGTATATTTGAGATGAGGTATATTGTGAATTTGGCTTTGATATGTGTTGTATGTGTTTTGATATGAGTGAGCACATCGAGGATTGTTCACTCATTGAGTTCGCAAAACTCATCAAAATTGTAAATATTGATTTTCAAGTATGAGAGAGACTTAGCTTTTGAGGCAAACTAGTAGAAATCTAGTTCTATCAGAAATCAAGAATGGCTCAAAGGTCCGGTCAGCTGATTAGCTAAAGAGTTTAGTAGAATGTGTTTATGTAGATTCTCATTTCATATAGAACATCTTGTAAAAGAGTAGCAAACTCTTAGATGTTTTTTATTATGTAAATATATGTATTATATAGTGTGATGCTACAGTGTAAATTATGTTTGAATGAGGAGTTAATCTTTTGATTATTTATGCTCTGTATGATCCCATATATGTAAATTTGACTGCTCTAACATGTCTCTTTCATAAGATATGTTCCTGAATGTCCTCTGGATGTTCAGGCATATGCCTTATAGAGGTGGGGTGTTACAAGAAGAATATATGATACATCTGAGAATGGTTTTCCAAACTTTGAGGGAGCATTAATTGTATGTTAAATTTTCTAAGTGTGAATTTTAGTTAGATCGTGTAGTCTTCTTGGGACATGTAGTATCTAAAGACCACATCCAAGTAGATCCTAAAAAGATTGAAGCTATCACGAAATGGCAAAGACCTACTATTGTTATTGAGGTTCAGAGTTTCATAGGCTTAGTAGACTATTATCAGAGATTTCAAGATTTTTCTCGAATAGCTGCACCTCTGACTAAGTTAACTTAGAAGAATACTAAATTTGTTTAGCTAGAGGTCTGTGATGATAGTTTCTAGTATCTTAAGGACATGTTAACATTAGCTCCAGTTTTGACCTTACCTTTAGGGTTGGATGGATTTACAGTGTATTATGGTGCTTTTAGGTTTGGGTTATGTGCTTATGCAGCATGGACAAGTAGTGGCGTCTTCCCAACAAATAAAGAAGCATGAGCAGAACTATCTTATTTATGAGTTGGAAATGGCAATTGTGGTGTTTTCACTTAAGAATTTGAGACATTATTTGTACGGTGCGACTTGTGAGATCTATACTGATCATAAAAGTTTTATAATTGTTCCATTTTGTATCTCCTAGGTAAAGCTAATGTAGTAGATGATGCTCTAAGTAGAAATTCATCATGTAGTCTTTCTCACATCAAATCTATAAGGAGAACCTTAATTAAAGAGTTACACAAGTTAGTTGACCAAGGATTGCATTGGAAGATATCAAAATTAGGATATTTGCTATCACAATTCAAGTTTAAATCAATGTTTTTAGAGAGACTTCAGGCTACTTAGTACAAAGTTCCTCAATTATGTAAGACAGTTGAGGAGCTTCAAGATAATTAAGCTAAGCATTTTATTATGGATGGTGATGGTATTCTGAGGATGGGTACTAGAGTATGTGTACAAGATGTTGATGGCCTAAGAAAGGAAATTATGAAGGAGGTATACTTTGTAGCTTACGACTTTCATCTAGGCTCCACCAAGATGTATCATAATCTCAAAGGCATGTATGGGTGGAGTGGAATGAAAAAGTATTGTTGAGCCCCCGCCTCTTGTGAGACACGTGGCCAACGTCCTAAGTGACATCTATATGCGAATCACATAAGGGTGGAGTGCCCTCACCAGGACAAACCTTAACCTGAAACTTCATCTTGATCACTTCTTACCATCTTGTCCCATGACTTGTACTTAGTCTAAGTCTTTAATTGATTCTTGATCCTTGATTAGTGAATTCTGTGTTTAATTCCAAGTAAGTGACGGTTCAATAATACTGACTTAACTTTTTCTTTATATCGTCTGTGGTTAGCCCATCGTCTGTGTTTACTTATGGCCTAAGTTCTATCGTCTAGTTTTTATCATCTATAGTTGACTTCTATCGTCTGGGTTGACCCCTCTCTCCTATCATCTGTCTTTCTATCGTCTGCCTTTCTATTATCGACCTTTCTATTGTCTGCCTTACTATCGTCTGTCTTATGACGTGTCATCAGAGACGATTCCTTACGTCTGTGTTATGACGTGTCGTCTGTGTTCCTTGCATCCACGTGTGAAGTCAGCACAGACGATCCCTTGCGTCTATGTTTCGTGTGTCTGTCTTCCTTTGCGTCTGTATGTGACGTCAGCACAGACGATACCCTTCCTCAATATCTTCCTTTACGTCTGTGTTGTGACGTTAGCACAGACAATTCCTTTCGTCTGTGTTCTTCCTTTGCGTCTACCTTACTGAATATAGACTTAACTCCTTCCAGACACCCTCATTCATCCAAATCCAAGGTCAGAAACACACAAACCTAAACGTCAACTGCTTCTCAAAGCCTCAAATACATTGGATCAACTCATGCAACGTGGAAACTTAACAGTTATCATAATCCTACGCTGAACATACATATATTTCATTCATCCTTGAACAAATTTTGGTTTTACAAAGCTTTAATAACTTATAAACCACAATACATCAATACACTTGAATCAGTAAAGCTTGAAAGATTGCTAAAGCCTTAAGTTCTCCAAAAAATCTAACTTAAGAGTACAAAAAAGGGAGTCCATGAAGGAGCTCCATGCCACTAGCGGGCAGGCGGGAGAAGTCTTTAGTTTAAGAGTACTTGACATCAAAATGAACCAAACTAAACCCACATAACATGTATTTCATGATCTTGAATACTTGTTGCCCAAAATGGCAATTCTTGGAAACTTG
>JAOTAY010000002.1:22696078-22720661 GCA_025629805.1 Erythroxylum baracoense
ACAATGCAAAATCACGAGCTGATTTGAAGCTTTTTTGTAGAAGGAATGAGTTACATAAAGATCTTCGGACCGGTAAACATCAGAAAGCATGTTACAGTTTGGACAAAAAACAGAAGGAAATATTGTGTGAATGGTTGAGAAGTCTAAAGTTTCCTGATGGTTATGTTTCAAACTTGGCAAAGTGTGTTGACATAAGGAGGTACAAATTATTTAGGATGAAAAGTCATGATTGTTATGTGTTTATGCAAAGCCTATTTCCAATTGCATTTTAGGAGTTGCTATCGAATATGGTCTGGGAAGTAATAATAGAATTAAGTTTGTTTTTCAAAAGCTTAACATCATTTGAAATCAATTTGGTTGAAATGGAAAAACTAGAAAGGGAAATTTTAGTAATTTTGTGCAAGTTAGAAGGGATAGTTCCTCCAAGCTTCTTTGACTGTATGGAGCATCTACCAGTGCATTTAGCACACGAGGCTAAACTAGCCGTTCCAGTTCAATATCGATGAATGTATCCATTAGAGAGGTAATTCAACAAAAATGATTATAATTGAAGTAATAGCATGTTTTAATAACCAAATTAGTATAACCCTATTCGTTAATATAGGCATTTGCACCACTTGAAGAAAAATGTTAAAAACAAGGCTAGAGTTGAAGGTTTGATATGTAATGCTTATTTAGTAGAAGACGCTAGTAAATTTTGTTCACATTATTTTAAGTTGCATGTTCACGTAAGAGAAAGAAAAGTTCCTCGTAATAACGATGGGTGAGGAACTAGTGATGCTAATGGTAACTTATCTATTTTCACATATCCTGGATGAACATATAGATGTTCAACAAGAAGAATGTTAATAAAGAAAGAAACTAAGGTTGCCCATGGTTACATTTTATTAAACCGTCAAGTGGTTTAACCTTTCAGGCAGTAAGTTGAAATTGATTATTTGAGCTTTAAAATTTAGTGTTATTCATAACTGAAATACATAATAATGTTTATAGATTATATGAGGAATTGTTACGTGAGCTCATGCCTGAAAAATACAAGATGATATCAATAAAGAAGTTGGAAGACACTTTCCTCGATGGTTCGAGAAATATGCAAGTTTTCACTTACAAATATTGAAATGATTGAATTATAAGATTTAAGTATTCAAATGACATTATACTGTTTAATATGATAATTTCTTTTATGTAGGCCTTAGAAAATCCAATAGAGAACAAGTTCATATGTGATCTTGCGAAGGGACCTTTGCGAATTGTTAAATCGTATCTGGTGTATTTCATTAATGGATACAAATATCATACAGAATATTATGGTCATAATATGGCAACAATAAATAGTGGAGTTTGCATACAAGGAGAATTAATGGATTACTATGGCAAAATTATTGAGATATTTTAAATTGAGTACCCTAAATTGCCAATAAAGCAAAGTGTGATATTTAAATGTGACTGGTTTGATCCAACTCTAAATGTTGGTACAAAAGTGCATAGCCGATACAATCTAATTAAATTCAATAAGCAAAGAATATTTAGACAATTTGAACCTTTCTTGTTGGCAATGCAAACGATCCAGGTGTATTATGTCCCTTTTCCCAGCTTATGAGGAGATAAGTTAGATTGGTTGGCCATTTGCAAAGTTAAACCTAGAAGTATTTTTGAATCACATGGAAAAAGAGAACAGAGAAATAAAAGTGAAGCGTTTCAGGAAGATATTTATGAAATAAATGCATCTGTCATATATGAGGATAATGAACCTTTGAACGATCCATCTAATGAATACGTTGAAATTTTATCTGGAGAGGATGAGGAGAGCCTAAGTTTGATTCTAATTTTTTAGAAAAAGAAGATGATTTTGATTTACAATTAACTGATGACAACAATTAATTTGTGTTTGTAATTGAATATTATATTCCACAAATTAATTATTTCCTTTTCAATATATTTTATAAAATATTGAATTCAAATTGTTATATTTCTAGAAAATTCAATCAAATATTAATTTTAGGTTGAAATATTCCACCAAAGAGAAAATAAGATATAATGCGACCAAGGTTCAAACCACGATTCGAAGCTACTTACTATACAGGTGAAGCATCTCATTTTGTAGCTAGAATTGAATCACCTCGTCCCCCTCTAGCTACTACACTTGCAGATGAGGTATCACCTTCTGTACCTGCTACTACATCATCCAACCTTACATCATCCACTACCCTTATACTGACAGAGATATCAGGGGTAAACAATGCGGATGAAGGAGGTGGCCGCCAGCCTTGAGTTGAGGGACTTGATGAAAGAAATTACATCATAATTGTCAATAATCTGTAAGTAAAAATACATGAAACACAATATGTTTATAATTAAGTTATAGGTTTAAATTTTAAAAATAGTATAAAATTATTTGTTTTTATATTAAGTTAATTCCGTCTAGATCATGCTCAAGAAACATGACATCCAAATTCAAGGAGAAGATTAATCTTGAGGTTATGTATGGAAGAATATCTCTCAAGCCACAAAGGAATTTTACTATTAGGAGTTTGAGGTACAAAAAAATATTATTATCTTTTTAAATTAATTTTTATGCATTAATTAGATAATTATTATTACATTATAAGTATTTATCAGATTTTTTCCTTTTGTTTCATAAAGAATTTTTTTAGGATTCTAAATTTGACGCGGTCATTTATAAAGTATGAGAGAGACAAGTACGTACAAGTTATCGGGACTTTGTTGGTGCGATACACAAGGTCGATGTACGACCAACTTATATTTCTGAACAAATATGGAGTTGTTGGTAGCAGTATTGGACATCACCTGAGGCAATGCCCGTTTCAGAGCGTAATTCTAACAATAGACATGTCCCGTACATACTGGAGGATCTATTACCCACCATGAGCATGCAGAGAGACTTGTAAGTATCTACACTTTACATTTATATTCTTATTTCTTTACTTTGCTGTATTTCAATTGAATTTGATTTGTGAATTTTTGAATGAAAATATGTGTATTATGGAGAATGATAATGTTATAAATGTCTGGTGCCATATGTGGTTGTGTTGTTAAGTTATTTGTTTTGTTCAATAGGGGGTAAATATCATAGAAAAAGAGGAAACTCTGTCGAAATTTTTATAAATTCTAGTTCACTTATAACATTTTATTCTTATGCGGGAAAAGTCTATAGGCATGAGGCCTACACCTCGTCAGCTCTTTTTGCACACTCTCACTAAGAAGCATGACGGTATGACATTCGTCAACACTTAATGTAGAGAACTAAATGTATGTGAAATTTATGGTTTAACATTAATGCTTAATAATTATCATTTACTAATATAAACATTGCCTTCTGATAGGACCAAACACAAGAAAGCATTCAACGACAGTCTCAGCAGTCTGAAGATGTTGATGAGACTCAAACCTATCTTTATGTAGTTGGTGGTAGGGAACATCGTGTAAGGATATTCGGCTTAGGTTCATTTGTGAATACATGTTATTCGCAATCCTCCACGTCTAGTACAACAGCATCTAGTAGGCGGTCCACAACCAATGAAGTCCAAGAGATTCGGAGCACAGTTCAGATATTGGCAACTCAGCTGTAATAGTAGATGGAGTACGTAGCTTAGCTCCGTATGAGATGAATGAGTTAAAGGGGAGGGGTAGCACCCCATCGCATCAATCAAAGCATCCGTGGTCACCAAATCAATAATGTACTTGTAGCCATTTCATTTGAATTACAAATACTTATTATATACAATTTAATGTTTTTATTATCAATTAAGATAATTTGAACTTTATATCATCAATCAACTTTCTGTTTAAACAAATTAAATGTATAAACAAATCAAATTATTATGCACAGATAATTTATAACTATTTAAATTATGCATCAACCATAAGAGTATCAAATAAAATTTATTGATAGTATATATATTTTTAAAAATTTTTGTGGTTAATTTACCAACAGACATTTGTTGTTTTGTCTGTAAAATCAATTCTATTTACCGATGAAACACAACCAATCGTCGGTAATCAGCAATCGAATAACTAATTATGTTGCCAAATTTACCGTCAGGATTTGCCACAGAATAACCGTTGGTACACTCACTGATGCAACATAAATAACTGTTGGTAATGTTTTAACAAACTTACCGACGAATTAGAAGATACCATCAGTAAATCTTGCCAGTGGAAAAATAATATCCATCGGCAATTTATTGACAGTCAACCACATAAACAACTGTTGGTATATTTACCAACTATATGTTAAGTGTCCATCAGCATATTTACCGACGGACCTTCTATTGTTTGTCAGAAATAATTACCTATAGCTGTTTCTACGATGCCTTTGTCTGTCGGTAAATTTTATTGCTAACCTGACTTATCGAAGGAATGTTTTCGCTAACCTGACTTACCGACGGAATATTTATGTTTTTCATCGCTAAATGACATTTTTCTTGTAATGATGTAATGGGAATTTATAGGTACTTTAAAGGAGGTTGTCTATATTTAAAACTTGTTATTTGGGATAATCAGTTTATTATCTTTGAAAGCACGTTCATATCTTAAAAATGCTCTTATAAGGGTTAATGGTAGCTAAGTTAAGCTTTTAAATACTTGCAAGGATTTTGTGATCATTTTGATTAATTATAAGTTAACACTGTAGATTAGTAAAAGGTTATCAACAAATACCAAAATGAAGATCATGAATTTGTCATATTTATTTTGAAATCTAAATTTACTTCACTGTTTAATGTTACTTGCTATTATTCGAGAGAGAGCCTCAATGTACAAGGTAAAGAGATAGGGAGAAAGGGAATCTCCTTGTCTAAGTCTCTTGATTCCTTTTATATATATATATATATATATATATATATATATATATATATTTGGTTACCCATTAATTAAAGTTTTGTATGATTTCATTGTAAACACATTAATGCAAGCAATATATAAATTTAAGGAATATGAAATTTTCCATAAGAATAAAGAGAAAGTTCTAATTGATAAAGTAAAAGGCCTCATGAAAAATCTATTTTTAGGCCACAAATAATTTTGATAGTTTTTGAAGAGCTTTTGATTATTAAGGATATTATTTATATGCTCCAATGTAAGTAAATTGGCTTATATCTTTTATAATTATTTTGAATCTTGTAACTGGTAACATGTATATGAATTTATAGGCTATATTATAACAAGAAATGTGTTTATAATTAAGAACATTAATGGATTATAAACCTTTAGAATAAGAAAGATATAATTTTGTCAAACTCATGTAATAGTTTGCCTTTTCACAAAAATTCGATAATTGTGTTGGTAAATATATTTCCTATTAATTCCTTTTTTAAAAAAAGCATTTAAACCATTAGGGCCTAATTCTTTGTTTGCTTCTAAGTTGAATAAAACCTTCTTAATATCTAGTCTTGTGAAAGTCTTAGTAAGAAAATCAACTGGCCCTTAAAGATAGAATGAGAGATGAAATATCCAATGTTATGTAAAGAGAAAGACATGTTATCAACATAGTAAGAGTGTCTTTGGAGATGTTGAAGGTTGAATTCTTTAGGTCTTGTTGATTAGTGACAGTTATTCCATTAGAATCCTTTAAAGAGACTATTTTTATTAATGATGCACTTAGTTATCAATATATTATGAAAAAAATTGTATTTCTATCCCACTCTTTTAGCCATTGGTTTCTCAACCTTTTCCTTCATAAAGAGTTATGAACTTCTAAGGATTATATATATTCTGGTAATGCCTTTCTCTCCACTTATTAAGAGCTTCTTATCCTCAATTAGACATAAGGGGGGTATGAAATTGTGGAATATAAAAGCTTACCCAAGACTTTTCTTGATTCACCACTTGATCTTCAACCAAGAAACAGATTCAAACAAGAAGAGAAGAAAAAAGTTTGTTTTAATAGATTTGTAAGCCAATCCTCAAGAACATGCATAACCTAATTCAAACAAATTATGAATTGAATGATATAAGGTTGAAAGAAGAACAAAAAATACAGATGCCACTAATTGCTTAATCAAAGTCAAGTAGAAACATCACATACAAAACATGAAAAATGGGCAATACATTCTAATTATTCAACAACAATAATAATAAGGATAAACCTTACAAAATAATGACATAAAATTGTGTCTCTTAGTGATAACCAAACCTTCCTATATATAGGAGAGGGGTTGACTGAAAATTAAGGAAAAAGAATTACCTTAAACCTATAATTACGTAACCTACTAAGAAACTAACTTCTAAGAAACAAAAGACATTATAGGATTTGTTCAAGGAAACATACTAATCTTAAATTACTTAATCAACTAGGAAACTAACTTTTAGGAAATAAGAGACCTTATAGGATTTAGTCAATTGTCCTTTACAAAGAAGGGAAACTACTAATAATAAATTCAGGTATGGACCCTTATTTTTCAGGTTTGGTTGGCCCAACTTCTTCCAAACTTATTAAGTGGACTTGCTTGGACTCCTTAATTGAAGCAACTTAGACTTAGGCTTAAGAATTGGGATTTTTTTAATTAAATTATTCAAAGCCCCTACATCTTTTTAGTCCTAGCCCTTGTCATAGGCCCAATAATATGCACAAGTGGATCCTTTTTGAAAGTTGACGATGAAATTTGAGTTGAGGACCTCGAACTCTTATCTCGAACACTCAAACCATCAACCCCAACTTGAGATGCCACGTCACTAGTAGCCCTTTGATCTATATCATCAGGTCCTCTTAAATTTTGTAGAGACAACCCAATGCTTCATTTTTAAGATGATCATTTTCGTTGTAACATTTTTTGTTAATCAATTTAAGTTCTTTATTGGTTTTTAGCTTTTGTGTGCAGTTAAAAGCTTCATATTCTCCTGCCTTTGTAACACACCACAACCATAGAGCATATATCCGAACATCCAGAGGAAATTCGAGATCATACGCTATGAAAATGGCATATTAGAGCAATCACATCAATTTATTATGGCATCATACAGAGCATAAGTATTTCCAAAGATCAAAACTCATCATTTCATTCACAAAATGAAACTTACTTACATTGTCATTACATTTCATAATCCATGTTTATACATAACATAACATTTGAGAGTTTAAATTTCTATACAAAAAGTTCAACATGAAAGGAGAAACTAAACAAAGGTATTTTATCTAGACTCCGCAAGTAGCAGCTAACTAGACTTTTAATCCATTCTTGTTTCCAAAATTGACAATACTAGACTTCTATTATATCACCTTATAAGCTAGGTCTCCCTTGTACTGAAAATCAACGTTGTAATTTTGATGAATTTAAACCATCATTGACGTGCTCGCTAAAGTCAGAACACAAATATCATAAGTATAAAGCCAAATTCACAAGTATATTTTCCAATTCAGCATATATATCACATCATTCAATATTGAATACTAGATCACAATATACGTCATATTTCAACAATACATCATGAACTACAAACATTTCATATAATCATTTTAAAATAATCTAATCATTTATCCCAATCATTCATATCATCAACATCTACACAAACATTGCATATCATTATATCAACACAATTCAATAATTCTTCGTAATCATTCACATGATACGTTTAAAGATATATATATATATATATATATATATGAAAATGCACATGTGACTCCACTTTCATTTTTACTTTGTTGTGACTGAGCGCCTATTTACTATCCCATATCTGTTGTGGATGCTGAGCTCGTTTCATATTCTATCCCATACCTATTATAGATACTGGGCTCATTAATAACTGAGCTTGTGGCTCTTTGTGCACATTTCTGAGCTTTAAGCTCTTTTTTCACACTAGTCACTCTGGTCATAACTCATTTATCTGATCATGTATAACTGATCCGCTTCGTCTTTTAGTTTTTCCCTAGGAGGTCGAATCAAAAATTGAATTCCAAGGATTGCAATATAGAATGCAACCTTGGGTCGTCTCACTTAATTGGAACCTAATGCAATGGATCTAAGCTAGCCTAAAGGTCATGAAATGCAACTAAATTGGTTAGGAAGGGGGTTTTGGTTCTTTGGAGAACTAACAAAATTAAACTAATTGAAAGGGAAGTGTGTAAAAAAATATTTTTGGATTTTTGGGAATAAGAAATCGAAGGTTAAAACAATGATCAAATATGATAAAATCCTCTTGAAAAATGAGCTTTGGCTATCATAGTTCAAAATAAATCTTTGTGGGAGTAAAAATCACTAAGTTTCCAAATGATAAACCTTAAAGAACTCTTTAAGTCCAAGGTTTTAATCAATATTCGACACTTTAATCATTTTTTATTTCTTTTTTAATTTGTTTTTGATAGTTTTCTTTGATTTTATTTTCTAAATTGATTAAAATCCAAAACCCCCTTTTTATACTTTCCTTGCTTCAATTAATTTTGTTATGAAAATTAACTGAACATTTCCTGTGGATTCGATCTTGACTCACCGTAACTAAAAATTTTAGTGTGTAGAGTCAGGTTAATTTTGTAGTGCACTCGACACATACTGTCAAATTTTGACACCGTTGCCAGGGAGTGTGGTAGTTTAATTTTCGAATTTGATTTTAGTTGGTGTTTTGTGAATATATTTATTTACAATTATTCTTTTTGTCACTTGTTAATTTTGGATTGTTTGTTAGTGTTGGTGCATGGTAATGACTAGATCTCCTTGTAGAGAAATTGATCAACTTGATCTAGAGATCGAGAGAACATTACGAAGTTTGCATAGGGGAGCAAGATCAACTTTGGTAGACGAATTGGAATCATAATACAAAGACACGATGACAAATTAGAGAACTTTAAGGGAGTTGGCTGCACCCGATTTAACTCAAAGACCATTATGTGTAACATTTCCAAATTTTTCTGAACATGTTACCTTTAAGTTAAAATATGAATTAATTCATTTATTACCTAACTTTCATGGTCTTGTAGGTGAGGATGCACATAAGCATCTTAAGGAACTCGATGTGGTGTGTTTAAGCATGAAGCCTCAAAAGGTGACCGATGAGCAGATCATGTTGAGGCCTTTTGGTTCTCACTCAAAGATGCAACAAAGGATTGGCTATTTGACTTACCAGTTGGAAGCGTGAATACTTGGTTAGAGATGAAGAGATTATTCTTGGAAAAATATTTTCCAGCCTCAAAGACAACAAGTTTTCGAAAGGAGATATATGGTATCAAGCAGCACAACGGAGAATCTCTTTACGAGTACTAGAAGCAGTTCAAGAAGTTATATGCTAGTTTTCCACACCACAACATACTGGAGCAACTTCTCACCCAATATTTTTATGAAGGATTGCTACTGATGGAGAGTAGTTTGGTTGAATTGGCGAGTAGTAGGGCACTTTGCAAGAAGACTTCCACTGAATCCAGGATATTACTTGCGTGGATGGCCACTAACATCTAACAATTTGGCACTCGTAATGATGTTCGACGAGATAAGCACTTCATCCATTGAACATCATTTAGATGAAATAACATTTATTATGAGACAGATTATAGTTGGACAGGAACAAGTGAAAGTGTGCAGGATATGTTCAAACATGAGCCCTCCAACTGATGAGTGCCTAACGTTGCAAGAGGGACGTATGGATTACGTGAATGCTGCAGAAAGGAACGTCACAAAACAATAATCGTAAACGTATAACCAAGATGGAGGGATCACGCCAACTTAAGTTATGGAGGGAACTGAAAGTAAAATTACTTCTAGAATCAGTCGTAAGTAGCACAACAATTTTAACTAAGGGCACAAGGAGCACAAGGAGCCTCTTCTTCCAGTTCAAGTAATGCTTTAGATGAACTTATCAAGGATTCTACTATTAACAATCTTCAGTTTCGGCAAGATATGTAACAACTTCAATAGCGTATGTTGCAGCTTAATTAGAGTGTACAACAAATCCATCAGGAATCAAAAGTAAGCACACTAAATTTGAAAAACCAAATGGGTTAGATAGTAGTGAGGCTTAATCGCTTAGAATCGAAAAGTGCCAGAAAATTGCCATCCCAAACTAAGGTAAACCCGAAGAATGTCAATGCTATAACCTTAAAGAGTGGAAAGGAGATTGAGGGTCCCAAGAGAACCCCACTAAGGATTACTACTGAGGAAGATATCGAGAAGGTGTAATGGCCCGTTTTCCATACTAAGGGTTAGAGCCTTAGATTATTGCATATGTGTCAAATCATTTTAGCATTCATGAAATGCATTTCATTCATATGCATATCATTAGCATACACACATGAATTATGATTTTGTACACATTGTAAAAATAGTATATGCACTCAATTGACATATTCCAAGGTATGGAAGGTTTAAGATGATCATGATGTGAATTGTGTAATGCTTATGTCTTAAATTTTGGTTTGATTGGTTACCAGTAGTAAGCTTGGAATTAATTGTTACAATTGGAAAATTGATGAATTAAAATGTATATTTAGACTAAGGAAAAATACCAAGTGGCAAGATAAATTGACACATGAAAAATTAGGATGACTAAGCCTATAAAATAAGTGACAAATGGCATAGATAAATGAGTGACATTTAGCATGGGTAATTAATTGACAAATGGTACCAATGATTAACTGACAAATAGACTAGTAACCAGGTGACATTTTGCAGCTTAAGGAGGGGATAAATGGCTTACATGCTTAGGGACATATGTTAATGTAATATAGTGACATCTAGTAACTAAAGTGTAAAGTTTCTACAGGTGTAGTTTTAGCCTTGTTCATTCTTCTTCTCTTCTCATCTATCACCATTGAAACTTGCTTCGATCTCCCATCCCTGTGCTTTTCTTGAAGCTATGCTAAATTACCATACCAAATACATGCTTTTACCCTTCACAAAATAGCTAAAGAACTAGAATATTGTTGTCTTTTATCATAGTTGAAAACCATCCAATTTCTATATTAAATTTGTGTTGATCTTGTATGTATGAAGAGCTAGGTTAACTTGATGAATTGAGCTATAATTGGAGGCTAAATAAGTAAGTAAAGTGTTGTTCTTTATGGCATGTTATAATAGAAAGATTATGATGATTGAATTAGGATAGACTGTATATGATGTTGATGTTAAAGATGTGTTGAAAAATGGAGAATGAATGGATACTTTTCTAGTCTATTTTTGCATATAAAAAAATGGTAGTTTATAGACTATTGTATGGATAATTTGAGTTGAGATTTAAAGTACAATTGATGAGGAATTTATGGTAAAGATAGGTGTTATTAAGACGTTTTCAAATCTGGAAAATTTGAGTTGTAGGTGTGTTTGTAAAAAGTGAATGTTAATGACATAAGTGAGCATAATTTTGTAAGCCTTAGTGCAACCAATATGGAAGTTAAATTAATTTGAAATGAAGTAACCTTAAAGGACATGAAATCTGAAAGTTTTCAGTTGTTAGTGATATAATAGTCGATTTCCAAAACATACTAAGGTTAGAACCCTATACCATTGTACATGAGTAATAGCATTGAGAATTTACGAAATGCATTTCATTCACATGCATATCCTTAGCATGCACACATGAAATATGACTTTGTATATATTGCAAAGACAGTATATGCACTCAATTGACATTTTCTGGGTTATGACAGATTTCAAATGAACACAATGTAAATTGTGATTTGTTATGTCTTGAATTTTTGTTTAATTGGATTCCAATTAGTAATTTGGAATTAATTGTTATAAATTGAGAGAGAGATAAATTAATATGTATATTTGGAATAGGAAAAATGCCTAGTGGTGAGATAAATTGACACATGAAAAATTACGATAACTAAGCCTATAAATTAAGTGACATTTGGCATAGATAAATGAGTGACAATTGGCATAGGTAATTAATTGACAAATGGATCAATTATTAAGTGACATTTGAACTAAATACTAGGTGACATATGGCAGCTTAAGGAGTGGATACATGGTTTACATGCCAAGTGACAATTGTCATTATCAAAGAGAGACACCTAGCACCTTCTAAAGCAAGTTTCTGCAACGATGATTTCTGTTGTCTTCATTCTTCCTCTCCACCGAATATTCTCACACTTCCATAGCTCTGTAATCCTACTTCAATCCTACTAATTACCAATCCAAAATCGTCACAAAATCCTACATCAAGAAAGATATAACTTGCTATTTTCTACTTATTGTCTTCTTGTTGCTGAAAACTAACTTATGTCCACCTTGAGTTTGTGATGAGCTTGTATGAATGGAGAGCTAGTTTAACTTGATGTATTGAGGTAGAATTTGAGCTTAACAAGTAAGAAGAAATCTAATCTTTATAGCTTGGTATAATAGAATGATAATGATGATTGAATTGGAATGAAATGTATATGGTGTTAATGATGAAGTGTGCTAGAATATGTTGAAAAAACTTGGATGTTTTTATGCTTGTTCCTTGATGTATAAAAATAATAGGTTATAGGGTATGATATGGATGAATTGAAGTGGGATTTGAAGTAGAATGTAGGTGAATTTATGCTAAAGAAAAGTGTTAATGGTGTATTCACACAAGGGTGGAGTGCCCTCACCAGGACAAACCTTAACCTGAAACTTCATCTTGATCACTTCTTACCATCTTGTCCCACGACTTGTACTTGGTCTAAGTATTTAACTGATTCTTGATCCTTGATTAGTGAATTCTGTGTTTAATTCCTAGTAAGTGACGGTTCAATAATGCTGACTTAACTTCTTCTTTATATCGTCTGTGGTTAGCCCATCGTCTGTGTTTACTTATGGTCTAAGTTCTATCGTCTGCCTTACTATCGTCTGTCTTATGATGTGTCATCACAGACGATTCCTTGCATCTGTGTTATGACGTGTCGTCTATGTTCCTTGCGTTTGTGTTTCATGCGTCTGGGCTCCTCCTTTGCGTCTGTGTGTGACGTCAGCACAGACGATCCTTTGCGTCTATGTTTCGTGCGTCTGTCTTCCTTTACGTCTGTGTGTGACGTCAGCACAGACGATTCCTTTCGTCTGTGTTCTTCCTTTGCATCTGCCTTACTGAATGCAGGCTTAACTCCTTCCAGACACCCTCATTCATCCAAATCCAAGGTCAGAAACACATAAACATAAACCTCAACTGCTTCTGAAAGCCTCAATTTCATTGGATCAACTCATGCAATGTGAAAACTTAACAGTTATCATAATTATACGGAGAACATACATATATTTCATTCATCCGTGAACAAATATTGGTTTACAAGCTTTAATAACCTTCCAAACCATAATACATCAAACACACTTGAATCAGTAAAGCTTGAAAGGTGACTAAAGCCTTAAGCTCTCTAAAAATCTAACTTAAGAATACAAGAATATGTGCAGACTGGAGTGCTACCTTGACTCTTAACTATTCACTCTCTTGTTCTTCACCTGAATGGGACAAAATTGGGAGGGGGAGAGCTTAAAGCTCGTGGGTAGCAGGTTTATCATCAAGAAATAAGCAGGCACTTTTTCAAAACTCATTGAAATATGCAATTTAGAAAACCACTTGGAAAAGTCAGAACTTTGTTGTTTCTCAAAAACCGTATTCAGACAAACAAATCATGTTCAGCTATAAGTCATGTATGCATCAAACTTAATAACACATAATCACATCAAAATGGTCTGGAATGATCCATAAACAGAACTAACTAACACAGTCCATATAATGATCCTGTGAAGTCATAAACATAACGAACTAGCACAATCCCACTTAGTGGTTTTGTGTAGTCACAAACATGATGGAGTCCACGAACGAGCTCCATGCCACTAGCGGGCAGGCGGGAGAAGCCTTTAGTCTAAGTACACTTAACATCAGAATTGAGCAAACTAAACCCACATAACATGTATTTCATGATCTTAGATACTTGTTGCCCAAAATGGCAATTCTTGGAAACTTACTTTTCATATCCGAAAACATGTTTTCATAGACTTGTAACTTTTCAAAATAAACATTTCTGAATCATGCAGTAACATATAACATCCTTACAACTCAACCAAGAAAAAACCAATGCACATTTTTGAAGTAAATGAAATCTTTCATGTTTCATGTAAAAGACACACTTTAATGGCCTATTGCTTAATCATAAAACTGTAACCACCTTGAAATCCTTGCTTGCTTAGGTATTGGATTTACAAAAGTCTTTCCTCTTGTTCCTCTTGTCTCTCTCGAACTCCTCCTTGTTTTCCTTCATAAAAGACACAACTCCCATTCAACAGAAATTTGGACTTGAATAAACCCATAAGGTACATTCACTAAAATAGATCCCAGAATGCTTAAATCCATATATTTCTTAAGCTCTTTAAGCTAAAAGCCCTTCAAAACTCTAAAAGATTTAACATCCATATACCTTGAATCTTCACCAAACAATGAGATTCTTAGCTTTACAGAAGGCTCTTCTCTTCCTCTTTCTTTTTCCCTTCTTGAGTAAGCTCAGATTCTCTCTTTAAGACTAAGAGAAATCATGACCTAGTTTAAAGCTCTATTCTTTTAACTCCACCGAAATTTCTCTTCTTCTTTTTCTCTCTTCTTCACGTTTTTGTCTTCTTATTTACAAGACAATATTTTTCCTCTTCCCATTCTACCCTTAAGGAGTGTTAAAAATCCAATTTGCCTTTCCTTTAATGCCTTAAGGCTTCTAACCTTAGTAATCTACCCAAAATACCCTTATGCATTCTTAATTCTTCAATTTAACTCTTCCGATTTCCATCAATACATGAAATAAGTCCTCCTAAACTTGACTTAATGATTAAACTCCAATTAAAAAAATGATTTAACTATAAGATCACCAAATTCATTCAATTCATGCTTACTAAAAAAAATTCGGGGTCCAACAAGTATATTATGCAATTTGTGTTTAGGTGCCTTATATGTCAGCAAGTAAAGCTTGAGCACCAAAGACCTTTTGGATTATTACAGAAACTCTCCATTCCTAAGTGGAAATGGGATATGATTACTATAGATTTTGTGACTGGATTGCCCCATATTAATACTATATATAATGCTTTATGGGTGATTGTAGATAGATTAATAAAGTCTGCACACTTCTTACTTATCAAAAAGACTTATTCTACTGATAAGTTGGCCATACTATATGTCAATAAAATTGTGTGATTGTATAGGGTATCACAATCTATAGTCTCTGATATGGATTCCAACTTTACATCTATTTTTTTGTGAGAGTTACAAAAAGCTTTGGGTATAAGATTGGACCTTAGTACCACTTTTCATCTTCAAATAGATGACCAGTGTAAGAGAACTATCCAGAATTTAGAGGATATGCTTAGGATGTACAATATTAATTTTGGCAGTCATTGAGATTTGCATTTTCTATTGATTGAGTTTGCTTATAATAATAGTTATCATACTAGTACTGAAATGGCTCCTTACGAAGCTTTGTACAGAGGAAAATGTAGATCACCTTTATGTTGGGAAATTGGTAAATGAAAAGTAACAGGACCTGAGTTAGTATAAATCACTTCTTAAAGTATCCTTATTATTAAGAAAAGATTGAAGACAACTTTTAGTACACAAAAGAGTTACGTGGATCCAAAGAGAAAAATGTGAGATTTTGAGTAGGTGACATGGTATTTTTGAAAATATCACTAATAAAAGGAGTGAAGAAAGGTAAACTAGCTCTAAGGTATATTGGTGCATTTGAGATTAAATCTAGAGAAGGTGAAGTGTCATATAGGTTAGTGTTACCACATAACTTGTCTAGAGTTCATCCTGTATTTCATGTGACGATGTTGAGAAAGTATATTTCGAATCTTTCTCATATCCTTCAACCATGTAATGTGGAGATTGATGACAATTTGACTTATGAAAAACAACCTATTGCTATAGTAGATTATCAGATTCGTCAGTTGAGATCAAGAGAGAGAGAGCAATGGTGAAAGTATTATGGAGTAATCATACGATGGACGACTATATGTGGGAGATGGAGATGGATATGTAGAGTATTAACTGGCATCTATTTCAAAAATAAAGTGAGATTTAAAATTAGAGGACGAATTTTTTTAAGGGGGAGAATGTAATGATCCATATTTTTGTTAAATTACTTATAATGGACCAATAAAGAGAAAGTATAAGTTGAGCTTAATAAAACTCAAGTTCATTTCTCTCTTAAACCCTTTTCCTTATAAGTTACTATTTACTCTCAACTTTTGCCATTCACACCTTCACCATTGGAGAACCATTTTCGATGGCCTAGGGCTCTATTGAAAGCTCTTTGTATGCTCAACCAAACCCCTTATTTCATAAAAAACAAATCAAATTTGGAAGAATCATGACTGGAAATTTCTGTTTGTTTAGTTAAGTCATTGATCTCTTATTTCTAGTCATTTCTAGGAAAAACTAACACCATCGTCATGTCTAATGACCCTAAAAACTTAGGAAAAAAGTGAAACCTGGCATCAATTGGCCCATTTTACCGGTGAACAAAAATGAGTCACCTTTAAGCTTTAATCCTACAATTCTTGCAAATCGAGAGGAGTTTCGACACAAGACCTATGCCATTGGATTCCTGGAGGTGAGCTCATCATCTTTGGGTGGGTGGTAAAGGTCACCACCTCTCCAACACCGATGCGTGTGCCCTATGCTTTGTTGACAGTGGCGATTTTCCAACTAGCCCAGAAATGGTTGGAAAGAATTTTAAAAATTCCCAAATATTACATAGATCAATTTTTATAAACGAAATATGTTGAAATTCTTCATAATTTGTGAGATAAAAATTTATAAAGGGTTATGTTTTTATCAAAATGCATGAATTTGACTAATTTGAATCGTTATTGATTATAATGGAGATTATCTGGATGTATTGAGTATAAATGAGGGTGCATGGGTTAAAAATTGGTATACTTAAATTATGATTAGATTTATTATAAATTTTTACGATGTAAATATGGATTCAATTGGGCATGGACATGTAGTTTAGAGGCCAAATTGAGTTGTGGTTACTGGTGGTTATAGAAATATCTTTTTATTGCAAGAATGACCCTTCTTTCAGAAGGGCGATGTCCGTTTTACAGGGAAAACTATGCCAAATTTTCAGTAGGCTCCTCATAAAAAGTGATATCGTCTTTTTTAAATAGAAAATAGAGCTCCTTAATATTAAGTCATGGTATTATTCTCAGGGTATCTAAAATTGGTTTAGATTTTAAATCCTAATGGTTATTCTTACGTTTCTTTCTATAAATCGATCAGGAACAGAACCCTCCACTTTGAGACATTAGGTTCAACACGAAGGAGCACATTCTACCTATAAGTTAATATTTATAGTTATGAACATGCATTAGAATTTTATATTCATTATAGAAATCACCATCATTATCATATGCACGTATCACATTCATACATATGGACACATGTATACATATTTTTGTTGTACAATGTTGTGCTTATGTTGATATGGGATGGTGTAAAGGATTGTTATGGTATGCCTTACTTGGTAAGTGTCACTAGGTTGTTCCTACAGAGAGCCAATTGATCGGGTATAGATTTGGGTTAGTATTGGATCCATTGATTGAGATATGACATAGTTGTGGTGTTTGTTGAGCTTGCTCTCGAATGCCAACCGATATATGGTATATGGAAGGTAGCGTGATTGTGGCAGTTCAATTGAGTTTGCTCTCGGATGACAATCATATTGTAGTGAGGTTGTGGTAGTTCGGATGAGTATGGCTCTCAGACAGTAGTCCACTATATTGGACCAAATGACTTGTGTGGAGCAAGAGAGCCCCTATGGTTATAGTCTATAGTTAAGAGGAATGTTATAGGTTCATTCGTCAGTCCTTCACTATTATTTGTTATTTGTGATTATGATGATTATGTGATATGATATTGATATGGGAAAATGTATGCATGTTTGTTAATAAAACCATTATGTTATGAAATTGCCTTTATAGATGTATTACCTTATAAATATATACATACATATATATATATGTATGTATCATTTGAAATCCTTTGGAGTGCATAACATAATCATAGTATTAATTCACTCAGAGAGGTTTAACTCCCTTCAAATATTTTTCAGGATCTTTTTTTCAGATCTCTTTTGATAGCGTATTTCATCAATCTTCTTCCTCTTTGATGATTCGATGTATGTTTGTTGGTGACTTTTAACTCTAAAGCCGCAGTAGTCTTCTATATATTAGATTTCCCTTGTATTAACTATCTTAACATTATAGCACATTGAGTATTGTATATTGATAGAGTTGTTTGATTATTATCAGTATGAGTTTGATCATTCTAAAATCTCATCTTTATTATGGATTTAGGGATTTGATGACATTTTAGGCTTGCTAAGGAGCCAATAAACCTTAAGTTTACTATTCATTTAATGCTGGCCATAATCCAAGGTTGGGTCATGACACTAAATTCCAAATATCAGCTTATACCCCAACACTTTCTTACAAGCCAAACCAATTTAAGTTAGTATAAAAGAGTAAAAGCATAGACTTGAAAATATCAATTAGTGAATTGAAATAAATGAAAAAATAATGGTATGATGATGAGTTAAAAGAGGGTTTTGAAATATAAAAAAACGGAGAGTTAGGAATGAATTTTAAAATTTTTAAAGAGATGACAACTTTATTTGAAAAGAAGAGAGGTATGCTATATGTTAGAGAGAATAAAAAGAGAGACTTCCAATAAGAAACAATCACCTCAACATCTTTTAATGTTTATTTTAACTTTACTTTTCTTTTTATTTTTTGAAATTTTTGAACAATTTTTTCTTTAAAAGGCAATATAATATATTCATATATTTAATTTGAAGGATAAAAATAAATAAATTTACATTCAAGTGGATAGAATTTAGATTTAAATGTTTAAAATTAATGAACTTATATTTATAAAATATCAAAATAACACATAGAATTTAGTCCAATTCAATTCAAAACAATTTGATAGTTAAGTTATATTATTTGTATGGTATTATTAGATATCCAAAATTGTAACATATTAAAATCAATAATAGAATATGATTTGGTTCTGATCAAAAGGTTAATGATATAATTTGGCTATAGATCTTTTTCATCAGTTCTTTCAGCTTGGTAGGAATATCTAGGATCTTGTACACCTTTTCTAATTTTAAAAAACCTTTTATGTTTCTTTTTTGAAAATTCCTATGGTTATTATATGGAAACATATACTCCCATCTATTAAGTTTCTCTATTAAAATTTTGATGGATGCAAACTTTATTCATTTACACAGCTAAGTTATAGTGAGGTGTTTAGAGTTTTTTTTAAAGATAAAGAATTAAATTGGATGAAAGAATGAATTATAAAGCCAAGTTTTAAAAGCCAAGGAGAGTAGAGGTAAATTTCTATTCCACTAATAGGGTTAAACTAAGAATAACTACAATAACAAGTATATAGTTGAACTAATACAAGTTCAAGGTATAAATCATCACTCTCCCTAGAGGGAATTATAATAAGATTTTTTATGGATTAACTGCAACATAATGTGGATTTAAAATACCCATCTAGTAATCATTTTTCTATTATGAAGTAAATTTAATTTAGAAGAAATTAGTTGTTCTCTTATCGAACATATGGCTTATTGGATGATTTTTTGGTTTTGCTACTCCTTGCCTTAGTATATCCTTTAGTTTTTTTCTCACCAAATGACATAAATCATAATCCATGATGAAATTTTGTATATCTGAAGTTCTTCCTAGCATACATTTTGACTTTGACTAGTCTAATTGATAGTTTTAGACCAATCCATATGGGAAATGTAAGGCCCTAACATATAACCTAAAAGTATTAAAACATGTCTAGGGTGTATTAAGAAATGAACATAATGAATTAAGAGCATTTATGTATAGTAAGAGACACAATGGTACTTAATGTAAAAGACATGGATAAATGGGTAATTTGTTCATTTCGACATGGACATACATACTTAGATGTGAAAGATGGATGAGAATGAAATTAATTGATGAGACTATAGGCCAACGTGGGAATTATAGGAGGAAGAAGGACCAATGTGCATTTTTCCTAAAATCAACACACGAACCAATTGGATTAAAGCATTTGTGAACAATAAGAATAAAGCATGTGTGTCCAATAGGAATTAAACATGTGTGTAAGTCTTAAAATTTCATGAAATGGGCACATAAAAAGGAGAGAGGGATAACATTTTAGGGTTTGAATTCCAGAATTTTCCTCTCATTTTCTCTCCACTTCATCCTCTTCATCCCATTTTTTTGCATGTAAGGAATCAAGCTAATATTAGGTGGAAATCAAGGTAAAAGTTAGTGGTTTTCTCTTCATCTTTATATTTTCTTATGAAAAATTGGAATTATGAGGCTGGAATTGAGATTTAGATATGTATTTGTGGTATTTCTAGTTGGTGAGTCAAGCAAAGCTAAAGAAGAGGGGAAGGAAAGGCATTAGAAGAACTACTTGGCCAATTTTAAGGGTTGGGACTACATTTAGTTTAGTTTCTCATTGTGTGTATGTTTGAATTAATACAAAGATTCATTTAGATATGTAATGGTATCTGGGATGGTGTGTTGGTGTTATTTTGGTGTTACCTTACGTGGAATTGGTTGAATATGATAAGAGAGTATCATATAGTGGAATTTTGTCTTAGGTTTGTTTGAACCAGTCACATTGTTTAGGTCATAACTCAGTCTATAGACTTTTAAATTAGGTGATTTTAGTTGCATATAAAACCTAAGACATAGGAATAGAAATATATAGAAGATAATCTAGCTTATTTATGGTTTTATGACATTAAAAATTGAGATTGAATTGGTGACCTGATGATGCCCCTATTTTGGAGCAGATGTGATGTTTAGTGTATATCTCATGATTTATATGTCAAAATTGCTTGATTCTTAGTTATTTGGAAATTAGAGACATAGGAGAACAAATTTACAGAAGGATTCAAAACCTAATTTGAATGTTTTCTGTATGCATATTATGGAACAAATAAAGGTATGATTAGCGAGTATCTGTCCGGATCGTGATAGGGGTGTCACAATCGTGACACAACATCTAGATCTTCTGTCACGATCGTGACATAGGTATCAAGATTGTGACCCAATAGAGAACTCTTCCATCATGGCTATGACACTCTAAACACGATTGTGACCCTGGAGAAGGGTCTTTTGTCATGACTGTGACTTTATTTTCATTAACCATTTTTTACTCTATCTTATCTAAACATTTTTTAAATGTTTTTGAAACTTTTCAAACACCTAGAAATAAATGAAATAGGACTTACCACATGTGAAATGGGTGATTAGACATTGGAATTTAAGAGTGATCATGATACATGCTAAGCATAATTTACATGTACATAGATGATTTGTATGCACTTCAATACATATTTTATGACTTGAGTAAATATCATATTATGAATTATGAAATGGGAAAATGGTAAAGGAAATGTTACAGTTCCTTCTTTATTGTCTTGATGGTGGATAAATAGGCATGTCTATAATGTTGCAGTGTAGCTGCTACAATTTGACACTAATTGTGTCTTCATTTCAAAACTATAGTGTCTCCACAGTTTGATGCCTTCGGGCATCCACAGTTCGATACTTTCGGGTATCCACAATTTTGATATCTTTGGATATTCACAGTTCCTGTTATCTGTACCCACAGAAATGTGTTAGCCTAATGGTCATAAATAAGAAATACAATATGACATCATAAATAATTGGTATTGATGAGCATCTACATTTATGTTGATAATTTGTATCAATGAACGTTGAATATCAATGTTTGGCTTATGAATGTGAATTTATATGTTTGGTTTATGAATGTGAATTTATAGTATATAAATAACATATTGAAGCATTTTTGCATTATGTACTTTGAGTAAATATGCCATTACTATTTATATGAGTTGTGATGTTTATGAATGTGTGTGTATGGTAGATGACTGCTATGAGAGGTCATCCAAACTAAGTGTTTCCCCTTTAAGCTTTGAAGCTTAGCACATGTGTTAATCCGTGTAGGTCCAATTATTAAGAGTGAGGTACAGTGGACATCTGCAGGGACCAAGGCTAACCACTAAGAGTAAAAGTATCTTTGGAATGTGTTTTTTTTGTTAAATATGATTGTACATATAATGAAAGACATTGTAATGTTTTCTTTTGGATTATCATGTAAATGTAAAGATGTAATAGTACTTTTCAATGATAATGTTAAGTGATATGAAACTTTGTAATATGTATATGTATAGCATTAAATAGGAAAATGTGTGATGACAACCCTTATGAATGAATAGAAAAGAATACCATGACTATTTGTACAAAAATTTACTTGCCATATATGTGGGTGATTGTAGGTTACATATAGGGGCGTTACATAACATAGCAAGTAGTAAAGTTGTTGCATGATATGTGCTTAGTTGATTGTTTAATTATTTCATAACATTTAGCAATTAAGGACATGAAATTGCTTAAGATACTCACTTTGACGATGTGTGATTTTAGGCATAATTTGGAAGCAAAGAAGTTAAAGTGAGTCGAAAACATGATAATTGGGCCATTTTCTGAAGATTAATATTCACTTGTCTTTATGGATTAAGAAGAAGAAAATAAATCCAGTCCAAAGGAAGACAACCAAGAAGATGCTGGGAGGAATAGTAAAACAACGTAAACAAAGAGGTAAATTGGCAGCAGCTGGAAGAGAAGCATAAATAATGATGCAGTATTAGAAGGAAACCACCAAATGACCAAACAATAACGTAGCTAGGAAAGAAGACCAGACGACGACGTAAAGTTGGTAAGGAGCACCAAAGCGTAGGTTCTCACGACCCAGAATCATATTGGGCATATGACAATCACCGCATACCCAGGCTAAGGATATTTATGATACCCTTAACTCCACTATGCAAGGCTAACTGGACATTTTAAAACAAAATTTTGGTAACACAATGGCTATAATTTGAAAATCCCAAAATGAAAAACACCTGCAAATTAGTTTCAAACGTACTTCTATATTCACATTAAAACTTTGCCACAACTTCTAGACTTTGAAGTCCACTCAAGAGCAATCTCAACAGCAGTACTAAATGTTCACACATAAAGTCAGTTACAAACCACAAGACGGATAAGTGTTAATTTATAAAATTATAAAGCATATCAACATAATCATGAGCCACTATACAATAAAATAAAAAAATAGAGACTACCAATGTACGGTAACTACCCCGAATATGTCAAAAGACCGCACGAACCACTCAGAGCATTAAGCTCACAAATTAACCTGCATGGTTGGGAAGCGCAGGGGTTGAGTGCATTATGTACTCAGTGAGCAAAAGAAACATATTTTGTAAATAGAACCCGGTACACACGAAAACAGTCTAAATAACCTAAGAACATTTTTATACATCTAACATGCACATAACCACTTATAATGTGAATATGTATGACATAAAACATATAGACCTAGTCTATGGCTTATGCCATACTAATTAGGAACCACATAGGCCTAACCTATTAATCACTCAGTATACAAGAGTAAAAAAAGCATCACATGTAAAAATCAAATCTCGTCAGGAAGCCAAATCTCAGAATAAGCCAAAACAATTATGTGTGTCACCACTAATTGACCAAACTAGTGTGCACGCCTACCGAATCTCAATGTTGGCTCGACTTTCATCTCTGGTGAGCTCAGGCTACAGTCGATAAGAGCGTCATAACCCTAGGTGATGACCTCCTCGGTGACCAGACCTCTAGGTATGCAATCACCCGCGAGCACTGTAGAATGGTGTCGTCACAAAGACTCAACTTTTATATACCAGTGTCAAGGATACAAGGGTCGCTTAATCAATTGTGCCCAGCACATATTTGGCCAATCATTTCCTCACCAATCATAAAAAATCATATGCAAATATTAAATACAAAACCAAATAAGGTACCATACCTTTATTTATCGGTCCAACCAATAAAATGGAACCATACCATGGCTCTAAACCAGAGGAGAACATATACATGTAGCATAAATGACGTTTATGCATATGTAAGTTCCAAAATGTTATTTCATACAGTGACAGTCATCTTTTGAAATCCAAGTGTGAAGTTATTCAAAACTTTAGTTTCAGAAAATCACATATTATTCTTTTCACTTTAATTGTATATTTGTTGAAAACAATATCATTTCTCAAAATATGAAATGAAAACATCAGTTTCACTCCAAGTGTAAAGAGTTATTCAAAACAATGTCATTTATTAAATACATAAGTATACCAGCATCTATTTGAGAATCAATTCGACTATGCATTACCTAGGTTCAAAATTCACATACAATTATGCATTTCTTGGAATGTCCTATTCCTATTTGAGAGATATGTTTTCCCCAACTCACCTCAAAAGAATGTGTACACTTCTTTAGCTTCAACAATCCTCTGTACGAGCTCCTTGATCCACAGCTCCTGAGCCTTTATATATACAAGTGTAATGTACTTACTACTCAAACATATAACTCATATTTATACACCATCACATAAGTGTATAAATCACAATATCACAATTTTTAGGCTATAGGATTTGACCATGAAGCTTCTCACATGGTTACTTCCCTTATTATTCACATAAGCTTTCTTTTGCATTTTCCAAGGCATTTAATGCCTTTGATCCAATAC
>JAOTAY010000002.1:22752351-22764584 GCA_025629805.1 Erythroxylum baracoense
ATGCTAAAGTCCACTTTACCCTTCCTTATAACTTAGGTTCTTTTAACCTTAAGTCATCTTCCAAAAATACCCTTATGCACCTTACAACATCCACACTTTTAATTCCATCAATCCATGAATTAAATCTTCCTAAATTGACATGGTAGTTAACCTCAATCAAAAATAATTTATCTAACAATATCAAAATACATTCAAATCATGTTTACTAAAATAAAAAAAAAATTCTAGGCCCAACAATGTGTCTTTTATTCTAAACTTTAATATTTTAATATCCCATCATATAATTTAATTGTATAAAAAGAAAGACCATATTACATTTATAATCTTTCTTATTTTTATCTTCAAATAACTTAATTATTCAATAAATTTTATATTTCACATATTTAATAAAAACAAAGATAATTATAATTAATATATGAAAATAAATTTAATTTACCAAATGAGAGACCCTAAAATATGCATAAGATGAGTTTGAGATTTACTTAGCCTATTCTAATTCATTTACTCACATTGCGTAGCTTGGTTTCTTCCTTGTATGGATGTTATTTATAGACTTGCCATTATCTAAAAGTCCTAAGGATTCTTATTACAAGTAAAATCCAATTTATTTGTTCAGATAAGATAGATCAAGATAATACAAAATTGGGGTCCCAAACAAAGATTAATTAATCTTTCTAGTAGATAGATTTAAACTCTACTTAAATAATTAGAATATAATTTTAAATTTTAAAAGATCGTTTATAAAAGGGACACATACCAAAATAAGTAGACATTATGATCATTATTAACATATGTTAGGAATTCTTTCCATATATTTGGTATCCTTTGCTCTTAGTGACTTACAAGTCATAATTCCTTGTTGAGGAACAACTTTATCACTCTAACTATTTATTTGTGTAGGCCTTTAGACTTAAGATCATTTTAATATGTCTTCCTCGATTTTAATATACATTATTTGGCATCAAATTTGGAAACTTTTTCAAAATTTATAATATTCTTACTTGAAAAAGTTTTAAACTAGTTAAGATATCTTCATTCAAAGTAGGCCTGGCATAACAGTTTAGGTCAGTCTGGTTGGACTGAAGTCAACATGCTTGACTATATATATAATTAAAAAACATATAGCTTGTTATTTTGAGTCTTCTCTATTTTCTCTGGCCACTTCTAGATCTTTCTCTTCATTCTTCTTGTCTTCTTTGTTTCTCTTTATTATTTGGTCTCTTCAAGTTCTTTCTAGTAAAGTCTAAAAACAACATCCTAGCTTTAGCAATGTCGATGATTATAATATAATTGTACTTGCTTCTTATGACTTATTTTTATTTTGTGGTCTTCCATCTAACCCATAAAAAAGTTGAAAGTAAGGAGACAACTTATGAGAGTGAAAGATAATTGTTACCACCTAGTTTTATTATTTGGAATATTGCTTACATAACAAAAGATGCCATTTCTAAAGGTGAAGGATAAGGAAAAAGTTGAAGAATAGTAAACAGTTAGGTGCATGACACCTAAAATTTAGTTAATAGGTCTAATCGGGTCAGGTTTGGGTTAAAGTCAAGTTTCAAATAGATTTAGAACCATCTAAAATTTTAATTGAATTTAGACTCAGGTAATATAAGCTGAATCCTATCGAACTTCAGGTTGAGCTAAGTCGTCCATTGTTGTCCCTAATTTAGAGAAAGAACAATTGATGGACTTCTACTAGTTATAGTTAATTGTACTATATAAAGGTGTATTAAGATGATAATTTACAATCCAATGTAGGATATAATTAAAGTTTAATATTATAATGTCTCATCATTCAATTTAATTTATATAAACTAAAAGATCATATTACACATAAAATTTCTTATTTTTATCTTTAAATAACTTAACTATATAATAAAATTCATATTTCAGATCTTCAATAAATTAAATATATTCTTAACTAAAAATATTAGATTAATGTATGAAAGTAAAATTTACTTTACTATATGATACACCTAACATGTGCATAAGATGGGGTCAGCTAGTCAAACTTATTTATTTACTTTAATATCCTTTGTACAAATGTCACTTTTAGGCCTATAACTATCAGACCCATTTAAAAGTTTTAAGGATGTTTAATAGATAAGATCCACTTTATTTACTTTACAATAACAATCAAGATAGACTAATCCGAATATGGAAATAAAGTCTTAACTAAAGACTATTCAATCTTCCTAGTAGAGATGAATTGAAAAGCTATTTAAATAATTGAAATCTAACTCTACTTCTTGATCTTATTGATTTAGATGTTATACTGTCTTTTTTAAGAATAACATTGATACTTTAACTATTTGTTTGCATAAACTTATAGACCTGTGATTAGTCTAACATGCCTACCTTAATTTTGATTTACATTATTTAGCACTATCTTTGGGAAATTTTATAAAATTTTAGTACTATCTATAGGTAGTTTTTCAAAATCTACATTTTTTTCCACTTGAGAAAGTTTTAAACTAGTTGAGATATCTTCATTTGGAGAAAGAACAATGGATACTCAAAGAAGAGATCCATTTCCCAAACTCAGTAGAGAAACCCACACCTTTAAAAATACTCGAGCAAATAAACAATTCAAGATCTTGTCCTATAATAACCAAACTACTGTAATTGAGATGTTATGAAAACAAGTCAACTATTTGATAGAAGAAAGGAAGTAGAATTAAACCTCACACCCATCATCTGAAGGAGCCTCACTTACACCTTTGCGGTCATTGCTATTGGGACATAAAATTTGGGAGAAAACTCTAATAGTTGGCATTAATTTAATCTACAATATCCTAATAGAATCATTAATCTTAACACTTATAACGGTATGATTCAGTTGATTTAATAGATGCATATTTGACTCTAATTATACACCCATATTTAACATCTTTTTCTTTATATTTGATAGTTTTTTGTATTTTTGGTATTTAATCCCCTCTAAGTGCATTTGTAGGTTAAATTTGCCTTCATGGATCAAAGCGAGAAAATTTCAGATGAAATCGTGGCATGGAAAAAAGATTTGAAGCAACTATTTACATAACCGTGTATAGTGACGGTGTAAATCTCTATAAACATATAAAGATTGAAGAATTTGAGCTCAGGTTGTATGGAGTTACACGCCCGTGTATCTTGATATACAATTCCGTGTGTGTTACCTATGTGAAATCATGAATTCACGTATTGATTATGCACGGTCTCCTGCATGTCTATGTAAGTGATTGTGTATATCCCAAAAATCCTAAATTTACCATTAAAAGAGGTGAGCAGGTGAAAATAAGAGAGAGCCAAGTTTTGCAACAGTTTTAAGACGTAAGATACTTAGGAGGCGATGATTTTGATTAAGGAATTAGGAAAACACAAAGAATACATTAAGAGATCCAGTAGATAGCTATATCAAATCCATACTTACAAGAAGATTCAATAGAAGAGAAAGGGAGATTTAAAATTTTGATTTCTTTATTTTCTATTAGTTTTTCTGCATATTTATCTTTTGATTTTGTTTTCTACGAGTAACTAAATGTGTTTAGTGTCTAGGTATGTTTTCTATATAATTTCATTTATCCTGCATTCATTATTGTAACATCCTATTTCCATACTAAGGGTTAGAACCCCAAAATACGGTACATGTGAGATTAAGGAGAGATTAAGAAAAATAAATTTCATGCTCATGCGAAATGTTAATATACACATATGTGAATATTGATTTTTGCACACTAAAATGATTGTACATGCATTCATTGACATTTCTGGGTATAATTGAGTTATAAATGTGATTATATTGAGAATTGTGGTTTTTACGTGTTGAAAATTTATTTGGAGAGTATATGTACTGATTTAGAATTTTTGGTGAAAATTCAAGGATTTTCTAGAATTTATGGGTATTTTTGGACTAAGAAAAATGCCAAGTGGCAGAACAATTGATGAATAGAGAAATAAATGTCAAATGTCAGTGAAAATTTTTATAAATGACATTTGGGTTTAATGACATATGTCATTGAAAATTTGGGAGACGATTAGAGTAGAAATTGGAGTTAAATGGACTGGTTATTAAGAATCATGTGGTAGCTTAAGTAAATATCCAATTAACATTTATATTTAAGTAGTAAATGTTATGACACTTACCTACCATTTATTTACCATGTACTTAACCCACCAAACTTAACCATCCACGATTCTTTCTTCTTTGCAAGACCATCTCTTCTTTAATTCTCATTAAATGTTCTTCTTCATTTTCTTCTCTTCATTTTCACGACACTTTCTCACCAACACTCTCAATGTTAATCTTTATCAAAAATTTGCACCTTTTTACTTCCATCTTTCGTTGCCTTCTTCGTGTTATTGAAGACCCAACTTATATCACCCTTAAAGGATGATGATTGCGTGATGCTTGGGAGCTAGGTTCACTTGATTTGAAGAGGTTTTGGGGCTAAAACAAGTAAGTGTGTTAATTATCTTTATGGATTGTGCTAAATAGAAATGTAATGATAATGAGTTGGTGATAACATGATCATGAGGAAAAATGTTTGTTTTCATAAACATTGTGGCTTATAAGATACGGAAATTTTTAATGTATTGATTTTGAATATTTGATGATCAAAATGTGATGAGATAGTGTTAAAATAATTTTTGGAGTTGAAAGATCAAATTAAATGTGTATGAGATTAATGCAGAAAAATGGAGATATGCGTAAGTGTGACCTTATGTTTTGCTGGTTGTGTTTTAATATGGGATTTTGGCTTTGTTTATGAATAAATTGGATTAAATGAAGTCAAAAATGGGGTTGAGTTAGGTTAGAGATGTTGGTTTGAGTAGAGGAAAAGAAAGGAAGAAGAAAAAGAAATTGCAGTATCGGAAGAAAAGTAGAAACATGTACAACTTCGAACATCCTTTAGTATTTTGGCTATATTTCCTTCTCCCGACCTCCAAATGACATGGGACTTGAACCATTGGACTCGAAACACTTTTTTCTCTACTTCTCTACAAAAAATCTTAACCATCTGAAATCATTTGGGAGAGTTTGAGTGATAAAATTGGGACGGAAATGTTGTGGAAAAAAATTTGGAAATTGGTTCTGGAGTTGGGAGTGCACGGTCTTGCGATAAGGTTGCACGGCCATGACTTTATTGTTGGTGTGCACGGGCATGCATTATGGTTGCACACCTGTGGCTTGGACAATTTGGAAGGCACGGCCATGCATTGATGTTGCATGGCCGTGACTTAATTTTTGTTGGATTAATAAGTGCACCCGAGGGAACATGCATCAGTTGTTTTTCATATATCTTGAGTTACAAATATCCAAATAGGATGATTATTGATTTATATTAATCTAAAGACAAATGGCTACAATTTTCATGAAGAAATCAAGTTTGAATTCTATCCTTAAAAGTGTTAAAAATTGGCTTGAAGTTGAGTTTTAGATTTTTGCCTCTATTTCTGAACAGTATGGAGTAAATTGTGTATAACTTTTAGAATACTGAGTCAAATTGTATGCACTTAGGTTCTTTAGAATCTAAAGACATAGATGAACAATTGTTTAGAAGATGACTTTGCCAAAAAACCTCATTTGCTAGGTGTAAAATGGATGTGAATTTCGAAAAAGAAAAAAAAGGAAGGGAGGGTACTTCGGCCAGATGCAGGTGCCGAAGTCACGATCGTGACATGTCACGACTACGATGTCACTACAGATTGCGACCCCGAAGGTGATATGCCGGAGATACTATTCAAACATGTATTAGTTTTTTTATGATATCGATGTCCAAATGATGTGATTATTAATTCAGATTAAATTAGAGACATAATTCTACAACTTTCTTGAAGAAGTCTAAATTTAATTCTATCTCTAAGAATTTCAATTTTTGGTGCAAAATTTAGTCTGAATTGAGGTTATAGTACTACCCGAGACAAAAAATATATTTTGATATTTTCATAAAACTGAATGGATATAGGCTGAATCAGAAAAAGGTATCTACACAAAAGTTGTATTCCATTCGTTTATCTTTCAATTGGTACTAAGTTTGTAATTTTTAGATATCTGAGGTGAAAGGTATGAGTTGTACAATTAAAGGTATGATCATGAACTAGCCAAAAGTTTAATTATGCATAGTCTGAAGTATTTTTAGCATAGCTCATAGGGTACTAAACCAAATTGAATGATCTTGGTGTCATTAGAAACTTAAGAGATAGACGAACAATTTTCTAGAAGAAAGTATCCTCAAATGACTTCATTTTCTTAGTCAAAAAGAACTTGGAAAGTTAACCCGAAAGTGTGTTTTAGGAAAAATCTGAATTGAAGAAATGAGTTATGAATTTTGATTTTTATGGTTTTATTGAGGTATAAACCTTAAAATGATACTTGTGTGAGTTTGGAATTATGTATGATTATGTGATGAGAATAATGGAAAAATACCTAGGATTGTCATGAACATGCATTGTACGTATTTCATATACATACATGTGCATAAATGAATACTTTAATTGTGCTAAAGTGTGATGTGTGTATATTGCTTATTATAGAGGAGCAATTAGAGCATCAACATCCTGACGTTACCGAAACTTCGAGGAAATAGCTAATCTGTGAGTAACCTAGATGGTCTCACTTAATTATTTATTTGTTTAATTTCTAATCTAAATTATCTATGAATGTGGTTTGATTGTTGAATTCTAGACATGAAGGTCCGATGATTCTGATATAATGATTATGATATTGAAGTGCTCCTTGTATGTGAATGTGACAGAATATATGTTACTCAACAATGATGTTGAATGCCAAACCTTGGGTCCGATGTGATTTGAATGTGAATGTGTAAGCATATGTTCGATTGAACATATGATATGTGAAACATGTCGATATTAGAATGAATGAAAGATAAAGGAAGTTATAATCGGAGTCGCCAGGATAAAGAGCTTAAAGCTCAGACTATGATCAGAGCCTCGAGCTCAGTTATGAATGTACCTGGTATTCACTAAAGGATATGGGACATCTTTTGATACAGCTCGGTATCCTCTAAGAGATATGGGCTAATAAAAGAGGCATTCGGTCACAACGACAATAATAAATAAACGTGAGTTTTACATGCATTGCATTTATATTTGATGTGTGTATTTTACATGAATGAAATGATCATTATGATTGTTCTGAAAGTGAAAGGTGATGTTTTACGAATATGCAAAGATGTGAAAAAGTATGTTACATGTATTGTTGTGATGCATGAATTGAGTGAACCATCGATGATGGTTACCTCATCTAAGTTCGCAAAACTCACTCAAAATTGCACGTTGACGTTTCAGGACAGAGAGAAGATTCTAGCTACTGAGAGATTGTACAATAAGCTTAATTCTTGTATTTTTGTGAAGAAGATATGGCTCAAAGGTCGGTCAGCTGGACTGAAGGATTTAGTTAGACCTTTTGTATTCCCTCTTTCATGTAAGTATATTTTGTATTAGATTTTGATGATGTACATAGATAGATCTTGGAAAACTACCATGTATGTACATTCGGTATTTTTGATATGAAAGGAGGAAATTTGCTTTTAAAAAAATTGGTGACTTCTTGTATTTAGTTGATGCCATGATTAAGTTGGATTAATTGCTATGTAATAAAGAGAAAGTGTTATAGTTAACACGCCATTGTTATAGGGTATGTACTGGAATGTCATAAGGGTGTTTCGATATATACCTTATAGCAGTGGGGATGTTACAATGTGAATATGTGACTAATGAAAAGAATCATGTCTAAGATTAATTATTTTTATGTTTCATTTAATTTTCATCAAGTTATCTCAGTTAATAGACAAAGTTAACATTGCTAGAATGTTGGAACAAACTTTCCTAATAAATAAATGAAAACAAAGTGTATAATGACGGTGATATATATAGGAATCAAGGCAATTTGATGTCAAAATTTAATGAAAAAGTGGGATATTTGTGTGTGTGGATGGTTATCCTAGATCTCCAAGGTCATTTCCTCAGCATTTCTTCTGATTTACAATGTTTATATTGTTTGTTATAAGTTCAGGTTTAAGATGTTCTCTCTTGTTGATGCTTCTGATCAGAAATAATGAATTACATTTATACCCATATTTAAAATTAATGCATGGATTTATCATAACCACAAAGATAAGTAGTGAACTTTGTCTTGATTAATAAGCATCTTTGTATTAGATTTGACAATAGAAAACTTTAAAAAGTTACGTGGTATATATTGTATAATTTGGCAGTGTATTTATGTAAGTTGTGGCTTATGTTTTGAATAGACAATATATAAGAGTACTGATTATATGTGTAATAAAAACTTTCTTTTTTTATGTGAGTAGGTTATAAACTCATCTTCAACCAGTTATACTGACTTATTGACGTCCATTAATAATCTTAGAAGTGTGTTGGCTCTGACAAAAACATTCAAATAAGAAGTCTTTTATTCTTAAAGACGTCAAGTCACTTATTAATTTATGACATATGCTCTAAGTCTTATTAATCTTTAAGGATGAGTCACAAACTTAAAATGTCCTTGTGTAGGGGAGTTTTGATTGGCTAAAAAATTAAGTGCTGATGATTTTTGCTTCTTCTACAAATATTTTGTTAAATTGTATGTAACTTTATATAATTTTTCGTTTCCTTGTTTAATTATACACTTTGCTTCTATATTGATTATATTTATGACCTGTTTTTGTTTCTATTGTGTTTTCAAAATAAAACCATTAACATAAATTCGTCACTAAATGTCAACGTGACAACTATTTTCTGATGTCGAAAATAAGCTTCAGTCGGAGGAATCTGGCATCTTCCCTATTGTTCACTCAAATCTAATCACTACTATCCTTCGATGACCGATCGATCTTCTTTTTCAAAATTTTTAGTGTCATTGGAGTTAACTCTCTTTTTATATTTTCTGTATCTCATTTTCTGTTAACAAGCTATTAAATGAATGTGTTATTTTATATACTATTTGTTATGTAAAACTTGCTCGAATAAAAAAAAGCATAGATGAAAATAGAGGCATTGGCGATGTCCCGAACAGGATTAGACAAATCAGTAATTAATTTTGAAATAGTTGTCGATTGAAAAAACTATTTATGTTTGTTGTGACGATAATAGATTCATTCAATTAGGTATGACTCTAACTTGTTGTTCATCTACATCTGCTCTCTTTTTTCTAAACATATAAAATCTGGCACCAAGCATTAGCTAAAAACAAAAACAAAAAAGTGACGACATATGGGACGCTTTTGAGAAAAGTTGCAAAGCAAATACGGCAAAGTTAGAGAAAGAACGGATTTTAATTTTTTTTCGAAGACATTCGCTCAAAATTCTTGCCAAAAGCTAAAGAAAAAACGTATCCATTCAAAGTTGAATTTTGATGAACCAAAATCCTTCCTTCCAATTCTTACTTTTCTCAAAAATAAAAAGATATGATAAAATAAATCCCAAAATCCGCATACAATATAGTATTCTTTATTAACACTTCAGTAAAATTTGGGAAAAAGACCTTGAATTTCAGTTATCAGCAGTCACTCTCGAGCATTTCAAAAAATAATGAAGTGCTATTGTTATATAACAACATATCATCATGTTATTTAAAAATTTAAGAGAATCTAAAATCAAAATGCTACCATTTTCTATTTTATCGCAAGCTACCGTTCAATAATTATCAAGAGAATATGTGTTGAGGTGCTAAGCGCACAATGACGTGGATAGAAGAGAAGTCATGTCCGTGGCATCGCCAATCACACGTGTCGAAACTACGAGCTGCCACCTTCTCATCGTTTGCCCATATGAGTACATTATATAATATGAGCATAGGCGAAAAGGTAAGAGAAAAACATCACAAGTGAAGATAAAACTACATAGGAAGAAGCAAAAACTAAGCAGTAGTCACCATATTCCCGTACAATGGCAACCATTTCCATTGCGAAAAACGCCATGTTCAGTCTCGCAATGACGCTAGCTCCTCGAACTAACCCTTCCATCATTCTCAGATCCGCCTCCAAAGTCTCACGGGTCAGCTTCACTACATCTGCTTCCAAATATAACAAGGTAACTGAATTTGTATTCCGGATTTAACCATAGCATCCTCTGTTAGCCATATCAATCTGATTTCTCTTACCGAGCCCAAGAAATATATAATGGAAGATACCCTTCACAACTAAATGTCATATCTTGGATATTGACGGAAATTTCTGTTTTTTCCTCTTGATTTCTGCCGGAAGTGTCAATATGGTATTCTTATTTACCTTGATAATGTTTTGGAATTTCAGGACCGGTATGCAGCGGCCGACAATAGAGACCGAGATTCAGATTCCTATACTGACAAAGCCAAAGAAACCATCGACAAAACCAAAGAGAAGGCAGAGAAGGCAAAAGAAAAGTCAAAGGAACTCAAAGAAAGGGCCAAAGAGCGAGCTGACGAAATGAAAGACAAGGGTAAAGAGTATGCCCACGTGACCAAAGAAACCCCCAAAGGCATGGCAAAAGCTGCCGCTGAGAAGGCCAAAGAAGGCACATACAGAGCTGAGGAGACAGCAGAGGAAACCAAAGAGCGAACGAAGGATTATGCATACGATGCAAAAGAGAAGGCAAAGGAAGGGACAGAGAGAGTGGCAGAGACTACACACGACGTGAAGGAGAAGGCCAAAGGCTACACCGGCACAGCGGCAGATAAAGCAAAGGAGGGCGCGAATAAGGTGGTGGAGACGATGGAGAACGTCGGAGAGAAAGCCAAGGAGACTATGAAAGGTGCATGAAATGCAACGAAGGATACTACACAGAAGATTAAAGAGACTGCAGTTGGCGAAGATGAGGCACTTACTAGTAGCAGTATTAGCGACGATGAGGATGATTATGGGAAGACTATGGACGCGGATGCGGTGGACCTGCGGAGGCGAGCTGGCGGTGGAGAGAATATGGATGCGAATAAGAAGAAGACGGATTGAGGAAACAGAAGTCTGGTGTTTTGATCCAGTATTAGTCGTGGGTTTGTTGCTAACAGGAACAATGTTTTCGTCTTGTTGCAATTAACAGTAATGGGATCGTGCATTCCAATAGTTTTTTGAAGAAAAAAGAAAAAAAGTTATTTTATAATATTTGTAATGTGGACGATTGGTAGTAATCATTAAGACCATAAAATAAAACTATCTCCATTGGAGATCGACTTTAGTAGAACGTATAACTTCAATAAATGAGTTTTTGGTAATATATCGACACCATTTTCTATTTAATAATTTTGTCTGATTACTAAGATAAAACATGAGGTAAGTGAGTTCAACGCAATAAAAATCCAATATGTAGAATTAATAAGTTCCATTATGCCTCTGTTCTTAATATTTATTTATGCAATTTAGTCGTCTCTTATTATCATAATTTACATCATAATTATTCGTAATTATAGGTTAAATTGTTTTGCGAATTATAAAGTGCTTATTTTATTTTGTTAACTTGATTAAATTATTGTTTAAAATTACATAAGAATAAATTATTTTAATTAATATTAACATGATGGTAATGATTCTTTTCTTCGATGTTTTGCCTTCATGTATATAACGAAGCGATATGTACGCGTGTATACACCCTAAAGAGAAGCCAAAAGTCAAAGAGACTATTCTGAAATTGTAAAATGTGGGTGAATATGAAACGGTCAATAGCTAAGGTCAATAGACGCAAAATTTGCTACCATGAGAATATGAGATAGGAACAACTTCCTTGAGATTGACACTTCGTTCTATTGTTACATACAGGGAAAATAATGGGTTGATCTATTGGGCCATTAAGCTCGCCTATGGTCTGATTCAATTATTTGAGGTCCAAGTTATGTGGATTAGAAACGTGAGATTCAAATTTAAGTTAAAAATAATAATACTTTAATTTATAATAGATTTACAATTTGAATAAAGATATTGATCAATTTCAAACTAGAATGAATCATATTTATGATATGTTTGGTAGTGCAGTTAGTAATGAAATCAAATAGAATGTAATCTTATTTAATTGTTTAAGAAGAGAGTTTAGAATAAAATGAAATAAAATAGGATAAAAAGGGAGAGTTTCACATTACTTCTTATTTCATCCTAAACAATAAAAATAAGTTATCTCTGATTCTGAAAGTTTAGGATGGAATATAAAATGATAAATATATACTACCTAGTATTCCCTCTATAATTTTTTATAATACTAATTATACCCTATTGTAGATTTGCTCTATCAAGAGTAAAATAATCATTCATTACTATTATATA
>JAOTAY010000002.1:22769508-22802001 GCA_025629805.1 Erythroxylum baracoense
ACATGCATGAGCATGAGATGCCTCGATTTACCACACTTGGACCCGTTTCTCAGGTCCGACCCGTTCTCTGGAAACGGGATGTTACATGCAAAGTGTCCCACGCTTCTTTCACCGATTCAAAGGCTAATATCATAGCAAAACGACCTTCATCAATTACACTGAAGATGGCATACAGAGCTTGAGAATTTCTAATTGCTTTCTCTTCTTCAGCCCTTGTCCACTTAGATGTATCTTTAAGCATTGCTTCTCCCTTTTCATCAGTCATCACTAGATGTGTCCAGCCATTTAAAATCGAGTTTCATGTTTTTATTCCTTTTTCTTAAATGAATACTCTCATCTGTGATTTCTACGTAGGATAATTTAAATCATCTAACAACAGTGGCTTGATGATTGATGCCCCCTCTCTTATAGCCATAATTGCAAAACATAAATCTGCACTAACTTGACATACCAAGTTTTGATTCAGTGACCCGCTCTGATACCAATTGTAAATCTGAAAGGATGTAGTTTCTCACAAATTATGAATGGTCGCAATTGCTGTAAACTTTCTGACAAAAACAAAAACAATCAAAAACGAAATAACAAATCAACACCCGAGATTTGGTAACGCAGCTCGACACACCTTGCCTATTTCTATGAGGTCCTCACCCAGCTTAATACTTTCACTAACGACAATAGTTTTTATACAAGGCTTTATAAAGCCAACACCACTCAACTCTTGACATTATCCATCATCCTCACAACCTGTGAAAGTATTTCACACCCAATAGTACAACTGCCTCGTACTAACCTCAACAAAGGATTTTCACAACATTTTTTAATAATAAAGATGATAATTGAATAACTCAAGTAATTAATTCAATAAAGACATAAACAAAAAAATACTTGAGATAAAAGCACTCCTTAAAATATGTAGCTTCATCATTCAAAAGTGTGGGAAGTGGTAGAAAAATATATGTAGTGAACTATTGAGAAGAATCACGATCAACATATGCACAACAACATCAAAATAACATCAATCAAACAAATGTTTCATCACCGAAACGTTACCAAAAATACAACTGCAGCACCACCCCTATCCTGAATATTTTTCACACCAAAACAATATTTAGACAGCCAAGAAAAATCACGCCCACTAGAAAAAAACGTAGCTCTCAAAAATAACAGCACAAATCAACGATGGAATAAGTGTTTCACTACTGAAACCCCATAAAAATATAGCTACAAAAATCACAAAAACTCGCGAAGTTTTCATACCCCATAAATCACAACTAACAGCCACATAATCAAAACTCCATCGAAAGTGAACAACATACCAAGAATCACGCAAACATAAGAGAAAATCACAGCAGCCGAGACTCTCAAACCAACAATCAAGACAGGCCCATTTTTGTTTAAAAATAGGAAAGAATGGAGCTAGTCATTAATGATTATTCAACTCACTAAAGTCACTCAAGAACAATAGAAAATTTAGCTACAATAATTACACAACCATGAACCAAATCTCATAAAACACCAATTAGAAAAACAATTATAGAGCCTTCAAAAAAGAAACAACTCAAATAAAACGCAGCTGCTAGGATCTGCATAAGTCACGTGATTCCACTATAACATATTGCATCAGATAGAGTTTTATCTTTAAACCATTAGCTGCTAAAAATCATCAAAAATTACCCTAGGAATCTCAGCTACCAAGTCATCCAAAAATAGCACCATTCAACCCATATCACACATGAATCCCAGCCACAATTAGTCTTGCTACCATGATCAAGTTAAATTTTCATAAGATAACTATTATCAAATCCCATCTTAATTAGGATTTGAAACTTATCAAACTTATCTTGGAAGAGTCCCACATAAATACAACTAGGTCCAATTATCAAATAATGTCTAAAATTAAATAATAAGATATAATCACCTATATCTTAACAATGATCATTGTAATTATAGAGGGATTTTGTTGACATTGAATGTCTTTAGTATGAAACCGGTGACCAGCATACCATAAGGAAACATAAACGCATTATCTCTATGTTGTTTAGTTTAATTTTAATTCAACAATCGTGCAACAACCAAGGCTTAGCACTTCTTGCATTGTTTTCTCACAGTTAAGAACATTATCAGACGTCCGGTTAACTTAGATGGAGTCTACAGTAAAGAATATATTACTGCGTTAATGTGTACCATGACACTTAAAAAGAAGAAGAAAGAAATACTTCTTTTTTCTATTTCCTTTTTGTGAATTGTATTAGTTATAATGTAAAATTAGTGAATAACTTTTTAACAAATCAACTACAATCTTATAGCTAGAAATTATGAGCTTAAGAATATGTACAGTTGTACAATCCCAATAATTATGAAGAAAAAAATCTCAACCCTCCCCCCAAGTTGATGCATAGATGTCATGCTTTAGTAAGAATATCAGTCAATTGATCCTTAAACCAAATCTTGCGCAACTTTATAATTTTCCCATCTAACTTCTTAATGAAGAACCTATTAATCTTAACATGGTTTGTTAGATCATGTTGGACAAGATTGTGAGCTATAGCATAAACAATTTTTTTGTCACAATATAGACTAATTGTTGCTTTAGGGGATAGCCTAAATTTTGTAAAAGTAGTATGAGCCACAAAACTTCATAGAGACAAAGTGTCGTACCATTGAATTTAGATTATGCACCTGAGTAAGTGACCACGTTTTGCTTTTTACTTCTTAATGTGACCAAATTAACACCTACAAATGTGAAGTAGCCAGAAGTTGGCTATCTATCTTCTATTAATCCAGCCCAATCAGTATTTGTATACACATCTATACTTTGCAATCTATTTTTCTAGTAAAAAAATTCCTTTATTAAGAGCAGATTTTAGATACCTCAAAATTCTCATAACTGCCCTCATATGTTGCTCTTACTTAAAGCATAAGCAAGGTCAGGTCTTGTGTGAGCCAAGTACATTAACCTTCCTATAATCATCTAATATCATCCTTTATCAATTTGTACTTAGTTTGCTTCTACACATAACTTCAAGTCTTCCTTAATTGGTGTATCAGCTAGTTGACATATGACATACCAATTTCCTATAATAAGTCTAATGCATATTTCTTTAGATTGGAAAATTTCCTTTCTTTGATCTGAAAGCAGCAATCCAAAAAAAAACATTTAAAGCAACCAACATCATTCATTTCAAATTCTCTAGACAAGTATTCTTGTAGTGTATTCCTCTCTTTTGTATCATCTCCTGTTACCACCATGTCATCCATATATACAACAAGAGTAGTGATTTTACCATGCCTTTTTTTTAAAGAATAATGTGTGGTCAAAATTGTTTTGAAGATATCCAAAAGTTATCTTAAACCTTGTGATCATTCCAAAACATGCTCTTGGAGACTGCTTCAACTCGTATCAATCTAAAAACCTTTTTACTCTGCCTTTCTATAGCCATACAATCTAGTGAAAGCTGTATATTGATTTCTTCAAACAAGTCACCATGCCAAAAAATATTCTTTACATCAAATTATTGCAAAGGCTAATCCATAATTGCAACTATGGACAATAATACTCTAACAGTATTGATTTTAACTACAGGAGAGCAAATATCTCTATGTAATCAATCCCATAGGTTTGGGTAATACACCATTGTTACCAATCTTGCTTTGAACCTTTCAAATGCGTCATATGCATTGTACTGTATATTATAAACACATCGGTATCCAACTGACTTCTTTCCTAGTGGCATTCAACAATATCCCAAGTTTTTATTCTTTTGTAAAGAGTTCATTTATTCATTCATTACAGCTCTCCACCTTGGATCATCTAGAGCTTCCTGCACATCGTTAAGAATAGCTACAACATATAATTGATTTATAAATGACTTATCCGATTCTGACATATTATTATTTGATACATAATAACTCATATGATATATAACTCTACTTAAAATTTTAGGTTCATATGTAGGCTTAGGAAAACCTCTAGTAAAACGCTCTGGTAGTTATTTTCTGGGTAGCTCAGAGTCAAAAATAGGAACATCTTTAGTAAAAGATTGGTGTGGTATATTCATTGTTATGAATTTCGTTCCGTACCGGCCTAAAATCGGTACGAAATTTTAAATTTTGATACTGATTTTAAATACCGATCGGTACCGGCCGATTTTGACTGTACCGACCAGTACCGTAAATACCGATCGGTACCGAAAATTTTAAAAATTTGAGGGCCTTTTTTGCAAGATTTTCAAAATCTCCTTCCCTCCCTCCTAAGTCCTACCTCTCCTTCCCCCCTTTTTTTTCAAAGTCTTTAAAATAATAATAAATATTTTATTACTAATAATAATTATAAATTAAATAAAACTTGAAAATAAAATATTTTTTTATTACTAATAAATTATTTTTATTTAAATTTATTTTAATATTTTATGTAATATTTATTAATAAAATATTTATAAAAATATTTTATTTTTTAAAATAAATAATCTAAAAATTATTATTTATAAACTAATATTTATTTTATATATTTTTTATTATTAAATCAAAATTTATTTGAAATGTATATATTTTAAAATTTTATTTTAAATTTAATTATATTTATTAATAATTATTAAATTAAATTTATATATTAAATTAAAATTTTGATTATGTCTAATTAAATATAAAATGAAATGAAATGTGAAAAAATAACAATTCTAAAAAATAATTCAAAATTTTGATAAAATACAAAATTTTGAATTATTTTCATTATTTTATAATAAATTATTATATTTACATAATTATTATATATAGAAATAATTAGAATATAATAAAGATATATATAAACTAAAATAGATAAGATATAAAAAAAGCTAAATTAAATAAACTACAACTATACAATATGATAATGAACTATTTTGTAACTTTTAAAAATTTAGGGACTATTTTATAAATTTAAAAAATTACCTAAAACGGTACCCGGTATTAATCGATACCGGTATAGTACCGTACCAGAATCCAATCCGGTACTAAGTCCGGTACGGTATTCATAACTTTGATTATAACAAAAGCATTAATTGATAACTTTTTTAAAAAGTTATGCATTAGAGTAATCACACTAAAAATTACTTGAATAAGATGAAGCAGGATGTTTTCAATGTTTGGATAAAATATTTAGAGGAGGTTACTATCTCCTTTTATATACTTGAAATTGAAATTGTAGTTAGTAAACTACTTAGTCGATCTTAATAACTATATGGGAGAAACAACCATTTTTTTTAAATGTAGCATCATTAGAAAAGATAATATGTTCATTTCAAACATAAAATGATGCACTGCTATATAGAGCACCAAGTTCTCTGTTTCTTGCTTTAAAAATAGGACCTTTTTGTATATAAAATACCATTGCATTTTTTAATCTTTGTAACAAACCCTCGTGTAAGCATATATTTGTTATTTTTAAATTTTTTATAAAAATACTTATTTGTTACTAATTTATATCTACAATATTCTTTTTTCATTAGGAGAATATTCAAAGGAGATAAGTTATTCTATCTATTTTATAACACTAAATTAGGTGTGTGGCCATAATGGAGCATTTAAAAAAACATTTTTTAACGAAAAGTTAATGAAGATAGTTTGAAATAAAGTTACCAAAACAATTAGTAATTTCAAGGAATTTCTATACTTGCTTCTTAATGAAGTTTTCATCTGGAAGGTGAAATTGAGTTAACAGATAAGAAGGAAAACCTAAGGCTTTACAAAAGGAACAAAAGAGACTAGCCCTTTGAAGGGGAAAAATTAGAACCACTAAGGGAAAATAAAGATAAGATATCAAAAGAGGAAGCTATGCTTATATTACTACAACAAGGAAACTAAACAAATTAGACAATAACATAAGCAAAGGATTCAAGTCACTTCCAATTGGATTTAACTAAATAATTGCTTTGCCAAAGTCTATAGAGGCCTTCCTTCTTTCTCTAATCAAACAAAAACCATTGGATATAAAAGTGGAACTATTAAGAGATTTTACATAGTAAATTTTTATTCATTTCCCTCTATATTGCATATGTTATAGCTTAATACAATTTTGAATAAACTAGATTTTCCTCCTAGATGTTTTAACTAATTTCTATCCTAATCTAACAAACTTGGAAATTCCTTCTCTGGGCAGTGACGGCTAAATAGTTGACAAATAGAGCTCCAAAAAGTTTATGATAATTGAAACTAGAAGAATAAGTGATTAATAGTTTTAGCAAGTAAATTATAAAGCTGATAAGTGAGATCTAAGCAATTCTTAAGCTTATATCTAGTTTTAATCTTTTTTTGATCGCTAACTAGAAAATGAATGAAACTATGGTAGTGTTATTCTTAGACTAAACCAAATCATACCAGCTTATCTTATGGTTTTGCCTCATAAACAATTCCATATATGAGTTATTGGTACTTCTATTTGATTTGTTTCCTTACTATACTATAGATTTTAAAGAAGATGGATTAGGTTTATAACTAGGCAAACTGGCTTTAAGTAGAGACATCACCCTTGTGTTATAACTCGACTCCCCTCTATTAATAACTTATTTAAGTTTTACACTTTCACTAATTGTTTACAAATTTGTTCTTATATAAAGAGGGCTTAAATTACACTAATTACCATACTCAAATCAAATTTTTTGACCTTGCCAATCAAGAATTTAAACTCTAAGCTTAGGTGTTTTCTCATCTTTTGCATTTGATCTAATGTCGAGGAGCTCTTGAGGTTAGTTTTCATTTTACAGAATCCCTTATTAGTTAGATAGTAAGTTCAAATCCATCTAACATAATTTACTTACTTGTTATTAAATAATCCCCAAATCCTTATAGTGATTAGCAATAGGCTCATGGCTTTTATAGGCACAATTACTAACCTCCTTTCTCTTTAAGACAACAAACATCAACTCATTTTACTTTATTATAAGAAGACTTCCTAATATCACCTGAGCATAAGGAGTTTTCAAGAGTTTTCTACACCTTTTTGATAAGGTTGGTAGGAAGAACCAAGTAAGGGATCTAATGTATATAATGGTTATTTAAAATTGAAAGAATAAGTTACAGTGCATCTGTATAGGATAATGATTGAGTATGCTAGCTGTAAATCCTTTTTTATAGAATAAATCAGAGGTAAGCAATCACCAAAAGATGCTCTTTTAATTGTAATAGGAATTAACAAATATTTGAAGAGGACTTGCTAAAGGAGAAGACTAAAAATGTTACAAGAGAATCCACATTCTATGCTCCAAATGATATATGAAGCATATTTCTATTGAGATTAATAGATAAAATTGAAAGTTTAAAGAAGTAGTCTAAAGAATTAGCTGAGAGAATTCATAAAACTTCAAAAAATGAGAATCAACATGTTATAATAGGATCAAATCGTTAGCAAATGTCAAAGATTTTAAGATTTTTACATTTATAGTGATACATAAGCTTGCAGTTAGCTTTATGCTTTAAGTTATGAGAATGGTGTGTACTTTTATAATAAAAGTGAATAGTTAAGGGGATAAACAAGGTTAATGCAATCCAAGATTGTATACTGATAGATACATATTTCATCATATTCATACCTCATATTTGATGTATTTTTTATTAATATTTTATACTTTTATTGTATATTTGGTACTTAAATTTCTCCAAGTGTGTTATAGGTTATAATTGCCTTCATAATCCAAATGAAGAAGAATTCAGATGAAAATGCAGAATAAAACCAAGATTTGAAGCAAAGAAAGGCTACACGGTCGTGCATCTAATCGTGTAATTTCCTCAAGCCATTTAGAAACGTGAATTTTGGAGATTTTGGGTTATACATCGGTCTAGTACATGCCCATTTATAAGACCATGTATCTTCCAAAACCCTAAAATTACAATAAAAAGACATGTTTAGAGGCTAAATAGAATAGCAGATGTGCAGAGACATTAAAAGACATTCAGAGGCAATTCAAGAGGCGATTTTGATCCAAAGAAGTGGAAAACATAAAGAAATTATTGAAGATCCAAGGGAATACAAGATCAAACTTCTACCTTGCAAGAACATTCAATAGGAGATAAAAGGGAGCTTTAAAATTATGGGCCCATCGTTTTCTATTCATTTTTCTATTTGTTTATGTTTGATTTTATTTTCTACCATGTGTAACTGAACATCATTAGTGTCTAGGTTGGATGAACCCTATGTTTGTGCTATAACATGTGTTGATAATTTTATTCAATCAATTGTTTCAATTACGTGTTTAATTTATGTTCTAATAGATTTGAAATATTAGTGCATAATTTGATTTCATAATATAGAGATTGAGAAATCCTTTGTATGAATAGATCTACTATATTTGAAAGGAGTTTATTGCAAACCTAAAGATAGGTCGACATAAATCCTCTATATTAAGTCAAACTTAATAGTAGAATTCACAAATAGGTAAAACAATCATTTAAACTTTAACATGAGTAATTTGGTTGATAAAATTAGGATTATTTGTTAGTATACTCAAGTGATTTATTAGCATACCATAGGAATTTCCACAATCCAATAGTCATTTAAAAAATTGCATAATGAAATGTCAATTATTTAAGAGTTTTTAGGGGGATTCGTAACCTAGACTTTAGTTCTTGACATAAATAGTTTTCTCAATGATTTTGTGTTTCTTTATTCAATATTGCTGCCTATTTCATTTTAATTGCTTAAGTTACATTTTCTTTATTAAAAATCAAAACTAAATTTGTATAATAGATAATGGGATAATGGTAATTACTAATACCCATCGTCTTCATAAATCAAATTGTACTTGTCAATACTCGTTACAATTGTGCCCTTCACTTACGAATAATTTGTAATTGGCTGACTAAGTTTAGGTCCATAAAGTTTTTGGCTTTGTTGCTTTGGAATTTTATATTAGGAACACCTGAATATTATTACTCTAGTCATTATTTTTGTATTTATTTTATTTTTTCTTTTTATTGTATTTTATTGAATCTTATTGTATTTCTAGCTTGTTCATTCAATTATCTTTTAAACTACTCTACAATTTCTGTGTTGGTGGCTTATTTTAATAATTTAGATTTAACATCATAGTCATAACTCACAATGGATGGATGGAGTGAACAGTAATTTTATACGAGCTAAAATATTTCTTTGCAATTTGTAACATCACTATATAGGAGAGAGAGGATTTCACATATGTTTTTAGGGGCTCAACCGATTTCTATATTATGTGATGAAATTTATGGGAGTACTTAATACAATCATGAATGTCAAACACCAACCTATTTATAGGACCAACCGAGCATGTACAGTCAATCTCAAGGTATAACATACAAGAATAGTTATAATTCATAATGAAATAACTTCTATACTTATGGATGGAATTATGCTCCAGCTGAATATTTACATTACTAAGCACCTCAAGTTAAGGAACCAACTCTAAAAGATATGATGGTAATTTCATTCAAGAATTAATCATAAGGCTTCAGGAAGGCTCGCATTTAAAATATAGTGAATCAGATCAACTAGCTAGTGAGGATTATATCTAACAAGATGGAAGGGAGTTTGCCTAATCCTACTACAAAAAAAATCCTTTAGAATACAGGACTAAAATCACCCTTAGTAATGAAAAAGAGCTCTGAGAAGAAAAATAAGAAGAAGAAAAGGAAAAAAGTATTTTAGAAAAATTAATGGAACTCCTTGCGAAAATGAATGCTAATCAATGTGAATTCAAGAGTGAAGAAAAGATAAGGTTGGCTTTATGAATGGACTAGCATACCAAAAAGAGCTTCCGAAAGTAAAAGACTAAGAAAATTCCATCCAAAAAGAGGAAGTAGTGAAGTGGCAGGAGGTAATTGAAGAAAATGAGCCCAAAATCTTTGTCTAGGAAGCAAAAGAAGAAGAATGGACAAAGCTGGCAGGAAAGAACTGACAAAGAAACCAAGTAAGGAAAATATTGATGAGCATTTGGTAGTGACCTTAAGTTCGAAAGGTTCCACTTCCTTGAAGACACCTTGTTCGAGTCAATTGATGATTTAGCGAGTTTTGTTATTTCCTATTTTATGAATAGATTATCATTAAAAAAGGCCATTATGTATGCAATTGGATTTATTAATTTGAAAAATTATTTCCTTTTTACTATCTTGCAACAAGTGGCTTACTTATAAGCTACAAAACGCTTACGCAGAGAAACAAATGGAAGAAAGCAACTGATCATAGACCCAAGATGAGGGTAAATGTGCAAGTTATGTCGAGCTAACAACATTAAAAAAACATTACATAAGAAGCAACTCATGAATTTGTTTAGGTTTATTTTAAATTCTACGTCATTTCACTCTTATTTCCATGTTTGATTAGGATTTATTTAAGTTTTGTTATGCTTTATGATTAGAACATTAAGAATCTTTATAAGATCATGCATAATCGCGGTGTTAGGGTATGTGTGTTAAAGGTTTATAACTTTAAAGTGCAAAATTTTTAAGTTTGTTCATATATTATTGAAATTGCATAAGTTTGTTCATATATTATTGAAATTGCATAAGTTTAGAGAGATTTTGACACTTTCTAAACATGTAAGTGTGAATTACATGGAAACCATGTACATCTGCAAAAAATAGTTGAAATTTGTGACTTACGTGGTTTGATACACAGTCATGTATCAGACTGTGTAAGTTTGCGGTATAAGTTTAAATGCCCTAGTTCTTCATTTTTCTTATTTTCTATATTTCCTCAACCCCCCCCCCATAGCATCCAAAGAAGAGATAACAAGGTGAAGGATCCTCTACCACAGCCCAACCAGTAAAGAGGTCATGGATGCTACTATTTAAAATTGGGGCCTAGGAGGAACAGTATCAACGCTTGAAGGATAAGAAATTCAGTACAAAACGATAATCAACTAAGAGGCATTGATACAAGTTAGCTTAGCCCAATAATTTCGAGAGCTTGTGGGCATTGGATCATGGTCCCGATTCTTTGAAATCGTGGAACCTTCGTATCGAGAGCTCACATTAGAGGTCCTCTCCAAATTCTCTATGAAGATAGGATGCTATGATTTGGATCACCCAAATATAGTCCAGTTTTCGATGATGAGCGATATGCATCAGATGAGCTACATGGAGTTCTCCATCACTATGGGTTTGTATGACCAAGAGTACATAGGGACACCAAAGTAACTAGCACTATAGACTAATCTTTCCAATGGTTTGTCTCTGTGACACTTCTGGAGTAGGATCAACATTAAAGACAACTACGATCCAAGCATGTTAAAGGCTTCCACAGTATAGATTCTAGTGCTTAGATACATCTATGGTATTCTGAGCCACACTCTGAGTGGTCAAGGAGATATTTAGAGATTCATTAGGATCTTAGATGTCTATTACCTTTTGAGAATAAGTGAGTAGACACCAATTCACCTAGGACATGCACTTGTCCAATTTATTCAATGTCAAATTGATGACAAAAAGGTTAACACATTTTATGTTAGACTTATGGGACTAGACTAGCACGACTAATGGGTTTATTTGATTAGTTACATCGAAGTGGGAGATGACAACCATAGTAGCACTTAATTTGGTAGTGGTGCAACATATGTGTATGGTACATCGGTATCATGGACCCATAGGTGAAATATATAAACTCATTAGGTACCCTGAAGAGTGAGCAGTGGATGGTGGAGATGGGAAAGAGCCACCACAGCTATAGTCATCGTCATTTCAAACTAGTGGGATTACACCAGAGGACTGAGACTAGCTGGTGATAGCTCAGATGAAGAGAAGTAGGCAGAGCTGTGGAGCAGATGTAGGCTCAAGACCTCAATTGGTTGGATGGAAGATTTACTGTTTCTGATGGCAAATCGTCAGGGCATTACTTTCCAACCCCCATCATCTGACGTAGGCCCTTTTCTTTTCCTTTTTAATTGTGCATTTTTCTTTTCTTTTCCTTTTTAATTGTGTAATTTTCTTATTCCTTTTCTTTTGTTTAAACACTATTGTTAATGTTCTTTTATATTTCTTTTTATTTTTGTTAGTTTTATTTTCATGTTCTTTTTATCCCTTTTTCTTAATACTTTGCAAGGATGTCATCTAGTATTGGATGGATTAAAATTTAGAAAATCATCTTATTTAGGAAATTACCAACTTAACCCTCTCACTTATTTTTAAATGCTTATATTATGTACATTAAGGACAATGTAAAACTTTAAGTGCGGCGAAGGAGTTAACAAATTTTAGTGATTTATTTAAGTTTATTACAATCTTGATTATAAAATTTTGTTAACTGATATTCTAACTTAATTGAAATCTATCCATCAATGCTATATTTTGTTTAGGAGTATTGATTTGAATTAGTTTACAAAATGATGACTATTAGAATAAAATTGCTTTTATAGGTCATAATTTTTAGTATTCGTTGAAATAATCAAATTGAATGAAAAGTTCATGCTATTTACACACATATATACCCATCTTTTTCGTGAGCTTTTGAATCTAAGAGTGAAAATTTTAAAATTTTTAAGTTCATTCATTTCTTTCATGTATGTTATAATGCATAATTAAACAATTATAGAACATGATTTTATTATACATATTGAGACCCTATATGTTAAATTAGAAGCATTGAAGTGGTAAAGGCACTTAGATTCAACAATTTATTATATCCTATTTCTTTGATAACTACCTTACCTTAAATTTACCTTTAGGAATAACCAAGTTGAGCCTTAGCCTTTTTCATTGATTATACCCACATATTAACTTTATCTTAATAGCTTTGAAGCCTTTTTAATTTTTTTGAAGGTTATTTACAATACCTGCTTGTTTGAAACCTGAAAATCTTAAAGGTTTATGATTTCTTTAATTGTGGTACTAAATGCTTAAAATTATGTTTTTTATTGATTGAAAAAATAGCATAAGACAAATTGCGAATATGGTACCAATGTATAAGAGGACTTGTATATTTGTACAAAGTTTCATGTAATTTCTTTGAGAAAATTTCGTTCAATTCAACCATTTTATTATCCCAATCATACCTTACCTAAGCCTCATTACAACCCTATTAAGACCTTTTGATTTTTGTTTCTAGTTTACACATATGATAATATGTGTAAATGGTAAAGACCTTTTGATACTTTTCACCTTAGACACTTGAGTGCCTTGAGTGAAATCTTGGTGAGGGCGTAAAGTTTATACTTTCAATTTCAATGCGATTATTGATATGATTACTATAAATATTGACTTAGAAGTTACTTTTGGGATAACTTAACTCTGATTGTATGTAAATTTGTTTTAATAGAATATGATGATTTATAGTGTTAATAGACATATCAAGATTAATGAAGGATGGATGTTATAAGATTTATAATTTTGATTATGGTTTGCTTGAGGACAAGCAAAAGCTTAAGTATGAGGATGTTTGATAGATGCATAATTGATCATATTTATACCTCATATTTGATGTACTTTTTCTTGATAGTTTATACTTTTATTGTGTATTTGTATTTAATTAGCTCCAAGTGTGTTTATAAGTTATAGTTGCCTTCATAGACTAAACTGAGAAGAATTTAGATGAGAATGCAACGTGAAACCAAGATTTGAAGTAAAAAGGGGATACACAATAGTGTATCTATCCATACAATTTCCTCAGGCCATACAGAATCCTGAATTTTGGAGATTTTGACTTATACATGGACTAGTACATGCCCATGTACCAGATCTTGTATCTCCCAGAACCATAAAAATTACTGTAAAAAGACATGCTTGGATGTAAAATAGAATAGTAGATGTGTAGAGATTTTCAGAGACAGCTCAAAGGCAATTTTGATCTAAAGAAGTGGAAAATATGAAGAAATTATCAAAAGATCCAAAGGAATACAAGATCAAACCTCTACCTTAGAAGAGTATTTGACAGGACATAAAAGGGAGATTTAGAATTATGAACCCTTTGTTTTCTATTCGTTTTTCATTTTGTTTATGCTTGATTTCATTTTCTATCATGTGTAACTAAACATCTTTAGTGTCTAGGTCGAATGAACCCTATATTTATGCTATAACATGTTTTGATTTTTTTATTTAATGCCATTTTTTATCAATATATTGTGATTCGATTACATGTTTAATATATATTGTAATAGATCCAGAATATTAGTGCATAATTTGATTTGATAGTGTAAAGATTGAAAAATCCTGTGTATGAATACATTTACTATAGTTAAAAGAAGTTGATTGCAAACCTAGAGATAGGTCAACATAAATCATCTAGATTAGGGTCAAAATTAATAGTAAAACTCACAAATTGGTAAAGAAATCATGTAAACTTTGACCTAAGTAATTCGATTAATAAACTTAGGATTAGATGTTAGTAGACGCAGTGAGTTATTAGTATACCATAGGAATTTCCATGATTCAATAGTCAAATAAAACAATTGTATAATAAAAGGTCAACTATTTAAGGGTTTTTAGGAGGATTCATAACCTAAACACTAATTCTTGATACTGATAGTTTTCTCAGTGATTTCTTGATTCTTTGTTTAGTATTGTTGTCTATTTTATTTTACTTGTTAAGTTTTATTTTCTTTATTAAAAATAAAAATTAAATTCCTATACTAGATAATAGGATAATGATAATTACTAATACTCTTCTTCTTCATGGAATTGACTTATACTTGCTGATACTAGCTATAGCCATGCACTTCCAAATAATTTATAATTGACTAAGTTTAGTTCAATCATATTCACTGTATTAACATCCTAGGAAAACCAAATACATAAATACAATTGTTAAACAAGTTTTAGTCTAAAGTTTCAAAAGCCTTATTAAAATCAATCTTTAAGATGAAACTTTTGATTGAATTCTTGGTATTATAATACTTGAGAACTTTTGGATAAGTAAAATATTATCATCAATATTTTTGACTTGAATGAATGCACTCAGGAAAGAAAGAAGTGATATTTCCAATTATCAAACTAAAAAGAAATGGTATTTCTATTAACAATATGGTTTTAATATGATGGCGTAATCTACCTCCTAGTTTAGAATTTGTAATAAGGTCCATAGGGTGTTTATTTGAGGTTTCATGCTCCAGAAGTTTTCTCTATTAAGGAAATGGAAATGTATCTTTTGAACTAAAGGAACTCTTTATTAAAATGAATTTCTCATTTTTTTTTCCAAAACCATGTTGCTCATAAATTTAATAGAATTGATCCCTATATCTCCTTCATTCTTAAAGACATAAAGAAATCTTTCCGTTTAACCTTGGTTTGTGTTTATTTTTCAAGGTCTCTAATCCATAAGAAGTTTTTTGTTCACTTTTCTATAGTCTTAATTATGCTTCAAGGGAGGTTAATATAAGAGCTCTAATACATATATAGGTTAATCAAGATTGAAGAGATAATTTATAATTTATCAACATAAGAGAGATACTTACTATTCCAACTCCCTATATTTCTTTGAATGGTATTAGATAAAGGTTTGACAATCTTTGTTGACAAGTTTTGTAGTTATAATCAAAATAGAACTTAAAGGAGGTTTGCCAAGGCTTAGCCCCATTTGATTTTTCAAAGTTTCAGCCTACTTGGCATCTCCTCCTAATATATAGAAAAAGCTTTTCTCAAGGTTAATCTTAAGGATGGATAGTTCAATGAATTGATTCATTGCATTCATGAGTGTTCTTATTAAAGATTCATCAGCTCTTTACAATAATATGAGAGCATTTACAAATGATAAGTGATTGAGTTTCATTATTCTGCACTTGCAATAATAGGTAAATCGTAAAGTGAATTAATCATATTTTTAGTCTCATATTGAATGAATTTTTCTTGTTATCTGAGTTCCTTTTATTGAATTTGGTGCTTAAGTTGTTAATATTTTATTTATAGGTCTGATTCATTCACTCTAAGCAAATAGGAACAAATTTGAACAAGTTTGGAGAAATTTAGAGCTAGTCTAATTAAGTTATAGAGTTGATGATAGTGTACATGGCCCTATTAGAGAGTATTGTGGCATGATGAATATTTCCTTGAGAACATGCCTGTGTTTATAGTGAGAAGGCCATATTGATGGTGCATGTCTGTGTCTATGTATATGTTAGCATTAGAAAGTGTCGCATGTCTATTTGAGAAACACAACCATTAATACACCTTCGTTTATGCCAGTATATGTCTTAAAATATGAAATTATCCCTAATTTAATAACTCTTTTCATATTATCTAACCAATAATTGAGGTAATATTGATAAATTAGTTAACACATTCAAATAAATTAAGATGGTAAAAGAATGAAAAATCACCCTAATAAAATAACAGAACCAGAAATTTAAACCCCTAAGACTTCTTACGAAATCATTATTTTACCAATTAATTTAATCTAAAGTTCATTAGATCATGGAAATTCCTCAGATATGTTAATATCTTTCTCAAGACTACTAACACCTAATTCTAGGTTAATTAACTAAAGTCTCTTAAAACCCTATGATCATATTAATTGATGTATGAATTTCACTATTAATTTTGATCCTAATTTAGAATCTTCAAGCTAGAATCTGAATTTCAAATTACATGAGATACAGAAGCATCAACATGAGCACGTTGATGGTTATGTTTCTCAAGTAGACGTATGATACTTTTCGAAGCTAACACGTGCACAAACACTCTCTACTTAACCATAGTCATGTTCTATAGTAAATACTCAACTTGCCTCTAAACTCTGTAACATGGCAATGTATATTATCATGCACTCTATACTTAATCAAAACATTTCCAACTTGCTCTGCACATGTCTGAATTTGTTCCTTTTTACTCCAAGTGACTGAATTAGACCTAAAAATAGAATATAAATAACTTACGTAAAAAAATCAATAAAAATATTTAGATAAACAAGCAAAATGCATTAAATATGCGACTAAAATTATGACCAAATCACTACTTATCAATTTCTTTACAGTAAAGTATTTGTTTCTTCTCAATTAAACAACAATTTAAATCCATCAACTATAATATCCTAGTTCAATAATTGTACTGTTTAATGTATTGTACATGCATTTTATAAAGTATGCTCTATTTATGGTGCTCTAGAGTAATTTAAGCGTTTAAATGTATTATTGAGGTTATAATAGAGATCATAGATAGGCCAGAAATAGTTCTAGACTCGATCAAAAATTTCTTGAAAATTTTTTGAAAACCCCAAAAAGCTACAAAATGAGTTTGAATGAACTTTAAAAGCCTCGAAATGTACTTTAAGGATTTAGGTGATACTTTTCAATGAAATTCAGATGATTTCTAGATGAATAGTAAATCTTACTGAATAGTATTTTTGGATGAATAGTGAATCCGCTTAAATAGTGATTTTGGGGACTCAACCTCGAAAATTTGAAACATACCCAGAATAGGCATTAGAGTTTAATGATACTAAAATGGTTCCAACGTAAGTCTGATCAGATGAATTTTGGATGTTCCAAAAGTTTAGGATTAAAATCCTCTTTCTCAAAAATAATGGGTATTGAGGATTTTAAACCCATTCGAAATTTTTTTAAAGAATCCAATCAACAAGTATTGACCCTAATTGGAGTATTTTATGGTCAATTTGATGATAAGATGATTATGGAATATTTTCAAAATTTAATTCGTTTAGTTGGTGAATTAAATGCATTAAAGTGCAATTTGGCCTTTTCGAATTCATTGAAGGGCAATTTGGTATTTTTACAAGAAGTTAGTGGAATGATGAGTCATTAGAAGAGAACCAATTAAACGGTGACAAGTTGCATGGGTAAAAGTGTAAATATAAGACATTTTGGTAAAGTTGTAATTATAAGATGTTACTAAGGAAAAAGGTGTAATTAAAAATGGAAATGGGGGCAAAATTGTAATTCAACAAAGCTTTGTTCTTCTTTAAACATTGGTGGCTGGCCATTGATGCCAGAAATGTAGAGAAAAAAAGAAAAAAAGAGAAAGGAGAAGAGGGAGGCTTAGCTATGGCAATAGAGGAGTGATCCATACCATTTTTCATGCTCTTCTACCTCCAATCAAGCATCTAACAAGATTTCATAACTATCTAAGTGAAGAGGAAAAAGAAAATGGGTAGGTAAGCTTGCTTATCTTATTGATTTTTTTTTTGATTTGTTTGGTTATAGGTTAGATTTGGTTTTGGTGGTGTAAATTGCATCATTTTGATGTAATATCAAGGTTTTATTACATTGGAAGCAATTGGGAGAAGAAAACCAAGAAATTCTAATGTGTGAAGCCTTAGTTAAACTTGGTCAAAGGTGAGATCTATTGCCTAAAGTATTTTGTTTGGTCATTTGATGATCTAATATTAATGAATGACATTAGGAAGTTAGTTTAATGATGAAAGAATGAAAGAAAAACCATGGAAATGACTAGATGAGTTTTCAACCAAGGTGGTTTTTAATGTTTTACGATCCAAAATTCTATTTTGATGTTTTATGATGTTCATAGCATTATTTTGATGCTAATGAAGTAAAGAAATGAAAAATGATTGATTTGGAATTGGTTTTGGTTGAAATTCAGCCTAGAGTGCTTGATTTTGTAAAAGAATTTGTTAATGAAATTTTATGGCTTAAATATGTGTATTAAAATGTCATGGGAGTGAATGTGGATTGGCTTTAAGTGTTAGAAATCAAATGAAATTGAATTGGAAGAGTTTATTGTATAATATGTTAAGTTTAGGCTTAAGGGCATTTTTAGTATAAAAATATGGTTATGAAGTAATAACTATGTGAATGTGAATAAAGATGTGAAGTGCATGTGGAAAGTAATGAAGTTGACATGGTTTATGATATATTTAATTGAAAAATGTATTGAGGAGTTGAATGTATTAGTATTAGGTTTTCGAATCAAAAAATGAAGCCAACTGAAGGGTTTCAAAGTGGTGAAAAGGAAACTAGCAAGTTTTGAGTGTATTTTAACTGCTTTATGTGGCATAATTCTTTGAAAAAGAATTGATGACATGTGTTTATTCTTTAAATTGATTTTATGCAAATGGTTTCTATTTATGGAGACCAACATGTTGTGAGTGTACTTTAAATTGAGTTTGTGCAAATGATTTTCATTTGATCGTGAAATGAATAATTATGCTAAGTTTTATGCAAATGATATTTGACAAGTGAATATTGCTAGCTTAAGTGTATGCTTTGGCAATATGTGAGTTTTAATTTGAAAGTTAAATGTTATATGATTGGGAGTTACATTGAAATAATTCAATTATGAATTCTACCATACTTGATTTAGAAAATAAGAGGAGTTGTAAATGTAAGAGTTTCTTTTGGCTATAGTACACTGCTAGGCTATATACATGTTATTATTCCAGTATATTTATAGTGCTTAACCTATTACGGGTAAGTGATGTAGAACCAGCTCTTTAAATAGTGGTTAACCAGTCACAGGTAAGCTATGCAGAACTAGCTCTGTGACTTGTTATGGGTAAGCGATGCAGATCCATATATAACGATTAACCTATTACGAGTAAGCGATGCAGAACCAGCTCTGTAAATAGTGGTTAACCAGTCACGGGTAAGCGATGCAGAACCAACCCAGTGACTTTATGCCTAGTGTATTGTATGGGAAAGAAACTTGTGATGGGCTATGTTGTGTAAGGAAAGTCATGAAAATAGTAATGCCGCCACTATTTATGTTAAAAGTGATTTGGGAGGTACTGTATGGTACCAATGGTAGTAGTTAGCTTACTTTTCAGTATTAAATTTTTCAAAAAACTTATTGCCACCACTATTTATTGATTAAGGAAAATGAGAAACGAAAACTTTTATATGATAAGTTTAATTTTGAAAAGCATTTCGAAATAGTTTTTCGAAACAATTTGAAATTGTGTCTTACGAAATGTTATATTATTAACATATTTGATGATTCACGAATAAATTGTTATGGAAAATGTTTTACCATGAGCTTTATGATTGTATGGAATATTACATTTATATTGTTATGAAAAGTTCAATTTTCTTATAAACTGATTACACTCACTGAGTTCATTTAGCTCACCCTTTTTTTATGTTTTTAAACAAAACACTTCAGGTATGTGTATAGGTGTTGCAATAATTGGGACTCCACCTTAAGATTAGTTGTATTGTCAGGTACTACTATACTTGTGTCATTTTGTTATGTACATTTGTGTAAAGAATGCATGTTTATAAAAGCTTTTAAATGAAATGCATGAATATGTTTTAGATTTTAAAATTTTATTATAGTGACTGCTGAGAATTATTTGTTTGGGTTGCTTGTGAGTGGACTTAAAGTTCAAAATTTATAGTTGAGAAATTGGTGTGAATATAGAAGTGTTTTCAAATTTTACAAGGCTTTCACGAATTTTAGGAATGTCAAAATGCAGTCATTATGCTACCAAAATTTTCAATAAAATGGTAGAAAAAAGTTCCTACTATTTTTTGCACCTTTAATTATTAAAGTATAAAAGGTTTTAAATAATTGAACGACTTGGCTTTGCGATAAACCTTCAATTGAGTCAGATATTGATTGAAGGGCTACTATGGGGTCATAGGGAGGCCTCCACTCAGGTTCCAGAAAGGGAACTCCATAATGGGTCCTTTTAACTAGTATCAGAGCCTGTTGTGAAATAGGGTTGTCTCTATAGTGTTATGATTCCATAATGTATTTTTACGTTGTTTTTATAAATCAAAAAACCTAAAAAGTTTTGTTATTTTCCATGCATCTTAGTTTACAAAAAATTTTCCAGTGTTATATAGTTTATCTTTGAGTTAATAGCATAATGCACCGATAATACCTTAGGGGTCCCAAAGCCATACTAAAGGCTCTACCACTTGAAGTACCTTCAGCTCGGGAGGTCGAGCACAAGGGTGGTTTAGTAAATGTTTTTTCTTTATGAATCAACCTCGTTCACAATAGTTAAGACTGGCAAAATTGATGGTAGACTTTTATTTTTACCTTGAGTGAACAATGTAGATACGGGCAGTAGCAATGTTCCAACTGCGGGAGGCCTTAATAGTGTCAGGAAGTTTGATCAAGCAAATTTGTAAATTAGGCACAACACAGTTCGATAAGAGTAGAGACCCTAAATGTTCCATAATTTGGTTAGCTCAGGATAAGAATAATAAATTTAAATGGTTCGATGATAGAAGGATGAGATGAGAAATATCATATAGTTAAAGGTTAGTCAAACCACCTACAGTGTCTAGAGACTCCTGAAACACTAGGAGCTCAATACCAAGGTGTAGTTAATGTGGAAGGAGACCATCTGCATAGGCTGAGGTAATTACTGTAACCTAACGAGTGCTAAGGATACATCTGGTATAGTGATAGGTACCGGTAGTGATGAATATATTGAGATCGATCACAAAACTATGCACTAGTATGTGCTAAAAGATTTTGTTAGATAGATTAGTGTGAAGTTGGAGCTTTTAGAGTTTCATTTGATAATAACTACTTTAGCTAAAGCTACATCAGTAGCATAGAATGTTTGCATAGGTAGTTACATAGTAGTTAGAATTAAAAGCTCTCTAATAAGTTGATCTTACTAGACATCTATGATTATGAAGTCATACTGGGAAGAAAAATTAACTAATAGTACGTTCTATCGATGTGGATTGCTTATAAAAGAAATTAGAATTGCTACAAAAGGGAAGTCAGATAAGTATTCAGTAGAAAATGTAAATGCTCCCATCTCATAGCATATCAGCCATGATAGCTAAAAAATTAATAAGAAATTACTATATAAGTTATTTAGTTATATGACTTAATAATTACAGAAGTTTATGATGATATTTAGCATTTTAGTATTGGAAAAGTAATTAGTGAATATATTTGGAGGATGAAATTGCTTGTTATAGTTGAATTCATTGAGGATTAATTATTGATACGAGTAATTGGTGACTGAATTTTGATATGTTTAAATGTTATGACCTTGTAAAGTGATTGATTAATCAATTTTAATATAAAATTTTATTTTTAATGTCAAGTTTATTTTGATTATACAATGATGTGGGGATTCGTACCAAGTAATGCTATGGATGACATTATGATGGAATCTTTAACCAAGATTGATGATTGAACAATATTTTTTTTGGAGAAATGATCAATTTGATATAAGCTTCCAATTATATGTATGTTAGGATGTCGATTCTAAGTATTGATCATTCATTATTTTAAGTTCCTTTTGATGTAATTCAATTATACTATTTCTTGAAAATCAGATAAGTGCAAATGGTGGTAAAATTTTCAAGGAAATTGTAGTGATAAGTTTTGATCCATAATGGAAAATTGTCTCAATAGAACTCAAAGGTATTATTTTACAGATAATTATAATTGATGATTAGGAGAATGATAAGAATTATGTATGAGACCTTTGAACAAGTATGACATGGAGATTTTAGATAATTAAAATTTTTTAAGTAACTAAAGAAGTCCCAGATTAAGTTTTGAGGTACCTGAAATCATATCCGTGTTTTATAGTATTCAATGGAAACTTAAAGATATTTTTATTGAATATCAGAGTTGCACAGTGGAAGTATAAGGTATACGCCTTGTTTGAAGAGATTGAGGTTTGATAAGCTCAAAATTACATTATGAGATAGTAAAATTTGAACTATAAAGTAATTGAATGGTTTTTACTTAAATAGGATATTATGTTAATGTCTTACGATATGATCTTAAATGATTGATTTGCTTCCAAAGAATATGATGGGAAATGACAAAGGTATAATAAATAGTTCACTAATGGTTATGGATTTGAGATTTGAATGCTAAGGAGTCCATGTGAGGCATAAGAAATATAAGAAAAATATGATTGAGTTTTATTTATAATTAAAAACAATGAGAAAGGAAATGTTTATTATTAAGAAGTATACGAGAACAATGCTTTTATGGAGAATCCTAATCAAAGTTTCATTAGTCGTAATCTAAGTAAATATAAATCGTGATAGTGTTAAATGGATAGTTTCATATATGGTTAAGTTAGCAAAGTTGTGACTAAACTGATTATTAGTGAGAAAGAGAAAGCAATGATTTCAAAAAAGGAGTTTCAAGTGGAGATAAGTTGCAAATTCTGAGGATATTTTATGGAGAAGTAACATTATGTTGGTGCTAGGTCAGGAATTACGTGTACTAGCCATTACTACACTTAAGAAAGAAATTCTAGAGTAAGTCACTCACCAATATATACTATGAATCTGAGGAATACAAAGAGGCATTATACCCTGAAAATGCATTAAGATAGAAAAGGCATAAAAAGGGTGATAGCAAAGTATATGTTTAAATGTTTGTTAAATCAACAAGTCAAGGCTGAGAGCCAAAGAACCCAAACAAAAACTTGCTCAGCCTCTCCCTATTCGGGAATGGAAATAGAAACATATTATGAAGGATTTTATGGTAGAAATTTCACGAAATCTAAAAAGATATGATAGTATATGGGAGATAACGGATCAAATAAAAAAAGTTTCCCATATCCTAACCATTCAAGGTAGGTATGCTTTTGATAGATTAATCAAGTTGCAAGTGATTAGAAGTACAAAGTTACATAGAGTGCTGGTATATGAGGATGAGACAAATGAAAGTAAATTGGTTAGACTAAACATGTCCAGATAACAGTAAGTAAGATCAAAAGTATGCAAGTCAAAGTGATAGTACCTATAATCGACAGCAGAGCTAAATTTGGAAATGGAGGAAGAATTTGGAGTTAAAATTAAAAAGATTCAAAGGATTAATCAATCTTGTGGATTTTTTCATCAAAGAATTTTTGCGAATATCATTATGGAAAGGAATAGTTTGTTTTATACAATGTGAAAAGTTAAGTCCACAATATGTTAGTCCCTATGAAGTGATTGACAGAGTAGAAGCATAAAGTGGATACGAAGTTAAGATCTACATTTTTTAGATGACTAAATTTATTTAAAATTTCAAGGACGAAATTTCCATAAAGAGGGAAGATTTTGTAATATCCTAGTTCAATAATTGTACTGTGTAATGTGTTGTACATGCTTTTTATAAAGTATGCTCTATTTATGGTGTACTAGAGTAATTTAAGCATTTAAATGTAGTGTTAAGGTTATAACAGATATCACGGATAAGCTAGAGATGGTTTTGGACTTGATCAAAAATTTCTCGAAAAATTTTCAAAAACTTCGAAAAGCTATGAAATGAGTCTGAACAAACTTTAAAAGCCTCAAAATGTACTTTGAGGATTTATGTGATACTTTTCAATGAAATCTGGATGATTTTTGGATGAATAGTAAATCAAGGTGAATAGTATTTTTGGATGAATAATGAATCTGCTTAAATCGTGATTTTGGGGACCCAACCCTGAAAATTTGAAATATACCCGAAATAGGTATTAAGTTTAATAATACTAAAACGGATCAAAAATAAGTCTGATTATATGAATTTCGGAAGTTCCGAAAGTTAAGGATTAAAATGCCCTTTTTGGAAAATAATGGATATTGAGGATTTTAAACCCATTCGAATTTTTTTAAAGCATCCAATCAATAAGTATTTACCCTAATTGGAGTATTTTATGGTCAATTTGAGGGTAAGGCGATTGCAGAATATTTTTGAAATTTAATTCAGTTAGTTGGTAAATTAAATGAATTAGAGGGCAATTTGGTCTTTTTGTATTCATAAAAGAGCAATTTGATATTTTTACAAGAAGTTAGGGGAATGATGAGTCATTAGAAGAGAACCAATTAAATGGTGACAAATGGCATAGGTAAAAGTGTAAATATGAGAAATTTTGCTGAAGTTGTAATTATAAGATGTTATTAAGGATAAAGGTGTAATTATAATAGAAATGGGGAAAAAACTATAATTCAACAAAGCCTTCATCTTCTTTAAACATTGTTGGCTGGCCATTGATGAGAGAAATGTAAGGAAACAGAGAAAAAAAGAAAAAAAAAAGAAGGAGGCTCGGCTATGGCCATGGAGGAGTGATCCAAACCATTTTGCATACTCTTCTACATCCAATCAAGCATCTAACAAGATTTCCTAGCTATCTAAGTGAAGAGGAAGAAGAAAATGGGTAAGTAAGTTTACTTATCTTGTTGATTTTTTTTTTTGATTTGTTGGGTTATAGGTTAGATTTGGTTTTGATGGTGTAAATTGCACCCTTTTGATGTACTATCAAGGTTTTACTACATTGGAAACAATTGGGACAAGAAAATCAAGAAAACCTAATGTGTGAAGCCTTGGTCAAACTTGTTCAAAGGTGAGATCTATTGCCTAAAGTATTTTATTTAGTCATTTGATGATTTAAGATTAATGAATGACCTTAGGAAGTTGGTTTAATGATGAAAGAATGAAAGAAAAACTATGGAAATGATTAGATGAGTTTTCGGCCAAGGTTAGGGTTTTAAATGTTTTATGATCTAAAATTCTATTTTGATATTTTATGAAGTTCACAACATTATTTTGATGTTAATGAAGTAAAGAAATGAAAAATAATTAATCTGGAATTGATTTTGGTTAAAATTCGACCTAGAGTGCTTAATTTTGTAAAAAAATTGTTAATAAAATTTTATGGTCTAATTGTGTGTATTAAAATGTCATAGGAGTGAATTTGGATTGGTTATAAGTGGTAGAAATCAAATGAAATTGAATTGGAAGGGTTTATTGCATAATATGTTAAGTTTGGCCTTAAAGACATTTTTAGTATAAAAATATGGTTATGAAGTAATAACCATGTGAATGTGATTAAAGATGTGGAGTGTTTGTGGAAAGTAATGAAGTTGACATGGTTTATGATATATTTAATTAAAAATTTTATTAAGGAGTTGAATGTATTAGTATTAGGTTCGGATCGAAAAACGAAGTCAACTTAAATGTTTCAAAGTGGTTAAAAGGAAACTAGCAAGTTATGAGTATATTTTAACTGTTTTATATGACTTAATTATCTGCAAAAGAATTGATGACATGTGGATATTCTTTAAATTGATTTTATGCAAATGGTTTCTATTTATGGAGACTAGCAAGTTGAGAGTGTACTTTAAATTTAGTTTATGCAAATGATTTTTATTTGATCATGAAATGAATAATTATGTTAAGTTTTATGCAAATGACATTTTACAAGTGAATATTGCTAGCCTAAGTGTATGCTTTGGCAATATATGTTTTTTAATTTAAAAGTTAAATTTTATATGGTTAGGAGTTACATTGAAATAATTCAATTATGAATTATCCCATACTTGATTTAAAAAATAAAAAGAGTCATAAATGTAAGAGTTTCTTTTGCCTATAGTACATCGCTAGGCTATATACATGTTATTATACCGGTATATTTATAGTGGCTAATTTATTACGGGTTAGCGATTTAGAACCAGCTCCGTAAATAGTGGTTAACCAATCACAGGAAAACGATGTAGAACTAGCTTTGTGACTTGTTACAGGTAAGCGATGCAGAACTAACTCCATAACTACCAGTATATAGCGGTTAACCTGTTACGGGTAAACAATACAAAACCAGCTTCGTAAATAGCGGTTAACCAATCGTAGGTGAGCAATGAAGAACTAGTTCCATGACTTTATTCCTAGTATACCATATGGTAAAGAAACTTGTGGTAGGCTATGTTGAGTAAGAAAAGTCATGAAAATAGTAATGCCACCACTAGTTGTGTTAAAAGTGATTTGAGAGGTACTGTATGGTACCAATGTAGTGGTTGGCTTATTTTTCAGTATTAAAGTTTTCAGAAAACTTATTGCCACCAATGTTTATTAATTAAGGAAAATGGGAAATTGAAACTTTTATTTGATGAGTTAAATTTCGAAAAGCATTTCGAAATAGTTTTTCCAAAAAATTGAAATTGTGTTTTACAAAATGTTATTCTATTACCAAGTTTGATGATGCATGAATAAATTGTTATGAAAAATGTTTGACCATAAGCTTTATGCTTGTATGGAATATTGCAGTTATATTGTTATGAAAAGTTCAATTTTCTTGTAAACTGATTACATTCACTGAGCTCGTTTAGCTCACCATTATTTTTATGTTTTTAAGCAAATCACCCCAGGCATGCGTAGAAGTGTTGCAGTAATTAGGTCACCCCAGCATGCATACAAGTATTGCAGTAATTAGGACTCCACCTCAAAATTAGTTGTATTGTCAGGTGTTGCTGTGCTTTTGTGTAAAGAATGGATGTTTATAAAAGCTTTTAAATGAAATGCATAAATATGTTTTAGATTTTAAAATTTTATTATAGTGACTGTTGAAAATTATTTGTTTGGGTTGCTTTTGAGTGGACTTAAAGTCGAAAATTTGCAGTTGAGAAATTGGTGTGAATATAGAAGTGTTTTCAAATTTTACAAGGCTTTTAAAAATTTTGAGAATGTCAAAATGCAGTCGTTATGCTGCCAAAATTTTCAATAAAATGGTAGGAAAAAGGTTCCTACTATTTTCCACCCTTTTAATTATTAAAGTATAAAAAGTTTTAAGTAGTTGAACGACTTGGCTTTGTGGGAACCTTTCAGTCGAGTCAGATATTGATTAGGGGCTACCGTGGGGTCATCGAGAGGCCTCCACTCGGGTTTCAGAAGGAGAACTCCGGGATGGGTCCTTTCATCAACTTTTCTTAATGTCCACCCTCCTCCATCTTAACCTATCTATTTACCATTCAAATTTCATGCCTTAAGTTTTAAACATCGTTAAAATTGAACAATATAGAATAAAATTTTCATAAGAAAACACTACAAATGATATTTTGATAACCTTTCTGAAATTAAGAGTCATAGGATTTAACATCGTCGCATAAAAATTCACTCAATTTACTCAAAGTGTTTAGGTTGAACATCAATGAAATTGTTAAATCAATACATAAAAGGAGTCTTAACCATAAACTTGCTAATATATTACATCTAAACCACTATAAAATAAACTAGAGGCATAAATCAAAAGGTCTTTAAGAAAAAGTGTATGAGGTTTAGGTAAGGTATGAAAGAAAAAGATTTTGGGTTAATCAATATGAAGGAAATTACATAAGCAAGATTATACAAAAGTGTGAATTAATGTAGCCAAAGTCAATAAGTAGAATGTAATTAAGGTGCAAAGCAAATCTTGAATAGCACAAGTATCTTCTCTTTCTTCTTTTGATAACTAAAACAATTTAAAAGCACTTTTTTTTGTTTTTTTAATAAGTCATTTCAAGATATTTCTGAATTTATTTTCTATGAGCTTGTAAGGAGAATATATGAAGCATTAATAACTAACAAATGAGAAGATTTAACCTCAAATATATAAGCTCACACCTTTCCTTATTCTTGATATTTCTTTATCTAATCAAATTCTTATATAGTCAAGTAAATACAATCCTTTAGGGTGCAAAAAGAAGGCTAACAATAAAAATAGTTATCAAATTTTATCATTGTTAACACAATCTAAAGAAAAGGTTAAAGCTCCAAATCGGTTATATCGAAGGGATAAAAATAGGGTGAGGTAAAACTAAAGAAAAGGGTTTAAAAAAGTAATCTAAGTCTTTTTTCATCTTAATGCCTTTAATCTAAAGATGATGTCTCGGCATGTATAATAAAAGCAAGTTTTAGAATCATCCAACTATGTGTGATATTTACAAAATAAAGAAAAATAGAGCATTATATTGTGATAATAAATGCTGATAAACTCAAAACCTGACAATTTAGGCTCATATGTGAACATTTCTAAGCACTTTCATCCAAATAAATAACAAAAAAATTATTCATAATGTTGCAAGTATAAATCCATCTAATCATGCTTTCATCCTTTCATATTCTAGCTTAATTCAAAAATTCATAATTGGTAAAATGTTTCAAGATAAGAATTAACAAATTAGAGATCTTTATAAAGAAGAATCAATAAATAAAAATTAAAATATTCTTTGGTCACAATGAAATCCATCTCAACTTCAGTAAAAATGCCTCTCTTTTTGATGTTATTTTCTAATATTCTTAAGAAAACCTTTACATATTGTGAATAGATATAGAGAAAGAGGATCTTCTTGCCTAAGTCCTTTGCTTCCTTTGAAGACCTTAGTTGTTTCTCCATTGATAAAGAGGCCAAATGATGTATTAGTAATGCATATCTTAATCTATTTGATGAAGATAGTAGGATATCCTAAAGCTTCCATTACCTCAAGAATAAAGATTCAAACAACTAAGTCAAAAGCTTTATGGATATCTATCATCATGATGTACCTTTTATAACTTTATTCTTATGATAATCATTGAGTAACTATTATAGTAGAATAATATTATCACATCTAATCCTTTTATAAATGAATGAACTTTAACTATGATTGATTGTTGAAGTTATAGAGCCTTAATATGGATGCTACCATATTTGCCAATATCTTATATAGCACATTACAATAAGAAATTAACATGTAGTCTTGAATGCTGGTAGGATTAAGCTTCACTAGGTTTAAGCATATATGTGTTCTATTAATCTCCTTAAGCATTTCCCATTAGAGAGGAGCTCTAGAATGGATTTTAAGGTTTGATCCCCAACTAGATGCCATGTTTTCTTAATAAAAAGAGCATTTGGCGTATTAAGTCCTAAGGATTTCTCAAGGCTTAAACTAAAAAGAGTCAACTCCACATCTCCTTTACAAATTTGTCTAATTAAGCTTCTTATCTATTCTTTACTAATAAGTTTGAGAAAATGAGTTTAAGAAGAATAAAGTCTAAAAGAGTTGTTTTCCTTATACAAACTTTAAAGTGATGAAAGATATTAAGATCCTCCTGAGAAATAATTTTATTAGAATTTCTTCAGTTTATAATTGCATTATAAATGTATCTTAGGCTCCTCTCTCCATTTCTCAACCATTGCACCCTAGATCTCTACCTGGCTGGTGAAGAATTAATCTTTAGAGCTTGAATGTATTTCTCCAAAGCTTCCTTCTTTAGATGTTTATGGGCCTTATTTTTAATATCAACATAAAAATTGTTTTAGGCTAGATTCAGGGCTTACTATAAGTATTAATATCCTTCAATATGTCATTAGATTTTTAAAAATATTTTTAATTCCTTTTTCACATCCTAAAGTCTCTTCAAGAACTTGTAGGCCTCAAACCTTTTTAAATGTGCTTGAAATTCTCTAATCACTACTTCATCAAACTCCTATAAGTCAACTAAGAAGTAGTTAAATCTAAGTCAACTAAGAAGTAGTTCAATTGGAGAATGAACAATTGAAGGATGGTTACCAAAATGGCCTGTTCTATTTAAAAATTAACTTAGCCAAAATACATTAACCATAGCTTTATCAATCTATTCCTTAATGAGCTACTTATATTATTTATTATTGATCCAAGTGTAATAGTTTCCATCAGATTTCAAGTCCATAGCTCTAAGTTTAATGAAACAATCCCTGAATCCATCATTAAAGAAATTTATTCCTAATTTTCCCTTATAGCTTTATGCGAAAAAAGAATATTATTGAAGTCTCAGTATAATCATGGAGGAGATACATTAGAATAAATGTTCATTAATTTTTTTTGTATGTTAGCTTTTTGAAAGGCAAAGTTTACATAATAAACAAATTTGAGACACAAAATTCTAGAGTTATACAAGATTTCAACTAGCTAATGAATGAATTAAGTAGAATACCTAACGTTGGTGATCTTCAATATAATTAGATTACAAGTCACTATGATTTTTCATTTATATGATCTTGATGATTGGTCAATATATTCCAAGACTTCATAAAAAATTAGGATTGTTTTCCTTGATTTTTTTAGTAATCCAACTAACATATGCTTTTTTGTATTCAAAAAGTGAAAAATCAACTTCTTGTTTTCTAGTGGAGTTAATACCCCTCCCATTCCAAACTATTATGGATATATAGGTTATTTCTCTAGGTCACTCTGATCTATGCCTCTTTTTTTTCTTACCACTTCTCCTACTTCCAAGTGTTAATTCCTCTATGTGTGAGGCATTATATGTTATATCATTAATGTTTTAACCTGGGCCAAATTTCCATATGAGGCAATGAGTTCCTCCTAGGGATACCACATATCCTCTTCCCCCAAACTTATCTTACATCTTCAACTTCTGTAGCCACCTATTCTTAGCAAATAGAGCTAAAACCTAACAAGTTATGCTTATGATCATTATTCTTAGTTTGGTCATACCCTCCTTTTTCATTTCTTTGTCCATGTTGGCATCTACTTGCTCCTTACCCTAATTATTATGTAGATTGTTTGTAATTCCTTGAAGTTCTCTTTGGTGAACAATTTTCCAGTAGGCTTTCATATGACCTTTTTCCATTTGTTAGAAAGGCTTCCATTGGTATGATATAGATATTTTAAATTCCACCAGAGTACCATCTTCTTCCAATCTTTTTAATCTAAGGGTTTCAGGGAGTTCCTTTTTTTATTTTCTTGTCTATATAAAATTATGCATAGCCTTTTATGCCTAGGGAAGCAGTGTTTCATCTATACAAAGTGTTTTTCTAATAAAGCTAGCTAGGTAGCTTCAACTCAAATTGCTCCAATATTCTAATAGAATATTGTGAAAGTGGACCAAATATGAATTACTTTCAACTTAGTCTTATCTAGAATCATACCTAGGTTACGTAATTGAAGAATTAAAAGCTATATATTGGTATGCCAAGGACCTTGCTCAAATACTTTCAAGGCATTAATTCATTGTTGAAGCTAAATAAAAAAAATTCTTCCTTAGTGATGAGGGTTCTCTTAAATTTGATATTGTCCATCTATTTTCTGTCCATGTTTTCATCAAGGGAAAAGAAGGTCTTTTGTCAGAAAAACAACTAATAAGAGTGCTACTCAATTTAATTGTTCCAAATTGAAGTACTTTCAGAGGAAGTGAGACCGTATTGGGATCACCATCTGTTGTTAAGGCAATGTATTTAAGCTTAGTGTAAGGGGAAGCTTCTCTAACCACCTAAGGACAAGTCCTTCTCTTGATAATAGTTTCAAAGTCCTAATTATTCTTTGAGGGCCCAGATGGAAGGAGCTTAGGTGACATAAGCTTTAAGTTGTTGTCATATTAGAGAGTGGTATAGGGATAGAGGAATGAGGTAATGCTTATATAGGTGAAGTATAGACAAATGAGATTGTTGATGGTAGTAAGAGAGGAAGAGGAGGTAGGGGATAGGGCCAAGCTCAAGGCTAGCTGGAAGAATCCCCCATAGTTTACTACCTTAATATGTAATTGAAACTTTTAAAAAATAAAACATGAGGCTAGATAGTTTTGTTGCTGAAAAAAGGGAAGAAGGATCTCATAATACCCAGTGAAAAGTTAGACAATCTCTCTTAACCTTTAAAATGAAATACTTGTGAAAAGTCTAACAAAAATAAATAAATTTTCATTTTCCTTATTATAAGAAATATATTTCTAGTGTAATAAAAACATTGTAAGACATGTTCATCATTATAATATTTTCAACCTTCTATTAAACAATAAATAGGCATCTTAATTTTGTTATTACGTTATAAGCATTTATGTAAGGCCCTAAAATATACCCTAGTTGAAATAATACATGTTTATAAAAGTACATGTATGATAGGAGTTAGAATTTTGCTATGATTAGAATATGAAAGACATATGATTTGAATTTTTGGTCAA
>JAOTAY010000002.1:22828507-22852657 GCA_025629805.1 Erythroxylum baracoense
TAGGAACCAACAACTAGGTTTAAGTCTTTACGTATGCATGGGAGTCTCTTGCCTGCGAATGGGCCAAGGAGAACGCGAAATGGTCCTGGGCTTGGAATAGCCAATAGGTATGAGACTGATCTTTGAAGATTTGACCGATCGACCTGTGGGTCATTACGACTAGGCTCGGGCCCAGCACGACCGACCCGACCACCATACATAGCGTAATATCTGGATTGGAGCGATTCTGTCTCAAATTGGATGTTGGGGCTCCTTCTTACTGGCCGGTGCAAAGAAAATGAACCGTGTCAATTGTGGGGAAGTGAAAATAACTACAGCCACATGCTCACGTGTTTGCCAGGTCAATCCATTCACTAAATCCGCTTCCTTCCTTTGCCCGATGTTACCTTCAAGTCAAGCTTTTACATCATTTCACTAGAAGTTAATGTTAAAGACCACATTATCAACTTAACCGTTGTGTTCCTCCATTGATTACCAAGTGAACATTTCGTTTTTTCATGTTCCATAAATACAAAACTCTACTAAGCCAATTCTAATGGCAAACTTTACGCGATGAGTATAGTATTTAATCATTTCACTTAAGAGATAATGTTTTATTATCAGGAGTTAATGAAGTTTCCTTGTCTATCAAAATTTAACCATAAATGTTTTATATATATTTATCTCTTGAATATAAAAAATGTTAAATAGTATTGTGGAAATTTTGAAAAAGAAAATTATTGACAGCTTTTGTAGTTTCTAAAATGGGAATTGGATGAGCTATTAAAATTTTGTGATCTCAAACATTAAGCATATAAAGGATGGAGGACAACTGAGTTTATCATCAATGTTATGACGTGAAAATATAAATTTGTAATTACGTTAATTCATTATACTGGTATGATTGCATTCCACTCGGCTCTTAGACAAAATAAATTAGAATTTTTTTCTTCTAATAAGAATTAGAATGTTAAGGGGGGGAAAAAAGAACAATATATATACTCGAATTTACTCGCAAACTTTCTGCTTTAAATGCCCTTGGAATTAAACCTCTTAAAAACTGCAATAAGAGAGGTAGGGGAAAGCAAACTTTTGTAGATAATTATATAACAATTGGATCAATTCTGGTAGTAACAACCACCCTTGCACCTTTAATTATGTGCCAATCAGCGAGGGAAGACTTTACAACCAGGTGATATATGTGATATATACATGTATATATATACCAGACAAGCTTTGCTTTATGATGAAGAAATATGTAAGGGAGATGAGTGTTGCAGCAAGATCGAAATGATGACATATTCTTAGCCTGCAAGTCATGCGTCCCAAGCTGCCAATGGACAACCTTCAGGATTTTGGTTGACCATATAAGAATACAATAACATGCTTCAGTTGGGGTTTGCTTGGAAGTGAAGGGGTTGACGCCATGATGAATATGAGACCAAAACCACCCACAATATCTTATTCCTGGCCTTCCGATATGCGTGTGCACAGACAAACACGCAAAAATGAGTGTGAAGAAAGTCATGCCAAGCATTGGATAAGAAATACTGTGGTCAAAGTTGCATCGCCATGTATATTTGAACCAAAGCTGAGTAAAGTTGATAAATCAGTTATTCGTACGTAAATTCGGCATTTTGTCAAAAAGTAATAGCAGTACTGTCGGAACTTCAGGCTTTGTTCAGTAAACACTGTATATACTCTTTACCATTTCGATATAATAATAATAATAATAATAATAATAATAATAATAATAACAACTTTACAAATTTGTTATAGTATGGGAAGCTATAAGGACATTCCAATTAAAGACTTCGCTAATACGGAATTAGATCCATTACCACATTAAACTCCTTTTAGACTTGCACGAACATACTTACGTATTTACTAGAGAGAGAATTTGGCATTGATGCATGATAGCCTAACGAAATCGGCTCCACAACGATCAAAGGCCCATTGACAATCACAAGTCTTGCTGGTAAGTTAATCAAAAGCCTATTATCAGGCTCGCGAGTGTTTCCAAGGAAGTCACACATTTACTATTTATGGCGATGTTGCTCCCGTGTCCTACAGAAATTATGGCATAAGATATCAACCATCCAAGGTTGCTTATTCCCCCGTATGTCTTATTACCACGTTTTTATATCTGCCATTTCTAAGCTAAATGGGAAATCATATCACAGATAAATGCTGCCAAATCTCTCTAAAGACTAAAATACTTTCTGACATATTTAAAACCTAGAGTCTGACTTGAGTTTCGTAGCTTTATCGTAGGATAACCCTATCACGTTCTTTCCAGAGACCTATAGATCCTAGCTTGGGAGGTTAAAAAAACAATCTAACTCTATCATTTACACTAAAACTTACACTAGATTTTAACCTTAAAGCTAAATCCCAAAAATAAACTGTGACTGTACGGAAAAGCTAATGGTATTAGGCTTCTGTCAATTAAATATCAAGTAGCATTCTTTTCTGACATAGAATTTTTTTAAACTTTATTAAAGTGGGACCCACATTATTGATGTAGAATTTGTTTATTTTAAATATAAATGGGTTCTATTGAAGTTTATTCGGTGTGTTTGGACGATTGAGTTTAAATAGAAGTAATTCTCACTTTCATTTAAATGGTACGTTTAGATGCCTGAGTTTAAATGAAAATGTGACTCACTTATATTTAAACATTGCGTTTGGAAGGCAAAGTTTAAATAGAAGTATGTTTCACTACGTTGCGTTAGGAAAGCTAAGTTTAAATGGAAGTGTCTCAATTCCATTTAAGTGCACCATCTAGAGCTCTTCCTCAATGTTCACCATGTTAACTTAACATGCACCGTTTGGAAGCAATAATAATCAACATCGTTCTTCCTTCTTCTTCAATCCCTAATCTGTAGCATTCTTCCTTTTCTTCAGCAAACAAAAATCCCTAATTCCTATCACCACCACCTGGAAGATTGTTATTCGTGTGTCATCAATCTGTGTGGAACTATTGTTGTTTATGTATTGCTACCACCACCTCCACGTCTGCCATTAAAATTATATCGTCCACCACCTCCTAAGAATTGAGGATCATTTCTGTTGCAATGAAAAAGGTAAGACTTTTGTTTGTGAGTATTGCATCAATATTGCATATTAGGGTTGTTAGGTTCTTAGTTTTTTTATAATTAAACAATTCATGTTGATGAATAGTCTATATTTGTTTTTTAAACAATTTATGTTGAGGAATAGCCTATAACTAGGATGAAAATGTTTACAAAATGTTTAGTGATGATGTTTTTTTATATGTGTTGCGGTGTATGAACAATTTAATAGGCTTCGTTATAATATAATGATTAAGTTTCTTCACCATTTGTTCCATTTTTGCTATTTGAGTGTAGCTCTGAGACATTGTTATGGAGTCAAATCTTTTGATGTATAGTTCTTTACACCCTCATCTGTTATATCTTCAATTTCATTTTGAACGTGAATATATTTTAGTGTTACATCTCTCAATCAAGTAGTGTTCGATTGATTACATATTAATCGATATTCGATGATTGGTTTGAGTATGGAAGTTAAATTTGTTAATGCTTATGATGCTAAATGGTTGTAAAGCATTGTGAAGTCTTTGCTTCTGCAAATTGAAAGGGTAATTTTCTCTATTTGAGTGCAACTTTGAGACAATGTTATGGAGTCAAATCCTTTGATATATAGTTCTTCATACCCTCATATGTTGTATCTTCAATTTCACTTTGAAGGTGAATATACTTTGGCATTGCATCTCTTGATCAAGTAGTGTTTGATTGATTACATATTAATCAATATTTGATGATTGTTTTGAGCGTGGCAGTTAAATTTGCGAATGCTTATGTTTCTACATGGCTGCAGAGCATTGTGATATCTTTGCTTCTACATGTTGAAAGGGTAATTGCTACTAACAATGAGAATATTAATTGTTACTAACAATGAGAATATTAGATCTTACCATATTTTTATAGTGATTCCATAGTCAAAATTAGATTATTAATATTATATAAATTGGGTTGCTTTTTAAATGTACAAAAAACTCTATTGTAGGTCCAGTCAAATTATATTGTCCTCATTGTATTGTACTGACTCTTATTGTAAACAACTTGAAAAGTAAAAAAATCTTTTTGACTTTAGATTTTACCTTCCAATGATGCCCTCCATTTATTTTTTGAGTTATATCTCTCTAGACCATTTTGTTGAATTGTGAAGGTGAAACAAGGCGTCATGTGGATGGGTGAATAGGTGAATAAATCCCTTTTGTCTTGTGAGTTCATGTTTCAAGATTAGTTAATGGAATAGGAGAACTAATAGTATTAATATAATTCTGCAGTGACTACCTAAAGATATAGACGTGACGTCTTCAACTATCACTATATTAAATTCAAATAATGATTATTTGATGTGTTATTTTAATTTAAAAGCCCCGTTAAGAACTTCATAGAGTGGTAATAACCTAGGAAGAAGATTTATGGATGCCCCAAATATACTGTAAGTTTATGTTTCGAAAGGGTAAAATTGTTTGTATATATGTTTAATGTTTTTCTTAATAAATATTAATTTTCTTTCATGTTGGAAGATATTATCTTTTTTCAAAGTTATACGATGACAAATTTAGTGAGAGAGCTATAAAATTAATTTATAAATTAAAGAAAAAAGTAGGTATGTTGAAGAAGGAGGCTCAACGAACCATAATTGAATCATGTTCAACGTTGGAAATTAAGGAGCAAACAAAGCTATTGAAAGAAGACATTATTTTGTTGACAAAATAAAAAAATTAATTTAAATTTGTTTTATTGATTATCATAATAGGTTTTTGTTCGTATGGTGATTGTTATAATATGGTTTGTTATGGGAAACTAGAAATAAATTGTATTATTTTGTTTAAAACTTGAATTATGATGAATGAAAAATCTTCATTTCAACTAAGCTGTAATACATTTGCATCGTGTTTTGCCTTTATTGTTTGTTATTCATGAAGTTGCCTTAACGATGCCTAATTAATTGTCGTAAAAATCAATAAGTATATACAAAAGTGATTATATCACAATAAACAATTTAGTGATTATATAACAATAAATAATTGCAACAATATATACAAAGTGATTATATCACAATCCATCTATATATAAAATTGATTGAATCTATCCATCCATATACAAAAGTGATTACATGTATTAACTAAAGTTACAACAACACATAGACAACATTAATGTAAAGTTTGCGAATCAACCACATTGCTTCCCTCATTTGCACTTGATTGAGAAGGTTGATCATGTACTGGTTGATTCATTGATGATCTCCAACTTATTGCTTCAGTTTGTAACTATTGAGAAGTTACGCTAGGTTGTCCTTTGAACCTTAGACCTCTTAGTTCAAAAGATAATTTGAATGAATGTGAATCAACTTCTTCAAACTTCATTTTACTACTACACAAAAAACTACCAACCTACAAACATACATTTAAGTAACAATATTCATTTGTGAAAGTAATCAATGATGTCATAAATGATCATATACTCACAATATTACTTTGTAGACTTGCTACAACATCATGTTTAACTTATGAAGAGACCTTGGAAATGACCTAATAAATATGAATCAAAAGTGTTATAAATGATCATTAGATATATGAAGTAATACATAGTAACCAAAGAATGTTTTATACCTGTGAAGATTGTTGAGTAGGTTGAGTTAAACCTTCATTCTACAATGTCATAATTGCCACATTTTCTGCATTGTTGTACTTAACTCTTTCGAGTCAATTTGTTTGGGTTTTTCAACTTAATAGGCATATTTACTCCTCTCCTTAAAGGTGTTTCAGGTCTTCCTAGCATAACTCTTTTAGGTGGGGGTTTATTACTTTTGCATCAATAGTAAGCCATAAAATTAGACCTCTAATATGTTACAACACATGGTCATACAACACCAAAAGTTTAGCATTCTTGTAGCAATCATCTAAAAATCCCTTCGGAAGTTCTTAGAATGATGAATAGCACTTATAACATGCTTGCAAGAATATCTATAAAGCTCTCATGGTCGACAACTACATGATTGGTGTTTACTAATCCTTACAATATACTTGTCATCACCTTTGGAAACTTTATATGCTCTATAACCAATCCAAACTATTCTCCACTTCATTGCATCTTTCTTATTCTTCTCCAATTTCTTGATAATGTTGGGTGCAATATCTGACTTCCAACTCTGTATAAATTATCTCCTATCTATATGCCCATTCATCACCATAATTCTAATGGTTTTAAGCATACTGATAACTGACATATCTCTTGCTGGAAAAATCTATTCATTAAAAGTTTCACTCATATTATTGTCTACAACCAGGCATTTTGATCCAAAAGATTAGTAACATCTTGCCCATCTCTCCTAAGGATATTCAAGCAATGATGATGCACATTCAGGTTTGATTTTATCTAATATTTTCAACTGCTCGTTAAAATCTTACACAGTTCCAAAACTGTTTCTACAAATCCTTTCACTTCCAATTTATATGTCAATTATGGTATATATGCCTAGAACACATCCGATGAGTGGCATATGGTAACATCTCTTCCACGGCCCTAATCAATCCCTATAACAATAGAAAATATTCAGTTAATCTAAAATTTGTAAAACAATAAACTATTAATCAATGAAGAATAAAATACCTTTTGCATATCTGGTATTATTTTAAGCCATTCACCATTATCTAACTCCAAGTATGAAGCCAGTAAATTGATAAACCATGTCCGAAATTAGTGTTTACACAATAGCTCAAGCTAAACGGATACATCTCTCAATCACCACCCCTCCCAACTGCACTCAATAACTAACCTTAGAATTCAGTCTTTAAAAAATAGCCATCAATACCAAAAATTAACCTCAAATGCCTCCATCCTCTTTTGATGGCATTAAAGCAAATGTACAATCATTTGAACTACATAAAAAAAGATAAAGATGTATGAATAAATGGATAAATGTAATAACTATACTTGTCGATAATATGTAAAAACAATTTTGCATCCTGTAACAAACAAGTTTCTTCATTCTTGACCAGCTTTAACTCAATTATTGATGCAGGATTACTAATCCTCAACTTATGAATGTATCCTTATAGCTTAGCATATGTATTCACATAATCACTCACCTTCTCTTTTGTCAATCTCCTCTTTGTAGCTCTACACATACTTGAGTTGAAAAATATACTAAGTTTTTCTCTGTATTCTTCAACCATTTTCACCATCGAGATACTAGGCTTCTTAAGTATAAGTGTATTCCGCGACATTTTTCTAAAACATTCAGCAACGTTTAAAAACGTCAAAGAATCATCCACAAAACTACAGTCTGCGACATTTCTGAAATGTCACCGAAAGGGAATTTGAAAGATTTAGCGATGTTTCAAAAACGTTGCCGAATGTGGCTTTCCGCAATGTTTCCTAAAATGTTCGCAGAATGTGAAAGATTCCGCGACGTTTTCTTAAAACGTCACGGAAAGGCCAACCTTTCAGTGACATTTTTATAAACGTTGCAGAATGTCAGTGTTTTCTGTGACGTTTTACATGAAACGTTGCAGAAACCTTTTGTCTACACCAAATTTCGCGATATTTTTTGTGACGTTTTTTAAAACGTCGCAAATTGTATTCTGCGACATTTTTTGACATTCTATGACATTTTAAAAACGTCGCAAATTGCCTTGTTTTCTTGTAGTGAAGTCATAAGCTTAAGAAGATAGTTTAAGAAATTGATAAGGAGAAGTTGAACTTTACAACTGTTGAAATGAAGATCAAACAAAGAATAAAGAAAGATTAAGGTTCTTTAAGGTCATTTTATATTTTTATTATTGATTTTAATCTCACTTTTTTAGTTTGATAATCTCCAATACTCACCTTACATAAACATTTCCTCTTACTTTACTACAAAAGTCTTTTCATTCATTAAGAGGTACTAAAGTTTTTATTTTAAAGACAAAATCCTCTTGATCTTTTAAACACTCTTTAGGAAAAAAAATTTTGGAAGTGTTTAAATCACAATTATATTAAACAAGTTAAGGTTGAGCATTTGAAGTTATTAAAATCATATTTTTTGGTGTGATTAGTTTACCTATATAGGTTAGTGGTCGAACAATTTGATGTTCTAAGAGTTTGTAGTAATATTGGTATTGTATTGGTTGACTAATGTGTCATATTGGTCGACTATCATCTCAACAGCTAGTGAATCTATGTATTTAATGCACACTAGTCGACCAATATGCTATATTGATTGACTAACTCTGCAACTAGTCATTGTAATGTTTATTTCTTAACTTCAACAACTACTAGGGGGTCCCAAAACACTATAAATACATATTTTATCAAGATGAAGGCTAAACACTTTAATAAGTTGAAATATCTAAGGCATGCACATTGACACATAGAGACAATTAATTAATGAATTATTGTATGAGGATTCGATGAATTCTTTGAAACATGTGAGCACTTGAGCCTTCAAGAATAGAAACATCTTATATCTTTCCATTTTCTTTTGATTTCTCTACCATTTGGATACCTCTAGAACTTGCATTGAACCAATTTGAATGGTTATGATGCATGTGAGCTTGAATATGACAAAGGCCTTCCTTGTTTTAGCCATTTAACCTAAAAAGCCACCTTACCTAATTATCCCTAGTTTAACCCCTTTGATCCATTTTTAATATCCCTTTTCTTTGTGTTTTAGACCCACGTCACAAAACCTATCCTATTATATATATTACATCTCCCAATTACATGTTTTAATATAGTATTCTTGAATTATTTAGGGAATTAGATGTGACTTTGCTTAAATTTTGTTTTCCAAGCTACGCATTTGTTTTCAATTAAATTTTGAATGATAGTTGAACATTAATGATTATTTAGAAAAACAACAAAAAAAAGAAAACAATTAATTAAAAATAGAATATTTTTAGCTATAATAGATTTACATTGATAGTTGAGTACTTGGTTAAAAAAATTTTCTCAGCCCTACATTTTATTTCAGTAACTTATCAAAAAATGTGTGGATTTGGCATACAATGTTTCCCTATCCAAATTTTAACTCAAGCCCCATTACGGCTAATTAATAAAATTCCTTTTGATTGATGTCTACATGTGTTTATGGTGAGAAAATTTTTTTATGAATGCATAAGTTCATAGTAGTGGATTCCTTGTAAGAAGAGTTTTAGATTAAACACTTAAGCTTAAACACTTTTGCGATAGATAAAACATCGTGATCACCAAGACTTTGTGCATATTTTTTATTGAGATTATCTTTAATTATCTTTGTTCACAATTTCTAATAAAAATTAACTTTGATGTCTGTTGATGCTTAACTTTTTTTCAAATTAATTCTTAAAGAGTATATATGGTTTAATCTCATAAAAAGTGGTCAGGTAAAAACTATTTGGCTATCTTATTTTATTAGTTTCTCTATTGTTTAGGGACAAACAAAGATTAGGTGTGGGAGAATTTGATATGTTAATTTTACCTTATTTTTAGTATTCAAAATCTTCCATAATCTATCTTAGTATATTCAAAACTTGTTATTTTGTTTATTTTTATGGGATAAGGTTGGAAGATTCCATTTGAATGGAAAAAGAATTGATCCTTAATCCAAATTCAACATTTTAAATGGAAGAGCAATCTCAATAATAATCAAGGGTGAATCAAGGATATTTGCGCTAATAAAACATTTTATTTTACAGATTGGGATCAAATTAAGGGAATCAAAGTGAAATCTAGAAAAATAGTCTAATTAAGGGAATCAAAGTGAAATCTAGAAAAATAGTCTAACATGATCTTAGAAGTGGGCATGCTTAATGAAAACTTCAAACTCTAAACTTCAAATTTGTACGAGAAAGCATGTTAAAAGTGGTTTAAAGCCTATCTTATCCAAACTTGGGTGAAAATCATTAAAGATATGATTTGGAAGATTCCAAGGATCACAACCACAAGATTTTCACATAGGTTTTAAAGGCTATAAATATAGTTAAGATGCAAAGGAGAGAGGCATACAAATCTAGCTACATTTTCCATCTTTTCAAAGTTCTTTTGTTTTCTCTTTTCTTCAGTCAAAATTAGATTCGTTTCTCTTCAGCTTTTGATGGTATGAATGACTATTGTTGGCTAAGTCTTTTATTAGTAGTTAAAGGAAGTGGAAGCTCTTTTGGAACTTTGAAGATTGGGAGGCAATTGGGTCTTATAGCGAAGTGTTTCATTCACTCATATATTAAATTGATTTTCAAGGCTTCTATTCCATGATTATTTTTTATTAATTTCTAATACATGCAACTAGTTTATTGGTTGAAATTACCATTTGCTAAGATTAAAGTTTTAATGGGTAAAGTTCAATTCTTCTAATCATTTTTAGCAACTAGGAGTTATAATTTGTTTTGTCATAAATTATTTCTCCTAGGAAAACATTCAACTAGATTAAATACAACCCCAGATGATGTGTTATCTTTCTTTGATGGTCTTTCTTTTCTTAAAGTTGTTGTGTAATTAAATTATGGATTGTATCTAAGGCTGTTAAATAATAAAGGTTAATTGAATTACGTGTTTTCGATTGCTAATCCTAAAGAGAAGACATATATTTAATATCACCTCAAATATATGATTGATGAAATAATTATTGTCCCAATGATCAATTGTAGTTCCAAAGAGTAAAAGCGATAGTAAACTAAGGTTTCTTTTATTGGAAACTCTCTTTAATTACTTCCTTTATTTTATTTATTGCAAAATTTCATAACCCCTTTTTTTAATTATTCACTTTTATAATGATTGTCGAGCTAGAATTTCTCGTGGGAATGACTCCTATTTCCCTACATTACATTTGTTTAATTGTAGGAATCTAGGAACAAATTTCGGGTAACAACGAAAGTTCCACCAATTTCAATATCACAGACGTTACCCTTCAATTAAGCTACTTCCAATATTAGGTGGGATGGGATCTAAACTCAAGAAGATGCATCTAGAAATGGATACCTTACTTGAGAACATTATCGATGAACACAAAGCAAAGAGAGAAAAAGTTAAAACTAGTACAATAATGATGAATTAGAGGAATGGGAAAGGAAAAGGTATTTTTATTTTTATTCTTTTGCCCTACTTGTCATGTAGGATATACATCTAGAAAAGGGCCCACAAAATGTGAGATTACATATTTTGTAATAGAGGACTAATAGAGAAATTAAAGACGATTTAAATTTTACTTTTCTGAAATATTAGAGTTCTTTTTGAATGTGTCTAATGTTTAAGTTTAAATTAAATTTTGATGAAAACCTTATGATCTAATTTGACCTTTTTGCCTTAAAACATAAATTCCATGTTGTAATTTTTTTTCATCATAGTCAATGCATCTTTTACTGCATTAAGATATCCATCATCATTATAAAACTTATTTCCTCATCTATCAAGAGTACCTATAGAAATAAGCTTCTATACTAAGCATCCAATGTTCTAAAAATTCCATTATGTATTTTGATCTATACTAAACTACTAACTTTAACAACTTGCCCTCCATCATCACCCATTTGATAGTCCCATTTGACTCTTTAAAAGAACTAGTACTTATTGCAAGTCATATGACAAGATGTATTAATGTTTATTACCCATCAGCTCATAGAATCAAAATTGCTCACTATTAAAACATTACTACCTCTTTCATCCTCTTGATCAAATTACAACAACACTTGATATTCTATTTGTTTTCCTTTTCTTACTTCCATTCTTTTGTTATGGACAATCCGTCTTAAAGTTTCCTTTAACTTTATAGTTAAAGTGTCAAACAACTTTAGCCTTCAACTTGGACCATGACTTACTCCATTTTTAGTACATTTTTCTTTGATCCTTTATAATATCCTAGTTCGATGATTGTACTGTGTAATGCGTTATATACACATTTTATAAAGCATGCTCTATTTATGGTTTACTAAAGTAATTTAAGTGTTTAAATGTATTATTGAGGTCATAATGGAGATCTTAGATAGACTAGAGATGGTTCTGAACTCAATTGAAAAGCCCCGAAATGTGCTCTGGAGATTAAGGTGATACTTTTGAATGAATTCCAGACGATTTCAGTGACATTTGGTGATTTTTAGATTCAATCCGAAAATTCTTCTAGGCAATCGAAAAGTTACCAAACAATTTTAAAATATGATGAAAAGCTCCAAAATTAGGATTGGAGTCTATAGGAACTGAAACAGTTCAAAACAGAAGTTGTTTGAATAGAATTCGGGTAATCCGAAATTATTGGACTAAATGCCCTTTTTGGAAAATAATGAGTATTGATGATTTTAAACTCATTCAAAAATTTTAAAAGCATCCAAGCAATAAATATTGACCCTAATTAGAGTATTTCATGGTCAATTTGAAAATAAGAAGGTTGTGGATTGTTTTCAGGATTTAATTTGGTTAGTTGATCAATTCAATGAATTAAAGGGTAATTTGATCTTTTTGTACTAATTAAAGGCAATTTTGTGAGATCCCATATCGGTTGGAGAGGGGAAAGAATTACGCCTTATAAGGGTGGAGATACCTCTCCCTCAAAGACACGTTTTCTAGAGGGTGGGAAGAGCAAAACTGTGAGAGCCTGGATGGGCCAAGGCCCAAAAACGGACAATGTTTGTCAACAGGTGGTCTGGGATGTTACAAATGGTATCATAGTCAATACTCGGACCGGTATGTCAGTGATGACGCTGAGCCCTAAAGGGGGTTGGATTGTGAAATTTCCATATCGATTGGAGAGGGGAATGAAGTACGCCTTATAAGGGTAAAGATACCTCTTCCCCATAGACGCGTTTTTCCAGGGGCAAAAAGAGCAAAATCGTGAGGGCTTGGCTGGGCCAAGGCTCAAAAGTGGACAATGTCTATGGGCGGGTGGTCTGGGATGTTACAAATGGTATCAGAGTCGGTACCCAAACTAGTGTATCAGCGCAGACGTTAAACCCTAAAGGGGGTGGATTGTGAGATCCCATAACGATTGGAGAGGAGGACGAAGTACGCCTTATAAGGGTGTAGATACCTCTCCCTCAAAGATGCATTTTTCGAGGGTGGGAAGAGCAAAACCGTGAAGACTTAGTTAGGCCAAGGCCTAAAAGTGGATAATATCTGTGGTCAGGTGGTCTGGGATGTTACAAATTTGGTCTTTTTACATGATATTAGTGGATTGAAATGACCAATCATGTGTTTGATGAGTCATTAGTGATGACAAATAAGAAGGTAACATGTGTAATCCATTAAATAAGTGTAAAAGCAACATTTGCTTCATTCTTTAAACATAACAGTGAGAGTGAATGGAGAGTGCACGTAACAGTGGAAAAAAAGAAAAAGAAGAGAAGAAAGAGTGAAGTTTCGTCCAAGGAGAGAAGGAGGAGAGTGCAACTGATTTTTTATGGGTTTTGGAGCATAATCTGAAGAGAGCTTGATCAAGACTAAATATTATTCAATTGGCCAAAAGATTGAAAGAAAGTGATAAGTTTTCCTAACCTAAATTTCTGGTTTTTATGGGTTTGTTTTAAGTGAGAAAGGTTTGTTTAAGACCAGTGGTTTCTTAGTGTTACTTTGGTGTCTCTTTACATAGAATTGACTGAATATGACAAGAGAGGAATGTGTAGTAGAATTTTGTCTTAGGTTAGTTTAAACCAGTCCCAATGTTTTAGCCATAACTCGGCCTAAAGACCTACAGATTGAGTTATTCTAATTGGATTTGAAACCTAAGACATAGTACTAAAATCTCTAGAAGAGACCTAGACCTAATTCGGGATGAATGATATTGAAATTTGAGATCAAAAGTGGTAACCTGATACTGTCCCTGTGTTGAAACAGCTTGTGATATTTGGTACATTTTTCATGATTTAGAAATTGAAATGGCATGATTTTTAATGGTATAGAAACTATAGGCATAAGGGAACAAATCTCTAGAAGATCTTAAAACCTAAGTTTAACGTTTACTATGTGAAAATTAAGGAACAAGTGGAGGTATAGATTCTAGACATGGGTTATAACTATGATTCATCATACATAATTGTGATATGGTGAATTAAATTGGGTGAGATTGTTTTGAAGGAATTGGTAAGTTAGAATAGATAAAATATAGTATTTAAGTGACTTTTAAAGTTAGATTTGGAAACAGTGACCAATAGGATAGCTTACGAAAGTAAGCAGAAATATGATTAGCATACGTGATACACAATTAGATACAATTCTCGAATTCGGTTAAACTGAATATATAGTTTTAATGTCTTATTTCCTAGTTTGGAAATAATGCCCAAGCGAAATGTGTTTTGTGTAAGTAAAAGACAGGAACGAAACGCGTAAGTGTGCTTAACGATAAGTTTGCAAAACAGTGAGTGTATTTTAACTGTTTTATATTACTTAATTCTTTGTAAAAGATTTGATGACATGTGACTATTCTTTAAATTGAGTTTATGCAAATGGTTTTCATTTGATCATGAAATGAATATTTATGTTGAGCTTTATGCAAATGATATTTTATAAGTGAATATTGCTAGCATAATTGTTTGCTTTGGCAGTATATGAGTTTTAATTTAAAAGTTAAATTTTATATAATTAGGAGTTACATTCAAATAACTCAATTATGGATCCTCCCATACTTCATTTAGAAAATAAGATGGGTCGTAAATGTAAAAGTTTCTTTTGGCCTATGGTACACTGGTAGGCTATATACATGTTATTATACTGATATATTTATAGTGGTTAACCTATTACGGATAAGCGATGTAGAACTAGCTTCATAAATAGTAGTCAACTGGTCACAGGTAAGCGGTATAGAACCAGCTCCGTGACTTATTATGGGTAAGCGATGTAGAGTCAGCTCTGTAACTACCGGTCTATAGCAGTTAACTTATTACGGGTAAGCGATGCAGAATCAGCTCCGTAAGTAATGGTTAACTAATCGTGGGTAAGCGATACAGAACCAGCTCAGTGACTTTATGCCTCGTGTACCGTATGATAAAGAAACCTGTGGTGGGCCATGTTGAGTAAGGAAAGTCATGAAAATAGTAATGCCGCTACTATTTATGTTAAAAGTGATTTGAGAGGTACCGTATGGTACCACTGCTAATGGTTGGCTTATTTTCAGTATTAAAGTTTTCAGAAAATTTATTGTCACCGCTATTTATTGATTAAGGAAAATGGAAAATGGAAACTTTTATATGATGATTTTAATTTCGAAAAGCATTTCAAAATAGTTTTTCAAAAAAATTGAAATTGTTACGAAATATTATGTTATTACCAGATTTGATGATGCACGAATAAATTGTTATGGAAAATGTTTTACCATGAGCTTTATGATTGTATGGAATATTGCAGTTATATTGTTATGAAAAGTTCAATTTTCTTATAAACTGATTACACTCACTGAGCTTGTTTAGCTCACCTTTATTTTTATGTTTTTAAACAACCCACCCTAAGTATGCATATAGGTACTGCAATAATTGGGACTTCGCCTTAAGATTAGTTGTATTGTCAGGTATTGATGTGCTTGTGTCATTTGCTATGTATAATTGTGTAAAGAATGGATGTTTATAAAAGCTTTTAAATAAAATGCATGAATATGTTTTAGCTATTAAAAGTTTATTACAGTGACTGTTGAGAATTATTTGTTAGGGTTGCTTGTGAGTGGACTTGAAGTCCATAATTTATAGTTGAAAAATTGATGTGAATATATAAGTGTTTTAAAATGTGTTATGTAAGTTTTTAAGATTTGGGAATTTTAAAAAAACAAACATTATGTTGCTGAAATTTTTTAAGGTTTTGGGAAAAAGAAAGTTGACTATTTTTCACGCTTGTAAAAGTTAAAATATAAAAGGTTTTTAATAGTTGAATGACTTAGCTTTGTGGGAACTCTTCAGTTGAGTTAGATATCGATTGGAGGGCTACTATGAGGTCGCCGAGAAGGCTCCACTTGGGTTCCGAAAGGGGAGCTCTAGGATGCGTCCTTTCGTCCTTCCTCTACTAACATTCAAAATCACACTTAATCCACCTTTATAAGTGTCAAAGAACTTTTTGTTTAATTCCTTGGACTATAGGACATCATATCACTAATAGAAATAATCTATCTATATAACAAGGTATCAATAAAATTTTCATATGAGTTAGGAAAGAAATACAAAAGGGACTATGGCATAATCATCATCTTCAATCTTAACCTCAAAACCTTGTAAATCTAAGATGATATGATAAGTTATTAATATGATCTTTAGTTTGTGTACTTTCTGTCATCCTCAAGGTATATAAATGTTGCTTTTGATATAAACAATGTCTAAGTGATCCTTTCTGATACTTAATTTCAAGACATTTTCACAATAAATCAGCAGTTATGTCATCAATCACCTTTCTTAGGACCTCGTTACCCAGACTCAATACTATTGCATTGTGCATCTTTGATGAATCTCTTCCTTCTTAGGCATCTCTAGATTTTTTGATAAATTTTCTTCTCTTTCCAATGTTGTTATGCATTGTTACTAAACAAGAACCACTCTCATCTCCACCTTATATGGAGCGAAATTATTTGATTCATTGTACTTCTCAATATGAACTTATTAAAAATATATCTTGTATGAAAACGGAAACAACATATAGAAGAAATAAGCAAACGGAAAATAAAAGAATTTATGTGAATCAACCAATCTATGTCACCTACATCTACGAAGACATAATTCTTTTTTTTTTTGGTAAAAAAGTCAATACAACGAGAAATATGACAATTGCAATCCAACCTTCTGAAGGTTCCTAAAAGTTTTATAAAAGGTCTAAACTTACAAAACCCTTATCAAATTATTTGTAGAATAGGATTACCTATAAGAAATTTAATATGGTGAAACTTAAAACAAAAGTTTAAATTCACTAACATTCTATTTTTACATAAGCTTAAGGTTATTGAAATTCTATTTCATATATGTCTAGTGACTAAAACTCAAACTCTATTTCACCTGAAGTTTAACATCATTAAAATTCTATTTCCCAAAAATTCAAAGTCAGTGAAATTCTATTTCATTAAAATTGAGGCATACCTAACACTGCTACCTTAAGAAAGATTACTGATGATGTTTTAGATATTATTGTATATATTAAGCAAAGCAGGTGCCATATTCAAATGTAGACATATATTTCCAATATTCTAACAAAAGAGTTACCGTGTTAGGCAATGCTTCTTTACATACTAGCAATTTGGGAATGCAATGTCACCAACTCATAGGCACATTTAAAAGAAAAGAAGGGTAGAGACACAGGAGTTCCATCGTTATCCATAAGCTATTTTCTGAAATCGTCCTTTACGCAGAACTACTTTCTTTTTCTTGTTTTCTTTTCACATACTCACTCATAGTACACAGATATGCCAAATTGTCTCTCTATCTCTAGTATATGGGGGAATAAAGCTGGGGTGCTAGAAACCGGACACTAAAATCCAACACATGAACTGAAATTGTGTTTTCGCCTCGGTTCTTGTCAGGATTGAATCTTAATTTGCACAAAAGCTCCTCAACATCTTCATATAGAATGTACTACACAATGCACTATTGTCAGTAAGCCATATAAAATACTGAACTCCAACTCATAACGTTCCTCTCCATCTTTGACTATTAGTTCCTGCCTCCCCGCTAAATCAAAATTGAATAAAACCTAGTACAGTGATGCACTATGCTGACACAACCATTTGCTCACAGAAAAATAGAGGACGAGGTTGCACCCGTCCATGTCGATTATGCATTACGTAAATAGCATTTGTTTTCTTATTTATGCTTCCAAAAGTTAATAAAATTGGAGCACTATTCTTCTTCTTCTTCCCCTTTTTCCTTTTTTTTAAAAACACTATTCCTTTACCAAATCACATAAAATGCAAGAAAGTAAACAACATAATACCAAAATAAACAAATGCCCCCCAACATTACAAAAGCCAATCTCCCTCAATCGTATACGGTTATACCAAATCCCCTTTGCCCTAAATCCCAAGAAAAAAGAGTATGAAAGGTGAAGGAAGAAAACCCAACTTGTCACTGCCTCAACTGAACTTCAATGAGGACCGCAACAACAGACCCCCCAGCCCCCCAACCCAATACCGAGAACATTAGAAAAAAGAAAACAAGTCACAAATATATACATACATTTTAATCGTGGTGAAGGCCTCCAACTTACTGATACTTGAATATGCACCAAATAGTTTATCCTCTATTCAAACACCGCTGTGTACACGTATGCAGGTGGCCATGGCGATGATGATGTTGGTGTTGATAACCGAGTTAATGATGGAACGGAAGAGGATCCGAGGTTCCTCTCAGCGCAAATTGGGTGTCTCAACCTTGAACATAAAACTAACAGGTTGATTTCTTGCAGCTGACATGATCTCTCCGATCCATGCTCCTCACATCTTTGATTTCCATCGATTCTTACTTTTTTTTTTCCCTCATTTTTCGTTTTGTTTTGCTTTTCCCTGAATCCAAACCCAATTTGACAGTAACTCCACTACAAACAAAGCAAATAATCAGAAACCTAGGTAGCTAAAAAATGAGACAAATATTAGTTAAAAAAGAGGGAGACCACAGGATGTTCGTTTGTTTTAGATCAGAGAAGTGACAGAAGATCCAATATTTGCTTGATCATGCCATGCACCGACACTCGTGGCACTGTTCCAATAAATTGAAGGATCTGATGAGAAGCTGATTAGCTCTATCTGGTTCTGACAAGGCAAATTCCGTTCCAACCTGTTCTGGCCATGTTCAATTTTCTCCTCTTTCATAACTATCCCAGATACATTATTCCCCCTCATTCGCATGTCGTCAAAAGCTGTCAAGTTCTGAAAGTGGATAGGAGCTCTACTATCTTTGACATCTTCATTGATGAACTTCTGTTGGTGAAGGCTAGAGCCAAGCAAAGAAGCCATTGTTGGAGAGCTTGAAGTTGTAGAAGATGAAGAACCAAATATGGAGTAACTTGAAAGAAGAGAATTAGAAGAAACCAAATCGTGTATTTGGTTAGCGGGATTAAGCCCATTAGCATCACTAGTAAGCAAACCTGATGAAAACCCTATTGCAAGAGTGTTCAACTGAGGCTGTAGATCATACCCAGAAAGAGTATCCACATTAGATGAGACTCTAGAATTGAACCTACCAGGATATGAAAGATTCACCTCTGATTGATTACCAGGCAACCCGTAAAACAACGGGTTGACGTGATTGGACGCTGAACAGACAACATCGACTTGGGTTTGAGGAGTGTTAGGGTTTGTGCTACTAACTGAAGTAGTTGTTTCAAGGGCAGAGGCAGGCCTCTTGACGCGCTTGTTCTTCCTGCAACCACCACCCACAGGAACGTTCCTTAAAGTGCCACCACGAGTCCAATATCTCTTACAAGCTTTGCAGAAGTGTCTTGGCTGAGACAAGCTGTAGTTGTTGTAATAACAGAACTTGGTGTTGGATGAATCACAGCGAGGGCATTTGAGAGGTTGCTGTTGCTGTGGTGGCTGCGGTGGAAGTTGTTCTTGGCTTGGTTTCTCCATTAGAGTAATTGTTGATGCCATCAAGCTTTTCTCATCTATGTGCTGCAGGTTCTGAAGCGAGGAGAAAAGGAAAGAAAGAGAAGAAAAAAAAGAAGCATATCAAGGTGGTGTTTTAGGGTAAATTAACAACACAACATAGATATTCTCTTCCAAAAGCTAAAAAACAAAGTGGGGTCATGTTTTGTCTAATAATTGAAAGAGAGAGAGAGGGAGAGTAAAAGAACCTGTGACCATTCGTTAGTCGTTGGAGAGATGACTACCATGTTCTCACAGTTACCCAGCATTTTTCCTCTCAAAGGAATCGTTGAAACAAAGAGTAAACAAACAAAGAGCAGGTGGCTGGCTACGTGAGTCTCTTGATGGGGTCCATGTATATGTATGTATGAATTATGATGGTCTTGATGATATGGAGTAGACAGAGTGTTTGTTTTTGTAATTAGCATAACTAGAAAGCTATCTTTTGATTCATTAATTAATCAGGTTTCACGTGATGGGTCTGGTCCAAAATGGAATTTGAGACAATAAAATCTTTCAAGTAACAGAGACAGAAAGAGAGCGAATATGTGGAGTGGAGAGACCGAAGAAAAGACAGGGAGGTAAAGTAGACGAGCATCAGATGAATCTTTTAGAGGTTCGAGAAAGAACATTACATGGGACTACACACTCAACTACGCATCACTACGTAACATTCCATCGAACCCATGAATGGATAGATAGACAGATAGAGAGGGAATTCCCGTAGCCCAATACCCAATGCAATTTCACTGCAAATCCTACTGCTGCTTCAGTACCTGTATTTGTATGTCTAATATATGTTCTGTAAAAATCCAAGTTACTTAAAACTTGAGACCACCAGAGTCATATTTAGATCTAGTGTGGTTGTCATAAAAATCCAATCCTTTCTGATGTGGTATCCAACATCTAGAAGTAGAACATATTTGGATACCATATCTTTTAAAGTGGGGTTTTATGACTTTCTAGGGCTGGCAAAAAAAAGTGCAAACTTGAACAGTTCTGGATTAAGGAATTGCTGCTTCAATTTCTTACAATAAACGCACAGGAACAGAACATTTCTTACATCAATGCAGTAGATGCTGCACCATTGATGGTCTTACATATGTCGTAGCTTTTGAATGAGACTAATCAATTAAACTTGTGGCAAAGAATGTTAAAATTCCAAGAGAAAAAAGACAAGAAGGCTCCATGTGAGGAGCCCAAGTTACATCCCAGTCTCAATGACACAGGAAAGACTATGTATGGTTTATTCCCGATGGATGTGGCATGCCTGCTATTTGGAACTCCTGCAACCTTTGTGTTTCGTCCTTTTTTCTGATCAATTAAAGAGCTATGAACAGAAGAAAGAAGAAGCATAAAACTAAAACCATTAACTGTGTCAGAGAGGGAGAGAGTTCAGTTGGTGAAAATGAAAGAATAAGGTAATGAGACATGTGATTAGCTGCTTAACAACAACGGAATTAAAAAATAAAAAGCAAAACATGGTTTAGGGGACAAGAGGATTTTGTAGTCTTTCAAGGAATACTCTCCCTAACATTCCATCATTATTCATGCGCAGTCCTAAGTCTGGTTTAGTCATTAAAAGATTCTTACAAATCTCGTATTCCTGTTCAATTAAAAAATTCGTACCTACTTTAAAGCTGTTTAATTTCTTAGAATCCCGTGCAGGAAATTAAGAAGCTATGTGCAATTTTGGAGACTAGGCCGGTTGTTTCCAGATTCTGCTCAGTCCGAGTCTTCTTCTTAAATTTTCTATGATTTAAATAAGCTAGAAATCGCTTCAACCTGGTTCGAGCTTTCTCATTTGGTGTACACGGCAAAACATCCTTGAGTGAAAGTGAGTCAATTGCTTAATTGCATATATATATATATATATATATATATATATATATATACATATATATTAAAACGGCTAAGGATTTTTATCAAGTAGAGTCACTTAAGTTTTTCATGTTGAGTTTTTGGCTCCTTTATTGTCCTATATTGGTTGGGGACAATAATTGAGAAAAAGCTCTTAACTTATAAGAAGGGTGCTACCTCCTTAGTTAGTGCACCAATCCAAAGTCAAAGATTTGTATAACAAATTTGACTCTAGTTAAATTCCTCTTTTGAGGTGAGAGTTGGAAGATTTGTTTTGGGTATTTCTTTGTGAGTGTATTGGTGTATTGGGATATTGGGTGAGAGGAAAAATTGTGTGATTGTAAGAATTTTTCACATAGTGGATTTTCTTCTCGGTGCCCGTGGTTTTTCTCCGGTTTGGGAGTTTCCACGTAAATTTCTTGTGTTGTTATTATTTCTCTATTTTCTGTTATTTTTACTATAAAATATCCTTGGGTGTGGGTTTGGAAGGTCTAAATTCTCAACAGTTTCTAGGACAATCAAAAACCAGATAAATTAAATAATCAAAAGCGAAATAACAAATCAACACCGAAATTTGTTTGCACAGTTTGACATATCTTGCCTACTTCTGCAGAGCCCCCACCCTTCCTAATTCTTTCATTAACGATAATAGTTTTATACAAGGCTTTACCGAGTCGACACCACTCAGCCCTTGAAACTATCCCTCGTCCTCACAACCCGTGAAAGAATTTCACACCCAATAACACAACCGACATGTGTTAACCTCAACAGAGAATTTTTCTCAACAATCTTTTAATGAAAGAATACTAAATAAATAACTCAAATGATTAAACAAAATTCAACATAAACGAAAGCAATTAAGAAAGAAAAGAAGAACAACTTCCTGATATATTCAGCTCCATTGAAATAGATCAGAAAGTTGTCACCACACGCTGTGATCTGATTCACACAAATTCCAGTACCAACTCACGAAGCAGTAGCAACATCGATAGTACAGCCAACAACCAACCTTCAGCAAAAGATAAATGTAATCCACAAAATAACCCAGCCGTGAAGCACATCAACGACACACCTAAAAAGGAGAGCACTGCAAGGCCTGCGGGCAAAGACTCAACCAACGTTGCCCAGCAGATTCAAATTGCCCAACAGATTCACGCAAGGACAAAAACAAACGAAAAAACAGCTACAACCCCAACCTTCACCAAATCACTAAACCAAGCAATGTCAAAATTAAATAATAAGATATATAATAAATATCTTAACAATACATATTATTAAAATAAGTCACCTCACTACTCATTCAATTAAATGCAAGTATTACTATCTTAGTTATTTAATAAATATGCAATTTAAAATCAAATACGAAAACTAATTCAAGTGATTAAATTTAGATTCTTTAAATTAGACGAAGAAGTAATCTCATTCAAAACTTCTTTTAAAGTCTATTTTAAGCATAAATTTGAGATTAAATATTCAAACTTCATCAAATTTGGATACAATTTTGAGATCAACCTTGAGTTTAACAATTCTTCTAGACCGATTAATTGTATAATAAATGAGTTAGATTAAATTTAGACTAATCCGAAGTCAAAAGTTAAATTAAGATTGACTGAATTTGAACTAAAAAAATTCACGGATAATTACTTTTGAGTAAAAGAATTTAATCAATTAAGATGTACAAAGTTACAAGGTCTGCACAAAAAGTCGGATATACAGAGAAACCATAATGATTGTAGTGAGAATACTACTTCCATCCCCCTTCAGATTCCCAAAAACCTGTGATGACAAAACTCATCGAAGGACAAACGATCAGCTGCAGAAGTAGAGTAAACAACAACGGTTTACTCCAGAAATAATCCAAAATAGCATCAAATATATGAACAATCAGGATTGGTGTGTGTATTTACTAAACCTAGATTTGCATAAAGTAATTTTGTGCATATATCAACACAGTCTGGATGCAACCCAGGAAGGATAAGTTTGGAGACTGGAAGATGTTGACATGATTTGATATTCCGTAACAACTGATGTGAAAGAAATTCAAAGAAAATTTGAGTACCAGGAAGGATTTCTGAATTCTTAAACAAAATTAAAAACCCAAAGTCCTACTTGAAGATTACTCCTACCATGAAAAGGTGGGTAACCAATAAGAAGCTCAAAAAGAATGGCACCAAGGCTACACATGTCAACCTGTATGTAAAAAGCCCCGCTTCTTTAACATGTTCAAGCTTAGACCATAAAAGCAGCAAGAACCAGCTTCACCTCTACCTTATGATCATATCTTTGGAAGTGAAGAACCTCAAGTGCCATGTAAAATGGAGACCCACATATTGTCTCTACATAGCAACCTGGAAGCACACTCCTGTTCTATCCAATAAGAAGAAATTGAAAAACTTGACATGAAACATATGTCTGAAGTGCAGGGTATTGAAAGAAGTTACCTTGATAAACCAAAATCTGCTATTTTGAGTAGCATATCACCCTCCTGCCCAGGTAATAGAATGTTCTACAGTAACAAAAAAAGAATCTAACAAGTTAATTCAGACAATGATCAACCAGAAAACACATCGGTGATCACAAACAATTGGCTTAACATGTATGACACCTGTGGCTTTAAGTCTCTATACAGTAGATGATGTCCATGCAGAACTTCCAACCCATTCCCTGTGTGGATGAAACAATTGGAACACTCAAGTTTCAAACAAGCAATAACACAAGCAAGTGGAAGTCATCAAAGACACCTACTAAGCTGAAGCATGAATCTTTTGG
>JAOTAY010000002.1:22852757-22896996 GCA_025629805.1 Erythroxylum baracoense
CATGCCATTATCATAGGATATGTACTTGAATATGCTTGAATGTTTGGGTATGTACCCTATGGTAGTGGGATGTTGCACCCCTATTCTACTTAAGAAGACACATGACACTTCATTTCACTTTAGCATTTCTCCCCACACTAGAATTTTTTCCATTCCAAATAAAGTCTCTAATACTTCTATCAATTTTCTTTGGGAATTCTTTGGAAATAGCTAAGTGCCATAACCAATAAACATACAGATTATTAAGAATGGAGATAGCTAATTGCACTTTACCTCCATATGATAGGAATTTGTTTGCTCCATCTAGAGATTCTTCTATTCAATTTGTCAATAAAGGGCTTACATTCAACTTCCTTGAGCTTATTAGTAGAGATTGGAACCCCAAGTATGTAAGAGGTAATTGAAGAATAGTGAGTCTCATAACTTACATCACTCTCACTAAATCATCACAACTTTGTCTAGTTAGATAAACAACACTCTAGTTTAGATTGAATATGAGATTGTCTATGCAGGATCATTGGCACAAAGCATAAGCAATTCATCAGTAAAAGAAAGTTAAGTGATGCCAAGATCTCTAGATTGATTATGAAATCTAAAGTTCTTATTGTCCCCTAAACAAAACTGTGTGATTCTTTAAAAAACTTCCATAGCAATAGCAAACAAATAAGGAGAAAGGGGGTCACCTTCATGAATTCCTTTGGTAGCTTTGAAAAGTTAGGTAGGTCTCCATTTATCATCACTAAAAAGGACACAGATTGATGTCGACTTGAATCCATCTGATAAACTCAGAAGGGTATCTAAAAGCATGCAGTGAGTTGATAATGATGCTCCATTCAATAATGTCATATGCCTTTTTGAAGTCTATCTTGAGGGCATAACTCTTAATTTGCTTCTTAGACTGATAATCTTTAAACAATTCTTGGGCTAATAAGATGTTCTCACTCATACTTCTACCAAGAATGTAAGCACCTTGACTTAGATTAATTAAACCAGGAAAAGTAGCCTTTAACTTGTTAATAAGGATTTTTTAAATGATCTTGTAAACCACGTTGCAACAAGCAATAGGTTTGAATTCACTCAAGCCCATAAGATTAAGACTTTTGGGAACCAAGTCTAGGTAATTCGTATTCATCTATTTAAGAAACTTACCACTCCTGAAGAATTCCTGCACTACATTGGTTACTGATGTTTGTAAGACATTCCATTTTTCTTAAAAGAATCTTGCATTGAATTCATCTGATCATGGTGAGATAAAAGGAGAATATCTTATCTCTTCATTAGCGACTTTCTTGAGGAGTTCTAAATGATGAGATTGATTAATGGGTCCAAACATACTGTTGAGTAGATCTTCTGAAAAACAAGTAGTATGGGTAGTTTCACCATTTAAAGCTTTAAAGTAGCTTCTGGTTATCTATTTCATCTCTTCTTTATCATACTTCACAGTGCCATTATTGTTTTCTAGAGACACAATTATGTTTCTATTTCTTTTCCCTTGAATCACACTGAAGAAATACTTGGAATTTCTGTTTCCTTGCTGAATCCATTGAATTCTAAACTTTTGCTTCAGTTGTGAAATGTATTTATCAAGAGAGCTTGTAGATACTTCCTAAGATTTACTTTCTCTTTGTAAATGAGTGTGGCATCCACATGGTTATTTACCAACTATTTTTGAGTGAGTGATAGCTCCTTCATGGCTTGTGCTTTGTGACTCCCCTCAGTAGTTTAATACTTTTAGATTTGATGAACTTCAGAATTTCCAAACTGATATGCTTTGGATCCCTAAAATCTTTTAACAAGAGCATCTATAATAATTGAATCTATTTATGGATATTTTAAAAAAGAATTGAAGAACATGAATGGAGATCTTCATATCACTGAGCTCTTGGTGATGTGTAAATTGACTGAAGTATGGTCTAAAAAAAAGATTCCCCAAACGATATATAACTCTTTTCCATTTTGGTGAGCCACCAATCATTCACCAAACATTTATCTAGTTTCCTCTGAATCAAATTTGCTTCTTATTGATGGTTGTTATGGGTGTAGATAGGGCCCTAAAACTTGAGGTCCGCCAATCCCAACTGAGAGGTAAGTTCAGTTAACTCCTTTTTATCTGCATGAGTTATGCTTCTTCTCCCAATAGATTCAGCTGGAAAAAGAAGACAGTTAAAGTCCCCCATAAGCATCTAGGTACTTGTAATGCTCAATTCAATAATCTGTACATCTTTCCACAAATTAGCCCTCTAAAACTACCAGTTATGTGCATATATGACAGTAATTGCTAATGGCATTTTGTCTGCTTTCATAATGAGTTCACAATAGATGAGTTGTTCAGTGTAAAACTAGTTGGATAGTGTAGATAAGTTGGATCTAATACTACCATGATTATGCTATTTAGATGCTTCGAATGATTGTTTAAAACTTGTCAATCTGTTGGTATGAACTTCAAGCCTCCCCTAAACACCTCTTTCTTTATTTTAGTTTCCACTAAATAGACAAAAACTAAATGATTGGTCCCTAAATAGTCCTTTAAAGCTAATTGTTTTTTAGGAAAATGAAGTCCTCTCACGTTCCATATTATACAGTTCATGAGGCGAGTTCAGGTTTGGTTTTCCGCTTAGATCTCTTACTTCTTGATCCCATTATAAGCCATTGATCCATATCTGCTTAGTGACTTCTGATTCACTACTAGACTTGATTATCCCTACATTGTTGGAAGGTATTTTCTTCTCCATCATCTCGGTATGGTATATCGGTCAAGCATCGCTTGTTTTGTGTTTCTTCATTTCTATATATATTCGACCTGAACAATTTTGAAGTACTTTCGCAAAATCTTATATGAAGTTAATCGTCTTGCAAAAAAAGTAATCACTCCACCATCCTTTACTAATTCACCTCCTGAGATTCATCATAATTCAAAATTCTTTCCATATTTTTAGGTACATTCATATATTTAATTACTATTTTAATTATGTCCTTATAATTAATATTTATTTTAATAGTATAGTTTTATTTTTTAGGATTGTATAAGAGTAATAGATGGTATAAATATTTATGCATATGTTTTAACCGATGAACAAATACTATACATGGGTAAAAGAATTAATGCAACCAGAAATATTATATGTTGCTGCACATTTGACATGCATTTTACATATGTAATGGCTGGATAGGAAAGTACTGCAAATTTCTTTGGAGTTATCTTAGAAATAATGACAAATCCAGCGAATCAATTGCCTATTCCTCCACAAGGTATTATATTATTTTAAATAAATATAGTAACTATGATTAATTTTTAATATTTTTTGTTAATATTATGTTCTTTTTATGTTAGATAAGTTCTATTTGGTTGATTCAGGTTACACCAATATGCCTAGATTTCTTATGTTATACTGAGATGAGAGATATCATTTGTAAGATTATAGAGGAAGAGGAAGGCTAAGACTTCAAGGTTCATAGGAATTTGTTTAATAACAAGCATTCTTCGTTAAGAAATGTTATTGAAAGGTGTTTTGACGTTCTAAAAGTAAGATTCCCTAAACTTTTAAACATGCCGAGTTATGATATGAAGAAACAAAAATTTATCGTTATTGCCTGTTATGTTATACACAATTATATTAGCATGTAAGTATAAAGCATTGAATTATTTGACAATTGTGTTAAAAATGAAGAACAAATTAAGGAAAATGAAAATAAAGATGCAAGTTCTTAAGCAGATTATAATATCATTTCAGCGTAACTTTGAAGTACGTTTTAAAAGCGAAATAAAATTGCTAAACAAATGTGGGATAATTATATTAGTTCAAACTGCTTTATGTTTTTTTCGTAAATGATAATACTATTATGTTTTGAAGAATTATAATATGATGGACATATTTTATTGATTAGAATAGCTTAATGTAATTTCTAATTTATAGAATTTTATTATATACAATTAATGTACTAATTTCTTTAATTATATAAATATGCATATATTTTATTTCTAACCATAATGAGAATTAATTAATTTAAAAATATAATATATTTTATTAAAACTAATTAACATAAGAGTATAATTTAAAAAGTAGAAACATGATAATAAAACTAAATATGTTTTTTTAGTTTTTTATTACAAATCTCAACTAAATAGGTTTTTGTTTTCAATTTTTATATTAAAAATCTCAACTAAATTGGTTTATGTTTTTAATTAAAAATGAAAAATCAAAAACTAAAAACCAAAAATAAAAACTTAAAAAGCAAAAAGCAAAAAGCAAAAACCAAAAACTAAAAATAAAAACTAAAAACTACAATAGAAAAATAGAAATAGAACTAAATAACCCCTAAGTTAGTATCTCGTGACTGAAATATTTGCTAACATCTTTTAAAATGTCTAATTATTCTTTGAAGAACTTGATTCCACAAATACGAGTATCTTTTGATTTATAATTCTAATAAATGTTAAAATTATTTGTGGTGGGAAATGCTTCCATTACTGTGAACTGTGAAGCATTATTAATAACTACTTCTAAAATGTCCATTCTTGTCAATTATTTTCAATCAGATCCTAGCTGAAGTTGAGTCTTTAAATTTTGTAATATATAGACGAAAATAAAGTTCCTAATTAGTGTTAGTTTTCCGGTTGAAATTCTTTCAAAAAAGAGGTATAGGTAAATTGGAAACTTCTTGCTTATATCATCTGTTGGAATGTATTAATAATGAGAAGTAGATTGTGGGGTCTCGCAGGAAGACCATTAAGTCTATTAGTTGATTCTATGATTGTTCCACATTATATTAAAATATGTAATACCGTTGGATTGGGAATTCAACATGCGCTATGATTAAGAAAGAAGTCAAAGAAGTCTCCTAGGCAAAGTCCATTGGTTTGGACGGTTCAACTAGTTTTCCACTCGGATTGGACACCTGATTTCAGGACAACTTCCTAGTTCCTACTCCTTGCAAGAGAAATAGATAGCGTCATAAAATCTTTTGTTTCAGTTTTAAAGTTGTCAGAATTTTCTCGGCCTCTACTTCACTGCAACAAAGGTTCTTGAGATCCTTATCGAGCCCAATTTTCGTTTTTCCACTTTCTCAATCTCCTTTGAGAAACAATTATTGAGGCAACGGAGGATTATGACCAGTCATTTGTCATCCCAAATGATGAAAAAGGAATTTAAAGATACTGATCTCAGATGTTATGTAAATCTTCTTAGAAGGAAATTTAAGCCAATTTCATTTTCTGAAGACCTTTTGGAATATTTGAAGTTGCCTGTTTTGAACTAAGCTAAGGTAGATTGTGTATATATTTTTTTAATAGACAAGCTTAATAAGTTGCTATCATTTGTCCGAGGAAAGGAATTGACGAAAGTACATCCGATAAATGGATAGACACAAAAGAACTTAGAAAGGGCACAATGCAAGTTTATATTGCACCAACTCTATAAAATAATAAAAATTTCTCTCCAACTGAAGATTTAAACCTAAAATTTCTAAGTTATAATGGTGATGCTTTCTATTGCATTGATATTTGTGAGAAGTATGAAGATGAAGACCTCGTGAATGGAAGAACAGAATATGAGACTTAGCAACTTTAAATTGAGAGTTATGATCAACCAAAAAATTCATTACTGTTAGATACTCCCGCTGAGTTTGTTAAACTTTAACATCATAATTAAAGATATTAAATTCTTCACAAGTCTTTATAAAATTCATAAAATATATCTAAATAGACTAATCTTATTGTTTAGCATGATATTCCATAAATACAATAAATATGTTCCTTTTTTCAAAATACAAAAGTGTTAAATATTTCAATAGAAGAATTACTAATTTGCAAGAATAATTTGATCGACTTCGTGCCTATTTGGTTGAGTTTTTTGAGGGTGAACAAGCACTTTTTTCCACGCAAAAACTTTTTTAAGAAAAATGAATGTTTAGCTGTAAAATGAAAAAACACTTTTTAAATAAATATAACTTTTTTGGCAGCTAAAATTGTTGAGTTTGGCCCCTTTGTTTGTCCTATATTGGTTGGGAAAAACAACTGGGCCAAGGCTCTTGACTGTATAAGGAGAGTGCTACCTCCTTAGTTAGTGTACCAATCCAAAGTCAAAGATTTGTACAACAAATTTGACTCTAGTTAAATTCCTCTTTTGAGGTGAGAGTTGGAGGATTTGTTTTGGATATTTTTTTATGGGTGTATTGGTGTATTGGGATATTGGGTGAGAGGAAAAATTGTGTGATTGTAAGAATTTTTCACATAGTAGATTTTCTTCTCAGTGCCCGTGGTTTTTCTCCGATTTGGGAGTTTCCACGTAAATTTCTTGTGTTGTTATTATTTCTCTATTTTCTGTTATTTTTACTATAAAATATTCTTGGGTGTGAGTTTGGGAGGTGTAAATTTCCAACACTTCATCTCCTTTTTTTTATCATTTATATTTTTTTGACCCAAGAAACACTTCCCTCAGATGATGGAATTACAGAATCATCGTCTTTTGTAGATAGGGATGTCATCTATTTCAAGTCACCTAGTCTACAAAAATGAACAAACTTACAAGATTAAGTTCCGTAAGGTTTGCCTCCACTTATAACATCAACTATCGCAATCATTCATGACCTTCACATTGTAATAGTAATAAATACCAAAATCTGTTTCATCCTTTTGTTGGCATGCACTGAAATATCCTTCTAGTTGGCACTGATTTGAGATTGCATCACAAATAAACTGACAAAGCTTATCCAAGAGAATCCCATTTGAAAGAAGAATGTTTTGGCGCATACATTTGCTCTATTCTTCTTCACCTAAAGTTAATTTTTATGGTTAAAGGTTTTGATTTGATGTGCACTATCTACGGACATATACGTTCCGACAGTATAGGCACCCTATAACTGCTTTTGAAGGCCCGCAGTACCTATGTATATCGTGGAGACTCCCAGCGATTTGAACTTTGAAGAGGTAATGGCTATTGAGAGGTCGAGACTAGGGTCATCAATCCACCGCCTTGCCATTTCAAGCAACTATCGTCCAATCAACTTCCAAATTTTGCTACTGTACTTATAATCATAATTTCTTCTAATCCTTGCAAGTATTCGGTTCAGTTAGTACCTGTAGTAATTTTAGAGGAAGATGAGGTGGTCTAGATTTGAAGTAGAACTAAGAGCTAATATAATCACTTCATTTTATATCCAATCCACAATAAATAAAATAGAAGTTATTACTAAACTAATGAATATTGTAACCGAATTAACTCTAAATTTAGATATTTTGTGCCTGTGGGAGAGGAGCCCGTTCACTACACGCTCTTTCTGAATGGATACACCGAGCAAGGTAAAGATGAAAGACACGTGAAATGCTTGGTGCAAATAAAAAAAGGAAGAAAGAAAAAGAGCGATATCTAAGCAGAAGAGCAGGTTAGGAAGGAAGGATTTTGTTTATTGAAGCTTCTCATCTGTAGGAACAAAATCCTTCTTTCCACACTATTTACATTTTTGGGATGTCGAAGATGTGACGGACGTTCAATTTAATCCGCTCAATGCCTATCCGAGATAGAGGCTGTCATCTCCTCACCCAAGCAATGACTCCATGGATTTACAAGAAAAACTCCACTTTTTTTAAAAAACATTTGAGAGATTATACAAAATAGGACATGTAAAAGTATATATCATTTCATTTTTCAACTATTACCAACTTCATAAAAAAATTTAATAATTATATGAAAATCATTAAGTGTGACTAGAATACACGTCAGCGTAATGACTTTGTATTTTAGTTATAATACTCTATATACCAATAATATTTAGAAATTAATGTTTTAATTGCCTATTAATTACTTATATTACACAATACTGATCAAAACAAATTATAATTGAAAACTATCACATACTTTGAATTTGACATGTAAAAAATAATATAATAAATTTAAAATATTTTTAAAAATATAACATACAAAAATAGAATTATAATATAAATGTGCCAAAAGTAATTAAAATTAGAATTAGACTCTTAATGCATAATACCTGGTTATGATTAAAATAAGCTCCCAATGTGCATTCTACTTATTGAATTCAATTTGAATTAGTCTTTGATACATCAATTTCCCATCAAAAAAATTTTCTAAACAAATTTTGTAATTTTGTAAGAATTCATATAATCATAAAAGCATGGATGTACTAAAATTTTTCAAATTACCTACATTGTCCTTTTTGTAACATTACTTTTTATACTGATTAAAAGTGCATTTTAACTTTTTGTAACATTACTTTTCATATTGATTAAAAGTGCATTTTAAATTTCAACATTTATAATGGAATTTAGAATAGTCTCTAATGTTTCAAGCCATTCAAATTAAACCCCAGCATTTTCAAAACATTCAAAATATTCTCTAAGTAGATGAAAATTTTGATAAGATTAATTTGTCGTCAGTTAAAATATTAATGCGACATTATTTTTATTTTTAAATAAAAAGTAGACTCACTATCATATGACAAGTGAGACCTACTATCTAAAATGTATTACAATATATCTCATTGTCATATGCCAGTGTGACTCATGGTCTGAAATGTGTAAGATTGAGTCCCACTAACCCATTTTCTAATTAATTTTAAAAAATTAATTATGTAACAATGATAGCTACTTTTTATTTTAAAAATATAAAAATGATGACATATTAGTATTGACATGACGTTTAACTGACAAAGAATTAACTCCTTCAAATTTTCCATATATTTAGAATATGTTTTGAAAATTTTGAAAACGTTAGGGTTCGATTTGAACGCTTCAAGAACGTTAAGGTTTAAGTTGCATTCTATTGTAAACGGTGAGATTCCAAATGTACATTTGGCCTTTCACTTTCTAATAAAAATTTAGCTCAAATATGGAAACTTTATGAATTCAATGGATTTTTTTTAGGCTTTGTATACCTTGCTTATCACATCATCCGACTTGTAGTCTTCTTCTATTTCTAAATTTTTATGCTTAGCAGCTTTCTCATGTATCTTCCTTACTAAAATTAATTTTCATTCATATTATCAAATTATGTTGTTGAATTTTATTTAACATCTAATGCTATTATTATGCCACAAGACGTTTGTGAAAGTAAGACGACCAAAAAATGAAAAATAACTGTAGAAAAAAGAAATGAAAGAGATATAACGATAAAGGCAGTGATATGCATAATGTTGATAAATATTAAAACATTATGCACTCAAACTTTAATTTAGAAAGATATTTCGTTATAGGCTATTGACATTTTGTTAGAGTATTTATAAGTTTTATTCTACGCAAGCTTATAATATTATATATGAAATTTAAAGTATCAAATGATTCGACGTTCTTTTTACAAGTTCCATTCTTATTGCATAATAATTAAAAATACTTTAAAATTAAGCTTATTTTAATAATAAACTTCTATTAATTAGTTAAATAGTTTAAATCATTGCTGGAAAAGTTTAACAAATGTATAAAATACTGATATATTGAATAAGTATTTTTAAATTTTCATTGTTAGGTTACCTCTTCTTTTTTTTTGACATCGTAACACATAATTTAACTATAGTTGGGTATTGTATGACATGATGATCCAATATTTTAAGGACACCCGCACCAAGTAAATATTTAAGAACATAATATTTATTGAAAACTTGTTCTCATTAAATAAAGTTTTCCTTGGAATATTGACAGAAGATAGAAGCAGAGAAATATCGAGATGGAGCTTGGTAGGAAGGTTGTTCCCACCCAAACTCTCGATAAACGTGCCAGTTATTAATTAGCGACCATCTTCTTACATCCTAATACGCACTATCAGTAAACCACTGGAAGTCACCAGCTCAACTTAGCAACATAAAGGGAGCTATTTATAAAGTAATATCTCGGTCCATCACAAAATCTAATAAATTGAATTAGAAAAGTCGAAATCAATCTCAACAGAACTCAACTCGATTTAACAATCTATTTAACATCCTATCCTGTTCAACCCTTCCAGTGTGAATGAGGTAGAAAATGGGTGGCAAAATGGAGCGGCACAGCTTTGTACATAAGCAGTAGTCAACATCACTCACTACCCCACTACCATAGGACAAGAAACGCCAACTTTAGCAAACATGAAAGAAACCCAACACGCACGTTAAAGCAAATTCTGTGTCGAAAGAGAGAGAGCTGAGGGCGGGACCAAAAGCATCAAATTAAAGCCAACTGTGCCCATCAACCTCTTACCGCATAGATTTATAAAATAAAATTCTCCAAGACAAAGATCCCACTGATCTTCCATTTGGATTTTGGGGGTTTCTTTCATTTCTGCACGCCGTTTTGGGCATCCATGCATGCATCAATCGAGTATTATAAAGTCAGAGCCCATAAACGATGTATATTAATCATAATCGTACATGGGTAACGTTGATGTTGAGATGTCCTTGATGTGCTCTTTAGCTGTGAGTTGTTAATTGTTAAGAAACCCCATTATCTAAAGTGAGATGAATTTAATACGCCAAGCCAATTGTTTATGTTTGTTCGCGAATGATGCAATTGCAATTTGGTCATATCATATCATATAATAGAGTGCATGCGTTGTCAATTGAAAACTTGTGAATGGATTCTTTGAAAGACCATATATTCCAATTCTGTGACTCACCTTGTACCTTATCCTGTACTTGTATATGTGCCGACTGTTTATTATTAGTGGAACCAACACGTGGTATTATTCTTCTTGTTCCAATCAGCAGGCCATATATATTTATTAATATTTTCTAGGAATAGATGTATCGACGTGATATGCAAAATCAGGAAATTCGAATAATCAGAAGCAGATAGAGATTCATGTTTAATCCACTATAGCGACTATATCCACACGACCTGGTTTACTGACAGCTTGTTTGAATAGTCATCTTTTATAATTAGTCTTGAAGAAATTTGGAATCTACGACCATTGTGATTATCTACACTTTTGATGTATCTTTGTGTTCAAACCGTGAGAATTCATTTATTTGTCACGGTAGAATTATGCATTTCAAAGAATTTGACCTAATAATTTATTTAGTGAGTATGCGCTACATTAATTTAAATATCTTTTACAAAAGACGAGAAGTTACTCATATTAGCTTATACTCTTATAGACAATAAATTTATTATAGTTTAGTGATATAATTATTAGTATATAATAAAGTTTGCAAGATAAATGTAAGTGATAAGTAAGATTATAGTGAGATCATAATTACATTTATGTACTAATCTTAAATTATTCTTGATCATTATTCTATTGAGATTTGACATCAATAAAGCATAAAAAGATTAGTAGATGGTATGTTTCTTTCTTATAAAAGAAGTAACAAATCTTAGAGACTAAAGTATGAATATACTTATACAAATGTGTGGGTACTTGTTAAAGAATAAGTTTATTAAATTTACCTTATATGACAATGATATTTAGAACAGTACTTATATGTCTATAGAAATCCTTATTATGATGATTATATAAATGATTATTTGATTTAAGATCTCCTAAGCATCTAATATAAGAATTATTATGTTTTAATACTATGTATGACCAATTCTAGTATATAGTAACTCAATCGATAGTCAATAGATATAACATGAACTATATAGAGATAACTAATTAGGTATATCTTTAGCCAATGTGGAATGATATTTTGAGAATATTTTTTCAAATATCATTAAAAGAATCTATTATTAATAGTCGAGAACTAATATCATTGAAATTAAATAGAGTAGACATTAATTTCATACTCTATGTCTAATCAAAACATAAAAAGTTAGTTAAAACTACTTTAAAATTCCTAATATGTAGGTGGTCACGTCATTAATCTTGATTTATGAATTATTCAATTAGAAAATTAAAGAAGTTTAATTTATTTAATTCTAAATATGATTTAGGATTATAATTTATATTCATTACCAATATATTTAAGAATCTGATGGTTCATATAGAAAGAACTATTGAAGAGAGGAAATTTTAATTAATTTAATCAAGTTAGACTCGATAAGTTTAAGAAACTTTAAGATTAAATATAAGATAGTATGAGATATTAGATCTTATTTAAGATCAATTGATTATTAAATAGAACTAATTATGATTTTAAGTAAAATTTAATTTTAATTGACATTAAATTTAAAATATTATTTTAATTAAATTACTAAAATCTCCAAACCTTCTTATAATAAATAGGCTTACACTGAAGTTAGAGCTTCCTTTCATACCCTCTCTACATCACTTATTGAGTTCTCTTTAACACATTTATGTGGATATTGTTAAAGGTCAAATATGTATACGAATATGGTAGTTGAGATGAGCTAATTTCAAAAACAGATCAAGAAAAACGATAAAAAATGATCAAACTTTACAACAAGGTATATATTATGATTCAAGCTTTATTATGTTTTGCGTTAATCATGTTGTCAATATTAAGTCACTTTGGCTTTCTAAAAATCAAATAGAAAATTTTCTTAATTATTATGTTGTACATGGGATCAAATCTCGTCCTAATTTTCTAACAACGGTATCAGATCCATCTTTTAATTTTATAATTTGATTAAAGCTTGATTTTTAATGAACGATTATCAAAATGATTATGCAAAAGTTATAAACTCTAAATTAAAGCTTGATTTTTAATGAATGATTATCAAAATGATTATGCAAAAGTTATAAACTCTAAGTCTTAAAATTATGTTAAATATAAATCTTATTTTAAAAATCAGACTTGCTTTAAATTAAAGTTATGAAAAAGTCATATCTAAGCCCTTTACAAACCTTAAAGAAAACCAACTGGAGAAATATAAAAAAGTTCAGATTGTAAGTCAAATTCCAAAAAAAAAACTTGAAAACCTAAAAGGTGCTAGGTCTATAAAACCAAAGTTATGACTTTTGTACTATACCAACCGATATTTTTAATACCGATCAAATACCAATCAATAATGTAAAATGTAAAATTTAAAATTTTCAGAGATTAAATTGTAAAAAAAACACAAATAAAATAACCCACACCTATGCATACTGTCATTGCCAATTTCAAATTTTCATCTCTCTCTCTCTTCTCTTTGCCATTTTCAATGTTCTCCTCTCCTTCCCTCCAACATTCATTGTCATCGACTACCCATTGCCACTGCGCCACCACTTGCAGTCATTACCATCGCACCACACTACCCACTACTGTCAGACCTGCCTAAGCCCAACACTGCCCAACTCCATGCCTCTACTTTCCACCTCTACCCACGATGCATGTTACCTTCCACCTTTGCCCAACGCCACGTCGCTACTCTAGTCCACCATCATACTACTCCTCCAGTCCATCATCCCGACCCGATCTGACTTAACTTAACAGACCTGAACCAACTGGATCTAACCGAACCCAAATTGCAATTTTTTTGGTATGTTTTGAATTACTTGTTTTTGCTTTTAATTCCAATTGCATTGTGTTTTGGTTGTGTAATGTGTATTTTGTGAATGGTTTGAATGTTGCAATTGTTGGAATTGTTTATTTGAGTTAGTAAATTTGAGTTTGAAAGTTGGAATTGTTTGTGCGAGTTGGTTCAATTTTAATGTAATTTAGGCATTGTTAATTTATGAAGAAAATTAATGCATTGAAAAATTTGGGTTTGAAAGTTGGAATTGTTTGTATGAGTTGGCTTAATTTCAATATAATTTAGGCATTGTCAATTTCATAATTAATGTATTAAGTTGTTAATTTGTTAATTAATTTATATGAAACATATGATTTACTAATTATTGTTTGTATATAAAAAGTATTTAACATATGATTAATCATTTTAACATAAGATTTAATATAATTAAGTCATTTAATATATGTAATTAAGTTAAGAAAATTTGCATTTTTATATTGTTTATTGTTAAATTATGTTGTACGAAATTAAATTGTGTAGTATATGTAACTCTTCATTGTGGAGTTAACTTGAGTAAGAAACTAAAAATGTTGATTAAAATTAGTAAATGAAAGATAGTTAAATTAAAGTTGGGAATTAGGATTTTAGTAACAATGTTTACTAAAATTAGTTAAGACAATAAAACAATTATAAGTATTACAAATTGAATTGTACAAGTCAACAAAATATATTAGTTTATATTTGAATTATGAGATTACATAAAATAAGTTGTAAACTTATAGTTACGGGTCAATGTTGAAATTAAATATGTTATAGATGTGAGTGTATGTCTTTAGTTTATGATTGAATGATGTAATCATACAAAATGAGTTATAATATATAAAATGTATATGTGGATTGTATAATTGTGAATGTTGAATACTTAAATTATTGGTTTTTGATGTATTGGTGAATTTTGTTAAATGAAATTAAATTGTGTATGATGTAATCATACAAAATGAGTTATAATATATAAAACGTATATGTGTACTATGTAATTGGTATGTTAAATACTTGAGTTGTTGGTTTTTGACTTATTAGTGAATTGTGTTGGATGAAATTGAATTTTGTATAATGTAATAATACAAAATGAGTTATATTATATAAGATGTATATGTGTACTGTGTAATTGTGTATAAGATGTATATGCCTTTGTGTTAGTTTGTACTTTTGAGTTAAATAATGCATATTTTATGATAGTATTTGATAATGAAGTTATGTGTTCTTTATTTTATATGAAGCTATTAAGCTAATTTGATATATGTCTTCGTTTATTTTTACAAATAAATGGAAGGAAATTTAAGTACTCCTAATAATTCAATCATTCCAGGAAGATACAATGATCCAGTTTGAGCTCATGCTAGATTGGCTCCTGGAATGAAGAACTATACCGTTTGTTTGTTTTATAACAAGTATTTAAAAGGTGAAGGAATTACCAGATTAAAGAAGCATTTAGATAGGGTGAAAGGTGATGTGGAATCTTGTAAAAAGATAACCCATGATGTGAAATGACAAATAAAAACTTTGCTTGAAGAGTATCAGCACAAGAAAGATAGAACATAGTATGAAATTGGTAGTGAAAGTTTGTTTTTTGGTGTTCAGAATGATAGTGGGAATGTTGAAGATGGTAGGATACCTACCTAACAGGAAGTGAATGTTGCACCTAATGTTAGGAAAAGAAGAAGATATATGTCTTTTTTTTTGCACCACAAACAACTCCTAAAACTCAACCTTAAATTTGTAGTGCCTTAGAATCAAGAGAAGCGGCTTATAATATGGATATGGCAATGGAGAGATGGTGGTATGATTCAAATATAGAATTCAATGCTTCTCAATGTTGGCCCCGAGTCTCGGTCCTTATTTTGTGGCAACAAGGTAGGAGTAAAAACAATTAAATAAATAAAAAAAGAAGTGCAAAAGCCATAGGCGTGACTTAAGAAAATTCATGACAGTGGCAGCAAAAAGTCACAGCCATGAGAGGTAGGAATCGTGGTTCATCGCGATCATGCTTGATGAATAGTGGGGCTGTCACGACATTCGCGACTGCACACTCCTACTTCAATTTATCATAACTTTTAATCCTAAAGTCCAAAAATTATAAAATTTATATTGTTAGAAAGATAAGAGAAAGATCTACAACTTTCATGAAGACAAATTTGTCAAATTCTACCTAGATCAATACAGTTTATTCATTGAATTTTCAAAACACATTTTCATCCCCTTTTTCCTTTCTGCAAACTGTAAAAACTACTATCTTTATCAAAAGACCCGATTCCAACAACATAAACCAAATATACAAAACTCCTATTAAAACAAATTACTTCAGAAAAATCTATTCAAAAGCCATTGAACAACTAACAATTTTATTTTCAACCAAAAATATTTATCAGAAGAGAAATTTGGACATGAACAGATAAATATTTCTTCTAACTCTTACCGTCGTTCATTTCTCAAATAAAAAAAGAGTATGTACATTACTTCAATTACAAACAAAAGTCGCATCAGTAGCATAATACAAAAATACAATATGTATGTTTATGCTTGATATGCTTCTAAAGCTACCAAAAACGATCCAAACTAACTTAGCTACAAATGAAATATTTCTTGGAGATTTGCCGAAGTTTTGCAACGTTCACTATTGATCTGCTGATTCTTGCACTTGAGAAGTAGAAAATGATGGGGTGAGCTAGGAAGCTCAGTGGTTAATACGTTTATAGCCATCGATGATGAGCCACAAACAATCAAGCACATATACATACATATATAGCACCTTAATTTGGAAAATTTTTAACATATCCTCAATTTCTGCTCACAAAACACATAATAAAAAAATATGCTATCACATAAGTCATATCATTTATTTTTCAACTATTAAAACAAAGCATTCAATCATATATCGTGCTCAACAAATCACAATGAAATGCATAAATAATATGGCTCAAGAGAATCCCATAAAACAGAATGGCAAAAGCGAAGTTTACACATGAACAGAATGAGTCTATTTTTTAGAGCTCATGTGCCACAAGGAAGCAGTCGGGAGAAGGCTTTAAGTCAATGTGCACATGAAAAACGGAACGGTATCTCTCTTGCCCATATAAGCAAAATTTCTTATGCTTACATATTTCATATCATAATTATATTTTCATGCTTCTTAAATTTTTTGTTTTTCATTTACATCAAAGCAGCAGAATTCTTGCAGAGCAAACATGACATTAAAATCATAGAACATTTTTCCCACATTCACAATGTTTCAAGACAAACATTTATACACACAAAATCAAATAATACAGCCTATCATCACAAAAACTATAAACATATTTCCCACCTCTTTACTTATAAACTCAAACTTGTCTTTCGTCTTGTTCATGATTTCGACTTTTCTTGGTTCCTTTCAAACAAACATATTTTTCATTCAACAACATATACGAATAGAATTTCCATAAAGCTCTATTATCCAAAAATGATCTTAGACTTAATCTACTCTTAGTTTATCTAACTAAAAGAACGAAGATCAAATTAAAAGTTCATAAAAAACGAAGAACATAAATCTCTTGTTCCTCTTCTTTCTCTCTTTATTTTCAGCACATAAAACATGTTTTCTCTACTTCTTTCTTCTATCAAAACAAGAAGAAAAGATAGAAGTTACCTAAAAAAAACTCAGTTGAATCGTCTTCTTCTTCTTTTTCTGTTTCTCTTCTTCTACTTCTTTCTACATTTTTCTTCTCTCTTTCTTTCTTATTTTATATGACTGATCTCTCTCTTTTTCCTAAGCTCTCAAACACGTCTCTCCCTTACACGACTCTGTTTCTCTTTCTATAGTTTCTTCTAGGTCCTTCTATGACTTCTCTCTTTTTTTCTTTCTTACACGATTTTTCTTCACCTTCTTTTCTTATAAATTTTCGAACAACTTCTAGCGTTTCAAACTTAACCTTCCATATATAAACTAATGCCTTCTAACTCCTTAACTTAATTCTAACACTTCCTTTTAATCCATGCAACCATATGAAATTAAAAATATTCATAAATAAACTCCATAAATTTCTAATTCAAGAATTTTGATTTTTATTCATGACTAAACGCTAACAATTCTCATTTAATAATTCTAACTTCCAAGAAAAGTCCAACACCCAGTCTTATTATTATTAGCCTATGGTATATGCTATTGCCTTTTATAATCTAGGATATAAAGCTTCTTCAATTGATAACTATGAAAAATTTTGAGTAGCTTTATTTATGAAATTAAAAGTTCTTTGGATACAAGAAGAATGACATGGGCCACTTTTGTGTGTTCAATCATGTGTGATGGTTGGACAAAAAAGAAACATTAGCCTATTATTGTTTTTTTTTGGTTTATTCTGCAAAGGGAACAATGTTTTTGAAGGCTATTACTACATTTAGCCTTATTAGGAATGTTGAGTCTCTATTTAAAATATATGATGAAGTTATGAATGAAGTTGGGCTAAAAAAATATTGTTCAGTTCATTACTGACAATGATTCTGCTTATAAAGTGGATGGAAGAAGATTGTAAAGCAATTATAACTGTTTTTATTGGACTCCTTATGTTGCACATTACTTTAAGTTGATGTTGGAAAATATAAGGGATGTTAGGTATTTACTTATTATTGATGAAACTGTGTAAAAAATAAAAGAATTGGCTAAGTTTATCTACAATCATGCATGAATCTTTTATACATACGAAATATGAGTCAATAAAAATTGTAATATTAAGACTTCAATTTTTTGCTAACCAAATTATAGATAAAGTATATGTACATCAGCTAATTCCAATATTTAAAAATTGCCCAAAACAACCCCAATATTCTCTCTCCATTGGCAAAATTAATGAAAAGTCACTAACAAATTTCATGTATTCATAATATAAGACATACATTAGAAGTTAGATCTTTCATAACTAAATTTGATATTATCGACTTTGCTATTTATGCTGCTCCTAAGCCTAGAACATGCAGGGAAGTCACTCGATGTGATTCCAAACCTAACATTTATGATGACTTTATTCTCATTAGATCTGCAACATCATTACAACAATCACAACTAAGAAGGTTAAATAATATTCAACAATAAGCAATCAATGGTTATTTTATTGTACCATAACAACAATATGACCTTGCTTTCAAACTAGTTTTTCTTTCAAAGAACTTAACATACATAGATTCAAAAGCTAGAGTTCTCTTACAAGATGCATATTTCTCTTAATTCCACCTAATCTATACGTGTGGCTTCACTAATGCACAACTCCCAATCTTTGATGTTTGCATCACAAAATCATTATCATAGTACTTTTAAGGTATATTCTCCATCTAAGAAAGCATAGTTCAATATATAAATTTTTCTTCAACTTCCTTTTCCTCCTCTTTTTAGTCATTGTTTCCTCATCTCTTCTCCTACCCTCATCCTCTTCTTTATCTGTCATTGACATCTCCCCATGTGTCAAGAAATCTTTTATTGTTTAGGTACGTTATTAATACCTCTTTATATCTCAAGATTGATTCCTTAGCATTCATCTTTGTCATTAGCCCCAGTTCATGCCTTAAGACTTATTCTCTTCCTTAAAATCTCAAATATCAAAAACTATTCATGTATAAAGCAAATATGAAATAGTTATATAATAACCCAACATTCTTGACGAACTTGTTACCTTTACATCTATTACCTCCCTCAAAGCCTTCTTCAATTTCCATGTAGCTTCCCAACCACCAAGATGTTTTATTAAGTGATCATCATTATAACCAACCATCAACATCTAAAATAAATTAGCAAATATTAATTGATTTAACTATTCACATTTAGTTTATTAAAATGTGACCATAAATTTTCCAACATCGAGATTACCTTTAGTTTCTCATACACTTCCTCTAATGCCTTGTCAACATTTAATGTCTCATCAATACTTTTGTCATCCCAAAAAGAAATCCTTTCCATCTTCCCCCATTTGAATGGTTAGTCCATGTGCCCCTATTAAGATAACAAATCTATAAATAATTTAATCTATAAATAATTTATAATTAAACTCAACTTTAATTTATTTCACAATATGTACACTTCTACATTTCAACCAACAAGAATAAATTTTCTACCAACCATGACTCACCATTAATACAACTACTCGTCCACCCATGGAAGGTGCTACACCTTTGGCCTCTACAGTGTCATAGAACCTACAAATATGCTTATAAAGATGGTTGAGGATGAAATGTCTCCAACCAAGCTTCTCACAATCGTCAACATTGATAATAGTGTTTAATAGTTGTAAGGTTATACTATAATTGGTGTTGGGATTAAAAAAACACAACACATATAGAAGGAAGTCTTGCCTAAAACATTTCTTCATTTATATACCCCTCACTTTATCGAGTACACACTTCATAACAACATATGAATCATTAACTTTATATTCCTCCTGATGTCTAATCACCTTAGCCTCTTTAGCTTTTATGTATACCTATTTTGTTCAATTTAGAACCCTCACAATCCATACCATGATATCCCTACTAATCTCATCCACTTAATCCATTATTAATGATAACTCACCACGATCAAACCATGCACACAACTAGTGGCACACATCCCTTGTAACCCTAAACCCCTCAATCTCTCTAAATTCACCAAATCCTATATTGATGACCCACTTAATTTTCTCCAAACTGAGGGTCTGCACTAATTTGAACACCTTCTTATAATAGCATTGTATTTGGCAACTCCCCAAATACTCAAGTTGCATTAGGTTCAATCATGATTAACAATAATACTTTATAACCATACCATATTAACATAGTTTTATTTAATGCAAATTTTGAACCTTGTTCTTCACTCCCACACTTTGCTTACTTGTCTTTACAGTAAAAACTTCATCTTGACCTAGATTTTCAAGTTTTATATCAAATTATCTTTCTATATACTTCTTTTTTTTTAATTAACATGGTTTCCCATTACCTTCCTTTTCACATTCTCAACTTTCTTCTTTCCTTCCACTAAAGGAAAGGGGGCTCTGATTACATCTTTATCCTTCTTTTTTGGACTCTGGCAAACAAAGGATTAATATCAACCTCAGTCAAATAGAAATTATCACACAATATATCCATTTCAATAAAGTAATATATGCTAATAAAACATCTCCGAGATAAGTTACATGTAACCAATTCGCATCGGATACCATAAAAATCGCAAACTAATAAGACCACATTATGACCATGTCCATAACTTACCAACTTAGTCATTTGCAATGATCCCACTAATTTCCATAAAACATGTCTAAATTCATTAGTAAACATATGTACTATAATGTGCATATATGAATTCCATTAACATAGACAAGAATAAAGGAGTGAAATTACTTGCTTATCATATCTACTTTAATTTTTGAAAGCTGGGTATGTCAATGCTCCAACATCCTTGCTATTTACTATCTAACACAGGTATAGGTAGGAATGATTATTAGATATATTGGGTCTTACTTTTGGATTTTTTTAGGCATTAACAAATGAAAGAACAAGATGATATCGCTAAACTAAGTAGGAAGATCGATTGACACAAGTTCTTAAGGAAGCTTCAGATAAATGAAGTTATCTCGTTACCAATGATGGTTTTTCTTAACATAGCTATAGCAATGAGCGGAAGAAATTTTTTAAGCTTCTCAAGGAAGCTTTGTACTTGTTATTTTACTTACTTTATTACCTTTAAAATTAAGAATTACTATCATGGACATGGTTTCGTAAATATGCATATAGCAATTTGTGTCCTTTATATTGATTCCTTCAACAATTATAACAATAGTAAGTTAAAACACATGGTTATATAGGTAATAGTATCAAAACAAGCGTTAATTCATCATAATTTAGTACACGATTGTATAACAATCTATATTATTCATATTATTCGTTCAAAAAAGTTATTATGAACATGTGTCACCAAACGAGCATGTAAATAATTGTGCATAACAAAACTTAAAAAAAGGCTTTATATACAAGTGTGTGTATATTCATGTCTTTAACAAATATTTCTTCAAATTTTATACCAAGAACAATGTATAGTTAACAATGTTAATATTATATTTTAATTTGTATTGATTCATGGTTTCTTTCTACTTAATGATGGTATTCTTAAGGTGTGACTTATCTGTTATGAGTAATGATATTTTTTACACATATGCATGGTATTTAAGATACAGAGTCTTAATATAGTTTGTATTAAGGCACTATATTCTTAGTACTCAAGCATGAATTCTCATATTAAAGTGAAGGTGTGACTTATCTATTATGGGTGATGTTATTTTTTGTATATAGACATGGTATTTGATGTATAGAGTCCGCAAATACTTTTAGTTGAGATATAGCATTCTTTGTATTAAATAATAATATTCTCATATTAAAGTTAAGGTGAAATTTATTTTTAATGGTAATGGTGTTTTTTATGCAAAGGCATGGTATTAGATGTATGGAGTCTTAATATAGTTTTTATTGAGGCATGATATTCTTTCTACTTGATGATGGTAATTTCATATTAACGTGAAGGTATGACAAAACGGCTGATTCTACATCTGTCATATATTGAAAGTGATACTCTCTACTTTGACCGCTTTGATCTATTCCATTCTTCATCAACCTATTTTGTTTGTTTGTTTCAGATAACGCCTCCTGAAGTTTTAGTCACCCCACGCCTTCCACTTGAGCGCTATAAGTAGTAGGAAATGAGGAAGATGATAACATGTTATAAATGAAGAGAACAAAGAAGTTGTAGGCTGTGCTTTGTAATGTTCATGTGTATGTTATTTGCAAAATAATTATGGTTAGGCTTTAGAGAAGCAAACGTTGTCGACTCTCTTGGAGACCGGCACAAAAGCATCAAAGCTTAGATTTGGGACACCGCCGGCCAAGAACGCATCATCGAAGCACAGATCGGAACTTGTTTCAACTTAAAGATCCAAACTTAGATCAGGTCATGAATCCGCTACCCCTTTTCCTTCACTGCACTGCATTTCTTACTTGATCTATGAGTTTTTCTTTTTACCTTGTAAATATTGTTTCTTTTTCTTTCGGTATTTTTTTGATGCGTTTTTTTGGCTGGGGTTTTGTCTTATTAAGTTGTGGTTTTAAATGCTACATTCTGGGATCAAGTTAGTATTTCTCGATATGCTTTGCTTTCTGGTCGATCTCTAGGTTCAAGTTTGTTCCTTTCTTGCTCCAAGTTGTCGGTGCCTTTGACACTTTTTTTTCGTCTCTCTTGTTTGCTGTTTCTTGCTTTCCCTGAGCTTTGGTCTTTCTCTAATCAGTTTTTGAAATGTTGTCTTTTAACTTGGAACCTTTCATATGTTCTTACCTTCTCAGAAGCTAAAACACATTTCTATTGAGGAAGAAAAGCTTCAAATTTCGTTTCTTGTGCATTTTTTCTTATTATAGCCCATTCAAGGTTAGGAAGGAGACAGTTGAGCGGTATAGTTACCTAATTTCCTACTATAACTTCTTGGGCTCTTTACTCTTCAAACTTTTTTATAATGCTTGTTAATCAGAAAGTTTTCTAGTGCTTGCTTGTGGATTCGTCTTGGGTAGAATCAAGGCCTTCATTACTATAATAGGGTGGATGCTTTTTTACACATAAAGAAACAAAATATTGTTGAAGTATCAATTTTTAATCATATTAATTACTAATAATGTGAATAATGTGTTTCACCTTATTGCTTCCTTTCTATGATTTTTCTGTATATATTCTTTCCTTTTTATTTTTGCTTTTTTTTCTTGTTCTTCTGTTAGTTAGTATTTGCGCTTTTACTTGTATGCAACTGTGCTTTTTATTTCGTATTTTCCTTACTATTTCATTTTGTGCATAAGCATTTAATATTCCATTGCTTCTAATTGCATGTCAACATTATGATTAGTAAAGTTTAAGTACATCATTTGCCTAATCATATGTCCCTTCGGGGACATATGATAAAATTAGAAAGATACAGAGCAAATTAGTATGATCCTTATATAATGTTGACATGCACAATTCGAGGGATGGTGAGCAGACATTTGCAGCATAGCAGGTATGAACAGAACTTTACAACTTTTCTAGTATATATATGTTGGCCCCCGAAATTTTTTCTTGATGAATAAGCATGATTTAAATTAATTATGAGGTCTTTATGGATTTATTTTGTGGAGTTAATTATTACGATAATGTTAGTAAGATTTTATGACATAGGCTAATTGAATTAAAGTGTTAAGGTAGTAAGATTGCATGAAGGGCATTTTTGGGAGATCACTTGAGAATAAAAGATACAAGGCATATAAGGAAGGGTATGAATGACTTTTAACACTCATTAAGGGCAAAATTGGAAAAGGAAAAGTGTTGTCTTGCTTTTAAGAAGGAGAAAATGGGAGAGAAAAAAGAAGAGAAAATAGTGAAAGAGAGAAAGAAAGGAGAGAGTTTGTTCATTAGAGAGAAAAGAAGAAGAAGAAGCTAGGGTTTCATCATTTCCTAGCTTTTGAGAGAGATTTTGAGGTGGTTCAAGAAGAGAAAAAGGTAGAGGAAGAGAAGAGCTCTCATTAGAGCCAAGAAACTTTTTGATTGGTGAAGATTCAAGGTAAGTTGATGTTTAATCTTTTGGATTTTTGGATCAGTTCTGGTTCAAAGAGCTTAGGAAATGTATGGGTTTAAGCATTCTAGAACCAATTTTAGTGAATAGGCTTGTTGGGTTCTCAATTTGGATTTCTATTAAATTGGGATTTTTACCATTATTGAAGGAAATCAAGAGGAGAGGCAAGAGGAGCAAGAAGAGAGGCATCTTTAAGCAACTTCTAAACAAGAAAATTCAAGTTAGGTTACTTGTTTATAGTTGAGTTAATAAGCCATAAGAAATTTTCCAATCAATAAAGTTAAGTGATTTAAATTGTTTTATAAATATTGCATTTATTGCTCCTTGAATGATTGAAGTATTTGTTATATGTTGGTACATGAATCTTGATGATGATTTATGTAATGATGATGAAAATTGTATTTGAAAAATATCATGCTTATGGAAATCATGTTTTTGAAATGTGCCATTTTGGGCAACAAGTTTACAAGTTATGAAATACATGTGATGTGGGTTTGGTTCGGTCCATTCTGTATGTCAAGTGCACTTTGACTAAAGGCTTCTCCCGCCTACCTGCAAGTGGCATGGAGCTCTTTTAAGGACTCCGTCATGTTTATGACTACGCAAAAACCACTATGTGGGGTTGTGTTAGTTCGTTCTGTTCACGACTACACAGGACTATTTCATGGGAACATGTTAGTTCGTTCTATTTATGGACCAACCCAAATTATTATGATTGCTTATGCGTTTATGATTTGTTGACAAGTTTGATGAATAAATGAACTATGTTGTTATGAATTGGTTTGACAAGTTGAGAATTTGAGAAATGAGTGTTTTATGGATTTTAATGCAAATTTATTATGAAAATGAATAATTTCAATGGCTTTACTCGTTTCTCCATTATAGACTTGTTACCCACAAGCTTTTAAGCTCACCCCCATTCCTCCCCATCTCCAGGTGACAAGCAAGAGATCGAGTGGTCGAGAGTCAATGCATCACTCCAAATCTGCATGTTTTTGTTTTTAAGTTAGTGTAGGAATATTCAAGGCTTTAGCCACATTTCAAGTATCAATCATATGTTTATGTTGTATTTTTGGATTGTGAAACCAATGATGTATTCGGGTCTTGAAATGCCCATTTAAGCTTTATAAAACTTTTTCTTTTGAAGATTAATGAAATATATATATGTTTTGCTCATGATTTTCTAAGCTTCCGCATTGCATTTTGAAGCATCTATAGGGATAAAATTTGTATCATGACTTCAGGAGAAAATCTATATTAATCTAGGCTAGTTTGGACAATTTTGTCTTCTTGGAAGTTGTAGTTTATCATCTTAGCTTTTCAACGCCATAAAGTATGTAAATTTTGGAGATCTGACTTGAAAGTTATGATTTACAAGTTAGTGATGTTTTAGAGGATGTATACAGGACATTTTACAGCTTTTCTATTTTGATCTAATAGAATGAGGGAATGTGGTGTCTTGAATTGGGAAGAATTAGTGTGATGAGTTAGAGAGGAAATGAAGTGATAAAAAGGAGTTGAATATGTGTTGAATTCTGAAGAATGCTTTAACATGATCAGCAATTGAGGATGAATGTGTTTAAGTATGAATGATGTTTTGTTGGTTATGATCAATGATCTTATGTGATGTGTTTCTGTGGATGTTTTGATTTGGATTTGGAGGTGAAAATGATGAGGAAAATGAGTTAGAAATGATAGATATGCATATGATGGGTCATGATAGTTTGTAGGAGTTGAAACTATGAAATTTAACCCGTAACTATCCGTTAGAAGGACTTGATGTCCATTGGGCAGACCTTCTCGGGTGTTTCATTGTTTCTGCTCAGTGCATGTCCCTTAGAGGGACATATTTTCGCTAAGCGGACCTTCTCGGGTTTGTTTGTGTCCCAGCTTAGTTTATGTCCGTTTGAAGGGACATATGTTCGTTAGGCGGACCTTCTCGGGATAACTTTAAAAATGTGCAAATTTTGACCCTCTATATGGCAAAATCTCTCTTCAGGTTCTTCACAGAAGTTGTAGAAATAGAAGTCCTCTTCGAAACTGTACTTAAATGGTCTCAATCCGACATTCCTAGTGAAAGTTATGAATTTTGTCCCAAATCATGTACACTTTATAAGTTGTAGGCTTATCAATGCTTCTCTATGATTCATATAGGCTTGAATGGAGCTTGAAATGTACTTAGTTTATTGTGGGAAATAAGAGATAAATGGAGTGATATGTTTTAGGTGACAATTGAAAATGCCAACATAAGAATGGATTGTCGTATTTATCAAGCACTCAATTATGAATGTCGGGATGTTATAAGAACCCTTCAGAGTGCTGTGCTTACTTCTCATGACTCTAAATGTTGGGCTCCGAAAATAGGGTCCAACAGTTGTGGTATCAGAAAAGGAGTCGAGCTCCGAAAATGGGGTCCAACAGTTATGATATCAGAGCAGGAGTTGGGCTCCAAAAACCGGGTCCAACAGTTAAAATCTCCATTCAAGCTTTTTATGATGACTTGCTCTTGTTTTATGTTAATGATCCCAATTCCCTAAAGACCATCATTAAGTCTCAAAAGTGTTTCCCTGGTATATCTAGTCTGAAGATTAGCTTTGATAAAAGTAAAGGTTACATCAAATATCAATCAAACAAGTACAACATATCCCCTTTATATATCTTTGGCTGCCTATTGATTGGTGTAGTCCATACTATGTTCTCCTAGGTGTTTAGTATATTTTTAGGTGTTTATTAGAATTGTATTATTATATGTTTTTGTTTATATTCTAAGTGTTTGTGTGGTTTAGAGCATGATTTCAATCTTCATTTTATATTTCTTGAGGTGTTTGAGGCGTTTGTTAGTGTTAGAAACCAGATCATTAAAGAATAAGGATGTATGGGGCTACATGGCTAAGGTCATAATCATGACACCCATGTCATGATCATGATAGAAGGAAAATTTCCAAGGTCACAATCGTGACACCTATGTCACCATCATGGCAGACATTTTCCAGGTTTGAATTTTTTCATCTATTTTAGGATTTAGGGATATTTTTGGAACCGATCAAATTAGGCCAACCATAGTTACACCACCAAGACCCTAATACACTATTTAAGGATGTGAAACAACACAAAAAAGGCAGCAGCCAACATAAAAATGTAGATGAAACAAGGGAGATCAAGAAGAACATCTAAGAATTCCACCTTTCCAATTCAAGTCTCTAATAGAGTTTTTCTTCTTTTCCTTTAGTTATTTCATTATTCTTGATGTGTAATATGAATTCAAAGATGTTAAACATGTTCATGAAATTCTAATTTTCATATTAGGATTTATTCTGGAATTATTTTATGACTTTGATTATTATTGATTTTAATACATATTCTAGTGTTTGTGATAATTGTGCATGCTTATACTTGACAATAAAATGAGAGAGTGAGTCAAAAGTAATTAGATTAGATTGTGCAATAAGAGTTAGCAGTTTAATAGTCCTGTAAGTATCAAGTTGATAATCATTTGAAGTGATATCTTATGTAAAAATCTAATTATTTATTAGATAACTTCAAATTTAAATGAAAATGTTAGGAATAGAGTTATGATTTGAGAGCTTACAAATTTAGAATTTTCAAATTCAATTAAGGTTAATTGATTAGATCTTGAGAGAGAATAATCAATACCTTAGGAAATCTAGGATTAAGAATATAATTGGATCAAAAATAGTAAAGGAAATAAAGTAAGGAAAGAATAAGTCCTAAGTGTTCCATCTTGATCAAAACCCTAATCTTATTAGCAGCTCCTTGTTAGTTTGAATTATTTGCTTTGTTTTATTATTTACTTCAAATTCTTCTATTTATTTGTATCCAAATCAATTTCTTGTTACCTTAGACAAAGTTAGGATTTAAATTTTTCACCTTGCATAATCCTCGTGGGAACGATAACCTTATATACTACAAGATACGATCCGTATACTTACTGCGTATTGAAACCCAAATACTTAGAGTGTGGCCACTTGATAAAAGTTATCAAAAGGAAGATTTCTTCTTGGAAAACAAATTTCCTTCCACTAGCTGGAAGAATTAGCGACTTAAATCAATCCTCATAAACTTGCATAGTCACTAGTATGCTCACTTGATCTTCCTAAGTAGATTGAATTAAAGAAGCAGAAAGGCTAATTAAGAGATATTTATGGAAAATGACATGAATAACCTTATAGAGCCAAGATTAAATAGTTAAAAGTCTATTGTCGAAAGCAAGAGGGAGGGATAGGTATGGTTTCACTCAAAGTAATGAACCATATGTTGATGACCAGGAAAATTTAGAGATTATTTAATGATAAAGAAGCAATATAGGTCAAGTGGTAATATGTATATTACTTAGGTAACTCTAGCTTCTAGAGTTTAAAGGAAAGCAAGAAAACTCTCGCGGTTCCTTACTAAAATGCTAAGAATAATAAGAACCATATACTATACTTCAAAAAGGCAAATTGGAAATGGCCAGGACTCTTAGTTCTGGTTCGATAATTAGTGTAACATTAGACCATTTTATATGAGAAATGACTTGAATACTTTAAGAATGAGAGTTTCTTATAATTCTAAAGTTACTGAGGTGGTGTAAGGATACTTTCGGTGTTGCGACCATAGAGGTATGGCTCTAATTATAGCAAACTTATCAAGCTATAATCCCATCCCTATCATCTCTGATTGGTTAATTTAGTTAATGGATAAATCACAAGTCTTCACTAATAAATCCTCCTTGGAAATTTTTAGGTCTCGTAGTCTTAAAGTTTCTTAGTGTGATTTAATCTATTCCAAATCTATTTGCACTTAAGCATTAGCTACCTACTGCCTAGCTATTAAACTCGGACTATGGATGAACCAATTACAACCTTTTCCAACTTTTTCTAGAAATAATCCCTCACTTTTTTTAGTGCTGCTACTTTCAAGTCATATGGTTTAAAATCCAGTAAAAACTAAACATTGTTTATAATGTGAATTATTAGATATTAGTTATTGAAGGGGCTATAGTTGCATCAAAAGACTAGGCAAAGATTCTATTATATTTAGCACAACTTTTACATAAAGTTTCTATGCAGTGTAGAGAGAAAGAAATAATAGAATTCATAAAGGCTTAAAGTTAGACTAATATACTTTAGGTAACAATATCATTCACTATATAAGAGAGTTTATAATAGAAAACAAGGCATATTAGGGGATTATTGATCATGTTAGAAGAGCTTGAAATAAAAATTAAAGTTCCTATATTTTCAAGTCAAGTAGATGATGATTATAAAGCTAATAATTTAGGTCCAATTTACTGCCTTTGATATAAAGGACTACCATAATAGGTACTAGAACAACTCCTAAGAAAGTTAAAGGAAGTCTCAATTCATTTCAAGGCATAACTCTAGAAACATCAATGGTTATACATTGATATTTTAAATGTATCTCTAGCCCTGTAATCAAGGATTGTTAGTTAGTTACATGGGATCTAACCAGTTAGCTTGTACATAACTCCTTAAAGCCTAGCCTTATTCTTTTAGAAATATAATTAATTTAATTTTTTAAAAATAGTTCCATAAGGCAAGAATGCTTGGAAACATATAATACAAATCTTAAATTTTAGTCAAGTTTAAGAAACAAAAGAAGAATATTAAAGCAAATTTAGGTCAGATAGACATATAAGTCAAAGAATAATCCATCTAAGAGTCATTTCAATGCTGAGCTGTTTACTAACATCATAGGAAAAAATTATACCTCTTATCTAGAACTAGCTGTTGTGTATAAAGCTAAAGATATTTCATTAATTTAGGAAGATTTCCTCTCCTGCCAAAGAGCACATAAACGATAACTAAACATGATCTTAAATAGCCTTTTATCTCATTTAAAGCTAAATTTGAAATTGCTTACCCATTTTATAGTTTGCTCCATAGTACCTATCACATAAGCTCTGAGTTTGTTTCCATAAACCATTAAAGTAGGAGCAATTAAAGTACAAATAGTTTACAGTTTCATATTCATTACTACATATATAGCATTTTCATTTAGTTGAAACACCTTTGATTTTATTTAGAGTCATTAATTTGTGTTTAATAGCCATCCATAAGATGACTGATAATTTTAGGTTTCAACTTTGATGACATCTTAGGCTTCTCTATACAAATTTAGGATTAATACTCGTAAACATTCTATGACATGATTTGTTAGTGAAAGAGTCTAAATGATAAATAATCCAAACTATAGCATCCTCTTTATTTGGGTTGAGGATATAGACTAGAGGGCTCATTAATAAGTCAAAGAACTCTATGAAGTTATAGCTTAAGGATTTTGAGGGGGCCTGGATTGAAATTGACCTTATCCAAGTAAGTCCATGTACGACTAGGACATCATATTGGAGCAAATTCAAGTTAGAAATAGACACAAAATTTAAAGAGCAATCCATCTTAGAATTATTTTAGTGTTGAGCTATTTACTAACACCATAGGCCAAAATTATGCCTCTCATCTAGAACTAGGTTTTGTGCATAAAGCTAGAGATATTTTGTTAATTTAGGAAGATTTCCTCTCCTTCAAAAGCGCATAGACACAATAATTAAACAAAATTTCAAATAGCCTTTTATTTCATTTGAAAATGAATTTGAAATTGGTTGCCCATTTTATAGTTTGCTCCACATTACCTATCACATAAGCTCTGAGTTTATTTCCATGAACCATTAAAGTAGGAGCAATTAAAGTACAAATAGTTTACAATTTCATATTCATTATTGTATATATAGCCTTTGCCATTAGTGGAAACACCTTTGAGTGTAGTCACTAATTTGTGTTTAATAGCAAGCCATAAAATGAATGATAATTTTAGGCTACAACTTTTGTGCCATATCAAGCTTCTTTATACAAATTTATGATTAATACTCCTAAAAGTCCTTAAACATGATCTGTTAGTAAAAGATTCCAAATGATAAGTAGTCCAAATTATATCATCCTCTATTTAGGTTGAGATAAAAAGTGTTCATTATTAAGTTAAAAGACTCTCTGAAGTTGTTATAACTGAAGGGTTTTGAGGGGGCCTGAGGAGAAATTGGACTATATTCAAGTAAGTCCATATACAATCAAGGCATCATATTAGAATAAATTCAGGTTAGAAATAAAAACATAACTCAAAAAACAATCTATCTTAGAGTCATTTCAGCGTTGAGATGTTTAATAACATTATAGGCCAAATATATGCCTTTTATCTAGAACTAGGTGTTTTGTATAAAGCTAGAGATATTTTGTTAATTTAGGGATTTCCTCTCCTACCAAAGAGCATAGTTATAATAATTAAACAAAATTTTAAATAGCCTTTTATCTCATTTGAAGTTGAATTTGAAATTGTTTGCTCATTTTATAGTTTGCTCCACATTACCTATCACGTAAGCTCTGAGCATATTTCTATAAACCATTAGTACACTACAAGAAAATTATAACTTACCGATGGAACATTACCAACAAAAAAATTATCATAGTAAATTAGTGACATAATTTGATTATTTATCAGTAAAATTGTCGAAAAAGTGGTATTTTACGATGGACAAAATATCCATTAATAAAGGTGGAGGGAAATTTTTCCTGTAATTTTTCCAATGGAATATAGCAATAGAATTGTGAAGGCCATCATATAAATAGGCAGCAATGGTTGGCGAAAAAATAAGTGTCGGGGTATACTGACAGAATAAATGTCCTTCGATAAAATTTAAAGTTAAACGTCGTCTTAGGTCTTTGGCCTTAATGTTTTTAATAAAAAGAAAAAGACATCATTTGGTTTAACATTAAACGATGTCGTTTTCTTTTAATGTTAAACCCACCTGAAGATCCCCGTCCCTCTCCTTTGCATCATTTTTTCCTTATTTTATTCTTTATCGCCGTCTATCTTCTCTCTTCCACTGTCTAGCATCTGTCGTCCATGCTTTGCTCTTGTCCATGTCTTCAGTTAAGTCGAGGTTAGTCGTCCATCTAATAGCTCTCAGGTTTTTTTGTGTGAGAAATTTTGTTGTTAAATGATTATATGAACGTCAGTTGGTTCATTTTTCTATGAATATTCTACATTTTTTGAACTATTGTTGGTTCATTATTTGTTTGAAAGTGTTTATATTAGTGAATAATGGAAAAATACATTAGTTTTGGTTTTAGGTAGAGATGCATTCGGGTTGTTTATGAATTGTTTGATGAAATGTCTCTTAGGGATATCATATCTTTTTTTTCTACAAATGAGAAATGTCTCTTAGGGATATTAGTGAGACTTGGTTAAACAACTGTCAAGGAAGTTAATTTATGGTTAGAATAATTGACAACTTTTAATATTACTTAAAAATTTAGGATAATAGCTATTATTTTGTATTACTTAAAAACAACTGTCAAGGGGTTTTTGTTTTGATGAAATCATGGTATTGTTTGTACTTAATTGTGGTATTTACATATTAAAGTAAAGGTGATACACGTTCTTATACATCTATGATATTTTGATGAGTTATATTTTTCCATCTATTTTTATATAAAATATTTAATGAATTTTCTTTTTTCTTTAATGTGATAAAAACTCGCCTACCTTTGCACCTTTTAATGCTTAATATTAGTGATCCCTTGTGTTCTAGCTTTCTTATTCCATCTTTCAAATAGCCATCATTTTCTATTAAAGGTTCAATGTTTTTCCTTTAAATATTCCCTATCCATTTTTCCTTTAAATACATGTTATTTCATTATGATGATCAAGCAAAAGGATGGACTAAATTCTTTATAATGGAAGAGTCGTGCTATAACAGAATAGCTTTAGAAGTTTTATTAACTAAGTCTATAAAAATTTAGGCTTGAATGATAAAGGTGCCGCTAGCTTTTTTGCTATGAAACAAAACTAGAATATGTCATTTAATGAGTTTGTAGTGAAGCATGGGATCCTTATACCAAACCAAAGTTGTCCTATCTAAAGATAAACTATGATCAAATCATCTCCTAGAGGTAAATACTAAAATATAATAGGAATATATTGTAGGATAAATCCATCTATTCTCTCACCAGGTTCATAAATAGGGAAATCATATTTGTTGTTATTCGTTACTTGCACTATGTCATCATATATTCCATTACAAGGAGATTTAAAAAGAATGACATGGTTATACCTTGTGATCTATTATATCTAAAGCTCATTATAGTGAAAGCATCATGAAACCTTAGATTTTTCTTTACAATATACTTAAAGAATATGGAAAAACAATGAATATAAGCTATTTTCTAGGACATCTACTAATCGAGTTATCATAGAAGTTTGATTGTATATGATAATGTCACGAATTTGACATTTTTTTTCTTTTACACTTAACACAGACTTTAAGGTGATAAAAGTGGACATGGTGAGAAAAATCAATGATGAATATATGTTAACTTAGAGTATATGATACCTAATTGAGACTATAGATGCCCCTACACACCAAAAACTAATCAAACTTATATAAGATAAGATCGAGGTACAAATTAAGATTAATGTGATATTGAGGAAACTAAAAAATGCTTTGATATCATTGCAAATCATCTAGAACAATTAGAGGAGCAAGTTTCTTATTATCTTATCGATAAGAAGACTTCTAAAATACCACCATATCTTACACCTAATTACTTGCCTATAATACCTACGGATGCCAACTTTGCTAATAAAAAAAGTCACAATTCTACTTATAATTTGTTAACGGTTTTGCTTAGTGATATACTTATAGCTAGAATTTTGATATTTTTTACATACTCATTTTATCATTCTACTTCCTTTTTTAAGTTAAAGAATTTGACTAATATTTCCAAAAGTAAAATAAGTGAAAATAAAATATAAGCCTTGAAAAGGCCATATCTAATTAGAGCTACAGCATTCTAGTTATTACTTACCTACAATAATATTAATTAACCCAGTAATATCAGAAGTAGGTATCTTATAATCTCCATGTAGCTTTCAGTACCTCCCTACAGGGCCTTGCATTGTTATTTTCTTATCATACACTTCCAAAACTACATTGACTTATTTTCAAAAACTTGCTTTTATATTATTAGATACTTTAGTAATTGTTGTGTTTCTTACATTGTGTTTTCTTTAGTTGTGTTTGTTTGTAAGGTAAAAATAAATTCTAAATGTCAATCATCAACACCTTGGTAATGGAGGATAAAGAAAAGGTCAAAGAAGCTTTTAGTCCCTATTCACTTTCCTCCCTTTACATTTCATTTTTCCTTTTTTCATTCTTATATTTTGAAGCTTTTTATCCTTCTTACGTTCCTCACTTTTAGTTAACAATTTGATCTATAAATCCATGAAAGTCAAAGATCACATTTTCATATAAATTTTTAATTCTTTCAAAAACGAAGGTTTCCTCTTATTCTTAATAATGGCGTTGTATGCAATATATATAAATACAAAACTATTAAACAGGTGTATTATATTAAATATGAAAATTTCTTTTTGGTAGGACCTATTTTGATTGAAGAGTGTCGCCAATCATCTAACCTTATCCTTCTTCTTTGAATTATGTAGTTATCCATCCATCCAGGTAAGTTGTCAAACTAATGTCTACCATAAGTTTTGCTTTAATAGTATGAGTATTTGTGTTTGGGTTTTGTGTGAATGCAAGTGAGGTCTTGATTTTATGTTATTGTTTAGAATATTCTTATAATCATTGATGAGTTTTTATGTTCTTTTTTAATAGTCTAAGGTTTTATGTCTGGGTTTTTTTAATCATTAATAAATAGGTGTATGAATTACATAAGTATTTATTGTATGTGGAATGATTTTGATCTCTTATAGATGATCCAATGCATAATAAACCCCTAAGACAGTATATAGGTTGGAAACCTATGATGCAGCTCCCATGAGGCTTATCGGGGAAAAACTCCGCAAGGCTAGGAGTCACAACAAGAACTTACTTTCTCGATTCATATGGTGTAACAATACCATGTACCATAGTACTTGTTTAAAATCAAACTTTAGAAATGAACTTGTAGGTGATTAACTCAAACATAAAGACTTTAATGTGATGGATTCAAACTTAATATTAATATAAGAAATTCACACATAATTGACATGACAATTCTTTGCATAATAAACCCTTAGGATGGTATATAGGCTGAAAACCCATGATGTAGCTCCTATGAGGCTTATCAGTGAAAAAGTTTATAAGCTTAGGAGTTACAACGAGAACCTGTTTTCTCGATTCATATGGTGTAACAATGCCACATACCATAGTGCTCATTTAAAATCAAACTTTGGAAATGAAATTATAGGTGATTAATTCAATGTGATTGCTTGATGTAGTGTTGGATTTAATATATGTAGGTGCTTTTTTTTACTTCTTAATGTCACTTCTTACAGGACATTGGTTTGCATATTGTTTTATTTGATTGATATGCACATATGAATGTTCTATAAACTTATGGGAAATGAAAGATACTAATTATCTAATCACTTTTTTCAAATAACAGTTTTGCAAAAATGAGTAATGTTGATAGATCTTGGATGTATAGATGATTAACACCTGATCGTTTCATTAATCCTAAGTTTGTTAAGGGAGTTGAAGTTTTTATTCACTATGCATGTTCTCAACCTGCATATATGGGGTGGTTCAAAGATCATATGTCTATGTAAAAAGTGCAAACATATTCGTTTTCTTCCTATTAATAAAGTGAATCTCCATTTGTTAAAAAAAGATTTGTTCTAAATTATTTTGAGTGGACATAATATGGGGACCAATAATTTGTATCACCTCAAGAGGTAATGAAGTAAACTCATCAATAAATGTGGATGGATTTGAAGGAAGACTGGATTTACAACAAACAATATGGGTGCAACTGAAAATGCTTACACCCAAATGTTTTATGATGCAACCAATTATATCTTTCAGACAAATATTGAAAATCTTGAAGAAGAACCAAACCCATATGCAAAAAAGTTTTATAACTTACTAAAATCAGTTAACCAAGAATTATGGCCAAATTATGAGACCACGACTCAATTATTTTCAATTGCTCGAATATTGAATATAAAGTCTGAAGCGCATCTTTCTGAATGAAGTTTGGATAAAAATTTTTCTTGGTATAATGAATCATTGCCTCTTGATCATACAATAGTTGATAATTTCTACAATATGAAGAAACTTATTATGAGTTTTGGTTTGCCAGTTGAAAAAATTGATTATTACAATTTTGGATGTATGTTATTTTGGAAAGATGATATGAAATTATAAGAGTGCAAATTTTATGGTCAATTTAGGTTTAAACCTAGAAAGTGTTCTATGAAATAGAAATTAGTACTTTGGAAGAGAATGTATTATTTCTCGCTAACTTCGAGACTTCAAAGACTATATGCCTCTGATGTTACTACGTCTCACATGAGATGGCATAATGAACGTGAATAGGAAGATGGAATAATGAGTCATCCATCAGATGCACTTGAATGGAGACATTTCAATAACACCCATTTTGAGTTTGCAGCTGAAATTCGAAATGTTATGTTGGGATTGTCGACAGACGGATTCCAACCTTTTGGTCAATCCAACCAACAATATTCTTCATGGTCGATCGTAATTACACCTCATAATTTGCTTCCGTGGATGTGTATGAATGAAGCATATATGCTCTTGACAGTGATTATACCAGGGCCTACAAATCCAAAGCATAAAATTGATGTATTCTTACGACCATTAGTATTTGAATTGTATCATCTTTGGGAATTCGGTGTGGATACATACAATGTGTCTCTTAAACAAAATTTTTTGTTAAAAACAGCTTTGATGTGGACTATTAGTGATTTCCCTGTGTATGCTATGTTGTCTGGATGGAGCACAGTAGGGAAATTGGCTTGTCCTTACTGTACCAATGATTCTGATGCGTTTTATCCTCCTAATAGGGCCAAAAAATCTTAGTTTGACAACCACAGGCAATTTCTTCCTTCAGATCATCCATTTAGATGCAATAAACAAAAGTTCATTTAAAATAGGATGGTACAAACAACTCCTCCCCCTCACAAAGCTGATGAAGAGATATTGCAGGAGATTGATGAATTATGTTGGAAGTTACATAACTTAAAGTTGAAGAAGTTAATAGAAGCATTAGTAAAAACTTTGGTTAGAGAAAATGAAGTATCTTTTGGGATTTGTCATATTAGAAAGGTAATTTGATACATCATAATCTAGATGCGATACATATTGAAAAAAATATTTTTGACAATTTGTTCAACACCATAATAAACATTAAAGGGAGGACAACGGGCAATACAAAATCATGAGCTGATTTGAAACTTTTATGTAGAAGGTATGAGTTAGATAAAGATCTTCGCATCGGTAAATATCTGAAAGCATGTTACTCTTTGGACAAAAAACAAAAGGAAATTTTGTGTGAATCATTGAAAAGTTTAAAGTTTCCCTATGGTTAAGTTTAGAACTTGGCAAGGTGTGTGGATATAAGGAAGTATAAATTATTTGGGATGAAAAGTCATAATTGTCATATGTTTATGAATAGGCTAATTCTAATCGCATTTCAGGAGTTGCTACCGAATAAGGTTTAGGAAGCTATAACAAAATTAAGTTTTTTTTCAACATCATCTGAAATAAAGTTGGCTGAAATGGAAAAACTAGAAAGTAAAATTTTAGTTATCTTGTGTAAATTGGAAGGGATTTTCCCTCCAAACTTCTTTGACTGTATGGAGCATCTATTCGTACATTTAGCACATGATGCTAGACTTGCTAGTCTAGTTCAATATCGATGGATGTATCCGTTTGAGAGGAAATTATAGTTAATATTTAAATAAAACTTATAGCATGTTTTAATCACAAAATTGTAATAACCTTATTTGTAATGTAGGTATTTGCATTATGACAGCACGTCATATCACTAGTCAAAATAAAAACTAGACTACTACTATAGCAATGGTGAGTCTAGGTCGATCCCACAAAGAGTGTGTGTAAAGTTGTTGAAATGAAATTAATCAATGTTTAGGTTAAAGGGGGTTTGGATTTTGGAAATAAGAAAATAAAATGAAACTAGACTAATAAAAACAAATTAAGGAAACACATACGAAAAATTATAAAAGTGGGGAATTAGGTAGGGACCTGATTCTTTGGTTCAATCTCGGCCGACACCTTAATTAAACATATCTCATTGATTTGTTGTTCTCAAACCTCTCTTAGCAACTATTAATTGTAAGTTAATAATTAACCCAAGTTTTCCCTTAGTTAGTATTTAATTAAGATATAATTGTTAATTAAACCTAACTACCGAATAACCTAAGATACAATCGTTAGATTCAATTAGGCAGTAGCATTATGAATTAGACCGATTAATCAAGGCAATACCACATACGATGCATCATTTAACCTAGGTTATGTTATCCTTGATGATTACAAATCATTAGTCTCTACACATGAATTTCAACATAATAATTACGAATTGTATAGAAATTCTAGCAATGGGTTTGTAAATAAATGATTCAATGAATGCATTAAAATCGTCTTTTTACAATACGCAATGGGTTTATACATAAATAACCAAATAATAATGAGAATAAGATTATCCATACACAAAACCTAAATCAATTAACATAGGATAACATAATTAATTTCTAATGAGAGAAAGAAATAACAAAAATAGTGAAATACACTTAACCAGGATCATCGACGTCGATGTCACCTCTAAACTAGCGTCAGGACATCTAGCCCTCCACGGTCTCTCCTGATTAAGAGCTTTACCTCTTATCTTTATTAAAATCAAGAGCTCCCAAAAAGAATTGCTTCAGCCCCAAAAAATAATGTCCCACCCAAAACCCCTTCTCTGCTCTTGCTCCTGCGCCCACCCTCTTTTATGTTACTGTTCTCTATTTATCTCATTTATTTTCTGGTCCACTTTACTATTCACTGCTTTAAAACCTACGCTCTTATTTCTACGTTTCACCCCTGCCTCTGCTATATTTGGTTCTTCTTTTCTTTGATGGTGTTGCGCTGCACTTTCTGCTCCTTCCTTGGCTGTGCGTCATCGTTCCTTCTTCCCCGATGCTGACTTGTTTTGCTCTTCTTCGCCTGCTGTAGTGTTTTTGTTTTCTCTCCACGTTTCCACCTACTACGCTGCGTTTCATGCTCCACGTCCCTTGCATGTAAACATTCACATGCTGACATCCATCATGCTGCTGTCGTTTTTAGTCTATTTGGGGTCTTTATTCTTGCATCATTTTTGACCATTTACTATTTCCATGTGTTTGCTGCGTTTTCTTCTAGTGTGGACAGCTCCTTCATGTTGCTCTACCAATTAATCCAAATGCTTTCCATTAAATTTGAGCTCACATTCTTGCATGGGACATGCATAGTCGTGACCAACTTTAAATCTTCTTTGTACTGTTTTTCTTCTTGTCTTTTAATTTTCTTCTTCTTGCTCCATGAAGACAAATAAAAATTAATCTTCAAAAAATGTCCAAAATATAGAGCTTTTGACTCACTTTAACTTCTGTGCTTCCGAATTGTGACTAAATCATATATGATTCAAAGTGAATATCTTAAGCAATTTCATGTGAATAATCACTAAGTGTTATGGAATAATTTCATAATTAATTAAGCACCTATCACATCACTTGAAGAAAAATGTCAAAAACAAGGATAGAGTTGAAGACTCAATATAGTAATGCTTATTTAGTGAAGGAAGCAAATACATTTTGTTCACATTATTTTGAGCCGCATGTACACACAAGAGAAAGAAAAGTTCATCGTAATGAAGACGGGGGAGAAACGGGTGATGTTGATGGTAACTTATCTATTTCACATATCCAGGACGAACATAAGGATGTTCAATAAGAAAAATGTTAACAGCAGAAGAAATTGAGACTGCCCATGGTTACATTTTATTGAATTGTTAAGAGGTTTAACCTTTCGTACAACAAGTTTAAGTTGATTTTGAAATAGATTATTTGAGTCTTCAAAGTTACTATTGTTCATAACTAAAATATATAATAATACTTTTCGATTATACGAGAAATGGTTACATGAGCTAATGCCCGAAACAATATAGGATGATATCAATAAATAAGTTGAAAGACACTTTCCTTGATGGTTCGAAAAATATGTAAGTTTTCACTTGTAATAATTGAAATGGTTGAATTATCATAGCAAAGTGATTAGATGACAATATACTATTTAATATGATAAAATTTTTTATGTAGGCCTCAGAAAATCTAATAGAGAACAAGTTCTTACGTAATCTTATGAAAGGACCTTTGCAAACTATTAAATCATATCTGACGTATTTTATTAATGGATACAAAATTCATGCAGAATATTATGGTCATGGCATGGCAACAGTAAATAGTGGGGTTCGTATAAAGGAAGAATTGATAGATTACTATGGTAAAATTATTAAGATACTTGAAATTGTGTACCCTACATTACCAATAAAATAGAGTGTGATATTTAAGTGTGAATGGTTTGATCCAACTCCTAATGTTAAAACAAAAATGCACAGTTGATATAATCTAGTTGAAATCATCCAGCCAAGAAGATTGACACAATTTGAACCTTTCGTGTTGGTGATTCAAGCGATCCAGGTGTATTATGTCCCTTCTCCAAACTTACGACGAGATAAGTCAGATTGGTTGGTCGTATGCAAAGTAAAACCTAGAGGTGTTTTTGAATTACATGGAAAAAGAGAAAACAAGAAAATTGAAAGTGAAGTGTTTTAGGAAGATGTTTATAAAATAAATGCATGTGTAACATATGAGGAGAACGAACCTTTAAATGATCCAAATAACGAATATGTTGAAATTTCTTTTGGAGAGGATGAGGAGTGTGAGAGATATGAAGAGGAGCCTGAGTTTTATTTTAATTCTTTAAAAAAAGAAGATGATGATGATTTTGATATACAATTAAGTGCTAATAGCGATTAATTTGTGTTTGTAATAGAATATTATATGAATAAATCTATTATTACATCATCAATATATTGTTATATATTGAATTTATATTGTTCAATTACTGGAAGTTTGATAAAATGTTAATTTCAGTTTAAAAATATGCCACCAAAGAGAAAACAGGATATGATGCAGCCAAGGTTCAAGTTACAACGATTTGGAGAAGCCAGTGCATTTCCAAGTGAAGCATCACATTTTACAGATGCTACAGAATCACCTGTTGTACGTCTAGCTACTGCACATCTAAATGAGGCATCACTTTCTATACCTGCCATTATACTATCCAGTAACCCTGCTACACCATCCCCTACCCCTATACTGACAGAGATATTAGGAGTAAAAGTTACGGATGAAGGAGGTGACCTCCAACTTGGAGCTAGGAGAGTTGATGGAAGAACTTATATTACAATTGTCAACAACTTGTAAGTAAAATTCTAAAAATTTTGTAATACATGATAACACCATAGGTTTATACTGAAATTATAGGTTTTAATTTGAAAATGATATAAAATAACTTATATATTAGGTTGGTTCTGTATGAAACGTGCTTAAGAAATATCTCATTCAAGTTCAAGTAGACGATAGATCTTAAGGTTTATATATGGAAGAATGTCTCTCAGGCGACAAAGGATTTTTATTATTAGGAGTTTGAGGTACACAAAATATATTCTTTAAACTTTTTATTTTATTTAATTTTATTCATTAATTAGATAAATATTGTCATTTATAAGTACTTATAGTATGTTTTTCTTTTTTTCAGAAAGAATTTTTTAGATTCAAAATTTCATGTTGTAATTTATAATGTATGAGAGAGGCGAGCTTGTACACGTTATAGAGACTTTCTTACACGAGAATGGTGTACGACCACCATATATATATGAAAAAATATGGAGTCGTTGGAAGTAGTATTGAGCATCAATCAAGGCAATATCCATTTCAGAGCATAATTCTGCTAACAGACATAGAGGATCGGACAGAGAGAGTCTACCCGTACATATTAGAGAATCTTTAACCCACGAGGTGTATGCACTTCAACTTGTAAATATCAAAACTTTACAATTATATTTTGATTTTGTACTTTGATGTATGAAAATTGAAATGAAAATATATGTGCATTATGGAGAATAATAATGTTATAAATGTTTGGTGCCTTTAATGGTTGTATTGTTGAGTTAAATGTTTTTGTCTAACAGGGGGTAAATATTATAAAAATAGAGGAAATTCTTTCAAATTTTTTATAAATTTTAGTTCAATTATAACAATTTATTATGATGCAGAAAAATTCTATGAGCTGGAAGCCACACAACGCTAGCTCTTTTTGCACACTTGCATCAAAAAGTATGATGGTGTGACCTTCGTCAACACTCAATGCAGACAACTTCATGTATGTAAAACCTATACTTTAATATTAGTTCTTAAAAAGTATCAATTATTAACATAAACAATTATAATGATATGACCAAATACAAGAAAACATTGAATGATAGTCTCAGAACTTTGAAACTGTTTATAAGAGTTAGGCATATCTTGATGCAGTGGGTGGTAGGGACTACTATGAAAGGATTTTCAGCTTAGGTTCATTTACAAATACATGTTATTCGTAATCCTTTACATCCACTACAACTGGATCTAGTAGGCAGTCCACATCAAATGAGAGAGTCTTTCAGCTTAAGAGCCCAGTAGAGAGCTAATGGAGTGCATAACCCAGCTCCGTAATAAGGTGGATGAGTTGAAGAGTAAGGACAGGACCTCATCGTAGCAATTAGAGCATCCGCCTTCATCATTTGTATAGCTTCTCGATAAGTGAATGTATTTGAGAGTCTGCTACTTTTAAGTTTTTATATAAATTCTTAATTTACAGTTATTTTCAAGATAACTATTTGTTTACATTATAATTTTTTATTATACCATTTAGGATAATGTTTACTTTACATTTATCAATCAATGTTATATTATTTACAGAAATTAAATGTATAAAAAATCATAAGATTATCAATAGAAAACTCGAGTACGAAGTGCAAAATGGCAGTTGAAATTTATCATAACTAAATTTCCCGACATAATATTATGTCACTAATTGTAACACTTCGTCGCTAAGTTACCGACAAAATAATATATTTCGTCGGTAAAAGTTTAGCGATAGATTATAGTTTCTATTAGTAAATTTAACGACGGAATGTTATATATCCGTCAGTAAATTTAACGACGGACCTACAACTTACCGTTGCTCAATTCACCGATAGAATATTGTGATTTCATCGGCAAATTAGTGACAGAATATTCAAAATTTGTCAGTAAATTTACCTACATTTACCGACAAAAATATAAAATTATGTCACTAAATTTACTGACAGATGTGCAAATTTTCGTTGCTAATTTGTGAATGATTTATTATATCTATCGCTAAATTTTACCTACGGTCATTTCTCTAACGACTCTTTCCGTCGATAATTTCTGTCGCCAAATTTGTTTCTCGACGGTAAAATCTAATTTTCTTGTAGTGGTAAGAGCAATTAAAGTACAAATAATTTGTAGTTTCATATTCATTATTGCATATATATATATAGCATTTTCCATTAGTTGAAACACCTTTGAGTTTATTTGGGATCATTAATATGTGATTAATAGCTAGCCATAAGATGAATAATAATTTTAAGGTGCAGCTTTTATGCCATATCAAGCTTCTCTATCAAAATTTAGTATTAATATGTCAAACATGATTTGACCTAAATCTATGAATCTTTATTTATCTGAATTCATCAACCTAATTCTAGTACCAATGAAGGGTTTTAAGGGGACTAGTAATGTAACATACCGTTCCTATATTAAGGGTTAGAGCCCGAGAATACCGTACATGAGAAATAATAGAGTTTAGAAAAATGTATTTCATACTCATGCATAAAATAGCATCATGTACGTGACATTGATTATTGCACACGTTATAATAATTTGTGCATGAACTCGTTTGACATTTTCGAGTCTAAATGATTGATTTAATGTAATTATGATGTGGATAGTGAATATTTTGTTCTGAAAAATTGAGTTGGTGTATTAAATTATTGATTTAGAATTTTTAGTGAAATTTGAGAATTTTCTAGAATTAAGGGAATTTTAAACTAGGAAAAATGCCAAATGGTGAGACAATTAATTAAGAGTGGCAGAAATAAGTGTCTGATGGGAGTAGAAATTTTTATGAATGACATTGGGATTTAATGTCATATGTCATTGAAAATTGGGAGACAATTGGAATAGAAATTGGAGACAAATGGATTAATTAATAAAGATGACCTATTAGAAACCTTAAGATGGTGACATGTGGCAAGTGACATGTGTCACTTGCCTTGCCACACCTTTAACCAAGATATTT
>JAOTAY010000002.1:22897096-22925972 GCA_025629805.1 Erythroxylum baracoense
ACCATTTTACCCTCCCTTATAAAAGAATTTCCATAATTCTCCTTTCTTTATTCTCTTCATCTTCTTTTTAATTCACAACACCTTAATTCACGACTTCTTCCTCTTTGTCTTATTCATTTAAGACATATTTCTTGTATTTTTTACTATTTTACCCTTTCTTTTATTAGGAAATTCCTATTAATTCCTTCACTTAATTTTAATTACTTCTTTGAATCCATACCACCATATAAAATTCAAAATATATCATATTATACTCCAAAAACTCTAAATTCATAAATTCTAATCTATTTTCATGCTTGAGAATTTAATAAAATAAATAAAATAAAATAAACATATAAAAATCCTAAAAGCGGGATCCAACAAAAATACTCATTAAATGCTAGGATATATAAATTGCTCCGCAAATTCACTCATAATTTCAAATATTTCTTTTTTATAGTCATATCATCAAAGCATATAGCACATGTTTACAAACACTATGAGCGTCTTGAGAAACACCGAGAGCGATACATTGTGAGTGAGGGAGAGAGACGAAAGCGTAACGCTGTGATCGAAACTCCATTGTGAACACCTCCACATTTCACCGTAGATTAGTCTACAGTGACGTGAATAGTATCTAGATGAGAGAGAGGCTGGCGGTTGGAGGGAGACTAAGTTCAGTTGGCAACTTTATCCTACCATGAAGATCCTGCTTCTTGCTCACATTTTTTGGTGTTCTGGACTTTAGTGCCTCGAGCTATACTCTCTTTACTCCTAGTAACTTCTTAAACTCGCTGCTAACTTGGTTCTTCTCTCTTCCTGTTTGCTTCTTGTGTCTATACCACTCTCCTGCCTTTTTTTTGTTTATCTTCACATCTTCTACTTCATTTCCCTCCTGTCTTCCTTTTCATTCACGAACTCCCTCTTATCCTTCAGTGCTCATTTTTAACCAGCAGTCTATACTTCCGAATTTTTCTCGCCTTTGAATTCGACCTCTTCTTCTTTTCCTAAGCTTCCTTCTTCCTCTTCCAATCCTCCTGCTTCTTTACCTCTTGCACACTCTTAAAATGCTTATGAGCAACCTCCAACACCTCCAACAAAACACACCTGGGTGCAAGTTGTTGGGGATCACAATCCATATTCAAAACTTACTTCCTTCCTAATCCTACCTTGGAATACCATGTTGTTTCTCCTCCACTCCCCATTCATCCAATGAGGGTTGATCAATGGAAATCCACCTTGATTGGATTTTTCTTGGATAGACGAATGCCTTTCAACTTATGAAAAGTTGGGCTGTTGCAAATTGGAAACAATTTGGACTTTTGGAAATAATATTAATACTGAACAATTAGGATATTTTCTTCATTGGATTCAACTCTCTTGATTCTGTCACGGAGGTTTTTAAGGCAAGCCCTTGGCATATGAATCAAAAGCCTTTTCTAGTTCAACCTTGGAGGCTAGGGATTAAATTTGATGAACTTAAAAAGCCTAACATTCCATTATGGGTTTTTATATATGACATACCCCTAGAATATTAGACTACTGAGGGTTTTAGCCATTTAGCTAACTCAATTGCAAGACCATTGTGCCTCGAACAAGCTACTACTAAAACAAAAAGGAACAATTTTGTGAGAATTTGCATAGCACTAGAGGCACATGCAAATTTGTTAATTTTTACGATATTATGTACTTAGGAGAACAATAAACTTGCAGAGATGAGTTGAGGAATGAATTGAATGAATTGTCATTTGATCTTCCTCTACTATTTTTATACATTGTTGTTAACGAATATTAACAAACATAACAGAAAAAACTAACTCTAACTATCATAACTACATTTTGATCTTTCTTGACTTCTAAGACTCCAACATACTCCTCTTGTCTTCGAAGTCTTGAAGTAGTCCAACCTTTGTTCTCAAATACTCGAACCTCCTCCCTTGTAGTGCTTTAGTGAATAGGTCTCCTACTTGTTCTTCTGTTTTGCAATACTTTAGGTGCACTTCTTCTCTTTGTTGTATATCTCGCAGAAAACAACACTTCAGTTTGAAGTGTTTTGTCCTACCATGAAACACTAGATTCAGTGAAATTGTTAAAGCAACTTTGTTGTCTAACATTACTTCTGCACTCTTCTCCATCGAAATATGCAGCTCCTTCATCATTTGTTTGAGCCATACAGCTTGATTCATAGCAGTAGTAGTTGCAATAAGCTCTGCTTCAGCTGTTGATTGAGCTACCACACTCTGCTTCTTTGATCCCCATGAGAAACATCCTGATCCCAAGCTAAAATAATAATATAGAGGTGCTCTTCATATCATCTGAAGATCCTCCCCAATCACTGTCCGAATAGCCCTTTAACTCCATGCTTCCTATTCTGCGATACTTGAGACTGAAATTGTAGGTTCCTTTGAGGTATCATAGAACTCTCTTAGCTGTTGTCGTATGAAGTTTAGTTAGGGCAACCATGAACCTTGAGAGCATGCTTACTGGAAATTGAATATCTGGTCTTGTTGAGGTTATGTACGTTAAGCTACCAATGAGGCTTCTGAATCTACCTTCATCTATAGCATTACTTCTATCTATCTTCTAGAATTTTTCTTTACAGTTCATAGGTGAGCTTACGGGTGAAATTTTTTACAGTTCAGCATGTGAAATTTTTTCAGAACCTCTCCAATTTACTTTCTTTGGCAAATGGAAATCCCCATCTGGTTTTGAGAAATTTCCATTCCCACGAAGTATGTCATTAAGCCCAAATATGTTTTGACAAATAAACTCTTTAATTTGAGCTTAACACCTTCAATCTCCTTAGCATTATTTCCAGTCAACAATAGTTCATCTACATATACTTACATGTAAATGATTCTGTCCTCCTGCTTTCTCATATAGAGAGTGAGTTCACTCTCACTTTGAATAAATCCAATTTGCTGTAAGTAACTATCTAGCTTATTATACCAAGCTCTAGGAACTTGTTTCAACCCATACAAGGCTTTCCTCAATCTCCACACTCTTTCCTCCTTTCATTCTACTACAAAACCATCTAGCTACTTAACATAGATCTCCTCTTTAAGCTCTCCATTGAGAAAGGCTGACTTAACATCTAATTGATGCACAAGCCATCCTCTTTTGGCAGATAGGTTCAGTATAAGTCTGATGGTCTCCAACCTCGCTACAGGTGTAAATGTATCAAAGTAATCTACTCCATTTGTTTGTGAATACCCCTTAACCACTAATCTAGCCTAACCTAACAATTATTGCAGAAAAGTAAATCAATCAAACAATTAATTCAAGAATTGAATTGAAGAAATCTAAATATGATAACAAAACACACAACCCAATCCCAAAACTAACCTAGAAACTATCAAGTGAGAAAAAGGGAATTCAATTCGAAATTAACGAAAACCTAATCAATTGTGCAATTCTTGACTTAACGGGTCTAGATGGTCTTAGGGTGAATTACTCTCTCTCGAGTTATAATTCTTAACCCTAATTGATGATCCCTAATTAAATTATGGAATCATGATCTCTCGATTCGCGATTGATCCAAAAATCTAAATTAGTTCTAGGTTGTCTATTAACCTACTGGGAATCTATGCTTGATCTCTCATTACACGACTCTATCATTTGATTCAATCATTTACCTATCAATTCACCTAACTCTCGTTAGCCCAACTTGATTATTTTCACTCGGCTCACCCTCTCAATTTATTGCCAAATTATTAAGAACAGGAATTTGAATCACAATTAAATCAAAAGAAATACAATCAATTAAACTTTATTAATCTCAAGAATTAGAAACCCGAAGGTAAGTATAGACAATAATCAACACTCAACAATAACAATTTCAATAAATATCCCAATTTCATACATAAATAAAATTGAAATAAACAAAGAAACTACTGTCAGAATGGATCGTGGAGAAAGTGACAGTGGGAAACCACCTGTTCTGGGAAGTATATCACGTCAAGCTTCGTCTCCTTGTCTCTCTTCTTTTGTCTCCTTCCTCAATCTATCAAAACTCTCTAGGGTTTCCGAAATGTGACTCACGTGAAAGCTCTCAATTCAAACTCACCAAGGCTACTGCATATGTCCCATAATGTTCTATTTATACTTTGGGTGCTCTAGGTCAAAGTCGGGGTCGAAACGGTCCAAAAATTAGTCTGAAACTTGAGTTTTTTTGTCAGCCCGATGTAGTGCATGTTAGTGGCCCTACATGCGACGATCGTGGTTATCACTTTTTCCTTTCTGTCACAATTATGGCCTGAAGTGCACGATTTTGGCCTGACTTGACGCTCTCTATCACGATCGTGGCTCTTGGTGCATGATCGTGGCCTGACTGATTCTGGTTCTTCCTCTTCTGTCATGATCGTGGTCTGTATGCATGATTGTGGCCTATGCTTTTTTGACCGAAAACCCTTTAACTCTTCCCGTTCTTCCTTGTTTACCCTACAAAACTAGCAAACACATCAAGGTACCTAAAAAATATACAATTTAAGCTCAAGGATTCAAACTAACCTATAAAAAACACTTAAACACAAAAAATGACCTAATTAAACCCTAAATGCTTACTAAACACTTGTAATGACATAAAAATACTTATCAAATCTAACCCTAAAATACAATACAAATCACAACTATCAACATCCCCACACTTCAACTTTTGCTTGTCCTCAAGCAAATAAAACAATAAACACGTACCATCAAAAACACACAATGCAGTAATGCGACAACGACTTTAATCTTTGTGAAATAAATTTAATCATGGACACAATCATTCGAATTATATCAAATCATTAGCAAACAAAATGGGTGTCCAGGGGCTTTGATTAGATATACAACTTAATCGAGACCCATGTGCTAACTTATGTACCCTTTTTAATTATGCACACACATTAATAATTTTTCAGTCTCTCAAACTCTGTAACCATTCCTAGGTATATTTTCTTGAAGAATTCAAAATCAAACTTATTACAGGAACGATATGTTTCTATTTGAAAACTTTTTTTTTGAGACTTAGTCTTTTACTCGGAGGCAGACATTAGTGATGACTGTCGATCCGGTTACTTGACTAAGTTATTTATTAACAACTTGGTTGGAATTTCATTATAGCCTTTTTTATGCGAAGGCACACATTTATAATGCGTGTCGATCTAGTTACTCGGCTATTATCATGTGTTTAATTGGCAACTAGATCTATTCATAACCCGAAGGTCAACTGAATAATATTTTTTAATATATTCATTTCCATGTAAATAAATACTAGTTAAGCTACTTAGCAAAAAGACCTTAAATTATGAATGAATGTGACAACTTAGAGGACCTCAATTTACACTAAGTCCTAATTACGCTGTATATTTATTCAAAGGCCCCCTAATTCACTAATTTCTCAAGCTAATGATTATTAATAACCTAATAGACTCTGTCCAAAATTAAATGAATTTCACTCAAACCTGAGCCATTAACACATTTACACATTTCACATTGTGTAACATAATGCTATCATACAGTATGCAAAGTCACATATAAAATAAAAACACAGAATCCCTTCCCACGCTTGAACAGATGTGAGAAGAGAAAACCCACAATTCATACATAAACAAAATCTGCAAACAGAAATTAAAATGACAAAGAATAAATAAAATTAATAAAAAGAAAAATGAAAGATAAAAGTAAAATGAAAATAACAAAAAATAAACACATAAAACAAAAGAAAATTGGAGAAAAATTTTGGATTAGATTTGGATCCTAAGGAGATGGAGGTGGTGATGGAGTAGGAGGTGGTAATTGAATACCCTGAGCTTCGAAATACCGATGGAGTCGACGTATTTCTTGGCTTTAGTGTCTTTGTATACGCACCATTTCCTTTAAAATTCTGTTGGTTTCGGATAGTGTATCCAAAACTGTTGTCCACCGTTGGTCCTCTTCTTCCTCTTCTTCTGATTCCTCACTTGTTGAGTCCCTTGCCTGCTTAGTAGGCTCAGAGCTCGAGCTTGCCTGGCCCATCTTGGTCTGCATATGTGTCTTTTCGTTTATTTCCCGCAGACTCATGTTGGTGGAGTGAATAATCTCTACCCGATATAGATGATGGTGGTCAAGGAACTCAGGCAGATGCACTGTTAATCCCCTCCGATCCACACTAAAATGCTCTGCGATGGTAGAAACTAGGTACCCCATTCAAAGATGGTTGCTTCACTTTCGTGGAACCGTAGTAAGAGCATTCAACACATGCGTGGATGTGCAGACTGGGATACTATGGTCCATGCACTATAGTATGAATAGTTCCCTGGTAGAACACTTGTTGGTCTCTAATTTTTCAAAGACCAACTGGACAAAAATTTTGCAGCAATAAGTGTTCATGTGATTGGATAATGTTGTTGTGGGCATTTTTGGCGTAAAAACGCTCAATGCTGGTAAGCCCGTGCCAGTATTGGGAGGGACTGAAGTCATTATGTTGGTTGACAATGGTGGATTCGGGGAATCCACATATCTCGCACATAATCTCTACCATTAACTCATACACTCGCCCCCATAATCTAAACCATAGTTCCTTAGTGTTCTTGTGTTGGCCCCCATATTTTTTTTAGTTAAGCATGGTTTAAATAATTATGAGGTTTGGATAAGTGAATTTTTGGGAGTTAAATTTATTTATTTATTTTTCATTTATGTCTATTTTAGTAGAATTTATTTCTTGGGTTAGTTGAATTAAAGGTAGTAAAAATTCATAAAGGGGTATTTTGGGTGATTTACTTAAGGTTAGAAGCACTAAGGCATTAAAGGAAGGGCAAGGTGGGCTTTTCTCATTCATTAAGGGTAAAATGGGAAAGGAAAGGTGTTGTTTTGTGCTTGAGAAGAAGAAAAACGTGGAATAGGTGAAGGAAGAAGTGATATACGAAAATCAAAGTGAGAAAGAGAGGTTTCAGTGAAGTTGAGAAAAGAATAGAGTTTTGGGCTAGGTTACATCTTTTCTTAGTCTTAAAGAGTGAGTTTGAGGTTGCTCAAAAAATGAAAAAGAAAGAGGAAGGGAAGAGCTTTCATTAGAGCTAAGAAAATCATTGTTTGGTGAAGATTCAAGGTAAGTTGATGTTTAATCTTTTGGATTTTTGGATGAGTTTTGGTTCAAAGAGCTTAGGAAATGCATGGGTATAAGTATTCTAGGATTAATTTCATGCATAGGTTTCTTTGGGTTTTCCAATTAGAATGCACTTTTGAATAGAATTTTGTCAATGTTGAAGGGAGGCAAGTGAGGCAAGAGGAGCAAGAGGAAAGGCATTTTTTAGCAACTTTTAAGCAAGAAATTCAAGGTGGGTTACTTGTTTATAGTTGGGTTAACGAGCCATAAGAAATTTCCCAATCAATAAAGTTAAATGATTTCAATTGTTTTATAAATGTTGCATTAATTGCCTCTTGAATGATTGAAGTATTTGCTACATGTTTGGTACTTGAATCTTGATGATGATTTATGAAATAATGATGAAAATTGTATTTGAAAAATATCATGCTTATGGAAATCATGTATTCGAAAAAGTGTCATTTTGGGCAACAAGTTTACAAGTTATGAAATACGTGATATGTGGGTTTGGTTTGGTCCATTCTGTATGTCAAGTGCATTTTGACTAAAGGCTTCTCCCGCCTGCTCTCAAGTGGCATGGAGCTCCTTCAAGGACTCCCTCATGTTTACGACTACGTAAAAACCACTATGTGGGAATGTGTTAGTTCGTTTTCTTCACGACTACACAGGACCGTTTCATGGGAATTTGTTAGTTCGTTCTGTTTATGGACCTACCCAAACCATTATGATTGCTTATGTGTTGATGATTTGTTGACAAGTTTGATGAATAAATGAATTATGTTGTTATGAATTTGTTTGATAAGCTTGAGAATTTGGGAAATACATTTTTTATGGTTGCAAAACATTTTACTGTGAAATTGGATATTTTCAATGGTTTTGCTTGTTTCTCCGCTATAAACTTATTACTCATGAGCTTTTAAGCTCACCCCCATTCCTCCCCATCTCCAGGTGACGAGCAAGAGATCGAGTGATTGAGAGTCAAGGCATCACTCCAAATCTGCATAATGTTGTTTTTAAGTTAGTGTAGGAATGTTCAAGGCTTTAGCCGCATTTCAAGTATCAATCATGAGTATTTTGTATTTTTGGATTATGAAACCAATGATATATTTGGGTCTTGAAATGCCCATTAAAGTTTTGTAAAATTCTTTTCTTTTGAAGGTTAGTGAAATATATGTATGTTTTGCTCATGATTTTCCAAGCTTCCACATTGCATTTTTAAGCATTTCATATTGGTAACATCTGTATTCTGACTTCAAGGGAAAAATTGTATTAATATGGGAGAATTTAGGCAAATTTTCTTTTTGGAGGTTGTAGTTTATCCTTTCAGCTTTCCAACGATATAAAGTATGTAATTTTTAGAGATCGGAGTTGAGAGTTATACTCTTTACAAATTAGTGATGCTGCACAGGGAAAGTGTTGGACATTTTATAGACTTTTTCTTAACTTGAGTTAGTATAAAATGAGTATTAGGATGTCTTCAGGGGAAGAATTAGCGTGATGAATTAGAGATGAAATGAAGTGATAAAAGGAGTTGAATATGTGCTGAATTCTTGAAGAATGCTTTGATATGATCAACAATTGAGGATGAATATGTTTGAGTACGAATGATGTTTTGTTGGTTATGATCAAGGGTCTTGTATGATGAGTTTTTGTGGATGATTTGAATTGAAATGGAAGTGAAAATGATGAGAAAAATGAGTTAGGAATGATAGGATATGCATGAGAGGTGTTATATATGATTGAAGGGTTAGAAATCTAGAATTTGACCCGTAAATGTCCGTTGGACGGACTTGATATCCGTTGGGCGGACCTTCTCTGGTATTCCAGTGTTTCTGCTCAGTTCATGTCTCTTTAGAGGGACTTCATGTCCATTAGGCGGACCTTCTCGGGTTTGTTTGTGTCCCAGCTCAGTTCATGTCCGTTTGAAGGGACATATGTCCGTTAGGCAGACCTTCTCGGGACAAATTTAAAAATGTGCAAAATTTGACCCTCTATATGGTAAAATCTCTCTTCAGGGTCTTCACGGAAGTTGTAGAAACCAAAGTTCTCTTCGAAATCGTTCTAGAATGGTCTTAATCTGACATCCATAGTGAAAGTTATGCTTTTTGTCCCAAATCATGTACATTTTATAAGTTGTGGGCTTATCATTGCTTATCTATGATTCATTTAGGCTTGAATGGAACTTGAAAGGTACTTAGTTGGTTATGGAAATAAGAGATAAATCTAGTGATGTGTTTAGGGTGACGATTGAGGATATGAACCTATGAATGGATTGTCGTATATCAAGTATTCAAATTATAGAAATTTTGGGATGCTATGAGAAGGAAGACGAGCCTAATTGGCTAATAAGGTTCCATCAAAAGGACCCTACAAGGTAATGCACTCATGTATGACTCTGAACGTTGGGCTCTGGAAATGGGGTATTTATTTACTTTTTAAATTTTATTTCCCTATTCTTTTAGCATATCAGTTTTTATATCTACTCTTATAATCTGCATCACTTTTTTATTGTTACTTTCACACTTGGATTTACTGGAAACAATCTTTCTACTATGTAGGGGTAAGACTGCGTACTATCAGACCTCCCCAGACTCTGCTTTGTTGCGAAATTTCAGACTGGGTGATGATGATGATGATGATGATGAAGCATCGTATTAGATGTATAGATACTCAATATAGTTTATATTGGGTCATGATATTCTTTCTACTCAATGATGATATTCTTATATATTAAATAAAAGATGTGATTTACCTGTTATAAGTAGTAGTACTTTTTATACATGAACAATATATTGGATGCTCGGAGTCTTGGTATAATTTGTAGTGGGGCAAAATATTCTTAGTATTCAAATATAGATTTTTATATTAAAGTGAAGATGTTACTTATATGTAACAAGTAGTATTCTTTTACACATAGGAGTGATATTGAATGTATGAAGGTCAATATATTAGTTTATGTACTTTGTGATGGTATTCTCGTATTAAAGTGAATGTATGATTTATCTTTATGATGGTGGCATTTTTTGTGTATAGGCAGACTATTAAATGTATAGAATCGTGATATATTTTTTTATTAAGGCATGATATCTTTTACACTAGGTGATAATATTCTCATATTAAAGTGAATATATGACTTATCTATTACATAAGCATAATATTAAATATAAAGAGTTCCGATATATATTTTATTGAGATATAGTATTTTTTGCAATCAATGGTAGTATTCTTATATTAAATATAAGGTGTGACTTGTTTGTTATGTTTAGTGATACTTTTTGTACACAAATATTGTATTATTTTCATAGGTGATTGTATATTTTTAATATAATTGATATTTTTGTCTACATAATTTTTATAACTATTAATGAAGTCCTCTAAAGTTTCTATAAGCTCATTCATCAGAGATTAAACTCCAAACTCAATCTCAAATTTAAGGTAATGCAAGCCAGTACTTCATTTTTTTCGTTCCTTTATTCCCTATTTAAGCATGTAATATGTCTAACAAAATAATAGTAACTCTGTTAAAGAAGAGAAAGAAGAAAGAGGGAAGATAAAAATCAATAAAAATGAAATTAGAATAAATTTGTAAAAAAGAAACTTCTTGTTATTTTGGAAACAAAAAAATCAATAAAGATGTAAAGAAAATATTTTTTATAAGTTATTTTTTAAAAAAATTTTAACAAAAACTAAAAAAAAAAAAAACAAAATATTTTCTTAATTCTCTTTTATAGTTGATACCTTTTATATTATATTTTAATATAAAATATTCGGCTGGATTGATCGCCACCAATCGGCTATATAATCGGTCCGACCTCAAACAAACAGCACCGGTACTTTTTCCACGAAATCCGCAATCTTTTTACTGAAATAAGATGAGCCCAAGTATGCTTCAAATGGAGATGTAAATGCAAGCTTATGTGGAAAGCTATTTGGGCATCACCAACATTTCAAAGCACAAAAATTCTGCTACGGAAAATAGTTCATCGATACTGACCAACGTTTGATGATATGTTTTCTAAGCGGAACATGATCACTTCACTAGCTACCCCGATGCCACCATCACAAAGAGAATACTTTTCATGTGTTAGGAAACTGCCCCTTCTAAGTCCACCTGTGAAAAACTCTTACATGCAATTTGACCACCTTTTGTCTCCAAGAGCTTCATGTCTTGGCTGGAAAGTAACGTGAGTTCCCCAGCGTCTTTTAAAAGTGGAATTCCCTGGAGACTGATCTTTGTAGAAACCTTGAGGGATATTTATTATTGGAGAAACAGATTTGTCCATATGAAGAAGTATTCAGTTGGCTCCAAAAACGGTGCTCTGATATTTATAGGGTGCAGAGAAGGAAGAAGGTTAACATCTCTGGCCTCTACTATGGCTGGGAATTTCCTGACAGCTGTAACGAAGCTAAATATCCATCTCAGGAAGTTTAAAAGAAGACTATATATACTTACAGGGACGTTGAAAGGCTTCTTAGACGGCTTAAGTTTGGCTCATAAAAATGGTATATGGTATCAGTCGCCCTCTCATTCTAGAAACTGATGTAAGGGAATATTTTTAACTTGGTTACGGGAATAGAACAGCAAAAGAAATATCCCCTCCTCCGATACATTTGTTCATTCAATCAAATAGATACTCGGGAACAATTGAGAGTTCTCCTTGCAAATCATTATATGTGCTGGGAGGTTAGCTAGACTAAGCACTCAGCTACAGTTTGAGCTTTTGGATTTCCCAATTTGCCTTGATATCATTGTTATGAGAAAATGATATGTTATCGTGATATTTGATATCGGGGGGTTGATAATGGTTCGTATCGGTCAATATTGGTCGATACCGGCCTATACCAAAATATAGGTTAGATACTAGACTAAATTGCAAATTTATTAAAAGTTGAAGGACTTAATTGAAAATTTACAAAATTTAACCCTAACATTAAACCTACACACCCAACCCCCAACCCAGTTCCCACGCATGCCGCCTATTGCTATCTCACACCTCATCGTGCTCTCCTTTCAGCCTGCTGTCCCAATCACCGTCACAACTCGTACCATCGCACCATTGCACCAATCAGGCGACCGCACCTATCACACTAACCTGCACCATCACACGTCACACCAGTTAGACTGCTCCCATAATAGCACCCACACCTAGACGGCCAGACCTAGTCACACTCACACTCAAACAGCTAAATCCAGTCATAGTGTCGCATCGACAATTGACCTGCACCACTCCCACCTACTGACCTGCACTTGCACCTAATAACCTACACTACTAGTCCACTATACCACAGTCCACAACTCCATAAGCTCCAATCACTCCAGTCTATACACTCTCACATAAACCCGCTGATCCAACCTTCACTATTCTAAGGATTCAGCTCAATGAAGGTTGCAAAAAATTGCAACAAATTTTCTGGAATTGTGGAAATTGATATTGAAATATTGAGTTATGTTGATTAGTTGATTGCTTATTTGAATTTTGAATTGTGTCTTTATGTTCTATAGAATATTGATATAGATAAATGAATATTGAATTGTGAATTTATAATGAATTGTGTGTTTGTGTCTTGTGACTTTGTGTTATGTAGTAATTCTGTATGTTCATATGTTGAACTGTTGGTTATTGGTGAATTGAGTTGGATTAAATTGAATTGTGTGTGAATTGTGTATGTTGATTGTCGAGTAAATTTGAGCATAAAACTAAGGATGTTGATTAAATTAGTGAATGAAAGATTGTTAAATTAAAGTTTAGAATTAGGATTTCAGTAACAATATTGATTAAAGTTAGTTAAGAAAACAAAAATATTGATAAGCATACAAATTGAATTGTATAAGCAAACAAAATAGATTAATTTATAGTTGAATCATATGATTACATATAATAGGTTGTAAAATTATAGTTATGAGTTATGGTTGAAATTGAATAGGTTATAGTTGTGAGTTTATTTCTTTAGTTTATGGTTGAATGATGTAATAATACAAAATGAGTTATATAAGATGTATATGCTTGTGTGTTATTTTTTTGAGTTAAACAATACATATTTTTTATAGTAGTTGATAATGAAATTATATGCTTTTTATTTTGACATGAAGTTATTACGTTAATTTTTATATATTTCTTCATTTACTTTTACAAATAAATAAAATGAAGTTCAAATACTCCTAATAATCCAACCATTTCAGGAAGATTTAATGATCCAGCTTGGGTTCATATTGAATTGGTTCTTAGAATGAAGAATCATACCATTTTTTTGTTTTTTAACAAGAATATGAAAGGTGGAGGAATCCCCAGACTAAAGAAGCACTTAGCTGGGGTCAAAGGTCATGTGGAGCCTTATAAAAAAGGTGAGTCATGATGTTAAATAACAAATGAAGACTTTGCTTGAAGAGTATCATCATGAGAGAGATAGAATCTAGAGATCGAATTACAAAATTAGTAGTAAAAGTTCTTTTGTTGGTGTTTAGGACTGGTAGTGGAAATGTTAAAGGTTTTATTATTCCTATCCAAAAAGAAGGGAATGTTATGCTAGGAAAAGAAAAAGACAGTTGTGTAATTTTTTTGCACCACTAATAACTGTTGGAGCTTAGCCTTCAATTCATAGTGCCTTACAATATAGAGAAGCAGTTCATAATGTGGATATGACAATGGCTAGAGGGTGGTATAATTCAGGTATAGCATTCAATGCTTTCCAGTCTTATAATTAAGCCTATGGTAAATGCTATTAATTGCCTCTTAAGGTACAGAATACAAAGTTTCTTACAGAGATAAAATTTTGAGTAGCTCTATTTATGACATAAAAAAATATTTGTATGAAAGAAGAATGACTTGGCTACTTTTGGGTGTTCAATCTTGTGTGATGTTAGGCAAAGAAAGACATGAGCGTATTATTAATATATTGGTTTATTATGCAAAAAGGACAATGTTTTTAAATTCTGATGATACATCTGGCCTTTTTAGGTTGATACTTTATTTGAAATGTTTGATAAATTTGTAAATGAAGTTAAGCCAGAAAATATTGTTCGATTCATTACTGAAAATGATTCTGCTTATAAAGCAGTTGGAAGAATATTACAAAGCACGTATAATTCTTCTTATTGGACTCCTTGTGCTACACATTGCATAACTTGATGTTGGAAAATATAGTAGTGGCTAGGTATTTGACTATTATTGATGAGACTGTGTAGAAAGCAAAAAAAGGTGACCAAGTTCATCTACGATTGTGCGTGGATCTTGAATTTAACGAGAAAGGATTTTATTAGTGATAGGAATTTGCGTCATCTTATTATTACAAGATTCGCAACCGATTTCTTATCACTTTGTTGTTTTATTATGACGAAGAAAGACTTGAGACAAATGTTAATAAATGATAAGTGAGTTGTATTTCAATATGTTAGGTTTGATGTTGGATTGGAGGTTTCTAGAATTATACCTGAAGACAATTAATTTTGGTCTCAATGTCACTTTGTGATCCAAGTTTGTGAGCCTTTGGTGTGAGTACTTCATCTATCTAATAGAGATTAGAAGGCAACAATAGGTTATTTTATGATGTTATAGAGAGGTCGAAGGAAGCAATTAAGGTCAATATGAAAAATAAGCCTTTTTTGTACACTCCTTATCTTGCAGTCATCAATGAAAGATGGAAAAAGCAACTTTACTCTTTCTTGTTTACAATTGTGGAATTTTTTAATCTTAGTGTCTATTTAAGACTAACTTTTGCAAAGAAAACTGAAGTTAATAAGGGAATATTATTATTTATTATAACAATTGTTACTTACCAGATGATGCATGTTCTCCTAAGCTCACAAATGGAGATTTATAAGAATGTTTCTAGTGATTTTGGGGTGGCAAATGCTATTCATCAAAGAGACAAAGCCAAATGATATTCATCAAAGAGACAAACTTAATCTAAGTATATATTTTTCACTTTTATTACTTGTTGAAAATTAATCATCACTTTATTTTGTTTATAATGTTACTTTTTGTTGTCTTAGACTTATAGTTGCTTGGTGGGATTAATTCAGAAGTGGTGTTCTAAAACTGCAAAAGTTTGCAATTCGAATTCTAAGTTAATGTGGAAGTGCAACAAGATATGAAAGGAATTTGAGTACATTTGACTTCATCCATTTCAAGAAAAGGAATAGATTAGAGTATAAAAGATTGACCGACTTGGTCTCTATTCGATATAATTTAAAGCTTCAAGAAACATATATTGTTATTATTATTATTAAATTGGATATAATTTCTTGTAATTTCTTAATAATTTAATTTTATTATTTACTAGGACTCTTATTAGAACAACCAGTTCTGTAGATCCAATTTGCCCTTATCATATCGATCTTTTGGTAAATTGAGTTTTTGAAGAATTAGGTCTAATAGATGAGAGTAACTTAAAAGATAATCTTGGATAAGACAGGATTAACATGCGATTTAGTGTGATGAATTTTAATGATAGTAATGATGAGACACCTTTTAATGATGAGAATTTTGTACCAAATGAGAATTAAAGTCAATGCGATTTGAGTGAGTATTCGATTAAATAAAGTTATAGGTTTTTCTTTACCCTCTTCTTAATTTCACTTATATTTGATATGTATGTTAAATTTTATATATGGTGTAAATATTTGTTTTTGGTTTTACTTATAATTGGTTCTTTGACACAAACTCTTATTGTAAATTGTAATAATTAGAGAGTCATGAATATTCATTATCCTTTTTATTTAATATTTTGATGAAATTATTATTTATTATATGATGAAATTGTAACATTTTAAGTACTTCGTATTGTCATTAATTTTATATTTGTATGATGATTAAATGATCTTTTTTATATTAACTGTGGTTATTAATATTAATAAAAATAAATAGAATTTTGTCATTTTAAATTTCTATTATTCTAGTTTTTAGAGACATGGTTGATATAAAATTATATATATATATATATATATATATATATATATATTAATACAATATATTGAGGGATTATTTTGTAATTTTAAAAAATTTAAGAACTACTTTATAAATTTTAAAAATTATTCAAAACAGTACTTGATATTAACCTGTATAAATACAATACCGCATTAGATCTCAATTTAGCGACAATATTAGTAAGGTGTTCATTAAGTTAGTTGATATGTCAACTATGAACGTACGGTTATCTTTATTTTTGCATGGATTAATTAATATAATCTTTATCCCATTTCCTAAGGCTATATTTGATTGGACGTAAGATTTTTAATAAAGATGAAATGAAATTGAATGGAATGGAATGATTTATAATGGAATGAAATATAAATGGATGTAATATTAGAAAATTGTTGTTTGAGATGAATAAAAGAGTTTATAATATAATATAGTGAAATTTTGTTTGAATGAAGGGTTTATAATGTAATATAGTGTAAAGTTGTTTATCATTTTACATTTCATCATAAACCTTTCAAATTGGAGATTTTTTGTTTTTACTGTTTATGATAGAATGAGATGTAATATGAAACCTCATCTTTCATCTCATCCCATTATAAATTCTCCTCTCAAATGATAGAATAATATTACGTTACATTATATTCTATTAATAAAACTCCAACCAAATATAGTCTAAATAAATAAATAACTGCATATAGGACAATATCGTCATATCGTGGTAGACCCATTCGATTCTTATGCGGAATTGACTTTGACCCTGTTTGTTAAATAGCTGATTGCATTAGCTGTTAACTAATTCTATAAGCGGTTAACTGATAGCTGATTATATAAGCTAATTTGACCAGTAGATAATATCAGCTGTTTATTAAAGATGTTTGGTAAAATTAATTATTTGGTATTAGCTGTTGATGTGTAAAATGATTTATGAGGGTATGATTTAAAAATATATATAAGAGCATGAATATTATATTTTTTAGTATTTCGTTGAATATTCTTATAAGAATTTAGATATAGATATTTAATTTTACATAAATTAAGTTATAACTTTAATAAAAACATAATAATAATAATAATAATAATAATAATAATCTAACGTTAAATTCTCTATTAATATGAATGATTCAACGAGCTACATCTTATTAGTATTTTTCATATAACATGTATGAATTTTATTATTTAATAAATTAAAAATATCTATAATTATAGTATGGCATAAATACGATATATAGTAGTTATATATTAAAAATATTAATTTAATGTCACTCTTTATGTTCAAAAACTTAATATTATGGTATTTTTAAATGTAAATTAATATTATAAAATTAAATAAAGATTAAAAAATTTAATTAACCTTTTATTATATTTTTCCAAACTTCAAGATATAATTGTACGATTAAAAATACAGAGTAAAAATTGAGAATAAAGTAAAAGACAATATTATCATTAACTAAATAACTGACTCTAAAAATTCCTCTTATGAAATTTTTAAAAATCAAGTTTATCATACAACCTCTTTATACCTTGTAGATAAGCTTCTCAGACCTTCGTGTCTCACACTAATTGATCCCTTCAGCAATGGCTGCCACTGGGCCTGTTGGCTCACCTGCTGTCACTTTCCTCGCTCTCCATACTTCCTCTCGCCTCTCTCTCATAAAATCCACAAAGCCCTTCTCTTTCTTACCCAAATCACTCTCATTTCTCACCGTTTCTTCAAACCTCACTGCCACTTCGAGAGCCAAATCCAATGACGTTGATACATCCTTCTTCGATAACGTGAACCCCATTGATGATATCGTCTTTGACCCTCCGAGCCCACCTGAGGGCTTTGTTCCTCCTCCTTACTTCGATGAAGTCCCAGAGGAGACCGAGGAAGAAATCGCCACTGCTTACGAGGAGCTTTATGGCCCTGCATATAGTGGAATGAGTGTCTTGGGGAACGATGTTTATGTTATGGACTCTAAGGTGAAGAAGACTACTGGGTTTGGTTCAAAAGCTAAGAAGGAGAAGATTAGAGATGGGTTTGAGGAGAGAGTGGTACAAGTCAGAAGAGTGACCAAGGTGGTTAAGGGAGGGAAACAATTGCATTTTAGAGCGGTTGTGGTGGTTGGGGACAAGCAAGGTCAGGTCGGTGTTGGGGTTGGGAAAGCTAAGGAAGTTATTGCTGCTGTGCAAAAATTGGCTGTTAACGCCAGGAAGAACATCATTTCCGTTCCCATGACCAAATACTCGACTTTTCCTCATAGGTAAGTATTTTGGAACTTGCAATCCGCTTGAACGGTAAATTTTTCTAGTAGGTTTCGAGTTTTTCTATTTTTTCTTCTGTGTTTAGGTAAAAGATAAATGAAGGGAGGTGTGTAATTGTTTTGCATATTTGTGTGGATTAATGGCGGTTTGGTTTACTTTTGGGTTAATGTTTCTTTGCTTCAACAAGGTTGTTGTTCAGTATGAGCTTCCAATTGATGGGTCTTAGATATTTCCACATTTTAAGTTTCTCTTAGGTAACTATTACCTTTGTTTGACTTAGAATGTTGTCTCAGGTGTTCCTATCATTTTTATTTCTTTCTAAATTATTCATTGCCAGTATGCAAATTTGCAGCACTCTTATCTTATGTTGAGGAGGTATTGCGTTTTGCACAAAGCTGTGGTTGTTAATTTCGGTTACTTGGATGTGGAAACGGCTAGAAGTGGGGAATATGCGAGTCTATTTTTTGTCATGCCACCAAAAATCTTTTGATGACCCTTTTTTAGGATTTATAGATTCCTCAATGGCATATATTCAGGACTGGTTCTCGACTGGTGCTATTATATTTATGCTGTGAAATCGATGATGATAAGACCATAACACTTTATTAACAGAATTCAATAATATATATATGTGTGTGTGTGACTTTACATGGGTTGTTTTTGTAGAGCCTGTAGAACAGTGACATAAATTGCATTTATAAAATACTGCTTTGATTGTGGCCTTTGCGAGTGGAAAAATTTGAAGTTTCATAGTCACAGATTTTAGACTTCATCTTGTTATGCTTAACTAATTTAAACCCTTACCAACATGTCTTATATAAAAGACTTCCCTTTCTAGTTGATGTTATGCATTTCACCCTGCAGAACTGAGTACTGGGATAATCTAAACGTTGTTTACAGTTTGGGAGCATCTTGAGGTATTACTCCTTTTGGCTTATATTTACAGAAAACCACTTACCCAGTGAACTGCTAGCATTTGAACCTTATTAAATGGGTATCTACTCCTACCTACTTGCAACTAGGTCAAGTTACTAGTGGTTACCTTAAAGTGTTAATACCTGCATTATTTTGGTTAAAGAGCTGATAGGTGGTGAGGGGGTTGACGCTAGTTGACGTTATTCTTGCTGTGTAGAGAAAAACTTGTTGGTATGATACTCTTGACTAATTTCTATTGACCCTATCTCCTGTTTTTTTCCATAGAAACATGTCACATATGTAATTGTAATTGTGGCTTCCGATCCAAAGTTTCTCCAAATTCTTAATGTTAACTGATATCAGATTCTCTGCAGGCAAAGCAGGACTAGCTCAATTTCATCAGTAGTCATGATTGAAGAGAAGTTGATCAATCTGAACTTTGATCTTGGTTGAGGAGAAATTCTTAGATGGTTACATTTAATTATTTAAGTGAGTCACACAGTAACCAATTTTTCTCTGTTTTCCATACTGGCATTAGCATTGCATCTGAAAATTTTGATTTCACTAAACCTCCTCTTTCAAGAGATATCCTATGTTCATGCTGATATACACTTCAACAAATGATAGTGCATTTATGTCTTGCAGCTCGTGAGATCTTCTTTTGATTATTGAAAGATAGATAAGTAGCTTGGAACTTTTGGATAATGGTTTTATAAGATTTGGAGGTCTATGGGAAGTTACGAGGAAGTTGAGAAGTTTTCTTTTGATCGACCTTCTTGTCCATGGAGTGGAATCATCCTTATTGAATAATTACGGCTTCATAGTTTTAGTGAAGATTTTAAAGAGTCTTATTGTGATATTGATTTCACCGGTGTTACATGAGTAGCGCACTAGAGAGAGTTATTGTTCTAGCCGTAGTGATACATTAATGATGCTTATGGTCAGTTTTAAAAACCATTTCTTGAGGGTATTGAGCATTGAACTGAACATGTTAAGCTGTTTTTCTTGATGTATGTATTCTGAGGATGGAGTTAAAATTCTAGAACTTTGTTGCTTGATTTATGCTGTTTTTCTTGATGTATGTAAGCTGTTTTTTGGACCATTCGTATTTGCATTCAGGATTTTAGATATGGTTAACAACGGGATGATAATTCATTAACTTGTATGGCTTAATTAGCAACAATGAATTTTCATGCCAAATATAATTCTGTTAAGCAACACAAATGTATGGCAGAGCTGATGGAGCAGCACAGGTGATGCCTAGACCTGCCTCACCTGGCACAGGAGTGATCGCTGTAGGTGCTGTGAGAATCGTTCTGGAAATGGCAGGAGTAGAGAATGCTTTAGGAAAGCAACTTGGAAGTAACAATGTCCTCAACAATGCCAGAGCGACGGTTGTTGCTGTTTCAAGAATGAGACAGTTTCGTGATGTGGCTCGGGAGCGTGGGATGCCAATGGAAGAACTTTGGAAATGACAGCTCCGCAGAAACTTCAATTCTTTTTGATTTGACCCCTCCTTTGTAAATTGCTTTTGTAATTCAAGCCAGCCGAAGGCCAAAAGACTTGGGAGTTGGGATGGCAAACATTTTTTTTGATTCTGTTCAATGTCTCGAGATAATTATCCACCGTTTCCACCTTTCAGCTAGCAAGCTTGGTGTCTGGGCTTCAATCGAATTTCTTTTGGTCACGCGGTTAATAACTCATTTTGGTGCCAAAGCGCTAAAGACAAGTATATTCGCACAGGCTGTCACACCCCGTACCCGACCCAATTTAATATAATTGGAAAGTTTAATTCATTCTCCTTAACCAATAACTCGTTACTTGACCCAATCTACTGTAGGATAATTTGTTTTTAGCCAATGAAATGAAATATGCTTCATTATAGCTACGACTTGCTCTTCTTTGATAGGGTCCGATTAATCATATATCACATACCTATTAATTTTTATTTTTATATATCTACAATTTATGTAAAATGCATACAGCTTAGATAAATTCAACTATTAAAATTACCTCAAATTAGGATTTTTAATTAGTCTATTTACAAATAAAAATTAAAGGATATAAACAATTAATTAATACTTATATATAATACTGATCGAGTGGAGAAATATGAAGAAACGATAATGTTTTGTTGTGTTTGTTTATTGAAGAAATTGTTGTTAATATATAGCTATGAATATAACTAGATAAGCAGAAATACAAGAAAGGATAAGAGTAAATAAAGGATTACAATAGAAAAGGCATGTCAAAATAATGACAATATACAATATATGGTGGTTAAGATACTATGATGCTATCAGGGCAAGATGTGATCATAAGTTTATTCTCAGAGTCGTTGAAATGCTTAAAAGGAAAGAGCTTTGGTTGTAATATCAGCAATCCGAGCAAAAGACAAAATGTGATGAATAAGTAGAGTTTTGCTGACGATTAGATCACAAACAAAACGAATGTCTATTTCAATGTGCTTGGTAGGAGCATGAGAAATAGGATTTAAGGCTAAAAGGGTAGCGCAAAGATTGTCACACCAAAGGGTAGAAGAATGAGGTGCAAGACCCAATTCACCAAGAAGAACAATAATCTAATATAATTCTGCAGAAGTAAGAGCAATGTTGCGGTACTTAACTTTAGTACTAGATCGAGCAACCATTGGTTGCTTGTTGGCACTTCAAGAGATAAGATTAGGCTCAGAAAGATACAATATTAGCATCACGATAGGCTTGTGAAGAAAGGTTGGAAGATTTTGTGAAATGAATGCCATGAGAGCGTGTGGAGCGAAGATATCGTAGAATTCGTTTCACTGAAGACCAATGAATGTCAGTAGGACATTGTTGAAATTGGGAGACCTCATTGATAGCAAACTGAATATCGAGATGGGTAAGACAAAGATATCTAAGAATACTAACAATGATACAATATTCAGTAGGATCGGGAATAGAAAGAACATGATTTTTGGACAAGGGAAGAGATAGAGTGATGGAAGTATGGACTGGTTTAGAATTCTCAAAGTCAGTTTGAAGGAGGAGATCTTTGGTGTGTTGGATTGGGTGAGAAGAAAACTTTGAGAAGTGTGAGCTTCGACACTAAGAAAATGATTAAGAGGACCTAAGTCTTTGATAGAAAAGGCAGAGTTAAGGTTGTTGAGGAACCAGTTATTAGGATATCATGCACATAAACTAAGAGAAAAGTGATTTGAGAGTTGGTTTTGTGAATGAAGAGAGAGGTGTCAGACATTTGAGGCTTTAAATTTGAGTTTTAGGAGTTTTTGACTAAGAAAATGAAACCAAACTTGAGGGGCTTGTTTGAGACCATATAAGGCTTTATGGAGTCTAAAAATATAATTAGGATTGTGTAGATCTGTGAAGTCAGGTGATAAGGTCCCTGGTTGTTGATAGTGTAACAGGTTTGGTGACTTGCAGATCAACTATTGTTGAAGGGCTTGAATGGAGTTGCTTCTTTTTCCTACCTATTTTTGTTGTATTTGCGACTTGGTAACTGTAATTACAATTGTAATTAAGATGGTAAAGGCTTAAGAGGAGGAACCTTAATACTCCAAAGGTTAAGTACTCGACACTTGTATCTGGATTTGAAAGTCGTTTTCTTCATTGATGATTATGAATATTTATACACAAATTTGTGCAGTAGTTACATCAATGATTTCGTGGAGGCACACCCTCCTATAACTAAGGAACTAATTAGAAAATGGAATGGAAAGTGGAGGACTCCTCCTTACAATACGGGAATAATGAAAATTGCATAAGAAAAATTTAAACTAAACAACTGAACTAGTTAACATTCAACACGTCATCTTCAGCTAGTTTCAACTCCTTACGTGGCTTCTTCTTGAGTCCATGCGTGTATCGAGTGTACACCTGCAGTGGTCTTGTAACATTCTACCATCACTTTTTGTCATCCGATGTTTCATCTCGGGCTTGCGAGATGATATTAAGTTCGCTGTCCTTATGGCCAAACCCACAGACTTGGTTGATTCCATTAGCCAAGCCCAGCTTCATGAAAAGCGGCTATTATTGGAGAAAGGCCTCATTAAAACCACCTTGGGCCGAGGGCCTCCCCTCTTACCCACACCCAAACCATTTAGGTCCCCTACACATAGCTCATCCTCAAGCTCGCGTCCGCCCTTGACCTCTGTGACATTGGAATCAGGCACCAAGTTACTAGTCCGACGACTTTCACCATTCGAAGCTGCTCAATGTCTCACACAGGGTTTATGCTACCATTGTGTCAAAAAATACAGTTGGGACCATCGTTACAAAGCGAAGTCCCAACTCCTTCTCCTCAGTGACGATGATGCGTTCATGGGTGCCGAAGACACCGATCCGTCTACCGACTCCACCCTTATGGGAGCCACTGCTACTCAAGCAGCAACAGACCCACCGGATGTTATAGCAATTTCTCACTATGCATTATCAAGTGATCTTTCACCTACCACAATTCGATTTCTGGGTCATATTCATGGCTCTCCAGTTCGCGTTCTCTTAGATGGAGGCAGCACCCACAGCTTCATCCAAACACCCAAAGCCAAATTCCTCAACCTTGACATTGAGCCCATAGAGTGCTTTGGAGTGTTAGTTGGCAACGGTGAGCGCCTCGTTTGTTCGGGCATTGTCCGTCAAGTAAAGCTTCAGATTCAGGGGGGACACAGGTCCTATTGACCTCTTTGTCTTGGCACTGCAGGGTTGGGATTTAGTACTGGGGGTTTCCTGGTTAGCCATTCTCGGCCCAATGGTCACGCGTTGCGTAGAATTTCAACTACAGATTCTACTTATTGTTGCTATCGTTTGGAGTTGGATGACTTTACCCATACAGTTGCCCCAGATCTCCCAGCAGATATGCAGACTCTACTTCTGGAGTTCTCAGACATCTTTGCCCCATCGCGGGGCCTTCCACCTTCTTGCCTGCACGACCACAGTATTCCACTTCTTCCTCAGGCTCTTCCAGTCAATGTGAAGCCTTACTGATATCCCCATTTCCAGAAACAGGAAATCGAAAAATTAGTTGCAGAAATGCTCACCGACGGTATTATACAGCTAAGCAACGGCCCTTTTTCATCACCCGTCCTACTTGCCTGCAAGAAAGATGGCTCCTGGCATTTTTGGGTCGATTATCGGGCCCTCAACGCAGTAACCGTTCGTGACCGCTTTCCTATACCAACAGCGGACGAGCTATTTGATGAACTACATGGTGCGGTTTATTTTTCCAAGCTTGATTTGTTAGCCGGTTACCATCAGATTCGGGTGGGCAAGACTGCTTTTAGGACACACGATGGGCACTACAAATTCCTTGTAACGCCATTCGGTTTGTCTAATGCTCCCTTTACCTTTCAGTCCTTGATGAACCATATTTTCCGGCCGCTGCTTCGAAAATTTGTTTTGGTGTTTTCCGATGATATACTTGTGTATAGTGCATCTTGGATAGCACATTTGGACCATGTGAGACAAGTTTTGCAGGTCTTGCGGGAGCACAAACTCGTGGCAAAATTGTCTAAATGCCAATTTGGTCAACGAAAACTGGGATATCTGGGACATGTTATATCAGCCTCCGGGATCTCTATCGACAATGCGAAGATTGATGCAATCCAAAACTGGCCAGTCCCTCGATCTGTCAAGGATGTCTGCAGTTTTTTGGGTCTTGCTGGATATTACAGGTGGTTTATTCAAAATTATGCCACGCATGCGAGAGCCTTATTCGATTTGTTGAGGCACAATAATTTTCACTGGGATGCTTCTACACAGCATGTGTTTGATTCATTGAAGTCTCTCCTCGGATCAGCCCCGGTTCTCCATCTCCCAAATTTTTCTACCCCATTCACAGTTGAAACCAATGCTTCCAACATTGGCATAGGTGCTGTTTTGTCCCAAAACAAGCATCTCATCGCCTTCTTCAGTCAAAAACTGACCCCGCGAATGCAGCAAGCTTCAACCTATCACCGCAAAATGTATGCCATCACACAAGCCGTCTTTAAATGGCAACAATGTCTCCTTGGCCGTAAGTTTGTGATCCTAACCGACTAACAATCTCTAAAAAATCTGACTGAGCAGATCATTCAGACACCTAAGTAACAAAAATGGTTGATCAAGCTTGTTGGTTATGAGTTTGAGATTCACTATCGAGCTGGAAAAAGCAATGGGGCAGTCGACGCCTTATTAAGGGTACATTCGTCCGAATTTTTTTCCCTTATCCATGATTGAATACGATATTGTGCAGAAACTCTGGGAGTTCAGTGATTTGGATCTCGAACTGATTGAATGGCATCGAAAAATTTAGGATTCTCTAGAATCTATGACAGATTTTTCAACTTGGGATGGGCTTCTATTTTTTCGAGATCGTTTGGTCATTCCATCCACCTCAGATTTACGCCAACAGCTTCTTCACAAGTTTCACTCGTCACTCACAGAGGGCCACGCTGGTATATCTTGCACTTTCCATCGTCTTTTAGCCAATTTCTTCTAGAAATCCATGCGCAAGGATGTGTGCGATTTTGTCTCAGCCTGTCATGTATGCCAGCAGATGAAAGATCCATCCCTGAAGTCGGCCGGACTCCTCCAACCCCTGCCAATCCCAGATTTGGTATTTGAGGAAATAGTCATGGATTTTATTACCGGTTTACCTCTGTCTCGCGGGAAGCTGATTATTCTCGTGATCGTGGATCGGCTATCAAAATATGGTCACTTCATTGCTATGGCTTCACCTGTCACCAGTGAATCAGTCGCCGTAGTATTTATCTCTGAATTTGTGAAGCTTCATGGTATTCCCTCATCTATAGTCACTGATTGGGATCCTAAGTTCCTCACGTCTTTCTGGACTGAAATACATTGGTTACAGGGTACTACTCTGTCTCCTAGCACATCATACCACCCCCACACCGATGGCCAAACAGAATCTCTGAACAAAATACTTGAAATGTATTTACGGTGCTTCACCGGTGATTCTCCCAGCTCTTGGGTTACTCTCTTACCATGGGCTGAATTATGGTACAACACATCCTTCCAGACTTCCGGTCAGATGACTCCTTTCGAAGTCCTTTATGGCGGGCCAACACCTACTATTTCTTGCTATATACAGGGTTCGACCAAGACAGCTTCTGTGGATGCCCAGCTAACCTCTCGTGATAAGGTTCTGTTCTATTTGAAACGCCACCTCTCGAGGGCACCGACAAGGATGAAGACTTCAGCTGACAAGCACCGCAGGGACCTATCCTTCGAGTTAGGAGATTGGGTCTATGTCTGCTTATATCCCTATCGCCAAAATTCGATACGCCTGCGACGCCACCACAAACTTGGCCCTCGCTATTTTGGCCCTTTCCAGGTAATTCAGAAGATTGGAAAGGTCGCTTACAAATTAGACTTACTAGAGGTTGCCCGAATATACCCCGTCTTCCATATCTCCTTGCTAAGTAAGTGCATTGGTATTCCGACCCAGCAAATTACCCTACTCCATCTGGTGGACTCTTCGTCCACTTTAATCCTTCAACCAGCTGCCATATTACAACAGTGCACGATTCAACGAGGTGACCAACAAGTCGAGCAATGGTTGATCAGTTGGGACGGACTGAATGATTCAGATGCAACATGGGAAGATAAGTCTTAAATGTTGAAGCGCTATCCAGTAGCAAACCTTGAGGACAAGGTTTTTCCGGAAGACCAAGGTAATGTTATGAACGATCCCCTGGTCCAGCAAGATGCACACGTGGATGACACATCCCCTGGAGCAATCACGTCACGCAGGAGCACACGTACCAGGAAACGGCCACAAAAATTGGAGGATTATGAATTGGCAGCTTTTACCACTGGCGAGGAATCTGCAGCACCGAGGAATGAAGGATAAAAATGGTTAGGGAATGTCAGATAGGGGGAATCATTGTCGCTCTTGTCTCTCACCTCTCAGTTTTCAGTGCTCTCCTATTCTTTCCTTGTTTTTCTTTGCTCTCGTTTGTAATAGGCCTTACTGGCTTGCCTAAAAGGCCATCAGTGAATAACAAAACCTTCTTCCACCATTGCGTTGTTCTCTATTTCCCCTTACAGGTTATAACACTATAACATGGAAATCCATACCTAGTGGCATGTATTGTTGTTTCTGGTAATGATGATGCAGATTCTGTGTCTTGAATCCAAGTACATCACTTACAACACGACTTCCAGAATAGTTCCAAGGAAGATCGACGGTTCACTTGGTGCCTCGTGTTGGTTAATTGAAGACTGTTGATCAGTACTACGTTGGTTCCAACAAATCCATTCAGGTTCTCTCTTTTGTTCAGTCTCTTTAGAACCTCCATTAATGAAACTTGTCAATCTTCAGATTGATTGATCAATTTTGAATGTGTTCTACACGGAACCTGTGTCCAAAATACACCGAATTCTCTAGTTCCTGCCTTGTTGGCTGGTAAAAACCGCAAGTTTGTATATGTTGAGCAGGTTTTTTCATCAGTTTTTTATTGAATCCAGTGTTTCTCAAAGATTTCACTGATAAGACAAACTGTGAAAAGATTTCTTTTATGTACTTTACAGGAATTTTCCCAGCGCTGGTGGAGAGAACAGAACAAGAGAGTTCAAAACAAAGTCAGGAAGCTTGTCAGATCCGATCAACTTTGAGCTAATGTAGCATAAAACCCACCTACACTTACTTTTCTCCTTGTTCATAGTCAATATTGTATAGTTTGGATTCTTCAGACATGGAGATATTGTTAGAAATATATATATGTGGACTAATATAATCACAACATTAATTCCATATGCCTAACCACAATCGAATTGCCTAATGTATATTTAATAACCATAATGAGATGGTTAATTTACTAATTGCATTTGAGGCACAAGGTAGTATCCTAATAATTATATGTTGGCCCATTAAACTATAATTCACTTCATGCATTAAAATGACTCAATTAGCCTATTCTACCCCTTAGGGTAGAACACGTAATAATATATGGCATAAGGTGAGATTATTGCACATATAGTGTGTGTGGGTGTGTAAAAGACAAGGTTGGGTATTCTACCATTACTCTCTCTTGCACAAGGTTTGTATTTTTTTCTCTTTGATGGGTTTTGAAGAAGCATGGAGAAAGTTATGATTTTATTATCTTGTTATGCTCGAAATAAAATGTGATCTTGGTTGTTGAATGTCGATAATTACTGCATTTATTATAACGATGTGGTGTACATATCTAGATGCTGCATTGGAGGGGTCTCATGATAATGTGGCTAACAATACAATGTGGAGGATGAATGTTTACGTAGAGGCGAGGTTTGTTGACCTTATATTGTACACTAGCTCATATGACTAGTTTTTATTGTCCTGGCTGATTCAAAACTTGAACTTGTAAGTTTTGGAGCTGGTCAATGTCGTTCTCAATCTGCCAATAGCATTGTCGTTCACCTATTTTCTTGGTCCTGTATGAATGCTGTTGCCCATGAACTCGAAGTGAGGACTTAAAATTGAGTCTGACTTTTTGGTACATAATGTTGGTGAAAAAGCTAATCAAACCCTCTTTTCATAAGTGCCCTTTATTTTGACCAGTCGGAGATTGCTGATTCGACTCGTCTTTACCGATTGTTGATTATTAATATAATAAATAATAAACTATGTTTCATAAAATAGAAGAAGTGACAATGATACTGGGCATCGGATCCTCTGTGCCGCTAATTCTGGTCCTACTCTGTTCTAGAAATAAAACGTCGACGTTTTAATTAAAACTAACGTCTCGGCTTAACGCTCGCATAAGCCAAGCCAATGCCTCCTC
>JAOTAY010000002.1:22932502-22951421 GCA_025629805.1 Erythroxylum baracoense
TGACAACTATAAGGTCTGGAAGGAGAGAATTCTGCTTCATTTGGGCTGGATGGATATAGACTATGCTATTAGGAAGGTCGAACCACCGAGTATGACTGAGATCAACACTCTAGACGTTGTTGCTCTTTATGAAAAATGGGAAAGATCCAATCGCCTCTCTGTGATGTTCATAAAGACCAAGATATCTGCTAGTATTTGTAGTTCTATCGAATAGCATAGTAATGTTAGAGATCTATTGAAGGCCATTGATGAGAAATTCGCTACATCTGATAAGGCCCTTGCCAACACTTCGATTATTCAGTTGTCATCCTTGAGGCTCACTGGGATAAAGGGCACGCGTGATCATATCATGCGTATGAGGGACATAACGGCTCAGTTGAAAGCGTAGGAGGTTACTATAACGGAATCTCTCCTGGTGCATTACATTCTGTGCACTCTACCCCAATAATACGGTCCTTTCAAAGTCTCTTATAACATACATAAGGACAAGTGGTCGTTTAATGAACTGTTGATCATGTGTGTGCAAGAAGAGGAAAGGTTGTTGATGGAAGAAGGTGAAAGGGTCAATTTGACCATTTTAGGAAAGAAGAGACAGGATGATGTCAAAAACAAGGGAAAGGGAAAAAAGTCTCCTCAGTCCGATATAAAGAAACCGTCTAAGTGTTTCTTCTGCAAGAAGAAGGGACACGTGAAGAAAGACTGCGCTAAATTCAAGAATTGGCTTGAAAAGAAAGGTACTCAAATTTCATTTGTTTGTTATGAATCTAATATGGTTAATGTTAATCATAACACGTGGTGGATTGATTCTGGTTCTACAATTCATGTTTCAAATACCTTGTAGGGTATGCAAAACCTAAAGAAGCTGGTGGGAAGTGAATAATTCATCTATTCAGGAAGCAAGACGAGTTCACATGTGGAAGCCATTGGCACTTGTAGTTTAATTTTGAGTAGTAGCTTTATTTTGTGTTTGGAAAAGACCTTTTATGTTCCAAATTTTTCTAGAAATTTGATTTCTGTATCAAGACTTGTACCTTTTGGTTTTTCCTTTAACTTTTCAGATTATGGTTTCAGTTTATGTAATGGATCTAAAGTTATTGGTTATGGTACATTATCTAATGGTTTTTATTCCATTCAGTTACAAAATAATGATGCCTATAATTCGATGCATGTCACTGTTGGATTGAAACGATGTATTGTTAATGAAGAATCCTCTATATTATGGCACCGTAGATTATGACACATCTCCATTGAGAGAATTAAGAGATTAGTAAATAAAGGGTACTTAGTACTTTGGATTTTGCTGACTTTGAGACTTGCGTGAAGTGCATTAAGGGTAAGCAAACTAACAAGTCTAAAAGGGGTGCTAAAAGGAGTACAAACTTGTTAGAAATCATACATACAGATATTTGTTGTCCAAATATGGACACAAATAGTCCGAAATACTTTATCACCTTCATAGACGTTTATTTGCAATATATGTATCTCTACTTACTTCGTTCTAAGGACGAAGCTTTGGATGCCTTTAAGATGTTTAAGGTTGAAGTGGAGAATCAATATGAAAAATTGATTAAAATCGTGACATCAGTTAGAGGTGGAGAGTACTATGGTAGGTATATTGAAAGTGGAAAAGCGCCTGGTTCTTTTGCTAAGTTTCTTCAGGAAGATGGGATTGTTGCACAGTACACCATGCCTAGTTCTCTGGATCAGAATGGTGTGACAGAAAGAAGAAACCGAACCTTAATGGACATGGTGAGAAGTATGAGGAGTAACGTAAAACTTCCTCAATTTCTATGGACTAAAGCTCTAAAGATAGCTTTGTATATATTAAACTGAGTTCCAACCAAGGCTATCTCAAAGACACCTTTTACGTTATTTAAGGGTTGAAAATTAAGTTTGAGGCATATACGTGTTTGGAGATGCTCGTTTGAAGTGAGAATTTACAACCCACAGGAGAAAAAGCTAGACTCAAGGACCATTAGTGGGTATTTCGTTGGATATACTGAAAGGTCTAAGGGGTAAGATTCTATTGTCCATCTCACAGCACTAGAATTGTGGAATTAAGAAATACAAAATTTCTTAAGAATGACTTGATCAGGGGGAGTGGTCATTTTCGAGATATAGTTTTTGAAAAGGGCTGTTATGAAGCTCAACTCTCTAGTTCAAGTGATAGATTAATTGTCATACATACCCCTCAAGTTGAAACGGGTGTTGGACAACCTGTTACTGAAGTTCCATAAGCTATTAATGCCAATCCAGTAGATCAAGTTGTAAATGAAGAACAACCAGAAATTGTTGAGCAACCAGTTGAACAATAAGTTGAGCAACAAGTTTTTCATGAGGATGATGATACAACATTAAGGAGATCTACTAGGGTTAGAAGGTTAGCAATACCTAGTGATTATATAGTGTATCTACAAGAGTCATATTACAACATTGGAGCTGAAAATGATCCTGAAACATTTTCACAGGCCATTAGTTCTAAGGAATCGGACTTGTGGTACAATGCTATGAAAGATGAGTTGGATTCTATGGCGTCTAACCAAGTCTGGGATCTCGTTAAGTTACCCAATGGTGTGAAAGCCATTGGATGTAAATGGGTATTTAAGACAAAGAAAGACTCACGAGGCAACATTGAGAGACATAAGGCAAGACTTATTGTAAAATGGTTCACTAAGAGGGAAGGAATCAACTATACGGAGACATTTTCTCCTGTATCTAAGAAAGATTCTCTTCGTGTAATCATGGTATTGGTAGCTCATTTTTATCTTGAGTTACATCAAATGGATGTGAAAACAACGTTCCTCAATAGTGAACTAAAGGAAGAGGTTTACATGAAACAACCTGAAGGATTCTCCTCTAGTAATGGTAAGCATTTAGTCTGCAAACTTAATAAATCCATATATAGATTAAAATAAGCCTCCCGAAAGTGGTATTTAAAATTCCATAAGGTTATCACTTCATTCGGCTTTGAAGAGAATATAATGGACCAATGTTTATACTAGAAGGTCAGTGGGAGTAAGACTTGTTTTCTTGTGTTATATGTGGATGACATTTTAGTTGCGACTAATGATAAGGGTTTGCTATATGAGGTGAAACAATTTCTCTCAAAGAATTTTGATATGAAAGATATGGGTGAGGCATCTTATGTCATTGGCATCAAGATCCATAGAGAAAGATCTTGAGGCATTTTGGGTTTGTCTCAAGAGACCTATATCAACAAAGTTTTAGACAGATTTTAGATGAAAGATTGTGCATCAAGTGTAGCACCCATAGTGAAGGGTGATAGATTTAGTTTGAATCAATGCCCGAAGAATGATTTTGAGTGGGAACACATGAAGAACATTTCATATGCTTCAACTATTGGAAACCGTATATATGCTCAGGTCTGTACCAAACCTGACATCGCATATGCTGTTGGAATGTTAGGTAGATATCAGAATAATCCACGTGTTGACCACTGGAAAGCTGCAAAAAAGGTTATGAGATATCTTGAGGGCACAAAAGACTACATGCTTATATATAGGCAAACTGAGAATCTAGAAGTAGTTAGATACTCCGATTCAGATTTTGCTGACTGCATTGATTTAAGGAAATCAACATCTGGTTATATTTTCATGCTAGCTGGTGGAGCTATATTTTGGAGAAGTGCCAAGTAGACCCTGGTTGCTACTTCCACTATGGAGGTTGTTTTCGTATCATGTTTTGAGGCCACCTCGCATAGTGTATGGTTAAAGAGTTTCATATCTGGGCTTAGAGTTGTTGATTCAATTTCTAAGCCATTAAGGTTGTACTGCGACAACTTAGCTGTAGTTTTTATGGCTAAAAATAACAAGAGTTGAAATCGAAGTAAGCATATCGACATTAAGTATTTAGCCATAAGAGAACGTATTAAGGAAAGGAAAGTTATCATAGAGCATATTAGCACTGATTTGATGATTGCAGATCCTTTAACTAAAGGCATACCACCTAAGCAGTTTAAGGATCACATAGTGCAAATGGGACTTGGTTCCATAATGTGATTTTTGTTGTACATTTGTTGCTTCAATGAAACTCTTATTTAATTTGATTTTTTCTCATATGTTGTTGTGCACACATATATTTGATTGGTTTTAAGAAATATCATCTAATTTGGACCTAGAATAAATATATGGTTTATTCATTAAGTTTAATGAGAAATTTTATATATGTAATACATGAAAGATAATACTCACTATAAGAGGACCTATTGCCATGATTCATGTATTTGGTTTCTTGTTATGATTGGTGTTGGGTTAATTGGACCAAGTGGAAGAATGTAAGATTTTTTTCGTACCTTCCTACTTTTCCTACTGTCAAGATTATGGTCCAATTAATGCATTAACCCTTCATCACACACACGTTATCACCCATGCTTCCGTGCTTCCTCCTCTGTGATGGGCAGAAGAGATGAAGTGTTTTTATATGTTTGGGTCCCTATCCGCCTTTTCATGTAACAAGTAAGACACCTTCGCATTGTGAAAAGAGAGGCTAGAAGATTCAAACACAGAGACGTTGAGGATCATCGGTGGAGTAATGGTTGGAGGTATTTTATTTCAGTTATGTTTCCTTTGCTATATATGCATGGTTGATATGCATTTGTCTCATGTAAAATGTTGTTGTATGAGATGCATGCTGTGTTTGTTATATATATTTACATAAAAGAATAATTTTTTTACCCCAATTCTGCCAATAATCAAAACTTGTGAATTTCTAGGATGAATATGCACGTTCGAAACTTGTGACCATTTGAACCCAGTTCACGTACGCAATATCCTCCTGAAGCAAGTGACCATACTTTTGCACTCTTTGTATTCATTGATTCAAGTTATTCCCCACTCGAATCCCAGCAAATGGAAAGGACTTTAGAATGCCCCTAAAGCGATATAGGAATACAACCTGTTACTAAACTAAAGACTTGGTTCATTAAAGTTATGCTAATTAAGTAGTTGAATCTAAAAATTCACCTTTAGAGTGAATAGGATGTCGCCATTCTCAGTGTCAATAACTGTTATGATTTTACCCGTTGCAGTTGCCAACAACTTGTCGCATGGAGGCTAAAATTTGACATGTTTTGTGGCTTCCTGTAATTACTCAACGTGGAGATAGAGGAAAGACAAGTGTTTGTTGCTTCAAGTTTACTGTATAGGATATGCTCACATGTAGCCAAACGTCTATATAATAAACAATTTGAAACTTTACAAAAATGTTGAAGAGCATAATTGACCATAGTTGTTCCATGGCGGAATTTTTATACCAACAGGATCAGTTATCTACGACTTTTTTTTGCTAGTTAGTTATCATCACTGTACTCTTTGTATTTATGGACATTATCATATTTGCAAACATTCTGCCCGATTGTGGACATCAATATAATACTAACAAGAAAGTGTGTAATATTGGTGAGCCAAGAAAACCCACCAGTAGATTTTATAGCATCTTTGGTGTGCTCAGTTGTAGTTTCAACCCCTAAATGTTGATTCTGATCTCTTCTTCATACAAAGTAGACGAGAATATAATTTTAGATCTAGGAAGCCCACGTTTACGGGAGACCTACATCATGGATCTAGTGACGGAACATATTTATAAGCTTTGACACTAAGGCATTAGATTTATGGGTACTTTTTATATGTCCTTCACTAATTCCATCTCTTTCTAATGTGGGATTCCTACTCACACTTGACATCCTAACAATCTCCCCCTCAAGTGTGAACTTCCACATTGGGCTTGGACTCTCCCTTGAGCGAAATCCTTTTTGCTTAGCAGCTCGAGTATATAGCATCACCAAGAGCCCTCTGATACCACTTGTTGGATTTGGAAAGCCCACTTTCACAAAATATCTACATCACGGACCTAGTGAGGGAACATATTCAATGGCTTTGGCACTACACTTTAACCCAAAACTTTAAGACATTAAATTTATAAGTTCTTTTCACTTATATGTCCTTCATTAATTCCATCTCTTTCTAATGTGAGATTCCTATTCACAGTTAACATCCCAACATATAAAAAAGATCATTTTACTTTTGCACACCTTTTATGTGACTCCAACGAGGACTAGCATCAAGGGTTACCTTAGAGACATGTATGCAAGCAAACTTATTGATATTCCAACATTTGATCTCATCTTTTTTATCACATGAGCAAAGGACGTCTAGCTTGCTTGGGGTGAAAATCCAGAGATGTTAACCGATCAGCATGTCCAAAAAGCTTGAACTGGTGTTTGTTTGGCTGTTATGTAGATGAAACTTATTAGCTGTGTATGTGCTTTTGAGAAAGTTACAACTTGTTTGTAGAAAATACAAGAGTATGCAATCACAAATTGTAACATAATTGTACGAATCGAAGTATTAATTTCATTTGGAAGCACAAACTTATGAGTCTGTTCCCTTGAGTCTATGACACAAAATTTGAACACTTTCTGAAAAATGATTGATAAGCTTTTCATATTGAAATTTCACATATTTTATATCAAGCATTCAACTGAACTCGAGATTAAAAGAAAAGACAAAGGATGAAATGAATTTGTATGCCTAGCTCACACACGAGGCCCCTCACATTTTTGTCTCCTCTACAACAGACCAGAAACCACCATGTAAATATCACCACGCAAAGATGCAAGTTTGTTAGAATCAAATTCATTAGAGGAGAGAGAATTGCAAATACGTGTGAGCATCTTTGTATATAAATAGAGCATAGGTCATCTGTAAAGCAGTGTACAAAAATACAAGTTTTATTTCATCACCTTCGCTGACTTTTATCCAAAAATTCCTCTTACATGGTATCAGAGTGGTGTAGCCTGATCCTGTCACCCAAACCTATAAAAACCTCTTACTAATTTTCCTAAATCCAAACCCCAGAATGCCTCAAAGTTTTGGCAAACCCGGTGAGATCGATGGTAACCAAAACTCCAATTCCAGCTATGATTCATATGGTATTAGTACTAGTGACAACCCCAGATGTGTCCTGGTAACAACCCCACTTGATGAAGGAAATTACCTGTCATGGAGTCGTTCGATGGTTATAGCCCTAGTGGCTAAAAAAAAGTTGGGTTTTGTTAACGGTAAAATACCAATGCTAGAAGACGATGAAGCTCAGGCAAGACGATGGAATACTGCGGACAAGATGGTCATAGCCTAGATCCTCAATTCCTTAACCAAAGAAATTGCCGATTCCTTCCTGGTTGCCACAACAGTGAAAGACTTGTGGGATGAACTCAAGAGCAGATATGGTGAAAGTAATGGGCCGCACATCTATCAACTGGCCCAAAAAGCAGCGAATTTAAGACAAGGTAATGCATCATTTACTACCTATTTCGCCAAAATGAAGAAGCTTTGGAATGACATTGACTTGTTAATGCCTATGTGAACATGTGTATGTGCTGCCTCTCATTATAATTCTGGTGTGTTAAACAATAATAAATTAATGTAGTTTCTGTTAGGATTAAGAGAGGAGTATGGATCTGTGGTAGGACAGATTATATTGTTAGATCCTTTACCACAAGTGAGGAAAGCCTATTCAATGATATTAACTGTCGAAAAACAAAAAAATGTTAGTGAAAATGAGAACAACCAATTATCGGTTGCTTTGATGAGTTCTGGTCTGAATAAGAATGAGCAGGGAAACATAGAGTTGTTGTCCAATTTTGGTGGAAACAAAAACCAAAATGGCAGGGAGACTTACACAAGGAGATACAACAGTAGAAGAGAAGACAAGTTCTGTGAACATTGTCATGAGAAAGGGCACACAAAAGAAACTTATTTCTAGCTCTATGGCATCTCGGATTGGTACAAGGAGTTACAAAAGAAGAAAGGAAAGGAAAAGTATGCTGCAAATGTAACAGATGCAATCACAGAGGTACCAAAGAAAAATGAAATGTCAACAGAGGTGGATGTAGCCTCACTTGCAACACAAGTACAAGAATTGATGCGGCTTGTCAAGGGTAAACACACCATAAAGGCAAACCATGTTACATATAACAATTTTTCAGGTATACACTCAAACTCGATTATTCGTAATGGTGAATATGATAGTGATTCATAGGTAATTGATTTGGGTGCTTCCACCCACATGACCCCAAACTTAAACCTTTTCTCAACTTACTTTAAAACAGATGACCTGAGCCTCATAAAATTACCCGATGGAACAGGTAAACCTAAACAACACATTGGTGAGGTAAAACTGTCTCCTACTGTCCTAAATAATTTGTTACGTATCCCTTCTTTTAATCACAATCTTATGTCTATTCATAAGATAGCCGTAAAAAATAATTTGGGAGTTATATTTGTCACTGGTAAAGTTTACCTGTAGGACTTGCGGACTGATGATATTGTGACAATAAGCGCAGTTAAAGGTGGTATATACGAGCTTAATTCGGAAGATATATTACCAGCCAACACCATGAAAGGTCCATCATTTAGTTTTTACCTAAATTCACTTAGTTTTTACCTAAATAGTCCAGTAGCTTGCCATGTAACAAGCACTTATACTTTATGGCACTCTCGTCTTGGTCACACATTGATAAACAAACTAACTCGTATTTCTCATACTAGTGAAAAACAACCAATAGAGGCACCATGTGAGGTATGCCCCTTAGCAAAACAACAACGAAATTCTTTCCCGAAACACCTACCAACCACCAAAAAATCTTTCGAACTCCTCCATATCGACTTATGGGGACCATACAACCAACCAAATATCGACGGGTTGAAATATTTTTTAACCCTTGTCGACGATTTTTCTCGAGCTACATGGACCTTCTTACTTAACAGTAAAGCCCAAGTTTTTGAAACACTCAAAATTTACACCAAGATGATTGCTACCCAATTCAATACACAAATTAAATGTATTCGAATCGACAATGGAACCGAGTTTGTCAACAATCCATGCCGTGATTTATTTCAAATCTATGGCATAATTCACCACCGCACATGTCCTTACACCCCGCAATAAAACGGGCTGTTGAAAGAAAACATTAACATCTCCTTCAAATAACCCACGCTCTCGTTTACTAGCCAACTTACCAACCGAATTTTGGGGAGAAGCCCTTCTAACCTCCACCTATATCATCAACCGACTACCTACCAAAACATTATCATGGAAAACACCCTATGAAAAACTTTATGGCAAAACACCATCCCATGACCTTCTTCATACATTTGGATGCTTATATTACTCCACCAACATAAACCAACAAAAGATAAACTGAAAGCACGAGAAAAATAAATGTTTGTTTATCAGTTACGTGTCGGGACAAAGGGGATTTAAGCTAATGGACTTAGAAACAAAATCTATCCATATTTTAAGAGATGTTCAATTCTTTGAGACTAGCTTTCCATACAAAAGCCACCAAAGCCCCATCATTACCCAGCCCACTATCTTTTCCACAACCACCCCATACAACAACCCATTAGATATTAGCAACACCAACCCACCCAATCCTAACTTACCCGACCCGACTCTTCTTCCACTAAATTCATCATCCCTCCCACTAGATCCCCAAATCCACAAAGCCCTTCCTCCATGACAAAGCAACTGAACCCGCACCCATCCACAATATCTAGACAATTATGTCTCGTATTTACCACCACAATCAACACCAATTGCCACAATATCATTTCCAGAGGTCAGTAATCTTGTTACCTTACCAACTTTCACCACCTCCTAATCTTACCAAGCTTTCATGGAAAACGTTTCAATTGAACACGAACCACTATCATATACCGCCGCTAAGGATAATCCTCTTTGGGTGGAATCTATGGAGAGGGAACTCGAAGCCTTGGAAGAAAATGCAACTTGGTTTTAATGGAGCTGCCACAAAGAAAAAGGGCTTTACAAACCAAATGGGTTTATCGAATCAAACAACACCCCGATGGATCTATCGACCGATGCAAAGCCCGATTGGTCATAAAATGTTATTGTCAATGAGCCGGAGTTAATTACATTTATGTCTTCTCTCCGGTGGCCAAGCTCACCACTGTCCGCCTAATACTGGCATTAGCCGCTGCTAAGGAATGGCCCCTCCATCACTGCGACATTAATAATGCCTACCTGCACGGATTTATCAATGAAGAGATTTACATACATCCACCTGCCAAATACAACAAAGCTTTACCCGGTGAGGTTTGTCGATTGAACAAGTCCCTTTATGGCTTCAAACAAGCAGGTCGTCTATGGAATCGCGAAATTACAAGAAAATTAACATATTTTGGTTTCTGCCTATCAGAGTTCGATCACTATTTATTCACAAAAGGTACCGACTTAAATTTTATTACACTTGTTATATATGTGGATGATGTTTTGATCTTGAGTCCAACTAAATCCTTGATTGTTGCAGTTAAACATTACTTGAATGATTTATTCACAATCAAGGATATGGGATCGGTTCGTTATTTTATTGGCATTGAAGTTGTTTGATCCCCTGTTAGCATGTTTTTATCTCAGTCCAAGTATGTTATGGATATTTTAGCCAATGCAGGACAATCAACTTGCCAAACCAGTAGTGTTCCAATTCCACAGGGCATGAAGTTGTCGACAGACCATGGCGATTTATTACCAGACCCAGAACAGTACAGACACATTGTTGGACAACTATTATTCCTCACTCTTACACGACCAGATGTTGCATTTGCCGTCCAACAGTTGACACAATTTACTAATGAGCCACGAACAACAAATTAGACTGCTCTCCTTCATGTTTTACAATTTTTACAAGGAAGTAAAGACCTGGTATTACACTATTCTGTTCAAGCACACCCGACTTTGCATGTCTTTGCAGATTCTGACTGGGTTGGTTGTCCCTTCTCATAGAAATCCTTAACGGGTTACTGTGTCTTCTTTGGCTCCGCATTAATCTGATGGAAAACAAAGAAACAAAGAACAGTCAGTCGCTTCTCTACTGAATCAGAATACCGTAGCATGGCTAGCGCCCTCTGTGAGTTAAAATGGATTATCTACATCTTGCGTGATCTAAAAGAGCACATTCAGTTGCCGGTTCCACTGTTTTGTGATAATATGGCTGCCATTTACTTCTCTTCCAACTTGCTCTTCCATGAGCGAACAAAGCATTTGGAAATCGATTGCCATATGGTGCGAAATGCTGTCTTGGAAGGGCTCATTCGTACCTCTTACATTCCGTCACACTCTCAACTCACAGACTGTTTTACAAAGGGTCTATTAGCTGCCAGTTTCTCCATTGACATTTTCAAGTTAAGCCTCTTACAATGCCAACTTGAGGGGGGTTGTACGCCCAGCTCACACATGAGGCCCCTCACATTTTTGTCTCCTCTGCAACAGACCAGAAACCACCATGTAAATTTCACCATGTAAAGACACAAGTTTGTTAGAATTAAATTCGTTTGAGGAGAGAGAATTGCAAATACGTTTTAGCATCTTTGTATATAAATAGAGCATAGGTCATCTGTAAAGCAATGTACAAAAATACGAGTTTTATTTCATCACCTTCATGACTTTTATCCAAAAATTCCTTACAGAATCTACAAAGGATAACAAGGAATGATGTCATGTTCAAGATGAATGGAATGGGAAAAGCTTAAAAGAAATCAGTATGGGAGAAAGTAGGAAGGATTGAAACCAGTACCTTAGCTGCATCCCAAACTCTTACAGTTTTGTCAAAGGACGATGATGTAAAAATAGTTGAACTTGGTCGGAACCGAATATCTGTAGTTATCTGAGAATATCCTTCTGAAGAAGCACGGAAACCGTTAGTTTCCAAGTTCCACACCATTAACTGCCAATGACCAAAATTACTCTTAGTGAAACAATTAGAGGTTCCAGAGAATGATGAAGTTAAACTTCGTACGTTGATAGCCTTACTAATTACCTTCTTTTCATTTCCGTCAACAGCTAATAAATTACCATCAGATGAAAAATGACAACATAAAAGCCTGCTCCTGCTCGAGCCGAGAAACCTAACCTCTTCCAAGAGTCAAGCCAGCGGTACGAATGCTTAAAAATCAATTATATCTAATCAAAACCAATGAATATTCCACGTATACATATTTTTTCTGGGAATTACCATGTTCATATATACTGGTTTCCTAATACACTTTGTTATCATGTAACAAGGAAACCTTCAACTATGATATCCTCTCCGCTTCCAAATATAAAGAAGAGGGCTAGCAGCATTTTCATTCCTTTTTTCTTCACTGTTACTAATGGCTTCCTGTATGAATTGATAATATTATTTTGAGCAATTAAAGGGTTATTAATTATCGTGCTTGCAACATATTGGTGTTCAATCTGAGGTACAGATTTAAGATCCATGGCATAGAACTGCAAGTCGAAGAAGCGCTCTCACACTCTAAGCCTAGGAAGTATACCTTTATCATCCTTTCTCTCAGAAAAGTCGGAAAAGCTCTGTGAAGTTCTCCTTGAAGTAGTTTCTTTGTAATTGGCGGTATCGTCACCTGCGGATGAGAACCATTCCACGCTCTCATCAGTAGATTTATTGATTTCAGCAATTGGATTATCCTATTCAAAATTTTGATTAGAAAAAGAAGGTTAGAGGTGTACTCGAGGGAAAAGGACCAGAGTTACCTTCTCAATCTACAATGCAAGCATAAGCATGACCTACCTTTATTTTGACTCCAGCTCGTGGATGTGATGAGAATCGGTTTCTGTTGCCTGCAGTCTACTCAAAATGCAAGTAAACTCAGAAAGAAAGAAGTATTAACTTGCTAAAATACAAATGGGTTGTTAGAGATTAGATTACAAATTATTACCGTCTGCAGCAGCTGGTAGAAGGGCTGAGACAGTTGAGGTTGTTTCATTTTGTTCTTCATCAGCTGTATCATCACATGTAAATTGCTTATGAAGAAATTCATGGAACTTTTGGTGTTCACATAGTGTGAATGACAAAATTTTCAAAAAATAACCTCTGAGTCGATTTGATTCAAATTGCTGCCCTGTTCATTGCCGCGTGAATAGTGTGTAGGACTAGCAGAAAGTGACGGCGGAAGCTGACGTTGCCTAGCTACATGTATTCTATAAAGAGGATGAGGCTCCAGAAACTGTGGCCGATGATTGAAAGTCCTACTCCTAACTAATGCAGGATCGTGTCCTTGATTAACCCCTACAAGAGCAGAAGTCAGCCATTGGAAATATCTGTGTTGAAGAACCAAGCCAACAAATTATGAACAATTGTTTGTTCAGTTATATCTCTTTTAATAATTAGTGATGCCCAGGGTGAAGAAACCAGAAAAGCAGTTTCAGTTATTCACTTGAGATCATTTGAATGATAAGGAAACTCAGAAATCTAAATATTCATCTGAGTCCAAAGGTATACACCTTCCAACTCGTGACAAAGGGATTATGTCCTTCAATTTGTACATTGAAGGACATATAATAAAGGATTGTCCGAACTATCCGTTTTATCAGGATGAGAGAAGGTCATAATCTATTTATCTATAGTCTTCCTTTGTATTTTACAAACAAGAAAAATTATTTTCGTGACTTGAACTCCGTGAACTTCCCCATATAGTAAGATGATAATATATTTACATCGAGAAAAATCAGGTCGAGAAGCATGCATGCTTCCAGATTCTAGTTAAATTTGAGGTACCTGCATTATAAATTGGAGTTTTTGACAATATGCGCTGTTGCACTTCATAGAGTTTAGCATCTCTATGCCTCCATGATGCGACGTTGAAGCCATCTATTATAAGTGGCTGAGAAAAGCATTCAATCCTTAATCGATACCTTTGACAGCAATAAAGTGGGCAACTCAGGAGTTGCAGATAACAAGGGCACAGTTACCTGTCTAAACGGACTATAGATTTCATCTTGCATAAAACTGAAATGATGAAAAGCATGTCAGGAAAAAGGTATAACGGACCTAATTAACACTCGTCAAAAACTCTCACCTGCCTTGAAATCATTTTTAAGGTACAATCTATCAATAAAACCTACTCAACGCGACGGGAAACTACATTATTGTACCAAGGTTTGGCGTGTATAGCTAGCAGAAGATAATAAAGTCTCTAAACGGTATTATAAATGCCAGAAAAACACGTTGTCATGTAAAGCTATTAGGTTACTAGCCAGATACCATCACTTCAAAGCTTTGGATACCTCGAACCAGCAGAGAACAAATAGGGGTTCATATAACTCGGAACAGCATTAAATGGTACGGCTGGGTCCCCAAACTGTTGCTGTTCCTGTTGATTTTGCGCTGCCGCAGGAAGGTAAGCAGCTTGTTGCTCCAACTTCCCATCAAACTGATGGAAGCCAATAGGAGGCATTATTCCACGAACAGTATGTAAATCAGGCCTCATCAGCTTATCATTTGTGGCCAACACAGTTGCATGGGCACTTTGCATCACATCCACCGCCACTGGATCTTTATCCTGGATACCAAACAACGGGCATGCATGCTTTGAATCGTAAACTAATGCAAGTAACTTTAATTCTGGAGAAATGAATAGGTATGGTTGAACTAAAGTACTAACAACTTACCATTGCAGGAGCTTTACCCTTGTCATTCTCGTACCTCTGCTGCCTTGAAGAAAAGACTTCGTAAAATATATTAAACCAGTCACGTAAAAAACCTTCCTGTGAATCATCGATCGCTGAAAACCAGAAAAGAGAAACTCAAGTCAGTCAACAACGAGAGAAGAGATTATGGAGATAAGGTTATGTCCTTGTTTGCTAAAATGTAGAAATGATCGTACATCTTGACTTAGCTCCTTGGAAAGCAAGCGATCAATAAAAATTAGTTAGTCCACGTTTATGGATGTAACTAATAACATCGTAAAGTGATTATTGGCATATACATTTACGTATTATACGTGGGTATATAAAACTGTAGATAGATATATTCCAAATATAAGTCAACATATCAACAAATAGATACATATTATTAGTTTTTCAAAACACATACTTCTTGTGCTAATAAGCCATTTACATCATAGAGAAATGCTTTTACAAATACATTTAGCTAATGTACCTGATATATTTCTTCTTTGGCAATATATCAAATAGAAGTCCTCAATTTCATTTTTGTAACCGCAATTATATATGAATATAGTTCTATCAACGAATCATATGTTGATTATTTCAATAACTAATAAACCAATTGATTTTAAAGATTAAATTATACAAAATCAATGACAATAGTTGTATTATTTAGTTAATGTTACTTTTATAAAAATATTTAGTATATACTTTATCATTAGGATTTTGAAAACCTTATTATCATCCATATCTTATCCTATCTGAATAATTATAAACTATAATCTCTTAATATTAATATATTTACTACAATACAAGATAAAAAATTTTATTTATAAATAAAAATAATAACTTTCTTGTCGTCTAGCATTTATTTAAAATATGTTATTTATGACTTATTCTCTTTCACCAATATATACATACTTTTTTTATTAATTCTTAAATTAAAAAGCGTCTCGATTTCTCTTTTTTGTAACGGTTATAATATATACATATCTTTATCAGCCAATTTAAGCTTTTTAGCATTAATTTTTGTTTGTTTTTATAATCAATAATTTTTTAAAAACATAATCAGTAAAAAGATAACTTCTGTACTTAGATCATTATAAGAATGAATGGAATAGCGAGTCTCACCTTTATAGGAAACCTATATTGTAAGAAGTGAAAAAAGTTGCTTGTGATGCTTAGCCTACTGGCTTGTATAATCATATTGCACCATATCTACAATTAGGATTGAAGAAGTTCATATTTAAAAGGCCAAAATTTATTAAAGAAAAAGAACCTACCAACAGGATGTGTGCTAACATGGGCTTCGTTTCTGAAAATTTCTGCTGTTTTGTACATTTTCTTCTTCACCAAATAATCGTGTAGGTACAGTTCAAACCTGATAAACACTTGAACTCAATAAGAATAAACAAATACGAAAACCAAGAAACTTAAAGGAAACAAAACAACAATTAAGAGTAAGATTTGAGGGAGAGAAAGGGTAGAAGATTCTAACATCTTTTGAGCATCAAAGTCACGATTATCGGCCATGATAGCATGCACTTTCGGAGATCAATATAACCTCAAAAAGCTAGTTAATCAAGAAACAAGAAAGCAAAGAACACGCAGTACTGAGCACCTTCACTTCGATACAACCTCACCAAGAAAGCTAGTCAAGAAACAAGAAAACACAGTAACGAGTTAGATTAGCCAGACACATAGAACGTAAAACATGAAGCAGTGGAGAAAGAATCGCAAAAACCCAAATGGAGAAAGTAAATAAAGAGGTGAAAGTTGACATGATCAATTAATTTTAGAAGAAGAGAACCAACATTGGGGTTTAGAGAAAGAAACGCTCTGGGGTAGCTGGTTAAGCATCAATTGACAGTGCCATGCAAAAGCACAGAGAACCGAAAGGAAAAAAGAACAAACAAACAAAGACACAGATTTGGCAGCTTGTACAGAGAGAGAGAGCGAGACTGAGGAGAGTTGGAAGGGGTGCGGAGGGGGTTTTATACACTGCACAACCATGGCCTAGAGAGTAGCGCACTCCAATCCAGTGGTGTACGGACACCTCTCAGCCTAGAGAAAAAGGTTAGTTATTGTAATAAACTAATAATCATGACTCTTAATTGTCAGTTCAAATTTGCTTCTATTCTGAAAGATAAATGCTTTCATTCAACATGGTTGGACAATTTTCATAGGAATTAGTTAAAATATACTAGACTAGAGTCCAATTGGATTGTTATAAAAAGGCCTGATTACCTAATAATGTCTGCCGTGTGAATATATACAATGTACATCCTCATTAGAATTGAGGCAATGCCAAGGGATGAGGATTCAAACTAGCAGGTAGATTCGTAAAAAGGAACACCCTTACGAAATTTGTAGTTTGATGGAAAAGAGTTGTTTGTTTAGTTAATAGCCCTCGTCATGTTTAATCATCTTCCATCCAAATGAGGATTTAAACTCAATTTTTTAAATATAAATTAAGAGGGAAAGAGAACTACTAATTAACCATTTCAATAACATCAATGTTAGTGACCTTTTATTAACTTGACAGAAGATATTTAAAGTTCTCGTGTAATTAATGAACACATATCTTTAAAGTCAGGCTTGGAATAATCGATAAAGTTGTTCCTTTATAACCGCAAAATCACAAGTTTAAGTTACAAAAATAATTTCTTTATACAAATACAAAATAAAAACTAAGTATATTATGACTTTTTCCAAACTCCTACAAAGCGGAGGGTCTTTTATATTAATTTCGTTGACTTTTTATATCTTTGCACTCTCTCTTTATATTTACGGAGAACATATTTGTAGCAACTCTAACTCAAAATAGATTAACAATCTCATTATAAGAACAAAATTAAATCATAATTTCTTTAATTATCCTCATACCACTCTCTCATATCCTAATCATGAATTTAAATGTTCCGCTCTTTAATTCAGAATTGTTTCTCTAAGGATTAGTTAAAGGGTTGATGATGGAATACCATTTTGTATGAACTCAATTCGCTTTAATCTTTACAAAACAAACTCATTTGATGTTGAATTAAGAAGAGCTAACTAGGGTTTTGTTTAAAATGTAATTGCAAAAACATTAAAAAAAAAGATGTACAGACGGAATTCCTTTGTTTGTTAGTATTTGCGGGTCTGTTGAATGGCAAAATCGATTACCACAGACTTACGGTCGTCGGTCGTGAGAAGAGAAACAATAAAAGCAACGGTTAGCTTCCATTTATTACAATTCAATAGACAGATATGTGAACTGCAGTTATAACCAACATTAAAAAGATGAAGGAATCTGGTAAAACTTGTCAATAACTCTTTAAAATGCATACGACCATTTGAGTTTGTTGTATTCCTATTTGTGCCAAAAAGCAATGCCATCATCTTTAATACAAATTTGACTTCACCTGCAAAGTTCCAAATTATACTTCAGTAACGGATAAAACTACGTAACGAAGATAACAAAGATCCAAGTGAAATTGCTTTCTATCACAAAGAATCCAATGGACATAGCAGTGCGAGCCCTACTTTTAGTGCAATGGTTCCCAGCAAGACCTCTTTTGTTTTGTTAAGAATCAAGGATGAAATTTATGCTGTTGGTTACCATCTTTATTAATTGAACTGTAAATTTATAAGGGTTATTGTCTAAAATAACGAAAATCATATTGTAAAAAAACAAATCCTTGCTACTAGTCAATTCTCTTTTGACAAAATTGATCAAAACTATACTTTGACTGCTAACTAAATATCAAAAGCATCCCGCTTTATTAGATATCAAAACATAGATACTCGTTTGACTAAATTTTAGATGTAGACGGAAATTTATCATATAGAACCTTGATGTAAATTACTTTACCCTTAACCAATAGTGTCTAAATCTTTGTTCCTTCTATGAAATTTATGAGCGTTGAGTTACATGGCCTTTCAAAAATCCCCCTTCTATTTTGAAATATGAATTTATTCTTTTAAAAGAGGTACATATAATCATAGGAAACATATACATAATTAATTAGAGTTGTCAAACAACATAGTGAATTTGATTTGAACGACAATTTCATTCGATTTTAATATGACTATAACACACTACAATAGATAAGGTTATTTGCGACGAAACTAAACGTCGCTAAACACTTCAAAATCGTCACAAATTCTAATTTGCGACAAAAAATAGTCGTCGCCCTAATTGTTGTTGAATCCCAATAGTAAAACATTCACGACGCTTTCTTGAAATCGTCGCAAAAATTCTTTTTCGACACAATAACCGACGAGAACATAGAACTTCGTACATAGGTTTTTATGACGTTTTTTTCGTAGATAAAAATTATTCCCGACTAAAATGTAGTTGTAGGTCATTAGTTTTGGTCGGGTCGGTCGTGCTGGGCCCGAGCCCAGTCGTAATGACCCACAGGCCGATCGGTCCAATCTTCAAAGATCA
>JAOTAY010000002.1:22970836-22983725 GCA_025629805.1 Erythroxylum baracoense
AACAGAAGTAAACTTTTTGAAGCATCAAGAAAGCAATAAGATGATCATCGTCCTCACAGGTCTGAAAAGAAGAATTGTACAAGCCCGTAATCATGCCACAAGTTTTAGGCTTTAGAACATAATAAAAATACAAGAAATCATAGGTTCATCCTGATTCATTTTCAGTTTTTTCTTGTACGGGTAAGTTGAGGAAGCCAAGAAGAAGAACCGAAATTGTAAGGAAACCGCGGAATAAGACAACCAAGAAGAAGAACCGAAATTGTAAGGAAATCGCAGATTAAGACAACCGACGACGACGACGGAACAAAACAAAACATAGTACTAATACTGGATAATAAAATAAATCAGTGGTCAAATCTCTCTCTTACTTATACTGTTTGCATTGAACACGCTAACCGTGCAAAGTTTCTAAAGTGTTGTACTGTCCCACTTCTTAATATATGCCTTATTATTTGCGTGACGATCAACGAAAATTATATAAAATTAAACTACCTGTTTTTGTACCCCCTCTTTGTATAACTTTCTATTTCTTTATTAACAAGACTGATGATGAAGGTTGATGTTTTTAACTTGTTTTATAAAAATGAAAAGGTTGCAAAAAAGTAAGAAAACTCACATTTTTACTTTATATATATATATATATATATATATTAGGTATCTTGATTTTATTGGACTAATCTTAAGTTCTTAAGAATTCATTCTAAGAGTTCTAGAGGATGTAAATCTAAAATTCCAAGATCCCTCAGGTTTCTACATAGCTTATACATTTCTGCGCATAAGAAGTCGTCACATACTGATTGGTCAGCTGCTGATTAATCACTGACTCTGCTCAGCATCAGGTTCTCAGCAGCCTCAGGTTCTTTAATAGTTTCAACTCCCATACTATTGCTGGAAGCTAGACGTCCGCAATTGATCCGATTAAAGAGCATGCCCAGGCGGTAGAGGATCATCAACAAGGAAAATTTCCCCTCTCCCCTCCTTTTGACTCGAACTCAAGACCTCCTATAAAGGAGAGCCTTAAATAAAAAGTTGAAACTAATTAGGTCACTCCTACTTGTCGAATCATATTTTTATTTGATTCGATAGCACAAAATTATCTATGTCTAAGGGTCAATTTCACACTAAGGTTTCGCTAGCTTTAAGAAGAGAAAAATACAATAGATTGGATGTTTCACAAACACCTGCAAGAATTTCCTCATAAACTTTCTAGTATTCTTTTGATAAGTACTCTAGCACTCTCTCAATTTTTCTCTCTTTTGAACGAGAAGATTGTTTACATATATAACCTAATTATGTTTTTCATTGCGACTGAATACATGTATTTATAGACCGATGAAGAAGATGCATCTGCCTTCTGTTTTGAGTTTACACTTATGCCTTTGTTTTTTTTTTTTTGCATGTGTCATCGACGTGCCTTTAAAACTCAGCCTCACTCTTTAAGCTCATGCCTATCAGACCATGCTTTGTGTTTAATGAAATGCTGCGTTTTTACTTATGCTTTGCGTGTCTCCCATGTGCTACTCACGTGTATGACTTATGCCTCTTATTCTATGCGTTTTGATCATTCAACAAATTACTTTTTCTTCTTTTCTTCTTTGAACTCTCTAGAGTTTTTTTCTCTTCACTTCACACACTCACATATGTCTGTTCCAAAAAATCCCCAATTGTTGTTCTTCAAATGATGAGTTGTGTTGAGGGTTTATGGAGAATGATTGATTTCCTTCAATTTTATTAGATTAACATAAGTAATTGTATAATATGTAATTATTTTTATTAACATGATTATATAATCTATTTATTTAGTATATATATCCACCTTTATTTTTATTTTACTTATAGTTTTTATTAAATAACTATTATAAAGAATTTATATTACATTAATTATAAACTATAAATTCAAATAAAATGGAAAAAATTAATTATCAACTTATAGATTGAGTTCAAGTTTCAAAATTTAAGGGTCCAGTTTAAGATATAAAAGAATAAAAAAATATAACTTAATCCAATATTTAAAAATAACTTATAATCATTTTAACTTATGATTATCGTCCAATATTTGCTTTAGAATGATCAATATTCATATAATGTTGTATTATTAAATCCTCTCAAAATTATGAATTCCACAAGTATTTATCTAATTTAGTTTTGTGATGAATTATGATTAATATTTTACACATATTATATCTATTTTAAAATAACTTTATAAAAATCTATTTTATTTCAATACACAATTTACATTTTGTATAGTTATTTTAGAAGTTTATAATATGGATTTTTGAGTTGGGTTTAAGTTTAAAATTTTAATAATTGGACATATTTAAGTTTGAAAATGAGATCTATTTTATAGGTCAAATTAGGTATAAACTTAAAATTTTTAAAAAATTATGGAATTAACCTTCACCTAATTCAACTCATATACAAGTTCATTGATAATTTATAATTATTTTATTTAAAACTCCTTATTAACTCATCTCATAACACCTCTCTTAGAAATTATAAGAAACTAAATTAATATTAATTAATTCTTAACAATATATAACTAAGAAAATATACTATTATTAACAATCTTCTAATAATTATTAAGGTATAATGAAAAATATTACAATAATAATTAGAGCTTTCCACTATTTTACATGGAAACATAAAAAAAGTTTCATAATTTCTTTAATTATAAAGATGCAAATGGTATATATAAATGTAAGAAAAAAATCAAGAATCACAGAAAATTATAATTATTAATTGTGAAGTAAAATTTCAAGAAATTTGTGAAAAGTTTAAAAGTATTGCTTAAAAGACCTACTTTAAAAAGTTTAATAGAGTTCTCATTGTTTATAAATGAAAAAAGTTAACAACCACTGAAGTATGTAAAGATGGTGTTTTTCACATTTTTTATTTTATATGATACTTTAATTGTTATAATAAAATTTCAATATTTTGCTTGTTCAAAATTAAAATCACTTTTTTCAGTATATATATGTAGAAAATAATTATAATAGCTTTACCATAAGTATACATATATAATAAGTATGATAATTTTCTCTTAATATATATATATATAACACTAAATTTTATCTTAATTTTGTAATATATTTATTTAAAATGGTGAAAACATATTCTCATATTTCACATTGATTTTATAACTATATTTATTTAACATGATTTTTAAATAATCTTTTTTAAATTAAAGGAAAATTGTGCTAATGTAATAATCTTCAATACTGAGTTACAATATTCAGAATTACAAAGTGCTTCTATCTTCTAATGTAATAATCTTCAATATGAGTTACAATATTCAGAATTACAAAGTGTTTCTATCTTCTTAAGTGACCCAGCTTAAGACCCTAGTTAGAGCATATGCATCAACCTATTCTGGGTCAGTCCATTCCATTTACAAGGCAAGTTCCTCTTCACTTGCCCTAAGTCTTTTTGCTTTCCATTTTTGGATATTACTAAATACTCTCTTCTGTTAATGATCGTTCCTATACTTGGATGTACTATTATGCTCTTACTAGCACCCACTTAACTTTCTTGTTTTGTTATAGTTTGTCTCATATTACTTCCTTTTATACATCTTCTAATCGTTCTTGTTATTACTTGGTTTTGTCTTATGTTGGCTAATATATTTCTCTCTTATCCAGGCTAATATGTTTTGGTAGAACCTTTGCTGATCTTGGCTCTTGAACTTAAAAATTCTTTCATTCCTTTCTCTCCAAATGGCATAACTTCGAGCTTAATGCTAAATTAAAGAGGCAATAATCTTCTTTTAGTTGTTATGTTTTGGATGCTCATGTCATTATATCCTCCCAATCATCCTTACTAAATTAATGTTACAATACGTTTGAATTATCTGCCATAGCTCTTTAGCAAAGTTACATTTTTAAAAAAAATGGTGGTTTATAAATTTATTCTCTTTATTACAAAGTGTGTAGGTTGAATATGTAATCTGAGAGATTTTAGTTATATATAGTCTGCTCAATTTGTTTCTAATAGCTAGTTATATGATAAAAGAAAACTGAGAATTTTGTTTGAACTGAACTAGAATGCTTCATTGCACATTTACGTATAGAATTCTTGAACATTTGGTAGCATCATTTATTAGTAAATTGGACTAAAGAATGCTTTAGTCATTTTATTTTACCTTTCAAGTGTTAAAAGGGGTTATAATTAAGTAGATTTTCCTAAATGGTTGAGAAGCCTCAAAATTAATGCTTCAGTCATTGCCTTTTATGATCTTCTTATCCTTAACTTTGGGGTATAGTATATATCTCAAATGTGAGACTTCAAGAAAAAGGTATAAGGGACCCTTTTTACCCCAACTGTCAAACTAGAGCCATGTATTTTCTCTATTACTAATCTTATACTTGATTTCCCAAAGCTTACCCCTTATGTTGAGTATTTGGTTTACAGTCTGTGATGTCTTATACTTAGGTTTTATTTCCTATATACTTTGGTTCTTTAAATATTATGAGTGAACTGATTACACCTGAAGTGTTTCTTTGTCTATGAGAAGCCTATAAAACTTTTTAGCTATAAAAATTTGCTAATGATTTGTAATAGTCATATACCTAGTCCTCCTTCCTCTTTCGACACCCCAATATTAGTCCACTTCACTTTAACATTAGAATTCTTATATGTATCTCCTATTTATATAAAATTCCTTATGATTCTTTCTAGATCTTTAGTAAGATTCTTAGGTAGTATCATATGCAAGATCCATTAGATAAAGAGATCCTTTAATATAAACCTAATAAGCTAAAGTCTCCCAATATAAGTTAGATTTTTATTACACCAGTAACCAATTCTCCTCTCAAACATATCAAACTGAGCTTAACAATCACCATATCTTGGTCTTCTAGTTGAAACAACGACTCCCAAACATATGAAAGAGGGTCTTTTTATCTTAAAACTTGATAAGAAGGACAATCTTTAAGCCTAGAGTTAGTTACAATTGAGACTATCATGTAACTCTTATCTTAATTGATGTTGAGATCAGAAAGTTTGTTAAATGAATAAAAAAAATTTATTGGAATCTTGAATAAGTATCAAATCTATAGAACATTAGTAAGTCACAAACAAAATATTGGAGATCTTTAATTTGTTGTATTTTTTTGTGATATCGAGAAATCCCTCCTAATTTTTTGTTAAATGAGCTTGATCAATAATACTACAAAATTTAAGAATAGGTAAAGAGATAGAGGGTCTCCTTACCTAACACCTTCTCGTCCCTTAGTTACTTGAGTCTATTCTCCAGTCATCAAAATACTAAAAGAAGTAGTTGTTATACATTGCTCAATCCAAGTGATAAACTTTTATGGGAAAATAAATGCCTATAGAGAGTGTAATACAAAATTTTAATTGATTAAATCAAAGACCTTATGAAAGTCAATCTTCATATGAAGACTTTTAGTGGATGCATTCCTTTCGTATCCCTTCAATAGTTCTTATGCCAATAATATATTTTCATCAATTTTTCTTGCCTTAATAAAAGCTCTCTGTGATGTTCTTATAAAGGGTTCTAGTACTTCTTTTGGCCTCGTGGCAAGGATTTTAGATATGATCTTGTATAAGGTATTATAATAAGCTATAGGTTTTAAATCCTTGAGTCAATTATGATTAGGCAGCTTTAGGACTAAGTAGGTACGAGGTTGGTTTATCTCCTTTACCATTCTTTCAAAATTAAAGAATTTTGTGATGGCTTTGTTAACTTGTACTTTGATCTAGCACTATGATTCTTTAAACATCTTAAAGTTTGATAGATCTAATGAGTTTCTAAACTTTCTCATCAGTTATTACTTTTGGTATAAAAGTGTTAATGACTTGCACTGAAGATTATTTTTTAATAAAAGAGCCTAGGGTGTTTTAGAAATACCTATAAACTTCCTTCTTGCACTCCCTTTATCCCTAGAACCTTTCTCCATTATATTTGAATGTTAGAGATTTTATTTATGTTTCTCTTAGCTAGTATGCCCTTAAAGAAGAAAGCAAAATCTCTATCCTTATCTAGTAACCATTGAAATCTAGATTTCTACTTCAACCAGGAGTTATGACATTTAAATGCTCTAACATAGTGTTCTATTGTAGTCTTTTTCCTTCTTAACTTTGATCTTATTCAAACAATCTTTGTATAACTTTAATTGTGCTTAGCTTTTCTTTTTAATTTTAAGACTTTTATTATTTACAAATCTATGATGAAATATCTTGAGATTCTTTTTAACCATTTAAAACTTCTGGATACATTTATATTGTTTATGTTCTTCTACTCCCTCTATTATACCTTTTTCCAGTAGCCTCCTGGAATCCCTTAAGTTTTACAATGTAATTAATGAATATAAAAAGGGTTGTTTAATTAGGGAGCTCAGCTATATTATAGATCTCAATGGGTATATAGTCTGATGTTAGAGGGCTACTGAAAACAACTTTACTTGAAATTCCATTTGCAACAAATTATTTACTAAAGTTCTATCTAATTTCCTCTATAAGAACTAATTACCTTGTTTTTTTTATTTCATGTAAATTGATTCCCCTTGTAATTGAGATTAGTGACTTCTTTGTTGCTTAAGTAAGATTTAAACCCATTACAAGGGGCCTTTACGCTCACACCTCCTTCTGACTTTATAACATAAAGAATGTAGTTGAAATCCTTAATAATTATCTAAGAAATATTCATACTTGAGCCATTGTCCTTGAGATCCTCTGAAAAAGCAACCCTCTGGAAAGATAGAAGAGTAGCATATACAATGCTAAGGCGTATCCTTTATTTGTTTTGCTTCAATTCAATAAACATTTTCAACTACTATCCTTTCATGTTCATTATAGTTAGTGATTATCTTTGAATTTCTTTAGAAACATTAGAGCCTCCTACAATAGTCTTCTTTTAGTTTGGTTTTTAAAAGGTCAATTAACATTTGCTTTATGGAGTGACGATAGTTAAAATTTGACCTATTGTTTATTGGGGTCATTAAAGCCCTTGACAGTCCAAGCTAGGACTAATATTAGAAAGGAGGAGAGGGGTTTTTAATTCCCTTAGCCTTGGATTTTCTAACTAATTTCCTTAAAACTGGAGTGAAGATCTCTACAGTCCTATTAGGTGTAGTCTTTCTATCAGAGAAGTTAGTTTGTCCTGAGATTTTTGTTGTTTCCCATCCCCTAATTTTTATGTTTTTAAAAGCTTATTACTTTAAGGATTTACTTGCATTCAATACGTTTAGCCTACTCATATACATATATCATTTTCTGTAATTAATTTAGGTAATTTTTACTGAATATGTTTGACACTTTCCATCTCATACCCTTTATCGGCTTTTAAATTTAGTACGTTATATTTTTGCTCAATTATAGGAACATGATTTTCCATATTAGCTTGTGTTCTCTTTATATTTGGATTCTCCATTCAATTTAGTTCATAATAGCCACCTTGTGTAAAAGTTTTGCCAGCTTTTCTCTACCATTTCTCCTATTGTTGGAAAGTAGGTTTCCATAAGTAGGAAACAAAAACTATGTCCTTTACCATTTCCTCAAGTTCTTTTAGTCTCATGAAGGGTATTACCTTATGAAGGATTTAGCTGATATCAACTCGCATAAATTCTTATATATCCAATTCTTTTCATCGAAGTTATGATTTCATCCATTTATGTAGGCTTTCCTATATAACTATCAAGATAACTCAGTCTAATCATTAACCAATATTCAACTAGTACATTATAAATGTTGATACAAATTGGTATATGTTTCATTTTTAGTTGTTCTAGTTACATACTTAATTCCTATTTATGCAAGAAGATGGGTTTATCATTCATATGCTAAGGGAAAGCTTCCAAAATTCTATGATCTTCCTCTATTGTTCCAAACATAAAGGAAAAGAGAGCTTGTTCATTAATTAACACCTTAGATAACGTAACCTTTTTTTAGTTAACATGATCCTACGAGTGCATCATCAGATAAACAAATAATTTAATTACAAAAAATGCTACTAAAGTGTTCTATTTAAATGTACCTTGCTTCAGTACTTCCTTAGGAGGAGTTACAATGTTTTTTCCTTTAAATCCTTAGAGTAGGGGAAATAGCTTAGTTTTTTTATTGGCGACACATGTTCAATAACCTGATGCCTTATCCTTATGCTCTTGCTAAGATTCCTATTTGCTTTTTCATCTTTTTCTTAAAAAGGAGTTAGCTCAAATCTTAAATTGTGAAGAAATTGTCAAATATGTTCTAATCTTTACTTTGTAACACTATATATTATGACCTATAGAATTACATACATATGTTTCTTACTATCAACATTATTAATAGTAAAATTTAATTTTCGTGAGTTATTTCGTCACAAAAGGTCTTTATATATAGTTCTTAGCATGTTATATTTATATAATAATTATCACTAATAACATTGATAATTAGGTATACATATATGAATTTTCATAGGTCATAATGTATAATGTTACAAAATAAAGATTGAGATTTGATATTTTTCTCATAAATTAGGATATTCAAAATGATTTATGTATTCTTTTATCGTTGCTTTAAAAGCTTTTTGCAAATTTCACATATTTTCAAGAATGTCAACCAAACTAAATTCTTGAATTCATAACAAGTTCAATGAATTTAGTGGTAGTGATGAATGATAAAATATAGATATCAATGAAGTGAGGCTAAATGTTCCTTTATTTATAAAGGTTTCTTCATCCATTTATCCCAAATGTTTTCTAGTAATTAATAAAAAATAAGATAATATTAAATAGTAATTGAATAAAGAATCACACTCACAAGAAACTAACTTAACTACCTATTGTACATGAACTGTAAAAAATAAAACCTTTGAAAATATCTTAAAGAGAAAGAAAAGCGGTCATTTTAAATGAGTATGTAGTTTATTTACAAAAGTTAGATGTTGATATTAGAATTAGAAAAGATCTAGTTCCATTTTCATAAGTTATAGAATGTGTTAAGACTGAAAAATGGATTGATTCTATAGAAAGTAAGTTAAGGTATGTGGAAGATAACAAAGTTTGGGATACTGTTGAATTATCATAATGTTCTAAGTGAGTTAAGTGTAAATAGGTTTCTAAAATGATGAGCCCACCAATTTCCTGGCAAGATGCCTACGGTTAAAAACCTCCAACAAGTCAAGATCCAAATTCGAATTGGTTCCTGGTCTTGGTCAAAGACCACTGTGTTCGTGTTGGTGGTCCAACAAAGAGGCGAAGTAGTGAGGTCGTTCACGTCAGGAAGAGAAAGCATAGTTGTCAAATCTAAAATTTAGAAATATGTTCTCGCATCGCTTTTTTTGTATAAAGTTTTGACAGAGGTAAGGAGCACTTACTGAGCGATTTGAGAAAGAGACGCAGAGACTCGAAATGCATAACTGCGAACTCACATTTTCTGACATAAAATAATCAATCCCACTGCTAGCTCGCAAGGAACTCTTTCTCACTCAAAACCAGAAGGATAGGATCTAACCCTTCTTTCAATGCTAGAAAAGGGGATGTAACAAAACTCTAAATGGTTGGATCAACTACAAAGGGACCTGGCTTTAAGAGAAGATGATCTGCAAGTATGATGGTTTTAATGATGATTTTGCACGTATTTCAAGTATTTTACTATCTAGGAGGAAGTTCAAAAATAAAGAGCGTATATTGAGCATATCAGTACTAATATAATGATACCAAATCTGTTAACTATGGGCTTACAGCTAAAGACGTTTCAGGAATGTGTACATAATATCGGTCTTGTTTATACCATCAAATGACATTTTTTAATGATTATGCTAGTAATTTGACCTCATCTGTATGTTTCTAAGTCTGCGTTAATGATTTCATATTTCATAATAGTGTATACTTATTTTTTGATATTTTAATAAGAAAGTATATAAGACATAATTGTAGATCGCGACAAATTTTGTTTATATCGTTATTTATAGACCTAATATGGTGAGTAACGAATACTTTAGTATAAGGAAGAAAGTATATTGTAGAAATAATATACAACTTCTATAGCTCATACTGGTTATCTTATCATACAATTTTTTTTGAAAAATGAATTTTTCATTACTATAGACAAAACTAATACAAAATTATGGTGATTTCTATACCGATAGCCTATATACAAGCACTATAGCTAAATATACAAAAAGAGGAGCTACATTATAGGCAACAATTCTAAATCCACATATTAGCAAGTTAAATTTTCCATCTAGATATCATGTCAGGGGTAAGGGTATGCTACAAACTTTTAACAAATATTGCTGCTCTAATCCAGTTAACAATTTTGTCACCTAGCTAGTACTTTCCTTCTTCTGAGTTGGTAAATGTTCTACTGTGTCTCTCCTTCCAAAGAGTGCAGATGATAATGATGAAAGCAACTTTATAAAGTATAGCATTTGACATTCCCTACTTAGAGGTTCGAATGACCCAGTTCAAAGTTTGTTCCCAATCATATATATAGTTGTTATCTATAATTATATGCAAAATCCTGCTCTACACTACTTTGGAGAATGCACAAAGGAAGAAAATATGGTCTCTATCTTCCACTTCCATCTTACAAAGTACATAGGTGGAATCCACATTTTCTTGCCATTGGCTCTTAGTCTTGAGTTTGTTTTTAATAGCTAGCCAAGTAATCAGGGAGGCTTTATGATTCAAAGAGTTGCTCCAGAAAAGGTTATACTAAGGTGCTTAGTTGAGTGGTGGGTAAAAACAGATGACAGGTCTTTTTAGAGAACTTACCACTTAGATTGAGAATATAGGGATTCCATCTTCGTTCTCCACATCATTTAGTTGAGGGAAGAGATTCCTAAGAGAACCAAAAGCTATGAAATTCCCACTCCATGCACCATTCCTATTCAGAGAGGAAACTTTAAAACTCAAAGAAATTCTATTCCTCAAACGAAGAATATTTGGATTGCGATAAGTGGGCTAGATTATAGCCAATTATCAAACAAAAACTATGTTTTATACCATTTATAATCCTATGCTTAATACAAGGATATAAAAAGCTCCTTGGTCCTATTATCTAACTAAAGATCGAAGAGAACTCCTTTGAATAAGTAGCCTACTAAAAATTGGTGTTTTTGACCTAGTATTCATGGATCCATTAGATTCATAGTGCTTGCTGATCTGCATAGAACTTCCAAAATCTTTTACACATTAGAACCCTTTTGCATAGTAGTAATGTGCCTCAGAACTCTATAATACAATGATTAACTATGTGAGCTTCAACTACCATGCTGTGATTACCTTAACACTGAACTAAAGAGACCTTTACAAATGACAAAAGGGCTAATCAGCTGCCTCATTATCAATGAACCATAAAACAATCTCAGAATCACTAGTTAATCGACATTTTATTTACAGAGCACTATGCAGTAGAAAAGAGTTTGCTTCATCTGCAAGACAGCATTTGATTGGCATGAAGAGAAAGTATTACCACAGTCATCGCACAACCAAGTTTGTCAATTTCCCTAAACTCTCCTTTACGGAGCGTGCTAGATCGTAACATATGATACACACATACATACCTATGTATTGCCAGTATTTAAAAACATACAAACCAACTTTTCTAGACTGAAACGAACATTTGGCCTAAGAGGACCATTATGAGATGCCACATCTAACAATTTTGTGAAGATGTTTTCAACTCCCCATGTACGGTGGACCTCTACAAGTTGGATCCTGCTCAAGTAGCCACCCTTTCTCTTTAAGATACTGCAAAAGCGGCTCAGGCTCATTCACAGCACCACACCCGTAAGGGCTTGGCCTTTGATAGCCAAGAAAGAGTTTCTCCCTCCTCTGTTGATCACTACCATATACAAGGGGGAAACCAGGAAGTGAGGGCTGGCCGTCACCATAAATCACTGGGCTGAGAGATGAAGCAGTTCCTCGCTGATAGAAAAAACCAGACCTAGAGATGCCCTGGTCATGGAAGCTTCCTGTGCTCCTACCATTGTAAGAATGAACAGGCCAAACCTGACCAGCAGGTCGCTCAAGATTGTGACTCTCTCTATAATATCTTAGCCATTCAGATGATGTCATTTGACGCATTGGTGAATAATTATCTATAAAACCTGGATTACCATGACCATAAGTAAGAGGTTGATTAGGAACAGTCCAATTTGCATGGCCACTCACTTGTAATGGATCACTGCAACTATTTGCTGTGCTGATGTTTCCAGAACTACCGTAGTCAGAAAAGGTAGATTGAATTCCATTAAACCAACAGTCATTATCAGGGAGGAAAGGGGCAGATGGAACTGGGATCGGATAAGTAGGTGAACCATAGTCGGTTGCAGATCCATGACTGGGACTAATGAGGCAGTCCTCATTTTCCTTGATAGAGAGATCATGCAAGGATGCAGTGGCCATCTCGTCTATGGGTGTCAAGCAATGTTTGCTGAAATCATTCTTGACTTTTGCTCTTTCACCACTCAAACTACCCCGATCAAGGACCCAAGAACTCAGTGAGGGTGGTCCAGCAGGAATGGAGCTGCCAAAAGAGGGAGGCCAACTAAAGATTGAGGCTTCTGATGAGTGCACTTCCTGCTTCTTCAGATGCTTGTTGCGCCTGAAGTTGGTGAGGTCAGAATGGAAAGATGAAGTTTCATTCTGAGCTGAGTTTTGAGCTATTAAGAGTGATTGAGCACGCCGCAGACATTCATCAGCACTCACTGCCTGATCCCCTGTGTCTCTTGCAGGCAGTTGATGATCAGACGTAAAACCAAGAGGTGCAGAGTTGTACCTTGTCAGTGGCTTGAAGAGAATGACTTCTTCTTCCTCCATGGCAATGGATTTATCAAGCCCATCAGTATAATCTTTTGGCTTTTTGTCAATGATCAATTTCTCGCAATCTACAGCAGCACTCTGACTTGATTGATGTTCTTTCACCTTGGAAGCAGAAGTAC
>JAOTAY010000002.1:22983825-22998263 GCA_025629805.1 Erythroxylum baracoense
AAGAACCGAAATTGTAAGGAAACCGCGGAATAAGACAACCAAGAAGAACCGAAATTGTAAGGAAACCGCGGAATAAGACAACCAAGAAGAACCGAAATTGTAAGGAAATATAGTACCAGTATTGGATAATAAAATAAATCAGTGGTCAAATCTCTCTCTTACTTCTATTGTTTGCATTGAACACGCTAACCGTTCAAAGTTTCTAAAGTGTTGTACCATCAACGAAAATTATATAAAATTAAACTACATATTTTGTAACATTTAATTTAAAGTTATTTTGATATTTTATTAGATTAACATAAGTAATTGTATAATATGTAATTATTTATATTTATATGATTATATAATCGATTTTATTTAGTATATATATACACCTTTATTTTTATTTTACTTATAGTTTTTATTAAATAACTATTACAAAGAATTTATATTACATTAATTATAAACTATAAATTCAAATAAAATGGAAAAAATTTAATCATCAACTTATAGATTGAGTTCAAGTTTCAAAATTTAAGGGTCCAGTTTAAGATATAAAAGAATAAAAAAATGATAACTTAATCCAATATTTAAAAATAACTTATAATCATTTCAACTTATGACTGTCGTCCCATATTTGCTTTAGATTAATCAATATTCACATAATGTTATATTATTAAATCTTATCAAAATTATGAATTCCACACTTATTTATCTAATTTAGTTTTTTGATGAATTATGATTAATATTTTACACATATTATAATTTATTTTAAAATAACTTTATAAAAATCTATTTTATTTCAATACACAATTTACGTTTTGTATAGTTATTTTAGAAGTTTATAATATGGATTTTTGAGTTGGGTTTAAGTTTAAAAATTTAATAATCAGACATATTTAAGTTTGAAAATGAGATCTATTTTATAGGTCAAATTAGGCATAGACCTAAAATTTTAAAAAATTATGGAATTAAACTTGACCTAATTCAACTCATAAACAAGTTTATTGATAATTTATAATTATTTTATTTCAAACTCCTTATTAACTTATCTCATAACACCTCTCTTAGAAATTATAAGAAACTAAATTAATATTAATTAATTCTTAACAATATATAATTGAGAAAAATATACAATTATTAACAATCTTCTAATAATTATTATGGTATAATGAAAAATATTACAATTAAAATTTAAACTTTCCACTATTTTACATGGAAACATAAAAAAAGTTTCATAATTTCTTTAGTTATAAAGATGCAAATGGTGTTTATAAATGTAAAAAAAATCAAGAATCACTAAAAATTATAATTATTAAGTTTGAAGTACAATTTCAAGAAATTTGTGAAAAGTTTAAAAGTATTGCTTAAAAGACCTACTTTAAAAAGTTTAATACAGTTCTCATTGTGTATAAATGAAAAAAGTTAACCACTGAAATATGTAAAGATGGTGTTTAAAGTTAATTTCACTTTCTATAAATGGATGTTAAGTTTTTTCTTAATTCTATATGATACCTTAATTGTTATAATAAAATTTCAATATTTTGCATGTTCAAAATTAAAATCACTTTTTTCAGTATATACATGTAGAAAATAATTATAATAGCTTTATCATAAGTATACATATCTAATAAATTTGATAATTTTCTCTTACAATATATATATATATATATATATATATATATATATAATATTTTATGTCATACTTTAAATTTTATAACACTAAATTTTATCTTAATTTTGTAATATATTTATTTAAATGGTGAAAATATATTCTCATATTTCACATTGATTTTATAACTGTATTTATTTAACATGATTTATATTATTTCTTGATTTCTAAATAATCTTTTTTAAATTAAAGGACAATTGTGCTAATGTAATAAGCTTCAATATGAGTTACAATATTCAAAATTACAAAGTGTTTTTATCTTCTCAAGTGACCCATATTAAGACCCTAGTTAGAGCATATGCATCAACTTATTATGGGTCAATCCCTTCCATTACAAGGCAAGTTCTTCTTCACTTGCCCCAAGTCTTTTTGCTTTCCATTTTTGGATATTACTAGACACTCTCTTCTGTTAATGATCGTTCCTATACTTGGATGTACTATTATGCTCTTACTAGCACCCACTTAACTTTCTTGTTTTGTTATAGTTTGTCTCATGTTACTTCCTTTTATACATCTTCTTAACGTTCTTGTTGTTAGTTGGTTTTGTCTTATGTTGGCTAATATTTTTTTCTTTTATCCTAGCCAATATGTTTTAGCAGAACCTTTACTAATCTTGACTCTTGAACTTAAAAATTCTTTCATTCCTTTCTCTCCAAACGGCGTAACTTCGAGCTTAATGCTAAATTAAAGAGGTAATAATATTCTTTTAGTTGTTATCGTTTGGATGCTCAGGTAACTATATCCTCCCAATCATCTTCACTACATTAATGTTACAATACGTTTGAATTATCTACCATAGCTCTTTAACAAAGCTACATTTTAAAAAATTGATGGTCTATAAATTCATTCTCTATGTTACAAAGTGTGTAGGTTGAATGTGTAATTTGAGAGATTTTAGTTATAAATTGTCTAATCAATTTGTTTCTAATAGCTAGCTATATGATAAAAGAAAACTGAGAATTTTGTTTGAACTAAACTAGAATGCTCCATTGCACATTTAGCTATAGAATTCCTAAACATTTGGTAGCATCATTTATTGATAAATTGGACTGAAAAATGCTTTAGTCATTTAATTTTACCTTTCAAGGGTTAAAAGGGGTTATAATTAAGTAGATTTTCCTAAATGGTTGAGAAGCCTCAAAATTTTATACGTTAGTCATTGCCTTTTATGATCTCCTTATCCTTAACTTTGGGGTATAGTATATATCTCAAATGTGAGACTTCAAGAAAAAGGTATAGGGGACTCTTTTTACTCCAACTGTTAAACTAGAGCCATATATTTTCTCCATTACTAATCTTATACTTGATCTCCCAAAGCTTACCCCTTATGTTGAGTATTTGGTTTATAGTTTGTGATGTCTTATACTTAGGTTTTATTTCTCATATACTTTGGTTCTTTAAATATTGTGAGTGAACTAATTACACCTTAAGTGTTTCTTTCTCTATAAGAAGCCTCTAAAGCCTTTTAGCTACAAAAATTTGCTAATGAATTGTAATAGTCATATACCTAGTCCTCTTTCCTCTTTCGACACCCCAATATTAGTCCACTTGACTTTAACATTAGAATTCTTATATGTATCTCCCATTTATATAAAATTCCTCATGATTTTTTCTAGATATTTAGTCAGACTCTTAGGTAGTACGATATGCAAGATCCATTAGATAAAAAGATCCTTTAATATAAACCTGATAAGCTAAAGTCTCCCAATATAAGTTAGACTTTTATTGCACCAATAACCAATTCTCCTCTCAAACATATCAAACTGAGCTTAACAATCACCATACCTTGGTCTTCTAGTTTAAATAACGACTCCCAAATATATGAAAGAGGGTTTTTTATCTTAAAATTTGATAAGAAGGACAATCTTTGAGCCTAGAGTTAGTTACAGTTGAGACTATCATGTAACTCTTATCTTAATTGATGATGAGATCAGAAAGTTTGTTAAATGAATAGATAAAGTTTATTAGAATCTTGAATAAGTATCAAATCTATAGAACATTAGTAAGTCACAAATAAAATATTAAAGATCTTTAATTTGTTGTATTTATTGTGATATCTAAATGAGAAATCCCTTATAATTTTATGTTTAATGAGCTTGATCAATAATACTAAAAAAATTAAGAATAGATAAGGAGATAGAGGGTCTCCTTACCTAACTCCTTCTCGTCCCTTAGTTACTTGAGTCTATTCTCTAGTCATCGAAATACTAAAAGAAGTAGTTGTTATACATTGCTCAATCCAAATGATAAACTTTTATGGGAAAATAAATGCCCACAGAGAGTGTAATACAAATTCTTAATTGATTAAATCAAAGGCCTTATGAAAGTCAATCTTCATATGAAAACTTTTGGTGGATGCATTCCTTTGGTATCCCTTCAATAGTTCTTATGCCAACAATATATTTTCATCAATTTTTCTTACCTTAATAAAAGCTCTCTTTGATGTTCTTATAAAGGTTCTAGTACTTCTTTTGGCCTTGTGGCAAGGATTTTAGATATGATCTTGTATAAGGTATTATAACAAGCTATAGGTCTTAAATCCTTGAGTCAGTTATGATTAGGCAGCTTTAGGACTAAGCAAATACGAGGTTGGTTTATCTCCCTTAGCATTCTTTCAAAATTAAAGAATTTCATGATGGCTTTGTTAACTTGTACTTTGATCTAGCACTATGAATCTTTAAACATCCTAAAGGGTGATAGATCTAATGAGATTCTAACCTTGCTCATCAGTTTTTACTTTTAGTATAAAAGTGTTAAAGGCTTGTACCGAAGATTGTTTTTAATAGAAGTGCCTAGGGTGTTTTAGAAATACTTAAAAACTTCCTTCTCGCACTCCCTTTATCCCTAGAACCTGTCTCCATTATATTTGATAATGTTAGAGATTTTGTTTATGTTTCTCTTGGCTGGTATAGCCTTAAAGAAGAAAGAAAATTTTCTATCTTTATCTAGTAACCATTGAATCTAGATTTCTACTTTAACAAGGAGTTATGACATTTAAATGCTCTAACATAGTGTTCTATTATAGTCTTTTCTTTCTTAACTTTGATTTTATTCAAACGATCTTTGTATAACTTTGATTGTGCTTAGCTTTTCTCTTTCATTTTGAGACTTTTATTATTTACAAATCTATGATGTAATATCTTGAGATTCTTTTCACCATTTAAAAATTCTGGATACATTTATACTGTTTATGTTCTTCTACTTCCTTTATTATACTTATTTCAATAGCCTCTTGGAATCCCTTAAGTTTTATAATGTAATTAATGAATATAAAAAGGGATTATTTAATTAGGGAGCTCAACTATATTATAGATCTTAATGGGTATATAGTCTGATGTTAGAGGGCTACTGAAAATAGTTTTACTTCTTTGAAATTCCATTTGCCATAATTGTTTACTAAAGCTCTATCTAATTCCCTTTGTAAGAACTAATTACCTTGTTTTTTATTTCATGTAAATTGCTTCCCCTCATAATTGAGATTAGTGACTTCTATGTTGCTTAAGTAAGATTTAAACTCATTACAAAGGGCCTTTAAGCTCATACCTCCTTCTGACTTTATAACATAAAGAGTGTAGATGAAATCCTTAATAATTATCTAAGAAATATTCATACTTGAGCCATTATCCTTAAGATCCTTTAAAAAAGCAACCCTCTGGAAAGATAGAAGAGTAGCATGTTCAACTACTATCCTTTCATGTTCATTATAGTTAGTGATTATCTTTGAATTTCTTTAGAAACACTAGAGCCTCCTACAATAGTCTTCTTTTAGTTTGGTTTTTAAAAGGTTAATTAACATTTGCTTTATGGAGTGAAGATACTTAAATTTTGACCTATTGTTTATTGGGGTCATTAAAGTCCTTGACATTCCAAGGTGGGACTAATATTAGAAAGGAGGAGAGGGGTTTTTAGTTCCTTTAGCCTTGGATTTTCTAACTGATTTCCTTAAAACTGGAGTGAAGATCTCTACAGTCCTGTTAGGTGTAGTCTTTCTATCAGAGAAGTTAGTTTGTCCTAAGATTTTTGTTATTTCCCATCCCTCAATTTTTATGTTTTTAGAAGCTTATTACTTTAAGGATTTACTTACATTCAATATGTTTAGTCTACTCATATACATATATCATTTTCTATAATTGACTTAGGTAATTTTTACTGAATATGTTTGACACTTCCATCTCATGCCCTTTATCAGCTTTTATATTTAGTACATTATATTTCTACTCAATTTTAGGAACATGATTTTCCATATTAGCTTATGTTCTCTTTATATTTGGATTCTCCATTCAAATTAGTTTATAATAGCCAACTTGTGTAAAAGTTTTGCCAGCTTTTCTCAACTCTTTCTCCTATTGTTGAAAAGTAGTTTTCCATAAATAAGAAACAAAAACTATGTCCTTCACCATTTCCTCAAGTTCTTTTAGTCTCATGAAGGGTATTACCTTATAAAGGATTTGGTATTAACTTGCATAAATTCTTATATATCCAATTCTTTTCATTGAAGTTATGATTTCATCCATTTATGTAGGCTTTCCTATATAACTATCAAGATAGCGCAATCTAATCATTAACCAATATTCAACTGGTGCATTATATATGTTGATACAAATTAGTATATGTTTCATTTTTAGTTGTTCTAGTTACATACTTAATTCCCATTTATGCAAGAAGATGGGTTTATCATTCATGTGCTAAGGGGAAGCTTCCAAAATTCTATGATCTTCCTTTGTTGTTCTAAACTTAAAGGAAAAGAGAACTTGGTCATTAATTAACACCTTAGATAACATAACCCTTTTTTAGTTAACATGAGCCCATGAGTGCATCATTAGATAAGCAAATAATTTAACTACAAAAAAAAGCTACTGAAGTGTCTATTTAACTGTACCTTGCTTCACTACTTCCTTAAGACAATTTTTTTCCTTTAAATCCTTAGAGTGGGGGAAATAGCTTAGCTTGTTTATTGGTGACACAAGTTCAATAACCTGACGCCCTATCCTTATGCTCTTGCTAAGCTTCCTATTTTCTTCTTTATCTTTTTCTCAAAAAGAAGGAGTTGGCTCAAAGGAAGAACCCTGTCTATATTATGCTTTTTGAATAATTCTTATTCCTTCTTATTTAAAAGAGTGGCTATAAAGTCCTTTGGTCTTCACTATAATATATGATATTTTTTTCTATCTCCTTTTGCTTTTGTGGGATAGATGGTGGTGTTGAAATCTCCTAACAAGAGCAAAAGATCAATTATCATGCTTCCTTCTAGAATCAATTAGTTCCATAATTGTGTTCTTTAAAAGTATAAATTAGCATTATCGATGAAAGTGATATAAAACTCTTTTGGATCAGGCAAAATTTGCTTTTTAACTAAAATATGCTCATTCAACGAAGTAATGTGAGTCATTTTAACTTTTGAAATATCAAAAGCTACTATAATGCATCTATTAAAAAGAGGGTAAAATAACCAATTTTTAGGGATTTTTTCAATTCAATGCTCAAACTTTTAAATTTCTAATTGAGTGACTAACCTCTTATAACCTTAGCAATTCAGTTTGACTTAGTGTTAGGAAGTTCCACTACAGAAGCTTTACAGCTTTTTAGAAGCTTAATGGAATGTTATAGGGAAAGACATCGTAATTTATATGTGGTTTTTATTCATTTAGAGAAGGCATATGGTAGGGTACCTAAGAAAATCATGTGAAGGTGTTTATAGGTTAAGGGAGTTCCTATGACCTATGTACCGGTTATTAGGAATATGTATGAAGGGGTAAATACTAGAGTAAAGACGAAAGGAGGAAATACAGAGAATTTATCTATCTATATAGGGCTACTCCAAGGCTCCTCATTAAGCCTTTTTTGTTTGCAGTAGTGAAGGATTAACTCACTAAGAATATTCAAAGGGATGTGCCTTGGTGTATGTTGTTTGTTGAGATATTATCTTAGTGGATGAGACAAAAGAAGGTGCCAATGTTAAACTAGAACTTTGGAGGGATATGTTATAGTTAAAGGGCTTTAAATTGAGCAGGACTATGACTGAATACTTAGTATAACTTTTGGGCCATAGGATGCTTCCAAGGTGGAGGTAAAGATTAGTTCAAAAGTTATACCACAGAAAGAGAGTTTTAAGTATCTAGGATCTATTATTCAAAGCATTAGAGAGATTGATGAAGACACAGTTTACCGTATCAAATTAGAGTAGGTTAAATGGAGAAGTGAATTAGGAGTTTTATATGATAAGAAGATACCACTCAAACTTAAAGATAAATTCTATTGTTTAGCAATTAACCATGCTATATGGGGCAAAGTAATGGCCTATTAAATAGGTGCATAGTTATAAGCTAATGACGATCGAGATAAGGATGCTCTATTAGATACGTAACCTTAATAAAAGAGATAAGGTTAGGAATATAATGGTAAGAGATCAATTAAAAGTGTTAGGAATGTAATGGTAAGAGATCAATTAAAGTGAATAGAATTGATAAAAATTTAATAGAGACGAGGCTTAGATGGTTTGGACATATTAAGAGGAGAAACCCTGACACTATAGTGAGAAGATGTGAGAAAGTAATACTTAGAGATTGTAAGAGAAAAAAAGGAAGGTTTAATAAGAACTGGGGGGAAGTGATAAAAAATGATATGGCACAATTGGAACTTACCGAGGACATAACCTATAATAAAAAACTTTGACTTATTAGGATACAGGTAAAGGATCTCACTTAAAGAGGTTATTCTCATTCTCTTAGGTCTTTTAAATATTTTCCTTTGAGTATTATATCTTGTATTTAGCATAAATTTTTTTACATAGTACTTCCTTCTTAGTTGTTTAGTCTAAGCAATTTCTTACTTAGCTTAATTATTTTCTTGTAATGGCTTGTTTCATTTATTCTTGTACTTATCTTCTTTTTGGTTTGTGTATTTATTTACTTTTATGTCTTTTATTGTTACTCTTTACCATGTTTTATAGTTATTGTATTATCTATTTTATTACATATTTTTATATCTGATTTAAATGTATTATTATTATTATTTGTATTTATATTCTATTCTATTCTATTTTAAAATTATTATTATTCTATTATTTTAATTTATATATGTGTGCTTGTGCACACACACACACACACACACACACACACAAATATATATTTTATTTATGTGAGTAATTGAAAACAGGCTCTCTACCAAGTAGAGATAAGGTTATGTACTACTAAATCTCTCCAAATCCATGTATCAGAGGAACTGTCATTAGTGGTGGTGTTGTTGTAATTGTTGTAGAGAAGGCATATGATAAGGTACCTAAGGAAATAAAATGGAGGTGTTTAGAGGTTAAGGGACTTCCTATGATTTATGTACCAGTTATTAGGGATATGTATGAAAGGTAAAGACTAGAGTAATGACGATAGGAGGAGATACAGAGAATTTATCTATTGATATTGGGCTACACCAAGGCTCTTCATTGAGCCCTTTTTTGTTTGTAGTAATGATGGAAGAGCTTACCAAGAATATTCAAAGGAATGTCTTTAGATCTCGTATATCAGAGGGACTCTAATCAGTGGTGGTGTTATTATTGTTGTTGTTGTTGTCGTCGTCGTCATTGTTATTAAGAAGGCATATGACAAGATACCTAATGAAATCATTTGGAGGTGTTTAAAGGTTAAGGGAGTTCCTATGACCTATGTGCCAGTTATTAGGGATATGTATGAAGGGATAAAGGCTAGAGTTGATGATAGAAGGAGATATAGAGAATTTATCTATTGATATTAGGCTACACAAGGCTTTTCATTGAACCCTTTTTTGTTTGCATTAGTCATAGATGAGCTCACCAAGAATATTAAAAGAGATGTGCCTTGGTTTATTGTGTTTACTGACGATCTTATTTTAGTGGATGAGACAAAAGATGTTGTTAATGTCAAGCTAGAACTTTGGAGGGATATGTTAAAGTTGAAGGGCTTTAAATTGAGCAAGACTAAGAGCTAATACTTAGAATATAACTTTTCAAGCCATAAGATGGCTTTCGAGGTAGAGGTAAAGATTGATTCAGAAGTTATATCACAAACAGAGAGTTTTAAATATCTAGAATCTATCATCCAAAGTAATTGAGAGATCAATGAAGACATCATTTACAGTATCAAGTCAGGTTAACTTAAATAGAGAAGTGTCTCAAAAGTTTTATGTGACAAAAAGATATCACTCAAGCTCAAAGCTAAATTCTATTATTTAGTGATTAGGTTGGCCATGCTATATAGGGTAAATGTATAGTCATAAGCTAATGGTGGTGGATATGAGGACGTTTTGTTGGATGTGTAACCTTACTAGAAGAGATAAGGTCACGAATGTAATGTTAAAAGATCAATTAAAGGTGATTAGTATTAATAAAAAATTAAAAGAGACGAGACTTAGATAGTTCAGATATGTTAAGAGGAGACAGCCTAACACTCTAGTGAGAAGATGCGATAAAGTGGTACTTAAAGATTGTAAAAGACAAAAAGTAAAGCCTAATAAGAGTTGGGGGAAGTAATCAAGAATGATATGACTCAGTTTGAGCTTACCGAGGACATGGTCTGTAATAAAAAACTTTGACATATTAGGATACAGGTAAAGAATTTCAGTTAAAGAGGTCATTCTCATTTTCTTAAGTCTTTTAAACATTTTCCTTTGAATCTTATATCTTATATTTAGCATAAATTTTTATTACATAGTACTTCCCTCCTAGTTATTTAGCCTAAATAGTTTCTTACTTAGCCTAATTATTTTTTTGTAATGGCTTGTTTGATTTATTCTTGTACTTGGTTTCTTTCTATTTTGTGTATTTATTTGCTTATTATATCGTTTATTGTTACTCTCTACCTTGTGTTATATTTATTGTATTATGTATTTTATTATATATTTTTATTTATATGTATTTATTTATATTATTATTATTTTAATGTCTATTTTAATGTTTATTTGTATTTGTATTTGTATTTTTAATTTAATTTTTATTTATTAACTTTTGTTTTTATTATTTTAATATGTATATGCGCGCGCGCGCACATATATGTATGTATGTATGTTTCATATGGGTCTATTAGAAGCAATCTCTCTACCAAATGAGGGTAAGGTTGTGTACTACTAGATCTCTCTAGGCTCTACATATTAGTGAGACTCTCACTGGATGTTATTGTTGTTGTTATTGTCGTTGTAACAATTCAGTTCAAAACGTTAATTATGTTTACTATTTTCTGATTTGGCTAAAGAAATTATTTTTTTCTCATAATATGTAGGCATCTACGTGAAAATTAATTGTCTAATAACGATTCATGTGGAATAAAACACCCAACCCAACTTACGAAAGAGGTTATAGGTTAAGTGTTTTAGTCTACGTAAATGATTAATTTGTAATTAATTTTTTATGTAGGCATCTATATATCATGGACAAAAAAAATGTTGATAGTCAAATCAACAAAATACTAACCAAGATAACCTTGTAAACAGAGTTGTTAAGGTTATAAACTTAATATTTAGACTTAGAGTAAGCCAATCAAGTGAGCCATTCTAAATATGCGGGATTTAATTTGGAAGCAGTTGACATGGAATCTTATCTAAGAATGATTTATATCGGTGCAACGAAATTCGCACTGGGCGATATCTCAATTTTTGTCAGGAATAGTTGAACAGCCCACATGCACGCCATGAATAGGCAGTAGAGAATGAGGAAACAAACAAACAAACAAACAGGCATGTTTTTCTGATGACAATCAACCATGGCATGAAACAAATAAAGGAGCAAGAAACGGACATCCCGAAATTGATGATAAATCACAAAAAAAACTAATGGTCTCTTTTAAATATGAAACCAACCTCTTATTGTTTTTATCCCAAGAAGTTAATAAACCATCATAAGATAACCCCTAATCCCTAATCCCTAATTACTTTTCTTTTTATTAAATCCTTTCTCTTCCCCTCCTCTTCTCCATCAAGAAGGGCAGGGCCTAGGCGTGTATATAGTATATACACACATACACAAACTGAACGAAAGAAAGAAAAAAAGTCTTTTGCATACTCCTGCAAATGGATCCTTCCTCTTCTTCCAAGTGCTTAGCGATTTTGCTAATGTTGGCTTCGGCCACTGCTTTTGGCACATCGGCAAGCCCATTGGAAGAAATGAATGACTTGGGTGACGCTCTGAACCAATGCCATTCTGCCGACTGTTTCGACATTGTAACCGATCTGATGATGGATTCGGAGATCAATCGACGAGTTCTTAAACAAAACACAAGGTTCATTAGCTACGATTGCTTGAAGGCCAATCGAGTCCCTTGCAGCAGACGTGGCAGCTCCTACTACGACTGCAACAATAGGCAAAGGGCTAACCCTTACATTCGTGGCTGCAGTGCTATCACTCATTGTAAACGGTTCACTAATTAATTTCGTTATGAAAAATATTCTATCGATTATGTATCCATCGCAACACACAAACTCCCTCTTTTACTATTATTTATTGCTACTTTGTATTTTCATTTTTAAATTATCTGGACTTGCTGAAGGGTAAATCCCTCTTTGCTTGTTGGATTTGGATTCTCTTACTGCCGCGTCTTCTTTGTGTCGTGTGTGTGTACCTGGTATTAGAGTTTTCTCATGTTTCTTTTTTGGTCATGCTAACCATCAACCATGCTATTGTATTTGTCTTTCATTCTCGACCCAGCGCACATGCTATTTTAAGGTATCGTCTCATCTCCTCTAAAGATAATTTAAAGGTATTATTATTTTCTTTTTATCTTTTTTTTATAATAAAAGGCAAGGTATTATTAGCTTCAGTCGTGTGCAATTAGTGATAAATATGAACAAGAGGGCCGTACAGGGATGATCGGATTCACATCAGGATGTGTTCGATCCAATTTTGGGTCCAAACAGCAAAGTCCGTAGGGGTAGCACTGCATTGCTAGTCAATTATTTACATATCTCCAAGTCCATCCGTAGCTTAATTTAATTATTAAATGAATTAAATCTTCTATTAGTAAGTTATCGAAAGATGTCACAATCCAATCACTTGTTCCGATTTAAGCACCGACAAAGCACATGAAAGATTATTAAAGGTACACATACATACAATGTTCAGGTCCAACCCAAGGCAAGGGGGCGTGCTAAAACCAATGTACACGGAACGGAAACAAACATAAGAAGAGACACGAAACGGAATCAAACCAGACACATAACCCCACCCTCCAAACCGTCTCTTTCTTCTGTCTGGCTCACTCTTTCTTTCTATCCTCTCATCAATCATCATCGCACATCACCAGTCCCATTTTCATCGTGTACAAATTTCGCCTACTTTCAGTCAAAAAGGAGTCATTCAAAGAAACAAAAAAAGCAAATAAAAAATACCTACTTGGCCTAACGGCCTTAGCCGGAGCACAACTCTTGCAGGTGCAGTGCAGCTGAATTTTGTACCAAACTTGAAACAAGTACTGAGAAACCGGTCGTGATTCTTTCTAGTTCACTCGCGAAGCCATAGGAATAGAATAAATAAAACAGCAAAACAAGGGTCAACATTCCTTGCCCATTTATTTACTCCTTTTTTTTGTTTTTACAGCCGTTTTATACAACACATTATTCACCTGCACTGCTTACAACACCTAACTTCCTTAAGCCCCAAGCAATGAATCCTGAACAAGATTATCGTCACTCGTCATTCATTTTATTTAATGAATGGTGGGAAACGAGTCAGACTTTCAAATGATTATCAAAGTCTTAACTTCAACACTCTCAACAAAAATAAAAACATAAACCTTTAAAAAAGTTACCGCTGGTTCTACAGCATTTCCTTTCGTTTTCTTTAAAGTTTTAGCCTACTATTTGTTTGTTAAAAGTTTTCTTTGATCTTTTATACTTGAAATTCTGATGTTCACTCCGACAACCTCTGAATCCCTAGGGCATGCTGTCAAAAAAGTTCGTCTCCGGGACAGAGAGGAGGACCCCCCTCTTGCTGCACCGCCAGAACAACCTCATCTTAGTTACAGTGCAATAGTTTCTGGCAATTCAGAATTGGGATCCGGTTCAAAGGACCAAGAATGGCCAACTAAGGACGTTGTTGAGATTGAGGAAGGCGACATTACCACTAAGCAAGGAGCATATGGCCCCGGGATTGAACTCTCCAATACATTTAAGGGTCGACTTGATCAAGCCTGGAAAAAAGCGGTAGTCATCAAATTACTTGGCCGAAGGCTTAGATTCAGTATGCTCAAATTAAGGCTAATTTCTCTTTAGAAACCTAAAGGACCTATTAAACTGATTAATCTGGAGAATGAGTATTACCTAATCAGGTTCATCGAGGAAGACGATTTCCTTAATTCACTCACTCAAGGTCCCTGGATAATTGCTGGCAACGCCCTCTCCGTCCAGTCTTGGTACCCTGCCTTCCGACTGTCTACTGGGACTGTCACTCGCGTAGTGGCTTGAGTTAGGTTCCCCGAGCTGTCGGTTGCCCGCTATCATCCTTCAATACTGACTGCCCTGGGAAATCTCGTCGGAAGAACTGTTAAAATTGACAGCCATACGTAGTATGCTCACCATGGAAAGTTTGCACGGGTCGCGGTGGATCTCGACCTAAACTCCCCTCTCAAATCTGTCGTAGAACTGGATGGAGAGCCGATAAAGGTCGCATATGAGGGGCTCCCTTCGATATGCTTCCATTGTGGGCGGGTCGGGCATGGGGCCTCGACCTGTCCCTCCCGCCCCACCGACGACAGTGAGGTGCCGCCCCCTACCGCTAGCACAGTCACGCCACGCACCTCCGTTAACGGAGAAGGAGCTCCTTCCGCAACCA
>JAOTAY010000002.1:23004757-23018328 GCA_025629805.1 Erythroxylum baracoense
TGCTTCCTACAAAAGATACTGAACATCACACTTCCAGCAAATGATATAATGTAAAAATATGTGAGAAGAGGACATAAAATCCCCTAGGTCCTTTCTTCTATGCTATGTTAGGGTTTTCTTCCGCTATGTGCTCCTTAACCTTCTTCTTGAATGATTCCTTTAATGTGAGCCTCATTTGTAGATGTTCCGTTATATCCTCAACCTTATTTGATTCAACCTCCTTAAAATTCCTCGTTGCCCAACTTGAAATTGTCTTTCACTGAGCTAGAATAGGGTATGGAATTTTAGGTCGAGGTTCCTTAATTGGCTCAATTACGAGCTCACTTGGAAGGAATTCCATAATTAATTGTCCTTTTCCTTTATCTCCGTCTTCCTTTACATGTTCAAGTTTCTTTTCCTGGGTCTGAGTGATGGCCATGATCCGTTCCTTTGGGTTAGACTCGGTATTGCTTGGAAGGGTTCCCACATTTTATATAGATATTGCCTCCGCTAGTTGACCTACTTGGACCTTCAGATTGTGTATTGAAGAGGCGTGGTTCTTAGTGAATTGCTCAAATTTGCTTTCAAGTCTCCTGTGTGCATCCTCAATGTTTCCAATTGTATCTAAAATCTTATCCAACTTAGATTCTATTGAGCTTGGTTTATCTTATTGGAAGCCTGATTGTCATTAAGATCTGAACTGTCCTTTAGCATTGTTCATCCAACAGAAGTTAGGATGATTCTTCCACCCAGGGTTGTAAGTATTGGAGTAGGGGCCCCTCATTGTCCATATTGAGCTCCCATATAATTCACTTGCTCTGGATCGCTTTCCTTCATCAAGAAACAGTCCACTGTATCATGGTCCATTTGTCTATAGAGTTTACACTTAAGTTGCATGGCCTTCACTAGAGCTAAGGACGAAGCCTTCATATTGTTGAGCTATCGAGTCAAGTTATCAATTTTAGCTTGCATTTTCGTTAGTTGATCAACATCTACAATTCCTTTTTGTTCACGGAATGTAGTAGTTTTTCTACTCCACTCGTTCATCCTTATGCAATTATTATTCTCCATCTCCTCTATTAGCTCTTCCGCTTCATCAACCGTCTTTCTCATCAGTGATCCTCCTGAAGCTACGTCAATCGTGCCTCTCGTATTTGGGGTTAATCCATTATAGAATGTTTGCAAAAATAATTCCTTGGGTAAGTTATGGTGTGGCCATTTCCATTGCAAATCTTTGTATATTTCCCACGCTTAGTGGATCAATTCCCTACCCCTTTGCTATAAGTTGGTAATTTCCTTCATGATCTTGGTGGTCTTAGTCAGGGGAAAATATTTGTCTAAGAAGGCACGAACTAACTGATCCTAAGTTGTGACATTGGCTGGGTTGAGGGAATGATACCATATCTTTGCTCTATCTCTAAGGATAAAGGGAAAGAGCCTAATTCTAACCGCATCTTCCGACATCTGATGGTACCTAAAGGTATCACATATTTCGAGGAAGTTCACTATATGTGCATTGGAATCTTCGTTCGTTAATCCATAAAATTGCATGTTTTGTTAAAGCATGTTTAGAAGGCTGGTTTGATATCAAACGATGCTGCTTGTATGGTGGCCTAACTACTCCTTGGTTAGCCGCATTGAACTTTGGTCTCATGAAGTCCATAAGGGTCCATTTTTGACGTCCTTGGTTCGCTTCGTGGTCTAAATTTTGCTAAAATTCCTCAGCCATTGTTGATTTCGCGATTTCTTCTTCTTCGTCACACCGAGCTTTCCTAATAGTTCGTTATAATCGAGTGACTCTTATGTTCATGCAAGAGCACAATTTCAGAAGTAGTATGAAAGAATGAAAAACAAATAAACAAAAAATGAAAAACTAACTAAATGCCTTAAACTATAGAACTAAACTAATCATCTCCCCAACAATAGTGCCAAAAACTTGATCGTGGTTTTCCGATCTATGTAAGTTCTAATTAATAAGCTCGATAATCCATAAACGTACGGGTCATTCATGTAGTACCTAAGGTGTCGATCCCATAAGGAGAGATAATCTAATCCTAAAATTTAAGGCCAAACTAATTGACAGTAATTCAAAATGTAACAAAACTAAGGTAAGAATTTAATTCAATCACGCAACCCAATTCCAAGAATCAATTACGAAAAAATTAACAAAGTAGCAGTTGCAACTCACACTCAAGAATCGACCTAAAGGAACTATTAATTGAGAAAAAGAGGAATTTTTACCTATCTTTAACGTTAACCTAATCGATTATGAATTATCGGATCACTAGTCCTAGGCAATCCTAGGGTTGATTATTCTCTCTCGAGTTATAACCGTTAACCTAAATTATAAACCCTATTCAGATTATGGAAAATTGCAATTTCTCAATTAACAATCTATCCAAAACCCTAATTAGATCTGAAGTTGAACAATAAACTATCAGGAACCTATGCGAGATCTCTCTTCATACAATTACCGATTTGATTAATTTCTTGTTCATATTAAATCACTTAACTCTCGTTAGCCCAATTTAATTATTTTTCATTCGATTCACCCTCTCAGTCTGTTACAAAATTATACAACCACAGAAATTAATCACAATAAATCTAATAAGCATAAAACAATCAGATTTTATTAAATCAAAGATAAAAAAACCCGAAGGTGAGTATAGAATATCTCAACATTCACAAATCCTATTATCAAACTGCTATTCCCAATTCTATACAATAATAAAAGTGAAAAATAAGAGGAAATAAGATCTTGGATGGAGACGGGAGGTAGCAATGTCTGGAAACTCCAAATCTGGCAAGCAAGTCGATGTCAGCTTCTTCTTCACTTCTCTCTTCGTTCTTCTCTTTCCCAATCTGTAAATAATCCTCTCTAGGGTTTTATCTTAAAAGTAGCAGATGCAAAAGATCCCCCTCTTCTTTTGTCTTATTCTTTATATATCTTTTGTGTTTTAGGTAGCCTTAGGGTTTTTTTAGGTTTGAAAGGTCCAAAAACTCCATAGAAAATTTACATTTTGAGTGTCTGCGCGTCTGCCTGATGTAGGCCACAATCGTGGGCCATATCTGAGCCTTTTGTCACGATCGTGGCAAGCAGGACACAATCGTGGGCCATATCCTGGGCTTCTGTCACAATATGGGCCACTATCGTGGGCTGACTTCAGCGCTTCTGTCACGATCGTGGCATGTTATGTCATGATCGTGGGCTGTTGTTTCAGACCTCTCCATTCTTCGATGTTGACCCTGAAACACTAACAAACACATCAAGGTATCTCAAAAACATAATAATTAAGCTCAAAGACTTGTACTAACCCATTAAAACATTTAAACACAATTAATTAATAAACTAACACAATTCTAATCTAAACACATACTAAACGATTAAGTTAACAATTAAATGTATATCAAACTAAAACCTAAAACATGATGTAATTCACATTTATCAGACATCGTGTGGGAGCTGCAGATTGGGTGCGTGTGTGACTCCTTCTTTGACTGGTTTTTTGGTTGGTTGCATCAAGTGTGCGAGTTCAGGTTGTGGGTCTTTCGATTTTGTGATTAAAAATTGAATGGAAGGACATATATGCTGAATAATTATTTAGTATAATTCTATCTTAGGCAGCAACTTTTGTTAATTGATTTCTTTGTGGGTTACATATACTTTGGTTGGTGGATGGACCTTGGCTATATACTCTATGTATGGTGTTGCCGATTGAAGTGCAACTTCTAATTAATCCATCTTGCTACTGTGTTGTGTGTGCCTCCTGTGAGATATTGGTTGTGCACTGAGCCATTGGCGTGTCATGGTAGATATGTTTTTGGTGCAGCTGTGGTCTTTTGTTGGTATTTACGTGAATCAGCTTGGTATCTTCTTTAATTCTCCAACATAATTTGGAGCTTGGGAGTTAATATATTTCTGGACTAACTACGATAGTATCATTGGTGAACAACTGTCAGATTTATCTTTGGAAGAGCTGAAAACAATGGGAAGTTGTTTCTTTTTCCATCTCAAGTATATTCGTTTTTGTTCCTAGTTATTTTAATCACTTAAGTTATTCGTTTATTATTCTTTCGTTAAAAGATTGTTGAGAAAAATCCTCTGTTAAGGTTAACATGAGTCGGTCGTGTTATTGGGTGTGAATTGCTTTCACGGATAATGAGGATGAGGGGTAATGTTAAGGATTGAGTGGTGTTGGCTTAGTAAAGCCTTGTATAAAACTATCATTGTCCTTTGGTAAAAGTATTACGCTGGGTGAGGGCCTTGCAGACATAGGCAAAGTGTGCCAAACTACGTTAACAAATTTTAGTGTTGATTTATTTTGATGTGTTTAATCTTTTTAATTTCCTGTTTGTGCTAGAAATGATTGTGAAAAATATGTAAGTTTGCGAAACCATTACATCCTTTGGATTTACAATTAGTATCAGAGTGGGTCATGAAATCAGAACTTAGTATAGCAAGTTGGTGTAAATTCACGTTTCGCAAACATGGCTACAAGAGAAGGTGCATCGATAACCAGGTCACTACTATTAGATGGTTCAAATTATCCTGCATGGAATGCACGTATGAGAGTTTTTATTTAGTCATAGGGAACAAAGGCATGGAACTTGGTGTTACATAGTTGGACATATCCAGTAATAACTGATGACAAGGGAGAAGTAGTACTGAAAGACCCATCTATTTGGACAAGAGCTGAAGAAGAGAGAGCACTTGGAAATTCTCAAGCCATGCATGCCATCTTTAATGCTATTGATGAAGGTCACTTTTTAATGATATCAGTTTGTGAATCAGCTAAAGAAGCGTGAGATACTTTACATACTATATATGAGGGATCAAAATCTGTGATAGCGTCAAAACTTCAGATGTTGGTTGTGAGGTTTGAATAGCTGAAGATGGATGATAGTGAAACCATTGGAGACTTCTTTAAGAGATTTCACGATATAGCAAACCAAGTACATCAACTCGGAAAGAAATACTCTATCCTGAAACTAGTAAATAAGACGTTTAAATCACTACCTCCAAGGTTTATTCCTAAAATTGCAACAATTGAGGAGGCTTATAACTTCAATGATTTGTCGTTAGAGAAGATAATTGGAATTCTTACCAATTTTGAAATGAATTTGTTAAGGGGAAAACAAGAAAGAAGCAAAGGATTGCCACAACAAGCTAAAACTAGAAAAGGTATGAATGATGTAGAAGATCAATCCGACGAGAATGAGGATCTGGTATTGTTAACACGAAATTTTAGTAAGTGGCTAAAAAGAGTGAAAAAGGGCAGACTCAAATTTAAACAAAATGGTGGGAGCTCATCGAACAACAACTTCAAACAAAAAGTTAAAACTCAAAAAGGTGAAAGAAAGGTGAAGAAAATTCAATGCCATGAGTGTCAAGGCTTCAGACATGTTCAAGCAGAATGTGCTAACACCTTGAAGAAGAAAAAAGGGAAATCTTTTATGAGCACTTAGAGTGAGAATGAATCCAAAAGTGAACATGGTAGTGAAGAAGAAATTGTGAATAGTGCTGTGCTAGTTGCTTTATATAACAAAAGTCTAGTTGCTTACTTAACAGCAACCAAGAAGGAAGTAATTGATGACAAAAACGTGAGTAAATTAGAAAATTCTGGGAAAAACACAAACAAATAATATCAAAGCTCAATATTAGATTATAACAATGATCGCAGTACTTCGGATGATAAAAAGGAAGATATTTATGAAGCCTATGAGTTAATGTATACTAAATGGGTCCAAACATGTAAGCAAAATGAGAAGTTGAAGGAAGAAAACTCTACCATAAAGAACAGCATTCAAGACCTTGAGAAGAAGTTGTTATCTACAATAGATGAGCTTAATGAAATAAATTTGAAGCTGATCAGTACGAAAAAGGGAATAAGAATGTTAAATAGAGGTACCGAAAAGTTAGAAAAATTATTGGAAATTGGTAAGATAAAAAGGGATCTTCAAGGTTTGGGCTACAAAGGTGAATGATGAGAAAAATAATGCATCCAGATCTGTCCAAGGAGAAACCTCAGGGAATAATCGAAGGTTTGTTCCAATATGTCATTTTTGGGGTTATTAGACACATAAGGTCGAGATGCTATAAGTTACTACAGATGTTGTTCAGCAGGACCAAAAACTGAAAGAGCATACATTCCTCACAAAATTTCCAACAGCAGTCCATAATTTCGAGGCACACTTGGGTTAAAAAGAGTCAATTGCAAGCTCTCTTAGTTCTTAAATCCATGAAAGCGACTTCGCATAATGGTTGGTATTTTGACAGTGGATGTTCACGTCATATGACAGGAAAAAAGGTACTTATCAAATTATCAAAGTTGTATGGATGGACATATGACATTTAGAGATGGAAAGAAGGCTTTGGTAATTGGTAGAGGGAAGTTAAGCGTGGATAGAATGCCACATTTAAAAAATGTGCCTTATGTCGATGGATTAAAAGCCAATTTGGTGAATATAAGTTAACTTTGTGATAATGGTTTATTGGTTAAATTTACAAGTGATGAATGTAGAGTGGTAACTGAGCAAGGAGAATGCCTTATGAGCGGCAAACGATCAGCAGACAATTGCTATATGTTGTAGGTCACCATTACTTGCAAATCAGCCTCATACGACAATAATATAGACCTATGACATTAAAAGCTTGGACACATCAACTATAAGCTCGTTAGCAAGTTGAAGAAATTAGAAGTTGTGAAATGTTTAACCTCAATGAACAAAGAAGACAAATCATTATGTAGTGCATGTCAAATGGGTAAGCAGATGAGAGTGCACATAAAAAGGTTAGATACGTTACTTCCTCATATATACTTGAATTAATTCATATGGATTTGGTTGGTCCAACACAACATGATAGCATTGGTAGGATGAGATACTTTTTAACTTATGTTGATGATTATTCTAGATACACTTTGGTATCATTTTTAAAAGAAAAATCATATGCTTTCAAGAATTTTAAAAGCCTATGTGTGTAGGATATGAATATGAAAAATATGGCAGTGTTGAGAATTCGATCAGATTACGGAAGGGAGTTTGAGAATGCAAGCTTTAATGGTTTTTGTGATGAGTATAACATCATATAAGAAAATTTAGCACCTAAAACTCCACATCAAAATGGAGTTACCGGAAGGAAAAATATAACACTTCAAGAAATGGCCAGATCCATATGTCTATGTAATTTTGGGTTGAAGCAATCAACACAACATACTACATATGTAACAGAGTTTATCTTAGAATTATCTTAAACATGACATCTTATGAACTCTGGTAGGGAAAGAAACCAAATGTGAGTTACTTTTATGTTTTTGGCAGTAAATGCTGCATCCTTAGAGATCGGGAACAACTCAAAAAATTGAAGAGCAAGAGCGATGAAGGGATCTTCATTGGTTATTCAACTCATAATAAAGCAAACCGAGTGTTTAATCAAAGAATCAAGAAAGTGTTAGAATCCATAACTGTGGTGACAGATGATGTGTTTCAATTAAATACTATAGGGGCAAGAGAGAACATGCAAAATCGGACTTGCGAACCAGCTCAAACAAGCAATGATACAAGAACCAAAAATTGCCTAAATCTGTAGTTAGTTGCTGTTGATGAAGTAACTGCACAAACTAAAGAAATGTCAGTTACTTCAAATGATGAATCCTCCAAAACACTTGATGAGGAAATAATTCCTTTAAATACTCAAAACCTAAGAGAAATTGATCTAGATCAGGATCCTTCCTCACGAATCAGAAGAAGTCATCCAATAGAAAATATTATTGGAGATGTAAGTGAAAGAAGAAAAATAAAAGAAATAAAACTAGTCGATTACTGAGAACTTACAGGATATTTGTGCTACACCTCTTCAATCGAGCCTAAAAATGTTAAAAAAGCCTTACAACATGAGTTCTGGATAGCAACTATGCAGGAATAATTGAATCAATTTCTAAGAAATGATGTATGGGAATTAGTGCCAAGACCATCATATATGAATGTGATTGGAACAAAATGGGTATTTCGTAATAAAACAGATGAAAAGGGCAATGTAACTAGAAATAAAGCAAGGTTAGTAGCTCAAGGATATTCTTAGATTGAAGGAATAGACTTCAACGAAACCTTTGCACCAGTAGCACTACTTGAGTCTATTAGACTATTGTTGGGTATAGCATGAGTGAAAGGCTTCAAGCTTTACTAGATGGACGTGAAGAGTGCGTTTTTTAATAGGTTTATACAGGAAGAGGTATACGTTAAGCAGCTGAAAGGATTCATTGATTCAGCCCATGCAGATCATGTTTTTAAGCTGAAGAAGGCTTTTTATGGTCTTAAAAAGCGCCAAGGGCTTAATATAAAAGACTCACACAATATCTCATGAAGTAAGGCTATGAATGAGGTAGTGTTGACAAAACTCTATTTATAAATAAATTCATATTTGATTTGATGATTTCTTGGATTTATGTTGACAATATTGTGTTTGGTTCCACTCATTCTAAGATGGTAGATGATTTTGTTAAATTAATGATGTATGAATTTGAGTGAGTATCGTCGGTGAGCTGAACTTCTTTTTAGGTTTGCAAATTAAAAAAGTGAAGGATGAAAATTTTGTACCGCAAACCAAATATGTGAAGAACTTAATAAAGAAGTTTGGACTTAAGAATGCTAGACATACGAGAACACCTACGAGTGTCTCTACGAAGTTAGATAAAGATGAGAATGGCAAAAGTGTTGACGTTAGCCTCTATCAGAGCATTATTGGGAGCCTAAAATAGTAAGTAGACCAGATATATATTATAGCATCAAAGTATGTGCTCGCTATCAAGCTAATCTGAAAGATACACACTTGACAGTAGTAAACAGAATCATTAGGTACATAAGCAGTACATTTGAATTTGGAATTTTGTATACATGTGACTCCACATCCTATCTAGCTGGGTATAGTAATGCAGATTAGGTTGGAAATTTAGACAATCGGAAAAGCACTTTACGAGGTTGTTTCTTCCTAGGTAACATTCTAATTTCCTGGTACATTAAAAAACAGAATTCAATTTCACTATTAACCGTAGAAGTAGAATATATTGCTGCAAGAAGTTATTATTCACAACTTCTTTATATCAAATAGATGTTGGAAGATTATGGAATTGGTTAAGATGTACTGACAATCCGATGTGCTAACAAGAGAGCTATAGACATCTCGAAGAATCCGATTCAGCATTTGCAAATGAAACATATTCATTTGAAGTATCACCTTATTTGAGAGCTTGTGGAGAATAAAATAGACACCTTGTTGTATATGTCTACACAAAAGCAACTGGCGGGCATCTTTACTAAACCTTTTGACGTAGTCAGATTTGAACTTCTTTAATAGGCCTTAGGACTTTGTGCCTTAAATTATTAATGCAAGTAAAAAAAATGAAGTGTGATTTCAATAAGGATTAAAATCCTTAACTTCCTTTATGCTTTTATTCTGCTGCCGACACATATGCCGCTCTTCATCTCTCCTTCAGTTGACATTCAAGCTTCTATTTAGTTGAATTGAAGAATCTTTTCACTTTTATTTAACATCATCATACGTTTTTGGTTCCATCGAAGACTTTCTCTCACTCTAATTAGTGTGGGCACTCTCTATCACTTGGAAATCTCTCTCGGGTACAACTCTCTCTCTACACTAGTGTCAATCTTTTAATTTGCTTAGGTTTTTGTTGTTAAACATCAAAATGTCCAAGAACAAGGAGAAATATTCCTCTTCGGTTGTGGAGAAACCACCGGTGGCATCCATTCATCGTTCAAATCGTCTATTGTTGAACCCGATGCTTGGGGTCGTCTTCAACTGCTCTTATTGAAATTCCTAACACCACCTCAGTTTGAAATAGACCACCAGAATGTGATGACGCCATGTGGGTGCTGCTTTCCACAGTCAAAGACTCTTCATCTGATTCAGACAAAGTTCCTAGTGCAGCTGCTCCACTGACTGCTCCTTTTACGGTCACTCAAAAACGAACAAAGCATCGAGCTTGAAAAACAGTCTGTGCACCTCGACAAATTTCTTCTGATAATTTGACATTAAATAATGCGGTATTGTTCAAATTTTACTCTTCTAAAGTTGAACGTAAATGGGAGACTCTTACTAATATCAGGTTAGTTCTTGACTGTCCAATTAATTTAGATGAATTTCAACGGTATCAATTGGATGTTTTGTTAGTTGAGAGGAAGTTATCACAAGCTGCGTTGCTATCAGAACATTATGATGCTGAATTGGTAAAAGAATTTTATTGCAATATGACTGGTGATTTATTGACTGATATTGCTTTGAGCTATAAATTGGTGTACGTATGGGATTGGCTAGTACAATTTGATGCTGATAGACTGAATATTTTTATAAGGTTTGATAATCTGATTGGAGACCAAGTTTAAGATGATAATTGGATTGTTTCGAATGATCTGATAGCTACTGTGTTAACTGGAGAAAAATTAACTTCTTGGCCATCTAATTCAGTGCTACGCTACTCTATGCTGACACAAAATTATTTTCTAATTTATAAGTTAGTTTTAGCTAATAGATGCCCAGTATGCATGTTGTTTTAGTTTATCTAGTGCAGACTAAACTAGTCTATGCCATTGGTACTGTGGTGAATTTCAATTTGGGGCGACTCATAATTGACGCTATGTTAGCTATTGGGGGCAAGTCGCATTCTTGCTATATTTTTCATGTTTGATTTCTCAATTTTTATATGTCAATGGTGTCCCTCGGTCGGAGATGAGCATACTTGAACCAGTCACTTTGATGAACATCTTGCCAAGAATTTTCAAGCAATCACGGGTCATGGATTTGCCCTATACGGGGTTCCTCTGTCAATCCTTATGTAGCTTTGTTTACTAAAATTGAGCAGATTAAAGGAATTTTTCAAGTGGGACTTTATGCTCTTTGTCAATTGAAGCAGCGGGTTATTCAATTATCTTATGCCTCTTAACTTTTCTTTTTGGCATCCTTTGTCCCAAAGGGGGAGAAAGCTTGGGTTGGTATTTGGTTATTTTGTGTTTTTTGTGAATTTTGGATGCTTTTGTCTGTGCTTGGACCTTGGATTGAGGGAGAGTATTGTGACTTTAATATTTACATATCCAATTATGTTATTTATGGGGAGTTTCTTATTTCTGACAAAATTGCCAAAACGGAGGAGAATGTTAAGATATTTTTTATATATCTCATTTTATAATTTTGGCATTTTTGATTATTGGATCTTCAAAATAATGTAAGTCTTAAAATACAAATTAAGATGAGGTATAACCAAGTAATACTTCTTATTTGAATTGGATTTTTTGGATAATGGTTCAAGTGTGAAAGAATTCTATCTTGACTATGAGTGTGTGTGGATCGCGTTGGGTGGGTTGTAGGACATCGTGTGTGTCATGACCCAGAACCACATTAGGCATATGTTAACCACCGCATACCTAGGCTAAGGATACTCACGTTACCCTTAACCGGACTAGACAAGGCTAAGTAACTAACTTTTAAAAATATTTGGATAGCACAACGACTGTATTTTGAACATCCTAAAGCTTAATTAAAACAACTGTAAATCAGTTTTAAATGCACTTCGATATTCACATTAAAACTCAACCACAACTTTTGGAATTTTAAGTCCACTCAAGAGCAATCTCAACGATAGTACAAAAGGTTCATACAGAAGGTCATAAAAAACCATAAGATAGTCAAGAGTTAATTTACAAAATTATAAAGTTTATCAACATAATCATGAGCCACTATACAATAAAAGTGTAAAATAAAGGCTACCCATGTACGATAATGCCCCGAAATGTCAAAAGATTGCACGAACCACTCAGACCTTTTATCAAATTAACCTGCATGGTTAGGAAGTGGAGGGGGTGTGTACACTATGTATTTAGTGAGCAATAAAAAACACATATCACAAATAGAACCTGGTACACGTCAAGACGGTCTACATAACCTAAGGATGGTTTTACGTATCTAACATGCATGTCACCACCTATGAAGTGAATATACATGACATAGAAACACATAGGCCTAGTCTATTACTTATCCCATACTGGTTAAGAACCACATAGGCATAGCCTATTAATCACTCATTCAGTGAACATAGGTTCCAGTTCTAGTACACAAGAGCATAAAAGAATCACATGTAAAATCAAATATCGTCAGGAAGCCAAATCTCAAAATAGGCAAAAATAGTTTGTGTGTCACCACTAGTCAGCCAAACTAATGTGCACAGCTACTGATTCTCGGTGTTGGTTCGACCTTCATCTGTGGTGAGTCTAGACTACGGTCGACAAGAGTGTCATGACCTTAGGCGATAATCTCGTCCGTGACTAGATCTCTAAGTGTGCAATCAACCGCAAGTCCTATAGAAAGGTGTCGTTATGAGGACTCAACTTTTACGTACCAGCATTAAAGGGTATGGGGGTTGCTAAATCTATTATGCCTAGCACACGAATGTCCAATCGTAATCTCACTAATCACAAAAAAACATATACAAATTTTTAGTACTAAAATTAAGTAAAGTACCATGCCTTTATTTATCGGTCCAACTGATAAAATGGAACTTTCCCATGGCTCTAAGCTAAAAGAGAACACATACATGACTCGATTACGAATATGTAAGTTCCAAAACGTTATTTCATGCAGTGAAATTCATCTTGTGCACTCTAAGTGCAAAGTTATTAAAAAATGTAGTTTCAGAAAATAAAACATTGTCCTTTTCACTTCAAGTGTAGGTTTGTTGAAAACAATATCATTCCTTAAAATACGAAATAAAAACATCAGTTTTACTCCAAGTGTAAAGATTTATTCAAAACAATGTCGTTTATTAAATACATAAGTATATTAGCATCTATTTGAGATTCAATTCTACTATACATTACCTAGGTTCAAAATTCACATATAAGTCATCATGCATGTCTTGGATTGTCTTAGTCCCATTTGAGAGATATGTTTTTCCCAACTCACCTTAAAAAAAGGTGTACACTCCTTTGACTTCAACAATCCTCGGTATGAGCTCTTTGATCCACAACTCTCGAGCCTTTATACATACAATATGTAATGTATTTACTACTCAAACATGTATCCCATATTTATACATATCACATAAGTGTATAAAACACAATATCACTATTTTTAAGCTACAAGATTTGGCCATTAAGCTTCTCACATGATTACTTCCCTTATTATTCGCATACGCTTTCTTTTGCATTTTGTAAGGCATTTAATGCCTTTGATCCAATAATTTCAAAGCATAATTAAGCACATTTTTATCCAAGCACATTAGGTCACTACTCATTAATCTATGCAAAAATTCAAGTTTACTCTAAGTAAACATGAAAACCTCTTTCCAATGCACACCATTACAATCCTTAAATCCTAAGCCAAGTTCATTTAGGCATTTTATCAAACACCTAATGTGCATAACTTTCAAGTCATATTTTCAAGACTTTATCATAGTAATTCATGCTGCTATCTTGTTATACAACAAGCACTTCTAAACAACAACACATTTTACTACTCCATTAAATCCAATTCCCTTCATTTAAACCATCAATTTCAAAAGATATTCAAAATTTTACAAACTTTCACC
>JAOTAY010000002.1:23054195-23080014 GCA_025629805.1 Erythroxylum baracoense
TGATGAGGAAGATGTGGCCTTGGTTTTTGATATTGCACCAGCAGAGAATAATCGTGAATATGAATTATGTCTTGTTGGTATGTTTCATACATATAACTCGATAAATTTTCAGTCGATAAAGTCGGTGATGGCTGATCTATGACACCCTCTAAGCAGAATTACCATTACTGACATTGGTGCGAAGAGGTTTTGTTTCGTTTCTATAACCAAGTAGATATGGACAGATATTTAGTAATGTTTACTCTAAAATTCAAATATTCAATAATGTTTTAAAATAATTATAACCTTGTAAAATTATACTTAAATTTCATATTCGTATTTTATAAAATATCTTAACTTATAGTTTGTGAATTATTAACATTGCTCACTTTGTCTCGCAGTTTGAATTCCCTAGATCAGAAAATTCACTCCGAAGATGAAATCACCTTCTCATCTCTTTATTACCGACTAAACCCTCTTTGCTGACCAAGTTTTCCAGTTCTAAACAATGTTCGTAACTATAAACCCGAAGCTTCTACCAAAGACGGGCATCATCACATTTCTAACCTCAGCTTGAGCAATTTTAGACATGGAATCATTAACCTCCTCAATCATCTTTATACCATTTCACGCCTAAATGGCTCAAAAGCACCGATTCTCAGCATATCAGCAACTGTTCACGATTTCCTTAACATTTGAAATCACAAACCGAGTGAAACTCACCGCCGCTGGCTCTATTTCTCCCTGTTTCTAAGTCCTCTTATCCATCCATTTTTTATTTTTTTATTACCACAAATTAATGAAAATGTTCGGAGACGGGGGAGAATAGAGTAGGGGAATAGAATATCTATTCCCGAAACTCACACAAAAAGTCATCAAAAGCTTGGCTTTGAATCTCTCAGCAAGCTTCACAGTTCACAAGAAGAAGTGGTGTTGACCCATAACCATAAACCCTACAACTTCTTGGCCTTCACTGACCAACTTTTCCAGCTCTAAATAATTTTTCAAAATTTATTAATCCCTCTAAAGTTGTTACCAATTAGTAGCGATTTTCTGATTTAGGGATTTAAGAATTGTGCCAATTATCCAAACCATCAGATGGTATGGACAATATTAATGAGTCTATTAATAATAAAATTTATATAAAATAATAAAAATATTAACCTTTCCACTTTTAATGGAAATTTTAAATTAAAAAATATTTTTAGTACATTATAAAATCTTCATTGCTCCCAAATATGTAGTTTTGAATTTTTTATATAAATATTTAAATTGTGTTATATTTCACTTTGTCTAATTTTAAAAAATGATTGTACTGAAGATAGTGGACAAGTGACACAGAGCTTCACATGCATCGGTTGGACCATGCCTTGGAATTCTGCACATATTGCAAGGCAAATGTAGAAGTCTCCGAGGGCTGAGTTTCGATCATGGGACCCCTCTCCCTTTCACTTTAGGTTTTTAGTAAATGACTTGTTAAAATTTTAAGTGCGTTTTCTTCTTTGTAATTGTTCTAGGCAAATAATTGAATGGCATCAAATTTGGTTAAAAGTCTAACTAAGAAACCTAAGCTGAGGCCAGTGAAGAGTGACAAGGACAGCAGACAAAAAAGAGTAAAAATGTGAACCAGATGGAGACCAACTGACCAGCTCCAAAGGCTTTCCAGAGGAAGATAGTATTGTACATTCTAAGCAAATTCTGAACATTTTCTTCAAAAAATAAGTTTAAATTAGTCTAACTATTTGAGGTCAATTTTCTTCTGTTTCAGTTGTTCACTTCCAAACACCAAACCTCACGTCGTACTGGCTAGCCTAAGGTGGAGTGGATGGTGGGGTCAGAGAGGCAGTGGACTGGCCTGTTCTGTTGTGGGCATCACCATTGGCCGTTGCAGAAGGCAGAATTTGAATTCCGTAGTAAATTTTGCTTGCGTTGAATGTGTGTCTTTGGATTCTTTTTACTTTTGTATGTCACCGGACACAAAGTCTTTGCTCCCTAAAGCAACGGTAAATTATTGAAATAAAAGCTTTCTAGTTTCTTCTTTCCTGGAACGATAGAGCTCATTCAAATGCAAGCTACGTCATTATCAGCTAGTCATTGTCTTCCAACTCCTACTCCAATTCTTTTGGCTTATCAAGGAATTACATGGGATATCCATAATTCCATTGAGTTGTATCGCAAATTATAATCACTGTAGACTTTTAGATGAAATGTGTACTGCAGCCACAGTTAACACACCTCATTCCCGGACTATATAGTTAGTTCCATTTCCTGAAAAAAAAATATAAAGGGACAATCAAATAGCAGTTCTGTTAACTCTTTAACTTATTTACGAAAAGTGTTACCACCCCTTTAAACAATAATTCAAGTCTGGCTTTTTAAAATAATTATAAAACTTGTGAAAAAGTTTTTTTAAAAAACTCAACCCTCTATTAATTTGATATTAAATATTCAATAATTTAAATCTTGTTTTTTTTTTGGTAATGCGTAACATGAGCATTAATTACGTGCCCAAGATCAAACGTGAACGTGAATAAACGAAGAAAATACTTGTTTTACTTTTCATAACTTCAAACGAGCTTTTCAACACTGAAACTTCCAAACTTTTTCAACGACCTTTACAAAAGTTGATCAACCGGATGTAGTTAACGTTATTGCAACTTATTTAATATATGAACCTCTTAACGGGTCAGAGAATCCGAACGTTCATGTCTTACTGAAGTAGAAGTAAGAGACCTTAACTTTTATATACATAAGTCATATCGGCCATCCCATCATAGACATAATACATGCCAGACCTATACTGATTAGGGTTTATTTTCTTCGTTGAACTTCAACCTACTAACCCAAACCCAATATTGAGCTACTTTTTTATCTTTTAACCGAATTAAATTTGATTCGCATAACCGTAAATCTATTAATATCATAAAATCGTAATTAGTTATTGTCCAATCTTAGGAAAATTACTAACAATCTTAGGAAAAGTATTAAAAAAGTATTAACATGCTCCTTTTTGGACAATAATTAATTACAGTAGTTGTAACAGTAATAAACCAGTAAAAATAGTTAAGCCAAATCAATGTATAGGTCGACCAAGTTTAAAAGTCATTTTATCTAAAGAAAATAAAAGTCCATCATAACATCCCGTAAGGCTTTCAATACTAGAAAATATCAAATACATGTGTCATGCCTATCACAGATCTAATACTATCACACATATCTAATACCACACCAACATAAATGAGAAAATGAAGTGCGGCAAACTAGGATGATAACTGTATGATCTGAAACGTATCATTTTTCTATTTGTAGGTCCCAATTTCTTTTAACTTTATGCTAAACAATATTAAAGAAATTTGTTTTCTCTTATTGAATGCTAAATTGTATTAGAGAAAACTCTTATGGGATTAAACACTTGTATCCTTGTATGTCAAGCCAAAATCCATGGATTTATACATGTTTATCTGTGAGTGCGCTAATGACATAGACCCAAGGTCAATCTGTATATATACGCCCAATGACATTTTAAATGCTTAAGATCAACACAGATCATAAGACTTTCACCTGTATCATGACAATATAACAAAATGTATGGCTGAGAGCAAAATGATAATCACCTATATTGATAAAACAAATTGTCATAACATATGAAAACATACAAATGTACAAGAAGCAAGTCCAATGATCTCTAACTAACAATGTTTAAAGACTTCAATAAACCCATATTGTATATGTGTCTCTTAAAAACATGTGAGTGAAGTCCTTTAGTCAAAGGATCAGCAAGCATATACTCAGCCCTCAAGTGCTCCACCTCAATGTCACCTTTTTGTATTAATTTCTTTATGGTTAAATACATGACCTCCAAACGCTTAGACCCTGTGATTTTCTTACTTTTGTTACTGAATGACACAACAGAAAGATATGGTTAAGTCATTTAATGCGAGCAAGATATCATCCATAAACAAAAGTAGAAAGGTAACTTTGCTCCCCTGACGTTGTAATATAAACAACTTTCAACTTTATTTTTCACAAAGCCATAAGTGGTAACAACCTCATCAAATTTAAGGTACCACTGTTTGGAAGCTTGTTTCAAACCATATATTGATTTTCTCAGTTTACAAACCTTATTAATGTTTTCTTAATCCTAAAATTCTTAAGGTTGTTCCATATAGACCTCTTCACAAAGGTCTCCATTTAGGAAACTGGTTTTAACACCCAATTGATGTAACTACATATCATAATGAGTTACTATTTTCATAATCACTCTAAATGCATCCTTAGAGGATATTGGAGAAAAGCTAACATTAAAGTCAATCCCTTCTCTCTGAGTGAACCCTCTGGTAACTAACTGAGCTTTAAAGCACTCAACTTTAACCTAAGAGTTCTTTTGGTCTTAAAAGGCCATTTACGACTAATAGGTTTGCAATTTCGAGGTAAATCACAAGCTCTCATACCTTATTATGGTTTATGGATTGCATATTATCTTTCATTACATCACACTACAAATCTACATAGGGTCCAGAAACAACTTCTAAAAAAGTAACTGGATTGACAACATGTCTAATATCATAGTCTTGTTCACCTAAATAGACTATGTAATAAGATGAAAAGACATGTCTTCTCACTCTAGTGGGTCTTCTTAGCTGAACTGGTTATTATATCTCAGGAACCTTAATTTGTACATGTATAGGTTCTTGTTCTTATACTAGTATAGTACCGAAACCTTGATCCACTGGTTCTGACTGTATGAGTGATGGATACGAAATAACTTTAATATCCATCCTGTTACTAAGAAGGACCACCTTCATCATACACATCATATTCCAAAAACTTATCTATTTGTGACTCTACAATTCTAGAACCTCCTTCTTTCAGTAAAATCTGTAGCCTTTAGAGTGGTCAGGATATCCAACAAAATAACAATTAGTAGAATGAGAATGGAACTTATTTTCATAAGGATTATATAAATGTACCTCAGTAGGACAGTTCCAAACATAAATGTGGGTAAGGCTAGGCTTCTATCCTTCCAAAATTCAAATGATGTCTTCAATATCGATTTGCTTGGGACTCTGTTAAGTATGTACAAGGAAATCTTTATGGCTTCACCCCAGCCTCATAATGTCCTTTAAGGTGCTATTACACCTTTCAGCTATACCATTTTGTTCAGGACTACCTGACATAGTGAACTGAACCCCTATTCCACATTATTCCAAATATTTGGAGAATGAACCATTTTCTTGTCCTGATAGCCCATGTTTGTTATAATATTATCCTCCACAGTCAGATCTGACAATTTTGATGGACCTTCCTAATTGGTTCTCAACCTTAGCCTTAACGATCTCGAATTTCTCAAGAACATAACCATAAAGGGAATATTCGTCAATAAAAGTCGGAAAATATCTAGAATTACACAATGTAACTGTATATGGTCTATAAATATATGTATGTATGAGACCTAATAAACTAGAAGTACGAGTTTCTTTATTTTGGTCAACTTACCACTGCAATAATCAACACATGTTTCCAGATCATCAAAATCTAAAGTTGGGAGAATTTTTCCTTAATCAATCTCTTAACTCTATCTCTGGAAATGTAGCCCAACCTTATATGCCACAATATATGTGACTTATCCTTTATTAAGGGTTTTTTTCTATTAACTTATTCAACAATTTATAAAGAAGCATACATCTTATGAGAGGATAGATACATTATATACTATCCATATGACAAGAAGGCATTACTAATATGTTTTGCATTGAAAGATAAACTATACAACAAAAGCATCAATGACAAAACTATAACCTTCTTTGTCCAAAACCAATACAGAGATCAAGTTCCATCTAAAAGATAGTATATAAAATGTGTCATGTAAAACAAGTATAAATTATGTATCGAGGTTTAAACATACATCCCTACAAACATTACATTAACTTCTTCGTTATTGCCAACCATAAGTTTTTCCTCCTTTTTGTTTGGCTTTCTCTTATATATAAACCCCTGGATTATGGAGGTAACGTGATTAGACCCTCTACTATCTAGCCATGTAGAACTTGATGTGATTATAGTAAGAATACATTCATGGATCATACAAGCCAAGGAGTTACTTAATAGTTCCTTTTTTCCAAGATTTATTTTTTTGGCAATCTAACTTTTTGTGTCCTTTCTTCTTACAGAAGAAACACCTCATACTTTTTACATCTACAGGACTTTTACCAATGATGGACTGACCAATATTCATACATGGTCTTACCTTTAAACTGTTGGGGCTTTACCTTTGCCTTTCCTGTGGTTACTACCAGGGCTGTATGAGCTGTATTCTTTAGCTTTTTCCTCTTTAGCAAAACATTAGGCAATCAAAACATTGATGTCCCAAGTCTCATCTTGTGAATTGTATATTGTAACTGAAATAACAAACTTTAAAGGAAGTATATTCAGAGCTTGATGTACAATACATGCATCATGAATGATGATGCTCAATGCCCTTGGCTTACTCTGGAGGTGGACCATTTTGATAATGTACTCCCTTACTCCCCCTTCTCCCGTTTACCTCATGGAAAATAATTCTTTCATTAGGCTACTTACATCAGCATTAGATGATACGTTGTATATCTGGGAGACATTGTTTAGAATGTCTTTGGATATGCTTGTTTCGGGAAGTCTACTCATCAGATGGTCTGGGATTGATCCCTTAATGGTCAAATAACACATTCTATTTGACCTTTCCCAAGCTGTAAATGTTGCTTTATCATTATCATTATCACTTTAAGGTTGTGATTTCTTTTCGGATTGTTGTGATGTTGGTGTTGATGTGATTAGGTTTTCGGATGAATGATCTTAATATGTTATTTTGATTGTTTTATTTCGAACCTATTGCTAAAACATTGAATGTAATCTGTAATCGTTACGTTTAATGTTTGTGAGTAGCATTTAATGATCGTTAATTGTTAGGAACAACATAACCTAGGTTAGATAACCCGAACGTGTGAGGTTACTGCCTATATTGATCATTTTCCAATTCGTAATGCAGTTGCCAAATTGAATCTAGAGATTGTATCCTAGGTTATTCAGTAGTTTGGTTTAATTAATGATCGTATCTTGATTAAACACGACCTAAGTGAAAACCGAGATTAGTAGAGCATTCTATTAGTTTCAGATCAATAGTCTGAAAAGAGTTGTGAAGACGTTAGGATGACAAAATATGCTTGATGGTGTTTAGGCCGAGTACCTTAGTTATATTCAACACTTTTCTCATTTTCGATTGCTTGTTTTGATTTGTTTTAATAGTACTTTTTCTTTAATTTCTAAATTGCTTAAAAATCCAAAACCCCTTTTTATATTTTCCTTGCATTAATTAATTTTATTGAGAAAACTAATTGAACAGTCCCGGTGGATTCGATCTCGACTCACCATAATTACAAATTTTAGTGTGCAGAGTTAGGTAAATTTTGCAGTGCACTCGACACGTGCTGTCACTAAGTTTGGTAACCTCGATATATGAACTTGTGCTACACTGTTATCTTATTTTCTGCTTATTGCATCAGCTACCACATTAGTTTTACCAGGATGGTACTCTATTGTGTAATCATAATCTTTCAATAATTCAATCCATTGTCTCTATCTGATATTCAACTCCTTCTGACTCAACAGATACCTCAAATTCTTATGATCAGTATATATCTGAAATGTCTCTCCATACAAATAATATCTCCATATCTTTAGAACAAATACTACTGTAGCAAGTTCTAAATCATGTATCAGATAATTAAACTCGTGGGACCTTAACTGTCTCGATGCATAATCAATCACTTTATCATGCTGTATCAGTACACATCCTAATCCCTGATGTGAAGCATCACTATATACCGCACAACCTCTAGATCTAGATGGAATAGTTAACACCAGTGCTGTAGATAACTGATGCTTTAGTTCCTCAAAACTCCTCTGACATTCATCATTCGATCTGAAAGGCACATTCTTCCTCAAAAGTTTTGTCAAAGGGGTCGAGATTAGTGAAAATCTCTCGACAAACCTCTGGTAGTATCCAGCTAATGTAAGAAAACTTGGGATTACAAATACATTTCTTGGAGCTTCCTATTTCATCACTGCTTCTACTTTCTTTGGATCAACTTATATGCCCTATCTAGTTATTATATGACCCAAGAATACTACTTGATCAAGCCAAAATTTACACTTACTGAACTTGGCATACAATTGCTTCTCTCTCATGATCTGTAGGACTAACCTCAAATGTTCAGCATGTTACTCTCTACTTTTTGAAAACACCAAAATATCATCAATAAACACAATCACAAAACAATTTAAATAAGGTTGGAATACCTTATTCATCAAAGCCATAAAAGCAACTGGAGCATTTGTTAACTCGAATGACATCACTAAAAACTCGAAATGCCCATATCTGGTTCTAAATGCACTCTTCGATACATCAGCCTCTGTTGTCTTCAACTGATAGTACCCTAATCTCAAGTTTATCTTAGTGAATACCTGAGCTCCTTGCAACTGATCAAGTAGGTCATCAATCCTCGGCAACAGATACTTATTCACTGTCACCCAATTCAGTTGCCTATAATTGAAACATAATCTCAAAGTTCGATCTTTCTTCTTCACAAATAAGACTGGAGCTCCCTAAGGTGATACACTAGGTCTAATAAAAACTTTTTCCAACAACTCCTGTAACTATGGAAATATCTTGTTTAAACACCTTTTGTCCAAGTCTACCTCTAAATTACTCAATTTCTAAGGATAGTAAATATTGATTGATCATGAGTAGAAGGTTTGAATGTTAAGTTTTTTGCTTAGGTTTTAAAAATCATTCATCTTTGCTTATGGCTATCTATTCTTAGGAAACATGGAAAATGAATAAAAGTTTTGATTTGTGATTTTGATTTTGACGATTTGTCTGAGGACGGTCAAAGGCTAAGTATGGGGGAACTTGATATGTGTTTAAATTTTGATTCATTTGATATACTACACTTAGTGATTAATGTCTTAGAAATGCTTAAGATACTCATTTTTGATTTTAGGCACAATTCAGAATTAAAGAAGTTAAAGTGAGTCGAAAGCAAGATATATGAGCCATTTTTCAAAGATTAATTTTCACTTGTTTTCATGGAATAAGAAGAAGAAAATTAAAAGATAAGAGGAAGACAATAAAAATGGAACACAAAGAAGAAGAATCATAGAAAGTAATGCACGTGCATGTTTTTCCTATGCAAAAATGTCAATTTAATGGAGTAGAAAATGGCAACAAAAGAAGCATGAAACGACAGTAGCTAGTAAGGGGTAAAAAGGCCAAAGACAATGTCTAAGTACGCAAGCGTTGTGCGTTAAATGTAGGCAACATGAACAGTAGCTGGGACACAAAGTTTATTTATCACATCAGTGAATAGTAAAGGAGGGTTTGCGATATAAGAGAGGTGGAGGCGCTAGGTCTTCTTTGTTTGTTTCACCACCGAAGCATAGAGAAGATGACTCACATTTAGAGCATAAAAATGGAGATGGAAGGCTAGCTTCCCTACCCCGGTTCAACAGGAATATCGACACCAAGTTACAGTTAAGCTATTTTTATCATTTTAAGGTTATAATTGCTTTTTGGATTGTTGTGTTATTGGTGTTGATTTGATTGGGTTTTAAAATGAATGATCTTAATACGTTATTTTTATTGTTTTATTTCGAACCTATTGCTAACACATTGAATATAATTCGTAATCATTACTTTTGATGTTTGTGAGTAGCATCTAATGATCCAATATCATTAGGAACAATATAACTTAGGTTAGATAACCCGAACATGTGAGGTTACTGCTTATATTAATCATTTTCCACTTCGTAATGTGATTGTCAAATTAAACCTAGAGATTGCATCCTACGTTATTTGGTAGTTAGGATTAATTAATGATCATTTCTTGATTAAACAAAATCTACGGGAAAATTGAGATTAGGAGAGTATTCTATTAGTCTTAGATCGATAATCCAAAGAGAGTTGTAAAGACGTTAGGATGATGAAATACGTTTGATCGTGTTTAGGCTGATATTAAACCTAAAACCGAACCTTACATATATTCGACAATTTAATCATTTTCGATTGCTTATTTTAATTTTTTTGATAGTTTACTTTTACTTTAGTTTCCAAATTGCTAAAAATCCAAAAACACCCACCCGCCATTTATATTTTCTTTGTATCAATTAACTTTGGTTATGGAAATTAACTGAACATTTCCTACGGATTCGATACTAGACATGAAATGGGCAGTCGCTGTAGGAGTCTAACTGGTGTCAAAGTTTCAGCTTTTACCCGTTAACAAACTTGGAAATAAGCAACATAGTTTTTTTTTACTATCTTGTATATAGAAGGCTAATAAAATTGTTAAGACATTCTTTTACAGGTTCTAAGTACACTCGAATAACCTTTTATGGTAGAATCATGAAACTCTTATAATAGTTATTGGATGATAACAGAATGGGCTGGAACTATTACTTGATTTTGATAGTAAAGTAGTGAAGTAAATCACTTGTATTATAGAAATCACGTAATATGTAAGAATACACAAGAAAGGGGGGTTGAATTGTGATAAATCGTCTAAGATTGAAATCTTTAAAAAACTTCTTGATTTTCTTAAAAGATTCAGACAATTTACAAAACAACGCACTTAATTCGTTTGAGTAATGCAATGACAAAAATAGTATCTATTCTTCTAAGAACATGAAATTAAAGAGATAAGGGTTAGAGAATATGACATCGCGATTTATACTGGTTCACCCTTAACCTTAAGGTTACGTCAAGTCCTCAGAGTATATATGAGATTTCACTATCTCTTTCAACTTTTATAAGTTTTATTTCACACTTTTAGATCCTCTTCAGGTCTCTTTCATAAAGTATTCTTTATCTGCTATCTTAGCCTCTTCAGGCTATAGCCTTCCCTTTCACTAAAAAGATTTTGAGTTTTCTAAACTCACATTACAGGTCAACTTGATCTCTCTTCTTTATTTTTGTTCACTCAAGCTATTTTTTATAGTATCATAAGTAAAGAACTGAGAGTTGAAGGTTCAGAGTTGTAAGGTTGTGTCTTGTGTATATTTTTTGTTTATGACTATAAGTGATATTTATAGTCTAAATCTCCAACGGTCTTCTTGAAAATTGTTTGTAGAATCTTCAAAGATCAGTTGTTAGTTGATTCCTGTAACCAACTCCAACTAACTAACTAACTGACGTTGTAAGTTGTTCTTCAATTATAACGTCTTGATTTGTTTTGTATAATTCATCTTATATCTTCGCTTCGTCTGATGACTTCGCTTTGTCTAATGACTTGATGATTTGTGCCTCTTACATTTATCTACACACTTAACAAACTCATCAAAACAGTTCACACACTTTTCTATTATTATTATTAATTGACTTTCATCAAAATCAATAGAACGAGTGAAGTCTCCTTGACTTAAAAATCTCCCCCTTTTTGATGATAAAAAATAATCATAATATTAGAAGATAAACGAGAGGATATTCAGACGAATAATTTTTAGATAAAATTTATTTATTTAGACAAATAATGCAAGATATACAATGCATTAAAAAATAAGCCAAAATAAAATCTCCTCCTTCTCCTTTACTTTCTACTATTCTCCCCCTATTTGTTATTAATAAAAAATAATCATTTTAGATGCTTCAATATCTCAGAGAACATATGTTTGATATCAGTGTGGATCGTCTTGAGGTATTCTTCTATAGTCACACGTAGAAGTGCTACTTTCTCATGAAGATCACTCACTGAGTCACTTAGTTCATCAACCTTAGTATCAATTTCTTGAATACGTTTAACTAAGACTTCATGTTCTTCCTTCAGCTTTTGACTAGCTTCAGTCTTTGTAATGAAATTCTTCAAACACGCCGAATTATCGATAGAGTCTTGTAGCTTTTCACTTTGTGGATGAAGATACTCAGGGACAGAGGGTTTTCTAATTGAATCATCTAATTCGATAATTTCAATGGAGGGTAATTGAAAAAAAATTATTTGTGGGGGAATATCAAGATCATTAGGGTAAGGTAGTTTCAAAATAGGTTTTCCTAGAAGGTGTAGGATATCTTTGACAAAAGAAATGAAACCTATGGGTTTAAAATGAACAAGTAAGTGCATAAAGGTTTCTAAATAGAAATTGATACCTTCAATTGTAATCTTCTTGTATCTTCCTTCTGATATTTTCCCAACTACCTTGAAACTTTCATCTACGGTTGATATGTCAAAGTTGCTTCCTGATGGTCTTGAAATGTGATGAGAAATATAGATGCCTACAGGTTGAGCTGTATGACATGCATCGTCTATATTCTTTATTGCCACTCAAATTTTTTCCTCCATGAGATCATCTTATTGCTTCTTAAGGAATTTCTTCTTCTTACCTTTATCTTTATTGTCTACTAGTGTTGGACGTCTAGGTTGTACATCCGGTACAATCTTTATCGTTGTTCTACTTGTCACTGGATAGATTGTGTAAGAATTTTTAGTCATCTTCAATAAATATGGTTCTGCCTTTTCATCTCGCAGAATACCATACAATCTTCTGTCTTTAAGGCTAAGAAGATTTATCGTCTGATCATTTATAGTTACAGGTTCAACTTGAACCTTAACTTTCTTTCTAGGAGATTCTCTAATGATAATCGAACCTCTGCTTCGATCCGGTATTGATTCTTCTATAATCTTCATCTCCAAATCTTCTTTCTTTATTTGTTGAGGAAGATTGTAGATTGGTTACTGCTTTTTAACCTTTCTTTTCTTAATCATCTTCATCTTCCTTTTTTCTTCTACCAACTTGGAAGAGAATTGTTTAGACTTCTTATACTCAAATACTAACTTCCTTTTTATCTCTGTCTCTCCAGACGGTTGTTCTAATTGAGTCTGAGGTATAGAGACAATTGCTTTACCAGTCTGCTATTATTGTTCTGTTACTCTTTCAGAAACTTGACCAAGCGTCAGAATTTTTTGCTTCTTCTGCAATCTTAGTGACCTTCTAGACATATTAGGTCTTTCTGATTGAAGTGTCTCAACCTTTCTCTTTAAAGGCACTTTGTAAGTTGGTTATTAAACCTTTACACTTTCCTTCCTTTCAGGAATTGTCTTAGCTTGAATTGACTTATAATACGATTGTTCAACTTTTGTCAGCTGAGTTGAGATTCTTTTAGTTGATTGAGGTTTTGCTTATATACTAGATGAAGCATCTTTTTTCTGCTTCTTCTGATTGAAAGCTCCCTCTTAGACTATGCTTTTGGTATGACATCTTTATCCGATTCGGCTTTAGTTTTAATCCCCATTATGCAAATAGTAGAGGTATTGATAACACTCTTAATATTCAGCTTTACTATATTTCCTCCATCAAATAGGATTCCAGATTCTTTGAATAATCTTGTCAACAGTATACCATAAGGTAATGAACCACTCTTTAAATGATACTCCTCCTGAGTCCTCATCATGTAAGTCAGAATCAAGAATGGAAGATTTAATTGGTTTGTGTGTGAGTAGATAAAATAGACATTATTCATCACCCGTTGTCATAAAATCCTTCGATCCCATTCTTGGTAAAATACAGTGAATAAGAATTGAATGAAGAACCCTAGCCTTCGGAATTAAGTTTGAAGACTTCTTGACTTCTGGATAACTCGATCCATATAGTTGTCGATTGATGTTATCTTCATTTAAATGACTTTGAGCAATCCAGTTTGTATTGTTGAACAACTTTGCTCCTTCATTTGGACATTCAGTAACCCTCACAATAGAATCTTATGACACAATAACCGACAATCTGTCTACCAAAGATACCAAGGTATTATCTACCACCTTTGTATTTTTCCAAAACTCATATACTTCATTTGGATACACCGGTTCTCGTATATTGAAGAAAATTTCCCATCCAGCTGCTTTAATCTCAGGTTCGATACCCATTCGATCTTCCTTGAGAGCAGTGAAATCAACAAGTCTCCCATAGGCAAGAGATTTTGACATTTTGTAATCTGCAATGTATAAACACTAAACATAATGTATTTTTCTTAAAGAAGCTAGGTTAGTATATAGAAACGATTGAGAAAGATAAGAACACAAAAGATTTGATGTAAAGAACAGAGGATTGAATTGCCTTTGATGACAGCACTTTGAAGCAAATCAGTTAAGAAGAAAATTCCAAAACATAGAGTGTTGAGATTTTGTGAGATATCTTTTTATAAACACTCATACACAAAGTTGCCATTAGTAACATCTGTGACTGATTCACATAATCTCATAAATTGATACTACCGAGTAAAAATTACCGTTATTATTCATTACGATGTTTCTGCTTCAATACGACGTATCATCTAGGTTATGGAGTTTCAGACGTATCATCTGAAGTAAATCACTTGTTATTATAGAAATCACATCATATATAAGACTACACAAGAAAGGGGGTTAAATTGTGATAAATCGTCTAAGATTGAAATCTTAAAAAAAACTTCTTGATTTTCTTAAAAGATTCAGACAATTTACAAAACAACGCACTTAATTCATTTGAGTAATGTAATAGCGAAAATAGTATCTATTCTTCTAAAAACATGAAATTAAAGAGATAAGGGTTAGAGAATATGACATCGCAATTTATACTGGTTCACCCTTAACCTTAGGGTTACATCCAGTCGTCAGAGTTTATCTGAGATTTCACTATCTCTTTCAACTTTTATAAGTATTATTTCACACTTCCAGAGCCTCTTCAGGTCTCTTTCACAAAGTATTCTTTATCTGCTATCTTAGCCTCTTCAGGCTATAGCCTTCCCTTTCACTGAAAAGATTTTGAGTTTTCTAAACTCACGTTACAGGTCGACTTGATCTCTCTTCTTTCTTCTTTTCACTCAAGCTACTTTTTTACAGTATTGTAAGTAAAGAATTGAGAGTTGAAGGTTTAGAGTTGTAAGGTTATGTCTTGTGTATATTGTCTATTGTATATATTTGTTTATGACTATAAGTGATATTTATAGTCTAAATCTCCAACGGTCTTTTTGAAAACTGCTTGTAGAATCTTGAGAGATCAATTATTAGTTGAGTCTTGTAACTAACTCTAACTAACTAACTAACTAACATTGTAATTAGTTCTTCAATTATAACGTCTTGATTTGTTTTGTATAATACGTCTTATATCTTCGCTTCGTCTGATGACTTCACTTCGTCTAATGACTCGATGATTTGTGCCTCTTACATTTATCTGCACACTTAACAAACTCATCAAAACAGTTCCCACTCTCTTCTATTATTATTATTATTTGACTTTCATCAAAATCAATAGAAGGAGTGAAGTCTCCTCGACTTAACACGTATATCATGATTATAAAATCTAGCAAATGGATGTCAAAACATCATATCTCAATGGGAATTTGCTTTAAGATATGTATATGACATAACCTAAAGGTTTTGAATCCATGGCATTTCTTGATCAAGTATGCAAGTTGTAAAATTCTATTTATGGACTTAAGCAACTAATGAATGGTTATTTGACTATATTTATAGACCTATATTTAATGTGTTTTGCTTATTATTTAAGAGTTTTATAGTGTTTTTGGTACTTAATTTGCTTCAAGTTAGTTTATAGGTGATAATTGCCTTCATGAACTAAAAGGAGAAGAATTCAGATGAAATCATGGTATAGAACGAAGAATTGAAGCAATTGTGGACTTACGCGATAAGGTACAGTGACGGTGTAAGTTTCTATAAACATATGGAGCTTTAACAACACAATTCTTGCCTATGTGGAGTTACAAATCTGTGTATCTTGACATATATGACCATGTATATCACCTATGTAAGTCTCTATGCCTATATAAAATCATAAATTTAGGTATTTTTGTAGATAAACCGTCACCTACATGACCGTACATATCCTAAAAACTCTAATTTTTACTATCAAAGGACGTTATTGGAAGTAGATGAGAAGGAGGGAGTTTAGAAGCATCTTTGAGTCATAAGAAACATAAAGAAGAGGCATTTATAAATGGAGGATAAGGAAAACATGAAGATTACATCATAAGATCCAATAGAGTGATAAGTGTAAATTGCATTTTGTTTTAGGGCTTAGTTTGATATGTAATTAATTGTTAATTCAATCATTTAGTATGTGTTTAGGTTACAACTATGTTATTTTGTTAATTATTTATGTTTTAAGTGTTTTATAGGTTAGTACAAGTCTCTGAGCTTAATTATTATGTTTTTGAGGTATCTTGATGTGTTTGTTAGTATTTTAAGGTCAAAACGGAGAAGTTTCGGAGACACGCGGGCTAAAACAATGGCCCACGATCATGGCACAACAGGCCACGATCGTGACAGAAGCACCAGAGTTGGCCTACGATCATGGCCTATATGCCACGATCATGACAAAAGCCTAGAACATGGCCGATGATCGTGGTAAGCTGTCATGAACATGGCCGACGATCGTCGGCTTACCATGATCGTCGGCCATGTTCTAGGCTTCTATCATGATCGTGACATATGCCACGATCGTGACAGGAGGCTCAAATGTGTCCCATAATCATGGCCTATAGGGCCACGGTCGTGGCCTACATCAGGCAGATGCATAGACACTTAAAAAGGTCAAATTTTGAGAGATTTTTTAGACCTTTTGGACCCTGAAAAAAACCTTAAGGCTGCTCAGAACACAAAAGATAGTTAAAGAATAAGAAAAGGATGCACAAGGAGCTTTTGAACCAACCACTTTTACCCTAGAGAGAATTATCGAGAGATAAAGCAAGAGAAGAAGGAAGAGAGAAGAAGAGAATAAGTCAACTCGACGTACTTCCTAGATTAGGAGTTTCCCGACATCGCTGCCTCCCATCATCCATTCAATTCGTATTTCTTTCTATTTCCAATTTTATTATTGAATAGAATTGGAATAATAGTTGATGATAGGATTTTTGGATGTTGATGATGTTCTTAACTGACCTTCAGGGTTTTATCTTTGATTTAATGAAATCTGATTATTTATGTGTTATTTGGATTTATTGTCATTTAATTATGGACGTGCATAATTTGGTAATAAATTGAGAGGGTGAATCGAATGAAAAATAATTGAATTGGGCTAACAAGAGTTAGGTGATTTGATAGAACAAGAATTAAATCAAATCAGTAAATTGTGCGAAGAGAGATCTTGGATAGGTTTCTGATAGTTTATTAGACAACTTCAGTTCTAATTAGGATTTTGGTAGGTTATTAATTAAAAAAAACAACTTCCATAATCTGGTTAGGGTTTGTAATTTAGGGTTAAGTGTTATAACTTGAGAGAGGGTAATCGATCCTAGGATCGTCTCAAACCAATAATCTAGTAATTCATAATTAATTAGGTTAGCATTAAGGATAGGTAAAATTCCCTTTCTTTCAATTAGTAATTCCTTTAGGTTAATTTTTGAGTGTGTGTGGCAACTGCTAAATTATTAATATTTTTACAATTAATTCTTGAATTGATTTGCTTGATTGAATTGAATTCTCATTTTAGTTTCATTACATTTTGACTTTTTACGAATTGTTTTGGCCTTAGATTTTAGGATTAGATCATCCCTCCTTGTAAGATCGACACCTTAGGTACTACGTAAATGAACCGTGTAGCTTGCGGATTATCGAGGTTAATTAATTAAAACTTACACACATCAAACAACCTGATCAAGTTTTTGGCGTCGTTGCTGGGGAGGCAATTAGTTTAATTCTATAGTTTAAGGCGTTTTAGTTAGCTTTTGTTTTCTGTTTTGTTCTTTCTTGCTATTTCTGAAATCGTGCTCTTACATGAATACAAGAGTCACTAGAAGTTCGAGTCGTGCCACGGAAACCTTAGATTTAGACATCACTTGACTAGAACGATCCATTAGGAAAGCTCGACATGAAGAAGAAGAGGAAATTGCGAAAGAAATAATGGTCGAAGAATTTCAGCAAGATTTGGACCCGAAGCAAACCAAGGACATCAACAACAAACTGTTATTGACTTTATGAGACCAGGGTTGAATGTGGCTAACCAAGGAATAGCTAGGCCACCTGTACAAGCGGCATCTTTTGAAATTAAACCAGCCCTGCTAAACATACTTCAACAAAACGTGCAGTTCTATGGACTAACGAATGAAGATCCTAATGCACATGTAGTGAACTTCCTTGAAATTTGTGATACCTTTCAGTACCATCAGATGTCGGAAGAAGCAGTCAGAATTAGGTTCTTTCCTTTTATCTTTAGAGATAGAGTGAAGGCTTGGTATCATTCCTTTAACCCAGCCAATGTCACAACTTGGGATCATCTAGTTCGTACCTTTTTAGAGGATTATTTTCCCATTACCAAGACCATGAAGATTATCAAGAAAATTACTAACTTCCAGTAAAGTGACGGGGAATCGATTTATGAAGCGTGGGAAAGATACAAGGATTTACATCAGAAATGCCCACACCATAACCTACCTAGGGAATTCTTGTTGCAGACATCTATAACGGAGTAACCCCATATACGAGAGGCACAGTTGATGTATCTTCAGGAGGATCACTGATGAGAAAGACCGTAGATGAAGCAGAAGAGTTGATAAAGGAGATGGTGAGTAATAGTTGCCTATGGACAAACAAGTAGAGTAAACAAACCACTACTTTCTAAGAACAAAAAGGAATTTTGGTTTTCGATTAAATGACGAAGATGCAAGGTAAAATTGACAACTTAACTAGATAGCTTAACAACATAAAGGCTTCATCCTAAGCTTCGGTAAAAGTCATACAACTTAAGTGTAAACTTCGTGGACAAATGGACCATGATATGGTGGATTGTTTCTTAATGAAGGAAAGTGACCCAAAGCAAGTGAGTTATATGGAAGTTCAATATGGAAAAGGAGGGGAAAAGAATCCCTACTCCAACGCTTATAACCCTGGGTGGAAGAATCACCCTAACTTCTTTTAGATAAACAATGCTGGAGGACAGTTCAGTCCTCAAGGACAACCAAGCTTCCAACAAGATAAATCGAGTTCAATGGAATCCAAGTTGGATAAGACTTTGGATAAAATTTGAGGCATGGAGGATGCATATAAGAAGCTTGAAAGCAAGTTTGAGCAAGTCATTAAAAACCACACCTCTTTAATACACAATCTAGAGGTCTAATTAGGTCAACTAGCAGAGGTAATTTTTACTCAGAATGCAGGAAGCCTTCCAAGCAATACCGAGTCTAATCCAAAGGAACGGATTATGGCCATTACTCAGACCTAAGAAAAGAAACTCGAACATGCGAAGGAAGATAAAGCTAAGGGAGAAGGACAAACAATTATGGAATTCCTTCAAAGTGAGCTCGTAATTGAGCCAATTGAGGAACCTCGACTTGAATTTCCATACCTTATTCTAGCTCAGCAGAAGTCAATTTCAAGTAGGGTGATGAGAAAATCTAAGGAGGTTGAATTAAACAAGGTTGAAGACATAAAGAAACATCTACAAACGAAGCTCACATTAAAGGAATCAAATAAAAATAAGGTTAAGGAGCATATAGCGAAAGAAAACCCTAACATAACACAAAAGAAAGAGAACCCAGGGGATTTTTACATTCCATGTAGTACGAATAGAGTCATCATAGACAGGGCATTTGTAGATTTGGGAGCAATTATTAACACCCTATACCTTTAGTCAAAAATTAGGGTTAGGAGAGTTATAACCCAAAAAGATGCCAGTGAAGATAGCGGACAAAACAGTTCATAGGTCGAAGGGGATTATTAAGGATGTCTAAGGGTAGATTAATATATTTACCTTCCTTACAGACTTTTATATATTGGATATTGGAGAAGATGTGGAAACCTCTATGGTCCTTAGATGACCATTCTTAGCCACTTCTCACTCAATAATTGATGTTGATGGGGGTAAATTAACTCTAAGGGTCGGCAAGCATCAAATAACCTTCAAAGCGTCAAAGAAAGACAACAATTCTCCTTTACCTACAACTAATATCAAGGAAACTAAACCTCGAGGACAATGGGAAGATATTTAGGATCCTGGGAATGCATCTAGAAAGAAACAATTGCGAAGAAGAAGGCAAAGTTAGGAGAATCAGAGGGAGAGTGGAATCCAGGGCATGGTAGCTCATGTGCAAATTATAAGATCGATGATTGTGCTACCATTGCACAATTCATACGAACCACCTTAGGCACAAGAAGAGCGTTGAGCTACCGACATTAAAACCATAGGAGACAACCTATGGACTGTTAATTTGATGTTATTTCCCTTGATTTTTAGATGGTTGAATTCCATAGTTAGGTTATTTCGTTTCCAAATAAAATCGGGAAGGCATAAAACTTCGACATGAATTTGCAAATTGAGGAAGTAAGCAAAAGAGAGATGAAAGGACCATAAAGAGTTAAGAAGTGATTTCGAAAAAGTGGAGAAGGACAAAAAAAGAGAAAAATTAGAAATTGGTGGACAAAGTATTTTCATTTTAAAACTTTAGATAGATTATAATTGCAAGACAAGGTCAAAATTTTATCAAAGAGAATTCAATGTGGAAAGTTTATTCAATTTTAATACCCAGTTTACGAAGAACTTACCTTAGAATTCTTTACATCCCTTCAGTATGAATCCAATAAACCTAGGGAATTGTGGTTTAGGTTGTGGGAATAACCTTATGAGCTTAATTACGAGGCTTTGTATAAAATCTGTGATTTCACCCAATCATCCGTAGTGGATTAGCATGATGATTTCTGTGTCACCCCTACTAGACTGAACTAACTGGGTTAGAGCATTTTGATGCTAAGAATGCACACAATAACATCATCAGGAGCCACGAACACTTGTTGGTGCACAAATTCATGTGTCAAATGGTTTTTGACAAAACAAAAACCAGCACGTGCTTGATGAAGGAACTTTTCATGTTGCGGTGCATGGACCATAGCATTCCAGTTTGCTCAACCACCCACATCTTTAACGTAATTATTACTACTCGATGTAAAAGGAGCAATAACTTAGGAATGAGATACTTTGTTTTGACCATAGCTGATTACTATAGAGTTTAGTGCAACGGACTCACGATCTACCGTCCTGAATTCATGAACCATAATCATCATCTGTGTCGAGTTGAAATCCTGAAGTCCTATAATATGGAACTTCAGGATATTAGTGCCAAGACACACGTCAAGGTAAGGACCAGTCAAGTGAGTTCAATTGCTCAGCAACAACAAGAAGAGGATTTAACCAGCGAGGAATCTGAGGAAGAAGAAGAAACAAAAGAGACAGGCTGGAAGAAAGTGCTTGATACAATCTCTGCAAACTCCAAGGTAATTACAGATACAATTGCGGAGAACTCTAAAAGAATAAAGGAGATGGCCTGAACTCATCGACATCAGAGGTGGGATATATGTCATATCCATAGTTATTTCGAGGCTCAGGGCATCCAACTACCACCTCCATCACCATCCTCGCCTCCACCACCACGAGGCTTCGTTTTTAGCCCTCTTTCCTTTAAATTTAGTCTTTATTTTATTTTTGGTTTGTTTTTACTTTATTTTAAGTCTCTTCTTTCCATGTGTGTTTGTTTGTCCCCTTCCCACATTGAAGACTATATATTGTTCAAGTGTAGAGAGGGTTATGTGTTTTGCTTTGAATGTGAATTTTGCATATTGTATGATAGCTTATTAGCTTTCATATTATGAATTTTGTGAATGTGTTAATGGATTAGATGGATTGAAATTGATTTAATTTTGAACATAGTCTATTAGGTTGTGAAGAATCATTAGCTCACAAAATTAGTGAACTGGGTTCTTTGGCTAAATATGCAGCTTAATCAGGATTTAGTGTTAATTTTTTACCCTCTAAATTGTCACATTCATTCATAATTTTAGGTCTTTCGACTAAAGTAGCTCTGCTAGTATTTTTTCATGAAAATGAGTAGCTTAAGCAATAAGTAAGCAATCCTGGCTTTCCACTCCTCTCCTATTTGGTTAAGTCCGCTTCACTCCTCTAGTTTGATTATTATTTTTAAGTTGACTTATTATTATAAAAAGCACTCACTATCAAAATGAAAGATGATTGATTATCTACCCAAGAAGATAGAGAGTCCCATATATGAGAAAGGGTCACAAATAGAGTTGAACCAAGTAACAATGAAAAGGCATAATGAAAGTAAGGTCGGGATACCCTACCTTCTGAACTAGAGGTGAAGGTCTCCCCTCATCGGACTCTCTACCGGGGAATCTCCATTCACTTATGCCCCTAATATCCTCCCTTTACAAAATCATGGGGGTTTATAGGTAGGCAATATAAAAATAATTATGTTTGTTAATTTTAAATAAATTACTATTCCGCCGGCCTTCGAGTTATGAATAGAGCTAGTAGCTAGTTGAGAACGTGATGTAACCGAGTAGCTAGATCGACACGCACCACAAATGTGTGCCTCCATGTCAAAGGGCTATAATAACATTTCAATAAAGCAACTTAATAGAAAAATAACTTAGTTGAGTAATTGGATAGACATTCATCACCAATGTTTGCCTCCGAGCAAAAGACTAGGTCCATGTTCATAAAAAGTAAATAAAAAATATATGTTTTCTAATAAAAACCTACCAAACTTATAATAGCTTGACTTTTCATAAAAATGTATTTAAGAGTAGTTACAGAGTTCGAATGAACAAAGAATTATTAATGTGTGTGTGCAATTGAAAAGGGTAAACAATTTAACACTTGGATATGGATTAAATCAACAAACACACTAAATCACATTACACACAAGGCAATAATAAGACAATGGCTTCAACTTCATGAAAAAAATTCAAACGTTTAAGTGTGGGGATGTTGACAAGTGTAAATTGCATCATGTTTTAAGACTTAGTTTGATATGTAATTAATTGTTAATCCAATCATTTAGTATGTGTTTATGTTAGAATTGTGTTTGTTTGTTAGTTATTTATGTTTTAAGTGTTTGATGGGTTAGTACAAGTCTTTGAGATTAATTATTATATTTTTGAGGTACCTTGATGTGTTTGTTAGTATTTTAGGGACAACATCAAAGAACGAAGAAGTTTCAGACACACTTAAGCCAAAACAACGGCCCAAAATTGTGGTACAATAGTCCACAATCATGATAGAAGCACCAGAGTTGGCCCACGATCATGACTCATATGCCACGATCATGATAGAAGCCTAAAACATGGCCCACAATCGTGGCCTGCTTGCCACTATTGTGATAGAAGGCTTAGATGTGGCCTAGGCCACGATCATGGTCTATGTCGAGCAGATATGAGACACTAAAAAACATCCCAGTTTTGAGAGATTTTTAGACCTTTTGGCTCCTGAAAAAATCCTAGGATGGCTCAGAACACAAAAGGTATTTAAAGAATAAGACAAAGAGGCATAAGGAGCTTTTGCATCAGTCACTTTTAGAGAAACCATAGAGAGAATTATCGAGAGATAGAGAAAGAGAAGAAGGAAGAGAGAAGAGGAGAAGAAGCTAACTCGACATACTTCCCAAATTAGGAGTTTCTCGATGTCGCTGCCTCCCGTCATTCATTCAATTTGTATTTCCTGTTATCTTCAGTTTTATTATTGTATAGAATTGGAATAATAGTTGATGATAGGATTTTTGGATGTTAATGATGTTTTAAACTCACCTTCGAGGTTTTATCTTTGGTTTAATGAAATTTGATTATTTATGTGTTATTTGGATTTATTGTGATTTAATTCTGGACATGCATAATTTGATAATAAAATGAGAGGGTGAATCGAATGAAAAATAATTAAATTAGGCTAACGAGAGTTAGGTGATTTAATAGAACAAGAATTAAATCAAATCAGTAAATTGTGTGAAGAGAGATCTTGTATAGGTTTCTGATAGTTTATTAGACAACTTCAAATCTAATTAGGGTTTTGGATAAGTTGTTAATTGAGAAATTGCAACTTCCATAATATGATTAGGGTTTATAATTTATGGTCAATGGTTATAACACTAAAGAGACTAATCAACCCTACGATCTTGTAGAACCAATAATTCAATAATTCATAATCAATCAGGTTAGCATTAAAGATAGGTAAAATTTCATTTCTCTCAATTGGTAATTCCTTTAGGTTGATTTTTAAGTGTGCATTGCAACTGCTAAATTATTAATTTTTTTGTGATTGATTCTTAAATTGATTTGCTTGATTGAATTGAATTTTCATTTTAGTTTTGTTACATTTTAAATTTTTACGAATTATTCTAGCCTTAGATTTTAGGATTAGATTATCTCTCCTCGTAGGATTAATACCTTAGGTACTACGTGAATAAACCGTGCACTTGTGGATTATTGAGCTTAATTAATTAAAACTTACACACATCAAAATAACCCGATCAGAGAGCATCATTCAATCCAAATTGCAAGACAATTCATTGGAGATAAAAGGGAGATTTAGGATATGATTTCATTGTTTTCTATTTGCTCTTACGAATATTTGTTATTGGTATTATTTTCTACATGTAGGAACCAAATTGTTTAAAGCCTAGATGTGATGAACCTAAGTTGTGATGATAATATGATTCAATCTTTTATTCGATGTTGTTTTATTAATTGATTTATTATAGTTTAATTATATGTTATATTTTTGAACTAATATATCTAGAATATTAGTCAATGATTTAATTTCATACAATTGAGATTGTGAAATCCTTTATGTGAATAGATGTACTATAATCGGAAGGAATTTCATGCAAACTTAAAGATAGGTCAACATAAATCCTTTAAATTAGGATCAATCCTAACAGTGAAATTCACTAGTCAATAATGTTATCTTTGGGGTTTTAACTAGAAAAAGATTTAAGTTAATCAACTGAGTGTTATTTGTTAATAGTCTTAGGAAAGATGTTAAAATAAGGTAAGAATTTCCAAGATCCAATAACCAACATTTTAATTACATAATAAAGGGTTAATTTTTAAGAATTATTAGGGGGATTTATCACCGAGGTATTACTTATTGCATATTGACCTTTTGTAGTATTTTCCTTATCCAATTTCATTATTATGTCAATCTTAGTTTAGATGTTTACTTTAGTTTTTAATTAAAGTCACATCCTTATTCGACGATGAGATAATAGAAAAAGGGTCAATACTAGTACTTATAATTCTCATGGAATCGACCCGTACTTACCAGTGCTAGCTACAGCTACATCATATACTTGCTTTTAAAACTTATAAGTCTTTATAAGCAAAATATATTTTATCAATCAACATCCATCATAGAGTTCGAACATCCACTTTCAAGAGATATTCACAGAGTTTGATTTTATAAAAAATTTCGATTAACTATATGTCTATAAAAAGGTTAGTGGGAGTGTAGCCATCTTCTTAGAATTATATATGGATGACATATTGCTGATTGAAAAAAAACATAATCAATGCTCTAATCTATAAATATTTTAGTTGTCCAAGAACTTCTCTATGAAGGATATAAGAGAAACATCCTATATTCTAGGAACAAAGATCTATAGATAGAGATCAAAGAGGTTGCTTATTCATCCTAATCCATATATATAGACAAAGTGTTGAAGAGGTTTAGCATAGAAAATTATGATAATGGAATCTTGAAAATGTCAGATGGCATTTCTCTCTTATGGAGGATGTTTCCAATGACATAAGAAGAGAGATACAATGGATTGTGTTCTATATGCTTTGTTAATATGATCAATCATGTATATGTTGCTATGTGCTAAACCAGATAACTCTTATGCTTTGAACATAACGAGTAGGTTTCAATCCAATCCTAATGATGATCACTAGACAACTGTGAAAAGAGGCGATCTTAGTATTAGTTATGTTAAAGAAAGATTGTGAAACAAAATTGGAAGTTAGGGTCCTTAAAAAGGAAAATATAG
>JAOTAY010000002.1:23092909-23113303 GCA_025629805.1 Erythroxylum baracoense
ACAAGGTCATAACAAATCTGATTTGACCAAGTCTCTAACTTCCTAATCTGATATGTATCACACCAATCCTAGTTCACATAGGATTCTAAGGCATGATATACCTAATCTGAAATTTAACAAACTAATCCTACTTGTAGCAAAAATCTAAGTCATGCCAATCCCACTTGGAATAGGATTGTAAGACTTAATTACAAATCAAACTCTAACTAATCAAATCTAATGCAAATCTAATCTAAAGAACCCAAATCATATTTGAACATAACCAAAGGCCTCTCTAACATAGAATTTCGACCATACTAAGAAAATATAACCAAGTAAACCAATACTTGAGTCTGGAACATGATTCATGGCCCAAACATGTAATCTTCAAGAATTTGTCCAAGCATGCACAGCCCAAACATGTAATTTTCAAGATTGGTTTAGTCTTCCACAACCTTAATACAATGGATCAAGATTGGATCTCCCTCTTCCAAGCCTAACTTGAATGGCTTGTGCTTTAGTTCGGCCCAATTGGCCAGATTTGCCCAAGTTTTGTGCACAATCCTTGGATGGCTTCCGTGATCTTCTTGGATCTTGATCTTGTAATTGGCCCACTAGGAACATATAATGGATCATTGGCAGCAACTTGTCCACCTATGGCAGCGTGCTTCCCTCGTGAATCTCCATGAAATCCTCCATCCATGGTAGCAAGCTTTCCATCAAGAACATGTGGACCTTGGTTCTCATCAACTGCTTAAATGTTAAGGCATAATATATAAACCTCAATCCAATGGATTGAACTACTTTTGAACCATAAATTTGTGCCTCTTATATCTACTTTTCAAGTTTAAGCAATGTTCCATTAGTTTGATTGTCATCATTGATGATGTAATATGTTAGCGATATGGTTTGATATTGGACAAAAGATAAAAAATTTGTGTTTCCATTATTATTTAATAAATTATTAGGGAAGTAGTGAGTGAAACACTAAGGTTAACAGGTTATGAAGATTCAAGAGGCTAATTCTATCAATGATAAATGGATGAGACGTTTGGATACACTTGGGAGAATAATAAGTGGATTAATTCACACCAACTTGACAAAGGGCATCTAAATAACCTAGGTCAAGAGGTGAGATGAGTTGACAATGATGAAGAAGCTAAGGAGCAAACAAAGAGAAGACATGGATAGATGATAGGTCACGAAGGGTAAAGGTGTAATAGCTAGGGTCATCCACTAATAGTCTTTCTAGAGAAATTGTGGAGATGTGCACCATACTAATGTCTGTATGGTCCTATCTATAGTATTTTCCACCATCGCCTTAATCACCCCATTAACCTTGACCTGGCATACATGCATACATGTAGTTAGACTTATGATGTTTAGGATGTTCTACATTGTTTATAGACTTAACTATCTTTTATTTTTGTTTAGTTAGATGAACTGAACATTTTGTCAATTTGAATGCAATGTGGACTTTATAATTTATGATCCTTCACCAATGTTGCATATTTTTGCAAATTTTGGGTATGCTAGAATATTTTACGACAAGGAATTTCTAGTTCATCTATCTAGGTGTTTAGGGAGTTTTTTAGACTCTTTAGTTACATTGACTCTTTAGTTACATTACCCTTGCTGCAAAATATTGGATACAATATTTTTTTGAGTGAGAAGGTGGAATAGATTTTAATCAAATTGCTTAAAATTTTCAAAAACGATTTCTTCTTTTTATTTTAGATTGTGTGTTTAGGTTCTTATTAGTAGCTTTATATTGATGTAATGAATTTATGCATGATTTTGAGTTAAGATTGAATGTCAAAAATTAGATGCATAGTGTGATTAAGTGAAAATGCTATGCAAATCTTAAATTTGTGAATACAAAAAAACAAATTTATAAAATGATTATGCTTGATTTGACTCTAATGATAACATAAGGAATTTGATTCTTCATGCCATATTTCCTTTTTTTCTTATATGGATATATTATTTGATTTTGAATTTATAGAACTCAAATTTTATCTTATTGAGATTTGTGCACAGTATGTATAAGAATTAAAATGATAAAGGCACTTATGATTTGATTTTGAGAAAAATTGCCTACATTTTTATAAAATTATCCAATAGTGAGCCCCTTATAAACATATTTAAAGTTCAAACTTTTTCTTGGTAACCCTTTCATAAACCTCGAGTCTAAAAATAGAAATAAGAATTTTCTCCCAAATTCACTATTAGTAGAGCTTTTACTTATGTTTTAATATTTTTGGGAATGAGATGCAACGAAATAAGTGTGCTGGAAATGGTAAAGTTAATGCAAATGGCAAAGTAAAAAAGGGAAATCTCGTGCAAATCCAAAATTAAATAAAGGATGTAAAAAATGAAAAGAAAAAGGAAACTAAAATTTGGAAACTGATTGGCATGGATTATTGCACTTGAAAAGAAAGAATGAAGAGGAGTGTTTACAAAAATATGAGGAGTTAGTCAAGTGAGGATTAAAGTTTCTCTTTATTTATTTGTTTTTTCTCTACTAATTGTGAATTTCTTTCTGTCTCCTATTCCCTTTCCTTGGTTAGCCTACTTAACAATTTGTTCCCATTACAATGTTATTTCTGTCATTTTGATAAGTTAATTTTCACGCCTGTGATAAGTTCATTTTTTAAAGAAGATTGTCAGACAACCATACAAAAATGCCAAATATTTATGTGAATGAGTGATATCTTAGGAGTACATAAAAGAGGTTAAATAGCTTTTACTTTGTCTTGTTTGTATAGTGAATTACTTGAGAAGTATTATGTGTTTAAGTTTTTCCAATTTGATTGAGACTTGAATTTTATATATCATGTGCTTTTTTAATATTGAAGTTAATTTAATTAGTTTAGGTTAATGTTTGTTGGTAGCATTTAGGAGACAATAACTCCTTCACTATGGAAAAGTAGGAGTTCTAAGGCTTGTGGCATGTGCTAAATGTCACCATATGATGAGAACCAAGGAGCCAATGTGCGTGCAGTTATTAAAGACTCTTTGCACATTCTAGATGGCCCAATTACAAGGTCAAGGGCTAAGAAGATTAAAGAAGCACTTAATGGGTTGATTTAAGATATTTGCACCAAAAATTTTTGGCTAAAAGAGAAGCCTTGAAGGTGGAACATACAGCCCAAGTATTAGTAATGTGGTCCAAGTACTTACTGGGCATTTATTAGAGTCAGTTGGGTCTCGAGAAAAAAGTGGGTTATTTCTTTGCAAAATTGTGCTCAATTTCATATGTGGCAATTCCGTCAAGATCTTTTCATTAGTTAGGGGAATAATCTGCACGAATTGGATCTTAAACGGGCTGATTAGACCACTAAGGTTGGGTATTACAAATTTTGGGCTAGTGGGCATACCAAACAGACTTGTTTTCACTTCTTTTGTTAAGTTTAGACCTAGAGCATATAAATATACATCTTATGTATTAAGAAACAACTTTTGACATCTTTTTATGAGAATTCAGAGAAACTCCTCTTGGGTTCTTCATTGAATTGCAAAACTTATCAAGATTAATTCAATCTTGTGGCACGCAAACATGACTTATTGCTCCCTCTTCTCATCTATTCTGGAGTGTGGTGTCCACACCCTTCTTTTTACCCTTTGTTTGTGTTTGTCGTGACCTGATTTATCTTTCTTAGAGGTGGAATTTGTATTCCTCTGTGGCTATCCAGATTTAGTCATTTTGGAGTTTGTATAAGTTGGTATTAGAACTTTGGCTTCTAAATCAGGTTGTATTCCTTCTTTTCTTCTTATCTACTAAAAAACGATTTTGCAGATTGTGTTCTTGTTCTTTTGTGTCTTTTCGCTTTCCCATTGTTAATTCTTTATTTTCTGCTCAAATTCCTTTTTCTGGGCAGATTCTACAGATTATGTTCTTATTTTTTTGTCCTTTTGTTTTCCCTTTGTTAGTTCTTTATTTTCTATTCAGATTCAATGTTCTGGGCAGATTCTGCAGATTGTGTTCTTGTTGTTTTATGTCTTTTCGTTTTCTCATTGTTAGTTCTGCATTTTATGGTCAGATTCATTTTCTGGGCAGAATCTTTGTGTTCTTTGTTTGTTTGTGACTCTTCATATCCTTAAGTGTTTATTTGTGCTCTAGGTCATTCCTACATCTAATTGTTGTGTTCAAATTTCTAGGTAACATTGTGCAGATTCCTACCCAAGTTATTATATTTTGATTTGTAGAAAAAACAAAGAAACGAAAAAAAAGAGAGAAAGGTACAAATCAAAATCTAGTCAGCCTTGTTAAAACTTGAACACTAGTTGATCAGATTATCTTTATGTGTTTCTTGTTACAAACATAATCAGACTAGTTCTTTTGTTTCTTGAGCACAATAGTCACTATCTTATCAAGTAAACACCTGTTGGTTTGTCATTCCTACTATGTTTTTTGAGTTCTTATCAATCATTCTAAATTTGCCTATTTGTTACATTCTTGTGAGTTTGTCGCTTCAAGTTAAATTATCTTAATTTTGTTTGGTTAGTTCTTTAAAGAGCCTAAAGAACGAGTTTGAGTAGTAACAGGTAGGAGGGTGAGCTCATTATAACAAAAGCCAATTTAAGAGAGAAAACATGAGTGTTGAGTGACACTAATTTGAGGGAAACACGTGAGTGAGTGTTGGTGAGATATTTTCTAACTTTTCTTGCAGATTTACAACAATGAGATCTAAAGATAAGGGTGTTCTTGGTGAAGGAGACAATAGTGACAAGTTCATGATCAAAGCAATGCAACAACAATTTGAGCACATTACTATCATGTTTGGAGAGATAAGGGATAGAATGGATAGACAAGATGCTGAAATTGCAGATTTGAATGGAGAGAGTTCATGATGTTCCTCATGGTAGAAGGCGAGAGAGGCATGATGACAATGCGTCTTATGATAATAATAGAGAGGATGATGCTGATTTTGATGATGGTAACTTGTTGGACAGATTTAATAATAATAGAGGTGGAAGGAGATTTGGTGGAAGACATGATGCATATGACCGTGACTTGGGAAGCATCAAGATGAACATTCCATCATTTCAAGGGAAAAATGATCCTAAAGCCCATCTAGAGTGGGAAAAGAAAGTGGAGTTGGTCTTTGGTTGTCATAACTATTCTGAAGAGAAGAAAGTCAAGCTTGCAGCTGCTGAGTTCATCAACTATGCAATTATTTGGTGGGATTAGATTGTTTCAGCTAGAAGAAGAAACTGTGAGAGACCTATTCGTACATGGGAAGAAATGAAGACTATCATGAGAAAGAGATTCATTCCCAATCATTACTATAGGGAATTGTATCAAAATTTGCAAGGACTCACTCAAGGTAGCAAAATTTTTTAGGATTATCATAAAGAGATGGACATTGCCATGATTAGAGCAAATTTTGAGGAGGATAGAGAGGTAACCGTGGCGTGAATTTTTACATGGGCTGAACAGGGACGTAGCTAATTTTTTTGAGTTGCAGCATTATGTGGAGCTTGAGGACATTGTTCATATGGCCATGAAGGTGGAGAAGCAACTTAAAAGGAAGGGTTCCATGCGAGTTGGGTAGAATTCGAGTTCTAGTTCCACTTGGAATTCAAATTGGAACAAAAAGGAGGAGAAGGCAGACTATAATTCCAAAAGTGATAACAAGCCTAAATTTGAGTTTCAAGAGCAAGGATGTGAGATCTGGCAAGGATAAAGGTAATTCTAATTTCCATACTAGAAATAAAGATATCAAGTGTTTTAAGTGTTTGAGTAGGGGGCATATCGCATCGCAATGTCCAAATCAATGTACCATGATCTTGAAGGGAAATGGAGACATTGAGTCTGAGAGTGAATCTAATGATGAATTACCACCAAATGATGATGAGAGTGATGGAGAACAATATCCAGTGGAGGGAGAGGCCTTAGTCACAAGGCGAGCATTACATGAGGAGGAAGATGATGTCATATTCAAGGACAGGTGTGTAGCATGATCATAGATGGAGGGAGTTGCACTAATGTAGCTAGTGAAGTGATGGTATCAAAACTAAATTTGCCTACCACTAAACATCCTAGACCATATACTCTTCAATGGTTGAATGATAGTAGAGAAGTGAAGGGGACAAACAAGTTTTGTTTTCATTTTGTATTGGACAAAATCATGATGAGGTTTTGTGAGATGTGATGCCAATGTAAGCCGGTCATATTGTTTTGGGCAGACCTTGGCAGTTTGATTGAAGTGTGATGCATCATGGGTTCAAAAATCAGTACTCTTTTGCCATGAATGGAAAGTTAATCACTCTTGCACCATGAACACCGCAACAAATGTATGAGGATCAGATGAGAATTAAAAATAAGAGTGTAAAGAAAAGGGAGTGTGAAACTGAGTGCAGTGGAAAGAAAGGAGTGCAAGAGAATGAAAAGAGAGAAATTCCAAAACAGCAAAGAAAAGGTAACAAGTGAGTGCAAAAGAAAAAGAGAGAAAACAAGAGAGTTTCTTTGCAAAAGAAAGTGATGTCAAGAGAGCTTTTTGTTCTAAACAGCCTATGTTTGTACTGTTGTACAAAGAGGCATTGATCAACACTAACGACATTAACTCTTCTTTGCCAAGTGTTATTGTTTCTCTTTTGTAGGATTTTGATGATGTGTTCCCTGAGAAAGTTCCAAGTGGTTTGCCACCAATTTGAGGAATAAAACAACAAACTGATTTCGTCCCTGGTGCTTCAATTCCAAACTGACCAACCTATAGAAGTAATCCTGAGGAAACAAAGGAACTTGAACAGCAAGTGGAGGAACAAATGGCTAAGGGATATGTGAGGGAAAGCATGAGTCCATGTGCTGTTATGGTGTTACTTATGCCTAAAAAGGATGGGACATGGAGGATGTGTGTTGATTGCTGAGCCATGAACCAAATCACTGTAAAGTATAGACATCCCATTCCTAAATTAGATGATAAGCTTGATGAATTGCATAGTTCTTGTTTCTTTTCTAAAATTGATTTATAGAGTGGATATCATCAAATCAGAATACGTAAGGGAGATGAGTGGAAAACAGGCTTCAAAACAAAATATGGATTATACGAGTGGTCAGTTGTGCCATTTGGTTTAACTAATGCACCTAGCACACTTATGAGGTTAATGAATCATGTTTTACATGCTTTCATTGGCAGATTTGTAGTTGTTTGTTTTGATGACATTCTGATTTATAGCAAAAGCTTAGATAAACATATTGATCATTTGAGAAGTGTTCGATTTGAGAAGTGTTCTAAGTGTTTTGTGTGAACAACAGTTGTATGCAAACTTTAAAAAGTGTTCCTTTTACACATATCCGATTGTATTTCTTGGTTGTGTTGTTAGCGCTAAGGGAATTTCAGTTGATGAGCAAAAGGTTAGAGCTATTCATGATTGGCTTACATCTAAGATAATTACTGATGTGCATAGCTTTCACAATTTGGCTAGCCTTTATCGGAGGTTTGTTAAGGATTTCAGTACCATAGTCGCACCATTGAATGAAACTGTGAAAAAGAATGTTGGTTTTAAACGGGGTGATGAGCAGGAAAATGCATTCAATTTGATTAAGGATAGGTTGAGTTCTGCACCATTGCTTGCTTTACTTGACTTAGCTAAAACTTTTGAGATTGATTGTGATACTTCAGGTATTGGCATTGGAGCTGTTTCGATGCAAGAATGAAGTCCAATTGCATTATTTAGTGAGAAGTTGAGTGGAGTAACCCTTAACCATCTAACTTATGATAAGGAGATGTATGCATCATTTCGAGCTTTGCAAACCTGGCAATATTACCTATGGCCTAATGAATTTGTCATAAAGATTGATCACGAATCCTTGAAGCATTTGGAAGGACAAGGAAAGTTGCATAAGAGGCATGCCAAGTGGATGGAATTCACTGAAACCTTCCCCTATGTGATCAAGTTTAAGCAAGGTAAAGAGAATGTGGTTGTTGATGCATTATCTCGAAGGTATTCTCTTATCTCTACTTTAAGTGACAAATTACTAGGATTTGAGTATATCAAAGACTTATATTCTAATGATCTTGGTTTTGCTAATGTTTATGGGGCTTGTGAGAGAGTTGCATTTGGAAAGTTTTATAGGCAAGATGGGTATTTATTTCAAGAGAGTAGATTGTGTGTGCCTATGTGCTCCTTGAGGGAGTTGGTTGTGAGCAAAGCTCATAGTGGTGGATTGATGGGTCATTTTGATGTGAGAAAAACTCTAGTTGTGTTGCATGAACATTTCTTTTGGCCACAAATGAAGCGTGATGTTGAGCGAATTTGTGATAAGTGCATCACTTGTAGACAAGACAAGTCTAAGGTCTTACCTCATGGATTGTACACCCTTTTACTCATGCTACTCAAGCAAACAAAGTTATGTTTGAATCAGGAGATTGGGTTTAGGTGCATATGCACAAGGAGAGGTTTCTAGCTCAAAGACGTACCAAGTTGCATCCTCGAGCCAATGGTCCATTCCAAGTTGTTAGAATTAATGGTAATGTGTACAAATTGGATCTCCCAGGTGTGTACAATGTTAGTGCTACATTTAATATTTTTGATCTTTCTCCCTTTGACACAAGTGAAGATTCGCAGACAAATCCTTCTGAGGAAAGAGGGGGTGATGAGAACCAAGGAGCCAATATGCGGACAATTATTAAAACCCTTTGCATATTCCAGATGGTCCAATTACAAGGTCAAGGGCTAAGAAGATGAAGGAAGCACTTAATGGGCTGATTCAAGATATTTGCACCAAACAAGTTATTTGGAGCCAAAAGAGAAGCCTTGAAGGTGGAACATACAACCCAAGTATTATCAATGTAGTCCAAGTACTTAATGGGCATATATTAGAGTCAGATGGGTCTTAAATGGCCTAATTAGCCCACTAAGGTTGGACATTACGAATTTTGGGGTAATGGGCATACCAAACAGACTTGTTTTCACTTCTTTTGTTAGGTTTAGACCTAGGGCATATAAATATGCATCTTGTGTATTTAGAAACAAGTTTTGACATCTTTTTATGAGAATTGTGAGAAACTCCTCTTGGGTTCTTCATTGAACTGCAAAACTTATCAAGATTGATTCAATCTTGTGGTATTCAAACCTAACTTATCATTCACTCTTCTCATCTATTCTGGAGCATGGCATCCATATCCTTCTTTTTATCCTTTGTTTATGTTTGTTGTGACCTGATTTAGCTTTCTTGGAGGTGGAATCTGTCTTGCTTGTGGCTGTCCAGATTTAGTCATTTTGGGGTTTGTATCACCATACATCTACAAAGTAGATTTATCTCAAGTTCAATTAGTTGAGTCTAAGTTATTAGTTAGGTTTTAAATGTTATTGATTGCTCGAGGACATGCAATGAGTAAAGTTTTAGAGAATTTGATAGGTTTATATTTTATATGTTATTTAGGGTTGAATTACTTGGTATTTGGAACTTTCATAGCATGCTTCATATATTTTTTATGATATTTTCCTATATTTAGTGCATTGTCTTATTTGTGATAATCTTGAGGAGAAAACACTTATTTTTGCAAATTTCTGACAATTGTCCAATTAAAGAAATTTTGGTGTCATTTTGAAGGTAATAAGACTTGTAGAAGAAATTGGAAGTTAATTTTAGCTCAAAGATGAAAAGTGAAGTTCATCAAAAAAGGCATAATAAACATCATCGTTACCAAAAAGATAAGTGGCTATCTTTTGCAAAGCTCAAAGAGGTTAAGAAGCATAATGAAATATAGTTAGAGTGGTGTACATAACTGGCTTCGAGCTTGTCATGGTTTTAAACAAAAAAATTTATAGAACATAATCATTGCCACGTACAAAATTAGCATTAGTGTTGATGCTTGTTTGGTGCAGATTTTTGACATGTTACTTCCCAAGTTTAAGTACTCCAGGACACTATTTTGGAACCCTAACTATGAATAGTTGTATTAAGTTGGGATTTGAATACTTTTCGGAGAGTTTTAAGTGCCACCCTTGATTTTCTTTGAGTAATCTAGCCATTCTTATCATTGAAAGAGGATTTAAAGCAATGTTCGATGAGCTAGTGACAACTTATTTAATGCCTTTCTTGTACTCTTTCGTTTATGTTAAGATTGGATTATTTATGCATTATTTTTATTATGTTTAGTGGTTAGGAACCTTAGTTAGGGTTAGGGATTAACTCAGAATGGATATTTCAATTATTAATACATGATTTGATTATTTGTTTATTGAATTTGTTTTCTTTACACTTAATTGTTATATTTGTTATTGACCACCGTAGATTTAGTCTTAGGGATTTTATGAAGGACCAAGAGACGAAGTAAAATACATGCACTAAGAAAATAAACACTTTGGCTTCAAAAGCATTCTTGACTATTGTGATAACTAAATAGGATAATTAGGCTTAATGAATTTGATTAAGCTGAATTGGCCCATCAAGAGGTGGTAGTTGCCTAATTGAATATACATGTGAGTCTCAAGAGAGACTTAGTCCTGTATGATGACTGAAATTTCCTTAAGCAAAACCTTAAAGACCTAACATTTGCTTTATTAATTTTCTTTTACTAGTTCGTTTGCATTTTTTGTTAGTTTAGTGATTGAATTCTCTCTTATTTTTTATTTAGTTTTATTATTTAACTAAGATTAATAAATTTAGTGATAGATTTTGTATAGAATCATTACTTTAGAGCTACTCCAATTTTAATTACTTACTAAAATTGACTTTGTGCACTTATAAAATTAGTAGATTGGAGATTTCAATCAATCAACTTAAGGATAAGTTGTATCTTTTAAGAAAGAATATGTTATAACTTTTGGAATTTCTACATTCCGAGAAACTAGGTTTAATAATTGAACAAAATTAAATATAAGCATTAAAAGGTTTTGGAGATTCTACATTTGAGTCTTGTTTATCAATTGATTGAATCATTATTGTTTATTGCTGCTTTGTTTTTTATTTTAGATTAGTAATTTCAGTTTAGTTAATCAACCTTTTCAAATTAATTATTCATTTTGATAGATTAGACATTAGAAAGATAATTATTAGTCCTAGAACTTGTAGTCCTTGTGGGAATGATACTCATCTTCATTAAATTATACTATAAGAAATACTCTTTCCTAGTGATCATTAATATTGTCCAAAAATTACACTATCAAGTTCTTGACGTTGTTTCTGGGGATTAAGTTATTAAGAAAATTTTATTTTAGTTAATATAATAATTTTCATTTCTTTTTTTCATTTATTATTTTATTTTTTGAAATTGTATTTATTGATTGAATTTGTAGATTTAGTTAATTGATGTTACAGCTGACAAACAAAATGATAGGATGAGGAGGACGAAGCATTGAGAGAGATTACTTATGGGATAGAATCTAGCTTTGCTATGCCTGGAATGGTGGGCCACAATTTTTATGGTCAAGCTAACATGATTCAAATGATTCAACAACTTGTGAAGTTTTATGGCTTGCTAGATGAGGATACAAATGCTCACATTTTCAACTTCTTGGAGATAAATGATACTTTCTAGATTAATAAAGCTTCACAGGATGCCCTTTGATTGAGGTTATTTCCTTTTATCATGAGAGATAGAGGTAAATCATAGTTGAAATCTTGCCTCTCAAATCTATTACCACTTGTAATGGTCTTGCTTAAAAGTTTTTAGCTAGTTATTTTCCTCATGCATGATCAACAAAACTCTAGAATGACATCTTCACCTCTTTGTAAATTAAAGAGTGAGACATTATATGGCACTTAAGATGGATGGAAGGAGTTAATGAAGAAGTGTTCACACTATAAACTCAATTTGGAATTATAAATGCATATGTTTCATAGTGGATTGAGTTACCCATCCAAGCAATTGACTGATCCATCTTCAGGTTGAACCACCTTCTTTAAAACTCTCAAGGATTTGAAAGAGATAGTTAAGGATCTATGAACAAATACTAGTGGGGGAACCTGATGCCGAAACCTAATCCAAGAGGCATCTATAATGTGGTCGTGGTGACAACATTAGATGCGAAGTTAGAAGCTTTGAGATGAGTCATGGGATTTGTAGTAGGGGACACCCCAATAATGAATGGGATAGCCAACCAAGCAGGTTAATTTTGTAGGCAACTAAACTTAAATAATCCTTATAGTAATACATATAATCAAGAATGGAGAAATCATCATATTTTTTAGGAATGATTAAGGACAACAAGAATAAGGGCATCCACTAAGATTTCAACAACAATAATAGCAAAAGCGAAGCTAATCTCAAGAGTTCTTGATAAAATTTATTAATGCAACAAAGCTCGCTTCCAAATTACTAAAGTATCCCTTTGAAATTAACAAGCATCCATACAAAACTTGGTGAAATCATATTAGAAAACTTGCTAAACTTGTCTCTAAAAGGAAATCAAGTACTTTTCTAACAAAAAGGAGCCAAAATCAAGGCTGCAAGTGAATGTAGTGACTTTAAGTGGAAGGGAGCTGACATCTGAAGAGAAAAGAAAAGGATAAAGTGGTCAAAGACTACCAACGGAAAATTTCATATACAGGTGGACTTGAGAAAGATAGAAAGCAAGAGCAATTTGGTACGTTTTATAGTTTTAAAACAATTAATATCAACATTCTTTTTACCGAAGCTCTTTCATCAATGCCAAAGTATGTGACATTCTTAAAAGATCTCCTTCTTAACATGAAGAGACTCGAGGAGATTTTAATGGATACTTTGAGCAAAGAGAGCTCTGCCATCTTACAAATTAAGTTACTTCAAGAAATCAAAGATCTAAGTATTTTTTATTATTCCTTGTAATATTGGTGGCTCGTCAATTAAAAGGGAATTAGTAGACTTAGGATCTAGTATTAATTTGATTCTATATGACATATTTAAAAAGTTAGATTTGGGTGAAATTAAAGAAAATTGGATGAACATTCAACTAGCGAATAGGTCAATTAAGTATGATAAGGGTATTATAAAGGATGTCTTGGTTAAGGTTGACAAGTATCTTTCCTATTGATTTTCTAATTATGAAAATGGTTAATGATGTAGATGTTCCCTTTATCTCAAGAAGATCTTTCCTACCTACTGATAAAGCTATGGTAGATATGTATAATGGGAAATCATTCCTAAAAGAAGGATGAGGAAGTAGGTAGACTTTCCTTTGAGAAATATGATACTTGTTTTTTTATAAATGTGATTGATGCTGGATTTTTGCATATTACATAGGAAATAATCACAAAGGATCCATTTGAGACTTATATCATGCAAGGAGAAAAAAAGGAGATGGATGACCACATTCTATTGGAGAATTTGGCATATTTAGAGGCTAATGAGCGTAAGCTTTGGAAGTCTAACTAAAAGATTCATAAATATACGCTTATGGGAGGCAGCCACATGATTTAGTTTTTTATTTCAATTTAATTACTTTAAGTGTCTTTAGCACTAGTTTTGGCATGTTTTAATATGATGTTGATTTTTATTGCATATGTTTCCAGTTAAAACAGTTTAAAGATATAGACTTAAGAATGTTTTGATGTTCGTGCAATAATTGGACCATTATACCATCCTCTAATTCATACTTCACATAATGCAATGACAAACCATTTTAATCTCATGAGGGTACTAGTTATCTAATTTCTTTCTTTTCACTTTTTTTTAGTTTTTCATTATTCTTATGTGTCATGTACATAAAGGAGAACATATAACTTGAAGCCTAAGGGAGGGAACTAATTTGCTATACTTATTAATTTTGTTGTAATTAGTTTAAAAGGGAACAATTATGGGAGAATTTTTAATATTAAAAGAATATTGATTGAGATAATTCATTATAAGTTTGGTTGTTTTTGTTATCTGATTTGTATAGGCATATAGTCATTTGCATTAATTATTAAATTAATTTTAATTTTCTTCATTAATTTTGAAAATTGATACTTGATTTGCCCTATGATATTTTTATACAATTTGAACATACGATTGAGTTAGTGGTGAATTCATTTAAAAACTTTTTTTGTATCCCATAAATAATAGGAAAAAAAGGAGAAAATGTAAGTGAATAAGTGAGCCTAAAAAAGTTCACTCTGTTGGCTTTTGATATGAAACAAAACAAACTTCTTCAAGATTTAGTCAAACCATCCATTAAACCACTTAAAACAACCAGAAAACAACTTCAAATCCCATCAAATCAGTTTGAACAACACCACAAAACACTCTTAACTACAATAACATGGTCTTCCTATATGCATAACAACTCATTCTGACATTCATCATATCAGATTCATTTATCAATTGATCTTAATGAGGCAAGGACAACTCAAGAGCACTCGAAACCGAATTTCAAACAAACCATACACAAGATAAATTAAACTTACTAGAATAGAAGGCCAACAATTAATCCAAGCCTAAAAGGTGATACCACCAGCTTGAATTATCCACCACCAAGTTATGGCAAACTTGGATAAAGGAAAGAATAAAAGAAGAACTCCATCTTCTTGGTTGTATCTTCTTTTACAAAATGAGAGAATGGCCTTTATATAGGCTAAACATGAGTGGGTGACTAAAGTTACGTGGGAAATATCAAAAGTTACTACTAAATATTAGCCAAAATTCATCAACCATTTAATAATAACAAAAGCCCTACCTATTTAATGCTTTAAGGCAAATTCCCTTACTACCCATTTAATGCTTTAGGACAAATTCCCTTCCATCAACTTGTATGATCTTCTTTCATTTGGATTAAGTGATGACCAAGATATGGGCTTGATAGAATTGAGTCTTTCCATGCTTGTTGCTCATGGGTGGGCTGTCAAAAATGGTCTTGGACACTTCTTACACCTTGAGCACTCCATTGAAAATATTGTAGAATTCAATTAAAACTTGGGCTGAGTTCACATCATCCTCTCATGTTGAGGAGGATTTGTCCTCAAATCCACAATCACGCTATCTTCCAAATATGGAGATAAATCTCCAATGTTAAAAGTAGTTGAGAAATTGCCAAATTTGGATGAGAAGTCAATTTTGTATGTATTCAAATCTTCTCAAGAACTTCAAAAGGGCCATCGACTCTAGGTGCCAATTTGTTCTTTCTCTAGGAGGGAAATCTTTCTTTTCTCAAATTTACCCATACAAGATCACCTGGTTGGAAATGGGTGGGTTTTCTATGCTTATTAGCTCTCCTTTTTTAAGCTTTATTAGCCTTGGCTATTTGGCTTCTAGCGGACTCATGCCATGGCTTTAGTCGTATACATTAAGACTCACTTGCACCTCAAGAGGCAAAGCAATCAATTCAAGGGGAGTGATAGGATTAAGGCCGTCCTATGCAACTCATCAATCATATCATCTAATCTAGGAATTTGATGTCTATACTTTATAGTGATTTTATCGACAACTCTATAATCAATGCACATACGAAATGTTCCATCCTTCTTTGGGACTAAGATCACCAAAATTGAAGACGAACTCAATCTCTCTCTCATCAACCCTTTCTGCACCAACTCATTAACTTTCCATTGAATCTCATTAAATTCCTCATGATTAGACCTATAGGCTGGCCTATTGGGAATTGATGATCTGTGGGCAAAATCAATCTGATGCTCATTCCTCCTTATAGGTGGTAACCCATGTGGTAGCTTTTTGGGAAATAAATCCTCAAATTCCTACAACAATGGCATAACAACACTAGGCAAAAAAGGGTTCAGATCATTAGTAGATAACTAAATGTCCTTGTAGAAAAGTAGTAGTAGTTCTTGCCTCTTCAAAATTGCGTCAGAATTTTATAGCTTAAGTGCTATAAATTCCATTTGACACACCAAGATATATTTGAAAGTTCTTGGGGTTTCATGTAAGGAGCTATCCCTCAGCTCAAGGGAGCTCAATGAAACTCATGTAAGCTATAAGTAGCTTGACATGACTTTCCCTTATCTGTGTCTAAAGATACCTTAAGTTGAGCTTTTGGGAGCTCATTAAAACAAGTTAATAGCTAGAAAGCTGGGGATAAGCACAATTGGACTCAATTGAGATTACCCCCAGCTTATCTTTGGTTCCTAGGAATTGAATGTGTTTAAACTAGTTAAGCTAGAAGAGCTAATTAAGGAGCATGAGTTGGAGTTGAAACTCAAAGCTTAATGGGTGAAATTGGCGGTGCTAGATGAAGGAATCTAGTGTGCTCGAGTGCACAATGGATACAAGGGTGTACCATGAGTTATAACACACCATAATGCATCTTCCCATGCATGCACTTAGAGTGCAAGTTCATTATTTCCACATGGATACATGAATTCGGCCAAGAAAGGATGAATTCGGCCAATGTGGAAGATTCATCATGTACCTTGCCTTAGAATGAACATACATGACACCCTTTCTCTAAGGTATGTGTTTGGACGAAAGGGTGTGTTGTTTTGATCAATGGTCATGACCATTTGGCCAAAAAGGGGTTCATGTACAAGAATGAATGGTCATGAGTGTACCATTATGACTTTAAGTAAAGATACATGACTCTTTGCCAAAGGATGTGTCCCTTGGCCAAGAGTCATGATGTTTCGCCAAAAGACATAACTCTTGATAGAGTCATGATGTTTCGCCAAGAGACATAACTCATGGAAGAGTCATGACTCTTCAAAGGCACCTTTTGGTGGCCTATAAAAGGGAATTTCATAATTCCTTTGAGTGATTTTTTTTCTTTGGCTGAATACTACACTATTCCCCATCTTTGAGCTAAAAACACTCCCTTCTTTCAAGTCTTCATGCATTGAAACACTCTCCCATAAAATAGTTGTTAAGCTTATTAAGAGCATTGTGGGTGAACCATAAAGATTGCTATTTTCACAAGTTAGCAACTCTTCCGACCTTAGTGCGTTTTAACGAGATTGGTCTACTCCATCCATTCCAACCACAACGAGTTGGAGAAGAAGGAGAAGCCATAGTGGATCTCCACAAGGGAGGCAAAACATCATGCATACAAGGAGTTATTCCAATGTGTTTCAAGATAGTATATCATTCTACCCTTCTTAGTGACATGCGTAAGATCTTGTATGCTTATGAAATCATGAGATTTCTTATTTTAGTTATGATCTAAAATCAACAAATGGTATCAGAGTTTTAGGTTGAAAGCATGATTTGAAATGATTTTATGATCATGAAATTGACATACTAATATATTGGTATATATTGTTTAGTGCAATCATGATAATGGCATGTGAACATATTTGTTGCAATATGTTCTATGTGTGATAGTTGAAATGCTAAATTGAAGGCTTTATTGAGAGCATGTTTTGTGAAACAATGAAAGCATGTTGAAATATTTCTAATTGAATGTTATATGCATTTCTTTTGCTATGTTTTAGCATGAAATAGTTGTTTCTCATACATGTTTCTTGATTAAGTCTTGTTGTTGTAGAAATGCACTTACATGTGATAATTGCATCAATGTAGGTAAGAATATTGTTTCTGAATTAAATAAAGACCCCAAGCTTGATGGAGATAGTTACTCCATTTGGAAACAAAAGGTTTTATTCATCTTATCTAACTAAGATACCTTTGATGTGCTCTTCCATACAGTCAAGCCACCGGTGGTGGGTGGAAACTCTAATGAGTATGAGGCATATAAGAAGAAAGATTTTGTGGCTCGTGTTACTCTCTTGAATACCATGATTGATGAACTTATAGTGGATTTTTATATGCTTGAGTTGGCCAACGCCATATGGGGTTCGGCCAAGACTAAGTGTGGAGATGCTACTTTGGAGAAACAAAGAGCTATGATTCTCAAGTTTGAGAATTATAATAAGAGAGTTGACCACACCATTAGTGCCCTCTTTCGTGAAATTTCACGCATGATTCATCAACTCAAATCCACTGGTCATGTGCTCACTAATAAGCAACAAGTTCAAGCAATAATCTGCTCCTTTCCTGGTGAGGAGTGGCAATTAATGAAGGTTAATTTATGCCACAACTCTCAAATCAAGTCATTTGATGACATGCAAGGCACCTTCTACTAGAGGGAAAAGGTGATGGCCAGTAAGAACCATTTAAAGGCATATGTTACTGGAACTTCTTTTCCCAACAAGAACAAGTTCAAAGGGAAGAAGAAAAAAAGGAAGGATGGTTAAGATAATGGGAACGATGCCATCTTGAAAAAGTTCAAGAAGAAGCACAACAAAGCCAAATTGAAATGCTTCAATTGTGGCAATAAGGGACAATTTTCAAATGAGTGCAAAGCACCTCCTAAGGTACAAGATCCCTTTTCTACTTCATTTGTGTACGTTGTGTCATGCACGTAGTCAACTAAATTTGATTCTTTGTAGATTATAGATTTGAGAACAACGGACCATATAGCCAAAGAAAAGTCTTGGTTTGTGACCTTTAAGAAGTTGCCAAAAGGAGCAAAGCATGTTTCTGTGGGGAACAATGCAAGCCTTGAAGTAGAAGGGATAGGAACTTGTAGAGTTCCTCTGAGCAATGGACACTTGTTGTTAATTGATGTTTTATATGTACCTAAGATTTGTAGAAACTTGGTTTCTGTATGTTCCTTGTTAAAGTTCATATATTGCTTAAATTTCTTTAATAAATTTGTGGATATTATTAAAGATAATACAGAAGTGTATTTTTGTTTAATAAACAATGGGTTGTTTGAATTGAACACTAGTGTTGCTACTTCTAGTTACTATGTAACTGAGGTTACTACTAAGATGACTTGGCATGAGCATTTAAAACATAATGGGCAAGAAAGTATGACTAAGTTGGCCACATGTGCTTACTTAGATCATTGTCCAAGGTCTCTATACCAAGTTTCCAATCATGTCTTGTTGGCAAGGCCACAAGAAAGCCTTTTGGCAAGGCAAATAGAAGTCAAGAAGTTTTATAATTAGTTCACTCCAATCTTTGTGGACCAATGTGAATTATATCTAGACTTGGGTTTAGATACTTTATGACATTCATTGACAATTGTATTCGATTTACCCATGTGTTCTTACTAAAGTGCAAGTGTGAAGCATTGAGGTGCTTTGAAACATGCTTGCACTTAGTGGAGAATCAAGTGGGTAAGATGATCAAGTCATTGAGGACTGATTGTGGTAGCTGCATTTTGTGACTAAAAGGACATTGTGAGGCAACTCACACTTCCTTGGACTCCACAAAAAAATGGAGTAATCGAAAGGAAAAATAGGACTCCTATGGATATGGTCCGATCCATTATGGATAAGGCCAACTTGGATATTGCCTATTGGGGCGATGCATTGCTTAGTGCAACACATATTTTGAATAGAGTGCCCTCTGAATTTGTTGATTATATGAGTTATGGTGGAAGAAAACCCCTAACTTAAGCTATCTTCATCCTTGGGGATGTGCAGCTTATCTACATGCTACATATCACCCTCTTGGGAAATTAGGACCTAGAGGGAGGAAGTGTGCCTTCTTTGGTTATTCTGAGCATTCTAAGGGGTATATGTTCTTGGACGTATGTCACGAGATTGGAAATGTCTTTGAATTAAGAAACGCCAACTTTATTGAGGATGAGTTCCCTAAAGTTGGTGAATGTTGTGATTTAGATGTGTTGGTTGAGACCTTTGTGCAAGGTCAGTCTAGTATTTTGGAAGCACGATTAACTACACCTTCCATGGTGGAAGTTCCTTAACAAGAGGCTATTTAAGTGCCTCCTGCATCCCCACAACGAGAAGAAGTTCTTGATGAACAAGTTCAAGAAGGAGTTGAGGGAATTCAAGAACCACATGATTAGGCTATAAGGCCAGATCATGATGATCCTCCTCCCATGCTTAATTTGAGGCGTTCAAATAGGCAATTTGGACCACCACAAGAATGGTGGATTTTAGAGGGAAGTAAGGAAAACTTGGTGTCATTTGAGATTGATGAACCAAGTAATGTGTAAGAAGCTCTTGACAGTGTTCACAAAGAGAAGTGGCTAATGGCAATGCAAGATGAGATGAATTCGATGCATCTCAATGGGGTTTGGGACTTAGCTGAATTACCTCCTGGCTGAAGGGCTATTAGGAATAGGCATTGGAAGTCTAATGTATGCCATGTTATGTACACGACTTGACATTAGCCAAGGTATAGGTCTACTGGCAAGATATTCTTCTAACCCTAGAATTGAGCATTAGAAGTGTGTGAAAAGGGTCCTTAGGCATCTCAAGGGTACAAAGGGCTATTTGTTATGATACCAAGGAGAGAATCTTAGTTTGCATAGTTACACTAATGCTAATTGGGATGGTGATTGTGATTGGTGCAAATCTACATCTGGCTATGCTTTCATGCTAAATAATGGGGCTATTTCTTAGAGTAGCAAGAAACAAACTTGCACAGCATTGTCAATAATGGAGGATGAATTTGTTACCAATGCCTTCGCTGTGCAAGAGGCCTTATGGCTTGGAAATTTTATTCAGCACTTAGGGTCAATTGTGCCTTTGGAAAGGCCCATAACTATCTATTGTGATAGTATGGTAGCTTTGGCTTACACTAA
>JAOTAY010000002.1:23113403-23140281 GCA_025629805.1 Erythroxylum baracoense
TCATCTTCTACTTGCTTATGATTCATTAACTAGATTGGTTAGTATTGAAGTTTCTCAAGTTGAATGAAATTATAACTTGATTATTATGACATCCTCTATTGCAAACCGGAAAATGGTTATGTATCAATTTTCATGTCAATGACTTGTGTTTGTTTAAGTTGAACATATGCAATTTTTAATGTATATGACTTGCATTTGTTTAGAATCCATTCTTTGTATGGGACATTTAATAGTGGTATTGTGCCTATTATTTGGTACAAATATGTTACAAATTAGTTATTGTCATTTCTGTTTCGTGAAGAACTTATATGCACATAAAAGGTTAGAATGACTATTATTGACTAGTTGTTTCTCTAGCAATTATGGCAAAGTGAAAAAATAAACTCAAAATTATTCTTGCAACAGAAATTTTAAATTATAAAGTCTCTCAACAAAGATGCTACTCTTAACTCTAGTCTTCCATACTACATATATTACTATGATTATTAATCCTAGCCTAACAATAAAACTAAGTCTTATAGTAATCATTCCCTAGCATATAATCTGTACATTATCCTTTATATATGCATATATAGCACAAAAAATACATGAATTAATGTATGAAAATATTGCATGTACATTCAACTAACCCAATCAACATATTTAGCTAACTAAACCAATCATCATATATACCTAAATATTGCATATACATATACCCTAAATCTGCTCGTTACGAAAATATAATATATATATATATACCTAAATCAATACAGTCGACGGAGAGCCGAACCCAGCCTACTACCGACGGTGACGGTGAGGAGGGAGATGCAAACGACGACAGCATGACGCGGAAACGAGAGGAGACGCACGGCGATTAGGAGAGGAGACTCACGACAGGACGACGCAGCAAGGAGAGGAGAGGACGACGCGACAAGCAGAGGAGACACAAGACACGGGGAGAGGACGGCGACAACTGAAAAATGAAAAAGCAGAGGGGAAAGCAAGAAGAAAGGTTGGGGGTCCTTTAACTTGCGAACTGGAACGACGTTATTTGATATTAAACCGAATGACATCGTTTTTGTTTTAAAACGATTACTTTTAATTTAACGACGGAATGCAAATACCGTCAGTACATAATCGACGCCGCGTAAAAATTCCACTGCTATTCAATAGTGGGAAGACTTCCCGCTTGATTTACCAACGGTTGTATAATTTCTGTCGCTATATTTTGTCATAAAATTTGCACGAATGTTTTCCTTCCACCTTTATAGATGAAAAATTGGTCCGTCGCAAAATGAAAATTTTCACGACAGATTCATCGACAGATTCTAAATTTTCGTCGGTAATTATAAATGAAGTTTTATCCGTTGGTAATATTCCGTTGCTATCTTATATTTTTCTTGTAGTGGTTCTTATCAATCATTCTAAATCTATCGATTTGTTACATTCTTGTGAGTTTGTCGCTTCAGATTAAATTATCTTGGTTTTGTTTGGTTAGTTCTTTAAAGAGCCTAAAGAGTGAGTTTGAGTGGTAAAAGGCAGGAGGGTAAGTTCATTATAACAAAAGCCAATTTAAGAGAGAAAACACAAGTGTTGAGTGACACTAATTTGAGGGAAATACGTGAGGGAGTGTTGGTGAGGTAATTTTCTAATTTTTATTATAGATTTACAACCAAGACATCTAAAGATAAAGCTGTTTTTGGTGAAGGAGACAATAGTGATAGCTTCATACTCAAAGTAATGCAACAACAATTTGAGCACATTACTATCATGTTTGGAGGGATAAGGGTTAGAATGGATAGAAAAGATGCTGAAATTGCAGATTTACATACAAGAAGAGTTTTTGATGTTCCTAATGCTTGAAGGCGAGAGAGGCGTGATGACAATGAGTCTTATGATGATAATAGAGGGGATGATGTTGATTGTGATGATGACGACTAATTGGACAGATTTAACAATAATAGAGGTGGAAGGAGATTTGATGGAAGATATGATGCATATGACCATGACTTGGTAAGCATCAAAATGAACATTCCATCATTTCAAGGGAAGAATGATCCTGAAGACTATTTAGAGTGGGAAAAGAAAGTGGAGTTGGTTTTTGATTGTCGTAACTATTTTGAAGAGAAGAAAGTCAAGCTTGTAGCTATTGAATTCACCAACTATGCAATATTTGGTGGGATTAGATTGTTTAAGCTAGAAGAAGAAATCGTGAGAGACCTATTCGTGCATGGGTAGAAATGAAGGTTGTCATGAGAAAGAGATTCATTCCCAATCATAACTATATGGAATTGTATCAAAAATTGCAAGGACTCACTCAAGGCAGCAACAGTGTTGAGGATTATCATAAAAAGATGGAGATTGCCATGATTAGAGCAAATGTTAAGGAGGATAGAGAGGCAACCATGGCATGATTTTTACATGGGCTGAACAGGGACATAGCTAATGTTATTGAGTTGCAGAATTATGTGGAGCTTGAGGACATGGTTCATATGGCTATGAAGGTGGAGAGAAACTTAAAAGGAAGGGTTCCATGCCCATTGGATAGAATTCAACTGCTAGTTCCCCTTGGAAATCAAATTGGAACAAAAAGGAGGAGAAGGCATACTATAATTCCAATAGTGATAACAAGCCTAAATTTCAGTCTTCCAAGAGCAAGGATGTGAGCACTAGCAAGAAGAAAGGTAATTCTAATTTTCAAACTCAAAATAGAGATATCAAGTGTTTTAAGTGTTTGGACAGGGGGCATATCACATCGTAATGTCCAAATCAACGTACCATGATCTTGAAGGGAAATGGAGACATTGAGTCTGAGAGTGAACCTGATGATGAATTACCACCAAATGATGATGAGAGTGATGGAGAACAATATTCGGTGGAGGAAGAGACCTTAGTCACAAGGCGAGCATTACTTGTGCAAGAAAAGGAGGAAGATGATGTGCAACACGAGAACATCTTTCATACTCAATGTCATATTCAAGGAAAGGTATGTAGCATGATCATAGATAGAGGGAGTTGTACTAATGTAGCTATTGAAGTGATGGTATCAAAACTGAATTTGCCTACCACTAAGCATCCTAGACCATACACTCTTCAATGGTTGAATGATAGTGGATAAGTGAAGGTGGACAAACAAGTTTTGGTTTCATTTTGTATTGGAAAATATCATGACGAGGTTTTGTGTGATGTGGTGCCAGTGTAAGTCGGTCATATTCTTTTAGACAGACCTTGGTAGTTTGATCGACGTGTGATGCATGATTGGTTTAAAAATTGGTACTCTTTTGCCATAAATGGAAAATCAATCACTCTTATATCATTAACACCTCAACAAGTGTATGAGGATCATATGAGAATTAAAAATGAGAGTGTAAAGAAAAGAGAGTGTGAAACTGATTGTAGTGGAAAGAAAGGAGTGTAAGAGAGTATGAAGCTGAGTGTAGTGGAAAGAAAGGAGTGCAAGAGAGTGCAAAGAGAGAAAATGCCAAAACAGCAAAGAAAAGGCAACAAGTGAGTGCAAAGAGAAAGAGAGAAAACAAGAGAGTTTCTTTGCAAAAGAGAGTGATGTCAAAAGGCATTAATCAACACTAACGACATTAACTTTTCTTTGCCAAGTGTTATTGTTTCTCTTTTGCAAGATTTTAATAATGTGTTCCCTGAGAAAGTTCCAAGTGGTTTGCCACCAATTCGAGGAACAGAACACCAAATTGATTTCATCCCTGGTGCTTTAATTCCAAATCGACCAGCCTATAGAAGTAATCTTGAGGAAACAAAGGAACTTCAACATCAAGTGGAGGAACTCATGGCTAAAGAATTAAGGGAAAGCATGAGTCCATGTGCTGTTTTGGTGTTACTTGTGCTTAAAAAGGATGGGACATGAAGGATGTATGTTGATTTTCAAGCCATCAACAAAATCACTGTAAAGTATATACATCTCATTCCTAGATTAGAAGATATGTTTGATGAACTGCATGATTTTTGTTTGTTTTCTAAAATTGATTTGAAGAGTGGATATCATCAGATCAGAATGCGTAAGGGAGATGAGTGGAAAACAACATTCAAAACAAAATATGGATTATATTAGTGGTTAATTATGCCATTTGGTTTAACTAATGCACCTAGCATATTTATGAGGTTAATGAATCATGTTTTGCATGCTTTCATTGGTAGATTTGTGGTTGTTCATTTTGATGATATTATGATTTATGGCAAAAGCTTAGATGAGCATATTGATCATTTGAGAAGTGTTCTAAGCATTTTGCGTGAACAACAGTTGAATGCTAACTTTAAAAAGTGTTCTTTTTACACATATCAGATTGTGTTTGTTGGTTATGTTGTTAGTGCTAAGGGAATTTCAGTTGATGAGGAAAATGTTAGAGCTATTCGTGATTGGCCTACACCTAAGACAATTACTAATGTGCTTAGCTTTCATGGTTTGGGTAGCTTTTATAGGAGGTTTGTTAAGGATTTCAGTACCATAGTCTCACTATTAAATGAAATTGTGAAAAAGAATGTTGGTTTTAAGTGGGGTGATGAGCAAGAAAATGCATTCAATTTGATTAAGGATAGGTTGTGTTCTGCACCACTGCTTACTTTACTTGGCTTTGCTAAAACTTTTGAGATTGAGTGTGACACTTTAGGTGTTGGCATTAGAGTTGTTTTGATGTAGAAACAATCTCCAATTGCATTCTTTAGTGAGAAGTTGAGTAGAGCAACCCTTAACTACCTAACTTATAATAAGGAGATGTATGCGTTGGTTTAAGCTTTTCAAACTTGGCAACATTACCTATGGCCCAAGGAATTTGTCATACATAATGATCACGAATCCTTGAAGCATTTAAAAGGACAAGGAAAGTTGCAGAAGAGGCATGCCAAATGGATGCAATTAATTGAAACCTTCCCCTACGTGATCAAGTATAAGTAAGGTAAAGAGAATGTGGTTGCTAAGGCATTATCTCGAAGGTATTCTCTTATCTCTACTTTAAGTGCCAAATTACCAGGATTTGAGTATATCAAAGACATATTCTAATGATCCTGATTTTGATAATATTTATGGGGCTTGTGAGAAAGTTGCATTTGGAAAGTTTTATAAGCATGATGGGTATTTATTTTGCGAGAACAGATTGTGTGTGCCTATGTGCTCTTTGAGGGAGTTAGTTGTGAGGGAAGCTCATAGTGGTAGATTGATGGGTCATTTTGGTGTGAGGAAAACTCTAGATGTCTTGCATAAACATTTCTTTTGGCCATAAATGAAGTGTGATGTTGAGCGCATTTGTGAGAAGTGTATCACTTGTAGACAAGCCAAGTCTAAGGTCTTACTTCATGGATTATACATTCCTTTATCCATACCTAGTGAACCATGTATTGATATCTCTATGGACTTTATATTGGGATTGCCTAGGTCAAAACGGGGTAGGGATTCGATATTTGTTGTTGTTGATAGGTTTTTCAAGATGATGCATTTCATTACTTGCTATAAAATTGATGATGCCAACAATGTTGCTGATTTGTTCTTTAAGGAAGTAGTTCGTTTGCATGGTATGCTAAAAAGCATAGTTTTTGATCGTGATGCAAAGTTTTTGAGCTACTTTTGGAAGACATTGTGGGGTAAGTTGGCAACCAAACTTATCTTTTTAACTACTTACCATCTACAAACAGATGGGCAAATAGAGGTAGTAAACCAAACTTTGTCTACTTTGTTGCATTCTATTATTAAAAAGAATTTGAAGAATTGGGAAGAGTGTTTACCATATGTTGAATTTGCTTACAATCGAAGTGTGCATTCCACGACTAATCTTTCACCTTTTGAGATTGTGGATGGCTTTAATCCATTAACTCCTTTGGATTTGTCACCTTTGCCAATTGACGAGAGAGCTAGCTTCGATGGCAAAAAGAAGGTTGAAAGGTGAAATAAACGCATGCAAAGGTGAGGCAGCAAATTGAAAAGTGAATTGAACAATATGCTACTCAAGAAAACGAAGGGCGTAAGAAAGTTACGTTTGAACCAGGAGATTGGGTTTGGGTGCATATGTGCAAGGAGAGGTTTCTAGCTTAAAGACATACCAAGTTGCATCCTCGAGGCGATGGTCCATTCCAAGTTGTTGCGAGAATTAATGATAATGCCTACAAATTGGATCTCCTAAGTGAGTACAATGTTAGTGCTACATTTAATGTTTTTGAACTTTCTCCCTTTGACGTAGGTGAAGATTTGAGAACAAATCCTTTTGAGGTAAAGGGGATGAAGAAAACCAAGGAGCCAATGTGCAGACAGTTATTAAATTGCACATTCCAAATGGTCCAATTACAAGGTCAAGGGCTAAGAAGATGAAGGATAGGCTGATTCAAGATATTTGCACCAAACAAGTTATTTTGGGCCAAAAGAGAAGCCTTGAAGGTGAAACATATAGCCCAAGTATTATTAATGTGGTCTAAGTACTTAATGGGTATATATTAGAGTCAGTTGGGTTTTTAATGGGCTGATTAGCCCATTAAAATTGGGTATTACAAATTTTGGGCTAATGGGCATACCAAACAGGCTTGTTTTCACTTCTTTTGTTAGGTTTAGACCTAGGGCATATAAATATGCATCTTATGTATTTAGAAACAACTTTTGACTTCTTTTTATGAGAATTGAGAGAAACTTCTCTTGGGTTCTTCATTAAATTGCAAAACTTATCATAATTGATTCAATCTTCTAGCGTTCAAACCTGACTTATCACTCCCTCTTCTCATCTATTATGGAGTGTGACATTCATATCCTTCTTTTTATCCTTTGTTTATGTTTGATGTGACCTGATTTAGCTTTCTTGTAGGTAGAATCTGTCTTACTCTGTGGCTGACCAGATTTAGTCATTTTCACTAAGTTGATAAAATTGTCCATATATTAGAAACCTCTACGTTTATTTGGCTGCATATGTTAGCGTTGGACCCCATATCTTTGCTTTTATCTTGGTCAGCGATATACTGAGACGGAAAGCACAGTGCAAGCAAGACATCAATGCTGTTGTGAAATTCCATCCACTTATAATGACATACGATTGAAGGCATAGAAACAGTGGAAGCATTGGGAAACCGTATTCTGCCCGTCTTTAGAGTTTAGACAATACATACAATCAAAGTTTTGCTGGAGAGGTTATACTCCATCTAATATTACACACCAAATGCTTCAATGTCTATCATCACTTTATCAACAAAAAAAAATTCTGGTCCACTAAAGTTGCCCTTTCTATCTCTTCATCAAAATCGGGATTAGATCGCACATGATATAAGATAATATTCGGTCGGTGAGAAGTCTTAAAGAAGTAAGCATAAAAAGATTTTATCTTTTGGTAGACATTATAATGCTCCAAACTCTGATGAACGTGAGAAATTGACATTAACCTACGGAAGTAACCGTAAAAGACTCCACCAAGGACGTGTTTAGAGCAGCTACGGCTATCTGAAACAAAATGCACAGGCTACAGAAGTAGTTCCACTGTCAAAAAGGTGGAAACTTCCTACAAGAAAAATGTTATTATCGGTATGACACATTAACCTGCTCACAATATTATTCGCAAAAGGAAAAAAAAAAAAAGAAGCAAAACCGTTGCCCAAGTGATCTGAACATTGTGGCAGTTGTGATGTAAATTGTTTCAAATGTGTATCTTTTCGAAACCTGTCAATTTAACACTCCTGCCTGATATATTTATACTAATCAAAGTCCATTTCAAAAACATCCGATCCAATGTAAGAAGATTTATGTTGGGCCTAACTCAAGCTACAATGCGAAATAGCAATTCCAATCGACCTTTTAACTGCATGAATATCAGAAACAACTTAAAGTAACTCAATTGGCATTTGAACCGACTACCAGAAGACCCAACCTAGTCCAGGATGGTGGCTGCTAATCTCCAACTGTACCTAATATTTTATAAACAAGTCAAAGATTGCAGAGAAAACGACATACTTACGTCATCTATCGTCGATCCTTTGCATTTAAACAAAATCGACTCACCTACCTCCACCTTGTCGGCCGAGGATAATGTTGACTTGGAACATGCATTATTAATTACGTCAACCCATACGCAAGGATGTGAGGACTACGTTATTGAATACTAAGAGTACTTCACATACGTTTAAAAGCAAAAGCTGAAAACATATACGTTTTCTTTAACTTTAGTAATCAATTTAGGTAGAGCAAAGCCCATAACTCAAAAGAAAAATTTCAGAAGAATATCAATCAGTTAGGTGAGAAACATAAATGTGCCTTGTAAGGTATACTTGATTGATTTAATAATTAGTAGCAAAATAAATGTTGGGATATTTTTGCCAGTGGAAATATGGTTACACGTTAAAGTCATGAAACGCCAAAAGAGAGCAATTTGCAAAAAGGCCAGTCCATGTAACCATGCAGAACTATAAATCATTTCCTCACATACCCTTCTTATTTCTGTCTTCTTCTCTTGGTTAAAAAGGCTATTAAAACATCCAACTTGTTTCCTGAAAGTTTACTACACTTGCTAGCACAGAGACCAAGGGAGAAACGACTTGACCATCCTTTGCATAAATCTTTTTCCTATGTGAATAAGTCAACTATTGTTTGCAAAATAACCATGTGCACCAACTTGTGTAAATGGCTCATTTAAGGAAGCATGCTGGCCATGCACGATGGAGTTTCTTACAAGGGACAGAAAACCAACTAGAAATAGACACCATACTATAAAGGTTAGAAAGTTAACAAAGGATGAAAAATCATTAGCTTGCCAGGGAAAAAGTAAGCATAGGACATTAGAAAATGCTGTTATCTAAAGAATTACTGAAGATGCATATCATGGCCATCAATAAGCATAGCATATGATCGCTGAAAGCCATGAAAAGCAAATTGAAAAATCTGGAATAAGCAGAGATGAAATAGAAGCAAAATTAAATGCTCTTACGCAACATGAGTGTCCTTTCAGTAGAAAGTCGAGCAATACTCTGACGAAATTTGATATAGACCACATAAATGAATTGACTGCACGGTTTTCCCCCGATATAGGAACTTCATCAGATAGGTTATCCACTAAATATGCAGCACAAAAGCATATTAACTTCCTCTAGAAATTGGCAAGGCAAGTAAAAACCAATGCAGCACCTTATTAAACAAAATGGGCAATCACAAATGGTTCACCGTCGATGATTTATAGGTAAAGGATAATCAAAAGAAAGCCACCACAAATTCATAGCCTTTTAAAACAAGCTATGCTTTCTCCTCCTATGCTTAAAACAAATTAAGACCCTAGACTCTGATCATTGTTTGTTTTGTACATGTATATTTGTGAAGGGACAACACCTTACCTCAATGGATGCCTATCAATATATTGAATGCGACATTGAGGACTGCACACCAAAAGGAGGCTCAGAAAACAAACCATTTTTAATTACAAGTGACCGAGTCTACGACTCTACTACAAAAGCAAGACCAAAGGGGAGTTCATGGGAGCTTAGGTTTAAGCGTGGGCAAGCTACTGGAATGTGCAGGGCTAAGCTTATGGATCCAATTAAGAAGTCCTTTCTTAGGATCTACACAAGTTAGGTTTTGCACCAGATTCAGAGTGCCATCATGAACAATGGCAGATTCAAATTGCTCCAACACCTTCACAATCTGCCAAAACTCAGGTCTCTTCTCTGGTTGCAACGACCAACATTGCTCAATCAAATTTCTCATGGCAGCAGGACAGTCCGCAGGAATAACAGGTCTCAAATTCTGGAGCATTTGAAAATTTCTGATATCAGAACCCATTTGGAAGAAAAGTACTTTATAAATGCCAAAGATTGATTTGCAATGAAAATGGACAGTAATCAAAGGAGAGTTGCAGATATTTTACAGCACTTCTTTTCTAGAACATAAAGCCCCTTCTAAAATGTCAAGTGATCATGTTGAGGGCAGGGTGCAGGGATGAATGCATATGGATGATGGTAAATGGGGAATGATAAGAGCTATACCTTATTCACTACTGCAAATGCAGCTTGGATGGGGTTCATATCCTCATAGGGAATTGTTCCAGCAATCATCTCCCATAAGATGAGACCAAAACTATACACATCGACCTTTCGCCCATAAGATTTCTTTTTAATCATCTCAGGTGCCATCCATCTATATGTACCAGGGTCATCGGCTAACAAATCACAAGATGCCTCTTCACAAGCAATACCAAAGTCTGCAATTTTCAGGTGAAAATGTTCATCAATGAGAATGTTTTCTGGTTTGAGATCCCGATGAATGACACCCTGAGAGTGAATGTACTCCATTCCACGAGCAATGTCCAGTGCAATAGCAATAAGTTTCTTTAAGGGGAGAGACTTATCCTCAAGTTTGTGCAAGTACGCCCTCAATGAACCTTCGGATAAATATTCTGTTATGACGCAATAAACTGGCGAGTTTTTGCATGCAGCTACAAACTGTTTCATCAATTAAAGTATAATTTTCCACAAAGTGTTAGTGAAGACAGTAAACTCAAAACTTATTCAACATCGATAGTTGCAAACTTCTTGTCACAAGTAAGTCTTTCCATACATGTTTCAAATCAACAGCTAAAGGAAACCTAGTAATCAACCGTAAGAAACTAAATTCTAGATCACAAGGGAAACAACAAAAAAATCATAACAGACTAAATGCAAGAACTTATTATATTATTCAGGAAAAAAAGAAAATAATTTGTTAACCTTTATGACATTTGGATGACGCAATCGAGATAAAAGCATAACTTCTCGATTGAATTGTTTCTCTAATCGAGCAGCTAAGGTTCCATTTTCGTCATCATCTGGTACTCTGATAATTTTCACCGCAACAGGTTCATCCTTGTAAACTCCATGGTACAGCCTACTATGCGCTCCATGAGCAAACCTAAGCCCAAGAAACAGCTTAGACATATCAACAGTCCATTCATCAGCTGTTTCTACAGCATTAATTTTTACTCCACCATGGTCAAAATACTTTGTCCATGAAGAATCCTTCTTGCTCCTAGATTTTTCGTGACCCTTCACCGAGGTCAAGTGCCTAAGTGGGCTCGTATTTGAAGAAGATTTGCCTGACCCAGTTTCTTGGGATTCCTTGTGGAAAAACTTTCCAAATCCCTTGTCATGATTTTTTCTGCGAGGATGCGGTGTTGAGAATCTCATCCTATCAGATCTTGCCTCCTTAAAAGTATCAGAAAGAACTGTTCGAGGTAGCGGAGACAAAGATCTCTGTTTGTTGGTAACGGGGTTTCGCTCAATCTGAGAATTAGTATGAACTGATGATTTCTGATTGGAAGCTATTGATTCTGAAGAGTACCTTGATTTAAATCCTGAAACTCTCTCAGACTGAACGCTCACAGGAAAAGAGGCCAATTTTGACGTGTCCAAACGATGACAAACTGTATGGGAGAACTTTGTCCTCCTTATCCAAGACGTAGCCTCTTCTCCCATGTATAGCCTTTCTTCTTTGCCAACAAATCTGATCCTTGGAACCCTAATAAACGTATCAACTATATTCCAAAATCTTTATCTCCTTCTTCTCCAGCAGAGCAGAAGAAGAAGGATTGAGAGCCAGAAACTAACTTGTAGAGCTCAAAAGACCGATTTGCTTACAACCCATTAACAAAGAAACGACGAAGATTCAAAATTTAAACCCAGCAGAATGGGAAGACCATTCAAAGCCAAGAAGAGAAATCAAGAAAAAGACCATGGCAGAAATTACTCGCATCTCTATCTGAAACAAAATCCCATGAAATCCAAAGTATACCATCAGCAAAAGGATTCTATCAAAGCTAAACTTCTATAATCAATCAACTACCAAACCTTGATGAGCTTCTCCTCTTGTCTTTGGCCTTCAAAGTCAAAATGGCACCTTCCGTAGAAACCTGGAAAATCCCATGTAGGTGTAGCCCACCAAGCCACCAAATAAACAAATAATGATTAAAAAACTGACAATGAAAGAAGGAAAAAGGAAAAGCATAACTCAATTATTAAAAAAAAGAGTAAATACCCATCACCACCTTCAAATTAAACACTGGGACAGAAGCTAATCATTATGTCAACACAATCATAAACCACAAACAAGAATGAACAAAAGAGATGAATAAAAAGGCAAATCTAAAGCGATGCTCGCAAATTGAAGGGCAAGCACGTAGCTTTACAGGCACGGTGAAATCAAACCATTAAAAGAGTTGTGTTATTGAAGGACCTCAACAACAGAGAGATCAAGAGAGGATGTTTATGGTTTATGGGGAGATAGAAAATTCCTGTAGATAGAGGACTTGAAGATTTCAAAAAAGAAAACAAAACATACGTGATGGAAACGGTGGTAGGTCGCCGTGGATTCCCGTGGACCCGATGTCCCTGGAGGCGCGTGGGACCCCTGTGCCGGAGATGATGATTGAAGGCGTGGGGATGGTAGGGCCCACGGGAGGGAGGGCGGAAGCAGATGTTTGCGTTATGGTTACGGGGGTTTTCTTATTCAGTTTGATATTTTAGCAAGGTGTAACAAAAGTAGGAGGATTCCAAGTGTCACTTTCGGAGAGAATGAGGTGGAGAATGAATTGTCACTTTACAAGAACCACCGTTGGTTTGGTTTGGTACGGTTCGCACGGATGCTTTTTCTGTGCTTCTTCTGTTTATGGGTGGTTGGGCTGAGCTGGGTTGGGTCGGGTTGGTGGGTGATGGTCGTGGAAGGGGAGATATCCGGGATAATGGCGGGTTTTTTTAATTTAATTTTTAATTATTTTTGCTAATTAATTTACACGCATTTTAATTTTCTGAATGGATTAAAGTAAGATTGAAAGTTAGATATTGAACAATTAAGGGTGCAACTCCACTTTAATAAGTGAGTGTCATTCCTCAAGGTATCTGTAGGATCTTTGAAGCATTATTCCTGCGTACGGTGGGATTTGAATCGCTTTTTGGATCGTTCTCGGGTGGTTGTAGTAGTCATCCAACAAACTCGTTCTTCCGCAATATTCTTATCCAGCTTAACAAACGATTTACATGAAATATATTCTGTTATTGAAATCATGTGCCTCATCAATTACTATTTTTATATGAGTCATGTTGTGAATTGGTCAAATGGTAATCACTGAAGAATAATATAATATCATATCAGGTACAAATTCGTTATGGAAAGGAAAGTGGTTGAATGGTTCATAAATTCAACTTGACATACGTGAACTTCTTTCGCCGTTAATAAGTTGCATAAAATAGTCGATGTATATGAGCCTGTACGTGGGAGGGACACAACATTATAATAAATTCCTCCTTGCTAGTTTGGTGGAAAAATATTTAACCTCAAAGCATTTAATAAAGAGGTTACTAGAAGATGCTTTGAATCAATTATAAATTTGCTGGTTCTTTCTCGGCTGCAGGATCATTTAAAATTTTGTTTGTTTCTATTCAAATTCAGCATACAAAATGATTATTACTGGTTGTTCTAGAAGAACGGAATCCCAACATGTCTAGATCGAATATCATATTTTAGTTTTCTCTTTTTTATATTTAACTTGACCAATGTTGCTGCATTTTTTGTTTTCAAATCAATGTCAATAAAGGATATGGGTCTAATGTGGGAGCGTCAAAGGAGGGTTAGAGAAAAATGTATGGATAATAGAGTAAGAAAAGAGAAAATGTAAGGATATTGAAGCTCTAGTTTTAGGTGAGATAGACGTAGATCAGGAAGTCTCGAGTCATATATACCCTCTTCTTCCTTGGTATCTAAAGTAGAAAATTTGGACGTTTTAGTAGGGTAAGGTAACAAGGCTTTTAGTTTAATAGCAAACCCTTTAGATTGTCTTCATAATAGCGGTAGCCTTCATGCTAATTTGGTGGATGTACTAATTTTTCTTGTTGGTAAGAAAAGAAGATGTGAAGAAGGAGAAATAAAGCTTAGACCAAGTTATTATAAAATTATTTGCTAACGCATAAGATAAGTCCTTATAGGCCTACTAAAGATAGGAATAAAAGAAACATCATCCTCTAGGACCCATCTTAGATTTCTTAATTACATATGTATGCTTTTGACATAATTGAAAATCATCTCTAGTTTATTTATGTAGACCTGAGTAAGGTAGGTGGATAATTTGATAAGAATCATCCTTTGGAAGTCTACCTAAGAATATTCTCTATAAAATACAATTGTCACAAAGACATTCCTGTTACCCATGGAGAGTTGCATCGTTGGTTAATCTTAATCATTGATCCAGTCTAATCTTGACCATCAATCCCTCCATACAAGCCACATGATGTGCAAGATGACTAATTTTTTCCATTCTTGGAGAGTCATTAAGATAGAAGATACCCTTACTTTTGTCTTCAGGATTCAATGTTAAGGTGATCTATAAACCTGTCCTATATTTTTAAAAAAAGATTACATCCATTCTTAAATTTTTAAGTTATGGAGAGTTATAGAGATGATACGAATAGTTTATAAATCAAAATATATAATTTTAACTCTAGTAGTTACAGTAACGTAGGTTTATTGTTAAATATATGAGCCACAACCATATGTCTTAAAGGTTTATTGATACAATATCTGTGTCCCCATAGTAACCAAACCTCCTTTTATAGTGTCATATAAACCTAGCTTATTCAGGTCTGATAAGAGGCTTTTCCTTTGAAACTCATTATCAGGCTTTACGCTTGGGGACTTTACAAAAACTTTAAATCGTGCATTTAACCTAAAAAGTTGAAAAGAATTGAGTTTGAGATTATAAGGGAGAAGTTCTAACATCATAGAGAAATTTTCACTTAATTCTTCAAGCAAGAATGAGCACATTTTAGCATCTACAATCCATCATTTTCACCTACCATACAAATGAAATTCCCCCAATCTTAAGTTATTTATGTTTATATACACCAGTGCAAGCCCTTGGAGACACATAGTAGACAGTATACCCTAAGTGTTAGGACTAAGTGTTACTTGTTGATAATTTTAAAAGGCCTATTGATAAGTGCTAACCAGTCTATGTTTTAGCATGATTTTACTAGCATTTTACTTGTACTTAGATGATTTCTATAGAATTTGGAACTCAATATAGCTTATATCTTATTTATTTACCTTGTTTTAGATCTCTAATGATGAAAGAACAAAATTTGAAAAATTAGAGCTAAGTTAAAGAAGTTTTGGCATAATTTTATAGGAAGGATTTGAAAAATGGGTCACCAATAGGACGCCAAGTTAAAGTGGTGTTAGATGTCAACTAATATAGGTCTAATAAAATCCATGTTTTGGACTCGCATTGATAGTGATTTTTATAAAATTCTAGTTTTTTGCTACAGAAAGTAATATATGGCCAACAAAAGTTCATTTTGTGTAGGTTATAATGTTTTGAATTTTTAGGATTTTTATATTAAAAGTTATAGGGACTTGGAGGATGGCAACATTTAATTAGGGAGATGAATTAAAGCATCTTGAGAGAAGAAATGAGCAACTTGAAGAGAAAGAAGGGATTTATATCAAGATTTAAGGGAAGAACTTTAAGATTCTAAGATTCATGAGAATGGGTTTTTTGTTCTGTATTCTTTCTTAGTTATTATTGGTTTTCATTAAATTGAGATATATCTAAATAGGATGAACCCTAGAATCATTTGTTTGGACTGATTCTTTGATTTAATAAAGACTTATTTTTTTCTTATGTATTATTCATGATAACTTATTGTTTTCCAACTAGGATTTGCTAGTGGTTGTATTTAATTTCAGATTTCATATATCGGGATTGAGAAATTATATGTATGGATAGATTATAACATGAATAATAAGAGTTGTATAGAATCATACAAATATGACCATAAAATATTTCTGGGTTATAGTCAAATCTAGCAAAGGAATTCATAGAATTAATTTATGTATTTTAGGGGTTTTAATAAAAAAGAGATTTCAATCAATCAACTTAAGGATACGAACTATATTTCTTAAGAAAGAGTATATATAGTTATAACTATGAAATTTCTATTAGTCTAAGAAACTAAAGTTAATAATTAAATTAAGATAAATTTAACATTAGAAAGGTTTTAGGAAGATTCTATATCTGGGTCTTGTTTATTAATTAGTTGTTTCAATCTTACGTATTGCTTTAGTTTGTTATTTTAGATTAGTAATTTTCATTTAGTTAATTACTTCATTTAACTTAATCATTTGTTTTGTTACTATTAGTATTTATTGTCCTTGTGAAAAGATCCTCATATTCACTAAACTATACTAAAAGAACGATAGGTGCTCTTATCTGGTTGATCTTAAGTACTATTAACATACATCACCTACACTAGGAGAAATTTGTCTACTTGTCAAATGAAACAAGTATATTAATCATTAAGATTATCAATCTTAAATGAGAGGTTTCCTAAATAAAATCATTTGTCTTTAAATTTTGTACTAAAATTTCTGTTATTTTTGTGATGGCCATAAACATGAATAAGAGGCTTGCAAGGACTAAGGTTACTAAAAAGAAAGCGTGTTCACTTCATCTTCTATAGAGAGGAAAAAGCTGAAGGTGACCTATAACAATGATCATTAAACCTACTCTCCCTTTTACATCCACATATGTTTCTGAGACTTCTCATCCTTCGCCTTTTTCGCACATCTCTTTAAATAGAGAATGTGGTTGTCTTCTTTATTGAATACAGGTTTGAAGAGGAAAAAAGAATGTTTCTTGTTCACTTTAACCCAAAAAAGTTTGGCAAGTCTTCAGAATGTTTGGAAGCAGGTTTTAGATGATTCATAAAATAGTCACTCTAAGGGTAAAAAAAACTTAGAGGAGATATATGGTGACCACATCTATATTTTTTTCTTAAAGGCATCATACTAAAGCAAGTTAACTTATCATTTTTTATTACCTTTATGTAGGTATTATATTGTGTTCTTCTATTTTTATGCCATTATTTTTATAGTTATTATATTTGGTATTTTGGTTTAGGCTCAAGTAGGCCTAGCTTAAAATCAATGGGTAAAGATTGATTTGATTAAATTTTAACATGAACCTTAAAAAAGATTGAACCAGTCTAAACTTGAAAAAAACCTAAAAATTCCTTATATTATTTTTGTAGATATTTACCTTATGGAAATACATAATTATTACTAAAGCATATTTGAACCTCTTGGCGAGTCTAAGAAGTGTAGCTCCTTTGCCTTAACAAAATCCACAGGAATTTATATATTACATTCTTAAGGAGTTTTGATCCATTATCTAAAAACTTTAAAGTGAAAGTAAAAAAAAGAATTTGACAGTCAAGCAGAATCTATGTAATATCCTAGTTCGATTATTGTCCTATGTAATGTGTTGTACGTGCATTTTATAGAGTATGTTCTATTTATGATGTACTAGAGTAATTTAAGCGTTTAAATGCTTTATTGAGATTATAATAGAGATCAAGGATAGACCAGAGATGGTTTTGGACTCGACCGGAAATTTCTTAAAAAAATTTCGAAAACTTCGAAAAACTAAGGAATGAGTCCGAACGAGCTTTAAAAGCCACGAAATGTGCTTTGAAGATTTAGGCGATACTTTAGAATGAAATCCGGACGATTTCGATGACATTTAGTGATTTCTAGATTCAATCCGAAAATTTTGTTGAGCAATCAAAAAGTTACCGAATAATTTCAAAATACGATAAAAAGCCCCAGAATTAGAATTGGAGTCCACAAGAAATGAAATGGGTCAAAACAAAAATTGTTTGAATAGAAATCAGGTTATCTGAAATTATTGGACTAAAATGTCCTTTTTGGAAAATAATGGGTATTGATGATTTTAAACTCGTTCAAAATTTTTAAAAGCATCTAATTAACAAGTATTGACCGTAATTAGAGCATTTCATGGTCAATTTGAAAATAATACGGTTGTGGAATGTTTTCAGGATTTAATTCAGTTAGTTGGTCAATTAAATGCATTTAAGGGTAATTTGGTCTTTTTGTACTAATTAGAAGCAATTTGGTCTTTTTATATAATATTAGTGGATTGATGAATCATTAGAGATGACCAATGAGATGATGACTTGTGTTTGATGAGTCATTAGTGATGACAAATAAGAAGGTGACATATATAATCCATTAAATAAGTATAAAAAACAAAACTTAAGACATTTTGCTTCTTTCTTTCAACATAAACATAAGAGTGATGAGAGAGTAACGTGAGAGACAAAAAAAAGAAAGGGAAAAGAAGAGAAGCTAAGGGTCAACATCATCCAAGGAGAGAGGAAGACGAGTGTAGTCATTTTTGACGGAATTTGATGATGAGTTGGAGAAATCTTGAAGTATTCATCAAGTACTCAAAAGATTGGAGGAAAAAGTGATAAGTTTCCTAGCTTAAATTTCTAATTTTTATGAGTTTTCTTTAGTGAGATGGATGTGTTTAAGATCAATGTTGTCTTGGTATTACTTTGATGTTTCTTTGTATAGAATTAGTTGAATATGACAAGAGAGGAATGTGTAGTGAGATCTTAGGTTAACCTAAACCAGTCCCAATGTTTTGGCCATAACTCGACCTACAGACCTATAAATTAGGTTATTTCAATTGCAAATGAATTATAAGATATATTAATAAAAATCTCTAGAAGAAACCTAGATCTAATTCTGGATGAATGATATTGAAATTTGAGATTTAAAATGGTAACTTGATACTGGCTTTGTGTTGAAACAACTTCTAATATTTGGTACATTTTTCACGATTTATAAGTTGAAATGGCATGATATTTAATGATATACAAACTAGAGACATAGGGGAACAAATATCTATAAGATCTCAAAACCTAATTTGAACGTTTACTATATGAAAATTAAGAAATAAGTGGAGGTATGGATTCTGGACATGGGTCATAACTGTGACTCATCATGCATGATTGTGATATGGTGAATTAAATTAGGTGAGATTGTGTTTTGAAGAAATTGGTAAGTTAAAGTGGATAAAATATGGTATTTAAGTGACTTTTGAAGTTAGATTTGAAAACATTGACTAATAGGTTAGTTTACGGAAGTAAGCAAAAATATGATTAGCATGCGTGTTACACGATTAGATACAAATCTTAAATTCGATTAAACCGAATATATAGTTTTTAATGCCTTATTTCATAATTTGGAAATAATGCCTAAGTGAAATGTATTTTGTGTAGGTAAAGGAAAGGCTTCAAACACATAAGTGTGCTTGACGATAAGTTTGCAAAACAGTGAGTGTATTTTAATCGTTTTATATGACTAAATTCTTTGCAAGAGAATTGGTGACATGTGAGTGTTCTTTAAATTGATGTTATGCAAATGGTTTTCATTTAATCATGAAATGAATATTTTATGCTGATTTTTATGCAAATGATATTTTATAAGTGAATATTGCTAGCATAAGTGAATGCTTTGGTAATATGTGAGTTTTAATTTGAAAGTTAAATTTTACATGATTAGGAGTACATTGAAATAATTCACTTATGAATCCTCCCATACTTAATTTAGAAAATAAGATGAGTCGTAAATGTAAGAGTTGATTTTGCCTATGGTACACTACTAGGCTTTATGCATGTTATTATACCGGTATATTTATAATGGTTAACCTATTACATGTAAGCAATGTAGAACCAACTCTATAAATAGTGGTTAACTAGTCATGGTTAAGCGATATAAAACCAACTCAGTGACTTGTTATAGGTAAGCGATGTAAAACTAGCTCTATGACTTGTTACTGGTAAGCGATGTAGAACTAGCTCCATAACTACTGGTCTGTAGCGGTTAACCAATTATGGATAAGCGATGTAGGACCAAATCCTTAAATAATGGTTAACTAGTCGCAGGTAAGCTATATAAAACCAGCTCCGTGACTTTATACCTAGGGTACCATACGATAAAGAAACTTGTGGTGGGCTATGTTAAGTAAGGAAAGTTATGAAAATAGTAATGCTGCCACTATTTATGTTAAAAGTGATTTGAGAGGTACCGTAGGATACCAATGCTAGTGATTGGCTTATTTTTCAGTATTAAAGTTTTAAAAAAATCTTATTGCCACTACTGTTTATTGTTTAAGGAAAAAGGAAAATGGAAAATAGAAACTTTTATATTATGATTTTAATTTCGAAAAGCATTTTGAAATAATATTTTAGAAATTTTGAAATTGTATTTTACGAAATGCTATATTATTACCAGATTTGATGATGCACGAATAAATTGCAATGGAAAATGTTTTACCATAAGCTTTATGATTGTATGGAATATTGAAATTATATTGTTATGAAAAGTTCAATTTTCTTGTAAACTGATTACACTCACTGAGCTCGTTTAGCTCACCCTTATTTTTATGTTTTTAAACAAACCACCGTAGTTATGTGTACAGGTGTTACAGTAATTGGGACTCCACTTTAAGATTAGTTGTATCGCCGGGTGCTGCTGTGTTTGTGTTATTTTTTCTATGTATGTGATATGTTTTAAGTTACTTTGGAAAGAGTTCAAAAGTGTGATCTTGTGAATATTATTGGAATTTTAAATATCTTTTCTTAGTAAACTACAAGGGCTTTGATCCTTAATGATGTTTTTAAAATGTTGAGAATTATTTGTTTGGGGTTACTTGTGAGTAGACTTGAAGTCCATAATTTGTAGTTGAGAAATTTGAGTGAATATAGAAGTGTTTCAAAATGTGTTATGCAGGTTTTTGAGGTTTGGGAATCTTAGAAAAGCAGTCGTTATGCTACTAAAATTTTTAATAAAACGTTTTGAAAAAAAAGTTCCCACTATTTCCTGCGTTTGTAAAAGTTAAAGTATAAAAAGATTTTAATAGTTGAACGACTTGGCTTTGTGGGAACCCTTCAATTGAGTTAGATTTCAATTAGAGGGCTACTATGGGGGTCACTAGGACGACTCAACTCAGGTTTCGAAATGGGAACTCTGGGATGGGTCCTTTCAATCTAGCTCCTTTATCTTAACAAATTTTTGAAGAAATTAGTCTGAACTTAATAGGTATGAGAAGATATGCTCCTCTTTTCTTAAATTTTTTAAAGGAATTAATGTGAATTTAATATTTTATGTAGTTTAGATCATATGCCTTGACAAATTTTCAAAGATTATAGTGTCTAATTCATAGTTTATATAGTTTAGATCATTTACCTTGACAAATTTTCAAAGATTATAGTGTCAAGCTCCTTTGTTTTAACAAATATTTAAGAAATTAACCAAATGACCATATGTTGAAGGAGTATTTTTCTTTTTTCTTAATTATTTCCCAAAGAAAATTAACCTACTAATCATAGGTATGAGAAGTCTTACTCTTTTTCTTTAACAAATTTGTGAAGAAAATAACCTAGCTAAGGATTTTTTCTCTACCTCCTTATGAAATACTAAAATACAAAAAAAAGGAACTTAAGTTATCTTATTGCAAGGGGAAATGGCTTGAGGATATTCATTTCATGTTGAGAAAAAGGCATAACACTTGATATTGCAGTATAGTTGATGATATGCAAATGATTCATTTTTTAGTACCTTTGGCATTTGTTATATTTCCTTGTAAGCTCTTAAGCTTCCTTACAAAATGATATGTCAATTTCATTTATCATCTTCTATAATAGTTACTTATTAACCTACGTTATTATTGACTTTTCCTTTTTTCATTAAAAAGTTCATTTATTAGCTCTTATTTTAATATATGATTAACCTTGTAGTTTTGCTTTCTAGGTATTACCTAAATGTTTCTTATGTGTTCTCTTTTATTTGTCTAATATTCTTATAATTTGCCAGCTTGTCTACTTTTACCTTATAGGTATCATTAAGTTGGTTTACTACAAGTTGTGAATCTGAGCTGATGTTTGTGAGCCTGACTTCAAGTTTATTAGTCAACTTTAGCCCAAATAATATCACTTTATATTATGTCACATTTTTGGAAATTTTAAATTAGTGCCTTAATACATACTATATGTTTATCCTTATTGTCCTTTCCAAATATATCTTTGCCCCATTACCTTTTCCTTTGGTTGATAAGCTTGCTACCCTATTTTTCAACCTTTTTTCTTCTTTTAGAGTTTTAGGTGCCTCCCAATAGAAAATGACCTCATTTTTCTGAGCACTAAACTTTATCCCTCTATTTTAACAATGAACCAAAGTAATTTTCCCATCCCACACCAAATATACATTTTTGGAATTTAATTTTATACCATATTTTCATAAAATTATAAAGTATTATTCTCTATTAACAACATGGTTTCTTCTAACCTTTATTTTTACAATCATCTTACCAATATATGCTTATATGTTTCTCCCTAATTATATGCAAAAGACTAAATTTACTAGCTTTGTTAGGTTATTTCTATGTTTCTCATACATGCATAAATTTCTAACAATAGATTCCCTTGTGTTTGATAAAGGATGTTCTTTCTTAGGATGTCCTATCCATTTATTCTGATTGTATCCTAAGTAAGGATACATGAAACTTAATATTTAGTGGCCTAAAGTAGCATCCAACAATTATTCTATTTTACCAAATGGTAACTATTTTTAGGGTCATGTTGGTGAAGTTTACAAACATCCTCAACTTATTGTTTGCTTTCTTAACCATTATTATTGTAGCAAGTTACTCAGGGTAGTTGATAGATGGTTAATTGACTATATTTTTACCCCATGTTTAATGTATTCTTGCTTGATATTTTATACTTTGTTGTATATTTGGTACTTAATGTGCTTTAAGTGTGTTTACAAGTAATAATTGCCTTTATGGACTTAAAGGAGAAGAATTCAGGCGAAAACGTGGTGTAAAACAGAAAACTAGCAATCTAGAAGGAGTACACGGCTGTGCACTTTTACACACCCATGCACTGTCATGCATAAGATCGTGCATAACCCAAAAATCTAGGTTTTCATATAAGTTCAATGTTTTGAAGGCAAATGAGAGGAGGAAGCCGCTAACACTATTCTTAGATGTTCAGAGGTGATTCCAGAGGTGATTTGGGGCTTAAGGAGCGGAAGTCACAAAGTTTTTATCAAGAGATCCATCAAAATACAAGATCAGACATATACATTATTAGAATACACGATAGAGAACAATCAGGGAGATTTATAATTATGATTCAAAATTTTTCTATTCTATTTTCTGTATATAAGGATATGATTTCATGTTTGACGATGTATAACTATTTTTTTATTAGTATTTAAGCTAGATGAACCCTAGTTGAGTACTTTAACATGTTTTGATTATTTTATGAATGCAATTGAATTGATTGATTATTGGGATCCAATTATCTATTTCATGATTGTCTATTAATTTGATTTATTAGAATTTAATATGATTTCATGCTTACTGATTGAGAAATCCTTAGGTTGAATAGATTCACGATAATTGGAAAGAGTTGGTTGTAATCCTAAAGATAGGACGACATAAATCTTCTAAATTAGGTTCAAACCTAATAGAGGGATTCATAATACGGTAACACAATTCTGTAAGTTTTAACTTGAGTAATTCGGTTAAATACCTTAGAATTAGTTGTTAGTAGACTCAAAGTCAGCTACTAGCATACCTTAGGAATCTCCATAATCTAACAAACCAACAACACAATTGTATGACAAATAATCAATCGGTTAAGGGTTTAGGGGGATTCGATGCCTTGATACTAATTATTTGATATCGATAATTAATCTATTGTCACTAATTCTTTGTCTAATTCGTGCTGCTTGTTTAGTTTAATTGTTTAAATTTTAGTTTCTTGAATTAAACCACGATTAATTTATAGGCTAGACAATAGCATAACAATAATTACTAGTACTTACCATCTTTTTAGGATCAACCTGTATTCGCGGGTACTAGCTACAGCTACACCGTGTACTTGCAGTATTAAATATTAACTAATACGAATTAGGTCAACCAATAGTCAACTTCTTTGATGAAGTCTTTTGTCACTTACTTTTTAATGTCCTGTTATCTTTTCATACAAAATTCATTTTCTTTTTGTTATCAGTCTAGAGAGGGAATCGATATTTAACTTATCAGAAATTATCTCCTTGCCATCAAAAGGCATACAGGTTAGACACTATACAAAAAGGTTTAACTGATGGAGTAATAATTTCTTTAGGTTTTCTTCAGTGATTTCTTCCATTCTTTCCTTAATATTGAGAATTTTGGAATCTTTACATCTTATTTTATAAACTACCCGATTTCTTCTTTTGACACACCCATGATATTCTTTCATTGGTATGCACTATTATGTGCATATATGAAGGAGATACTCAAGGTTTGATTGATCTGTCCAATGGTAACTTCTAGATGGATCATCTAGTTAGTTATACTAGATGAGTTGGTAGATAGGTCACTAGCATCATACCAAAAAAAACCTACCATTCGAATGACACACTACAAAAAATTACTGCAATCCATCGCAGAATGTAAAGACTTTTCGTGATGTTTTAAAAATGTCACGAAACGTTTGAACACATAAAGCTTAGTTAAAACGTTCAGCTGTAGGAGCAAAACGACGTCGTTTAAATTTTCTTAAAACCTCTACGCTAGTCCCCCCCGACCTGCGCATTGTATGGTGTTCAATTTGTTGCCGACCGCTAGACCTACGTCGTTGTCGAGCTTCTCCTCCCTCCTTCTGACCTTCAATTATCGCAATTTATTTGTTACCTTCTCATAGATTTCACATCTTGTTCTTCGATTTGGGCTTCCAATGTCTCTTCCTTTTCTTCGGTTTTAGCTATAAGCTTCATTTTCTACAATACCCATTAAGCTTTCTTCTGTTTCTAATCTATTGGTGCTTTTTTTGTAATTATGTTTGCTTGTTCGATTTCGAGGAATCCTTTTTTGTTCATTTTAGGTTTGGGTTTGAGTTACGGGTTCTTTTTATGATTTCTTTCAATTTTTTCAAATTTCTGTTGAATCTTTGGTCATTTCTCTTAGCTTAGGAATTAAGGTTTAGATCTTTTGTGATAGGAATTCTCAATTTTTTATTTGTTGTATCGGGAATTTAAGAGGTGAGAAATATGTTGGGATTGGGTTATGTGTTTGATCAACTGATTATAGGTTATTTACGCAGTTTTTCATGGCATTTGGGTCTCATGCTTACTGGGAACTTTTATCTTGTTGCAGACTGGGAATCCCTTAGTTTGCCTACCCGTAAAAATGAAGGGTGTTTTTATATAAATATGTGCTGGGTATCTTTGGTGATTGAAATTGTCTTGTAGTTTATATTCCACTTATGATTTTGGCATTGGATTAATTACGGTTTAATAACTAAAATACTGTAGCAGTAAGAGTGGCTATTAAGCTTGACTCAGAAGGAAAAGGCTCGGCCATTTTTCTTTTTTGGCTAGTTCTTAATAAAAACCCAAGATTGAGAGCCAAAAATACTAGAATGGAGCAACTGTTTCAAGAAAGTTTGGAATTAGATTTTGAATATAACAAAAGGATAACGCGTATCTGTAATAGTTCCAATGGCCATTAGGGGAGATGGAGAAAGGCTCTAATACTTGATGTGTTCTTCACCTTTATGGTGTTTAAGTGCCTATAAATTTTCACTCTCTAAGACATTACATGCAGCGTTTCTAGTATTAGAGACCATGGCTTATTCTTTTGGTTAGACTTTAGTCTTAAGAAAGAGGGAAGAATGTGGGTTCATGTTTTGCTACTAAATTCATTACTCAATGCTATGTTCATTGTGATCTTATTGCATGTATACTACTTGTCTTCTGCGGGAAGGAAAAAAGTTAACTCATAAAAGTTTCATGATATTTGATAGCATTATTTTTTATTGATGTGTTGTAAAGTCAAACTTGTGCATGTTATCCATTTCATTCATCTACCCATTTTGGCTATTTCTTGCTTCTTTCCTACAAGTTCTTTATTGCACGGACACCATAAAGTCAGCCACAAGCAATTATATCTTTTCATTCTGTAAAAAAAGACAAGTGCAGATTAATTTTTGTGTTATTAAAATATCACAATGACAATATTGGAAATGACTCCAAACTGTGAAATAAGGGTATGAACAACCTAAAATCTGATGTTCTTATAGTTCTATTATTTTCTCTTCTAGGAAAATTTCCCAAAGAAGTTGATAAAGCTAATCATGATTAGCAAGGGTAGACCCTCGAGGTAGGGACTTAAGATTTATGACATTTATTGTCAGATGCGGTGATGCCCTTTCTATCACCATTTGACTTTTGCTATCAAAATGTGGAACTTTGCATCCAATTGATAACTTCGATGTTGTTGTAAAAAAAATCGACTGGCGTAAGAAATATAAAAGAAATATAAAAGGAGTTCACACAGTAATGTATGGATATTCATCTTAATTTATTTTCTCTTGTTATACTAATTTTGAATCTATTTAATTATGCTATTCTCTTTCACTGTTTGATAATGATCTACTTAAGAAGTATATGTTTAAGTTTTGCAATTCGATTGTGACTTGAATTTGTATATCTTATGTTATTAACTATGAATCTAAATTTATATTACTTAATCAATTAATAGTATCATTGAAATCTAGTGTTGAATTGAATGCAGGTGATTCACATAGGACCTAGTCTACCCAAGAAGAAGAATAAGGCTGCACCAAGCAGCTTAGTACCGACACAACTGCAGTTGCGGTATCGTTAGCTTCTTGGAAGTGTAGCTGATGAGCCGTCTGCTCGTACACAGCTGGAAGATCACACACCTGCACCTTGTCAGCCTAGTCCAATACCAAGAGATGTCACATTTGCACCTATTACTCATCCTAGAGATAAGTATCTACAAACTTTGAATATGCGATGCAATATTAATTCTCCATCAACTTCTTAAGAGATGCCTCCAGCTTCTTATAATCAGCCACTGGTAAAAGACACGAGCCCCTTTCCCAGTATTTTGGCTACCTCTGTAAGCACTGCAGGTATGATCTTTCACATCATATTAGTTAAACATACAAGTTTAATAATTTTGTTTATCTAACCAATTAAGAGTATGTTATATGCTTATTGTAAAATATTCCT
>JAOTAY010000002.1:23149733-23162367 GCA_025629805.1 Erythroxylum baracoense
AAAGACTTGACTCTCATTATCATAATCTCCATTATGATGGCAAGTGTATAAATTTAATCAAGGACTTATCATATTAGGATAAAAGCAATAAACATAATATGATAATATAATTATTTGCCATGTTATTAAAAAAAGTTAATAATCACAAAAAAAGTGTTCAATCTATTATATAACGATTGAGTCATGGGCATAATTCTTACAAGTACCCCTTTTTATTTTTCCTTGTTGTACATCATAAACGTAAAATTGTTACAAATATGGTCATGCTTGGGAGAATCAACTCTAGGTTGAGTAGCCATGTTCTCACCGATTGGAGGAATATTTGTCATCTTAGAATTATTGACTATTAGTTCATGTTATATTTATATCTATTCAAAACATTATATAATAAGTGATTAAATCATTAAAAAAATTATGCATAGAAAGGTTAGTCAAAATCACTTTGACATTTCTAAATATTTGTATTTGGGACATTATATAATAAGTGATTAAATCATTAAAAAAATTATATATAGAAAAGTGAGTCAAAATCACTTTAACATTTCTAAATATTTGGGTGGTCATGATGTGTTGCTAGTTGTCATTCTTAATCTATGATTATAAATTGGATAATTGGATAATTAAAGATAAATTAAAAAGGAGTTTTGATTTATCTAATTCTAATTATGAATTATAATTATAATTTATAATTATTGTTAATATGTTTGGGTACTTAATGAGTCTCATATAAAAAACGGATTGAAAAAGCAAAGATATTTTAATAAAGTTAGACCTGATTATAAAGTTTGAGAAACTTTATAATTAAATATGAAATATTTAACAAATAAAGGTCGATATGAGATATTGAATCTTATTTAGGCATAGTTAGTAGTTAATTAAAATTATTTGTAATTCTAATTAAAAATTAATTGAAATTAGAATTTAATTTCAATTAAATTATTAAAATGTCGAAAACTTATTATGAATAGGCTTAAGCTCTAATGGAGCTAGGACTTCTTGCTATGAGAGTTACAAAATTATCTCAACCTATTATGTGAATACCATTAGAAATTAGATACTTATGAGGCTACGGTTGTTAAGATGGCTCAATTTCGTAAATAGTTCGAGGGATACGACAAGAATATGATCAAGCTTTAGAATAAGGTACGAACTAAGATTCATGCTTTATGATTTATGCATTAATCATTTTACAAAATTAAATTGATGTTGAATTTTGAGAAATTAAAATATGAAAAAAAATTTAATTATTCTGTTGTGTTCGGGATCAGATCCCATTCCTAATTTCCCAATAGTAGTATTAGAGTCGAGTTTAAATTTATACTTTGATTAAATTGTTTAATTGTTATTGATCTTAAATTACAAAATTGAAATAAAATTCAAATCTAAGATGGAATTAGATTCAATTTAATCTAAAAATGTTTCATATTAATACATTGTGAACTTTAAAAATCATTTTAGTTCTGATTATCATTAATTTGAAGAGTTCAAATTGTAAAAATTTGTTAAGAGCTTTTGAACAATAGATTAAGAACATAAAAACAAACTAGGAGTATGACATTTTTTAGATTCAATCCAGCTATATATAATAGCCTAACAGGATAAAACAAATACACCCCACGTTTAGCTACAAACACGGTAACAGACTAGGAAAATTTCAAACTTGTAACTACATCCTGTAGACTAGGACATTTATTAACTGATAGGACACTTATTAACTGAATAACAAACTACTCTAAGCCATGGCATTCCCTCCCTTAAACTAGATTGCCTAAGCAACGAGTTTACTAGTAGGTGCTTTACAAACTCCCAACTGATCTCTCAGCCTTTGAAAAGACTCCAATTTAAGTGGTTTAGTAAATACATAAGCCATTTGCTCCTGTGTTCCACAATGCTTCAATTGCATGACCCCTTCTCTGGCCAACGCCCTTTCGAAGTGAAAACGCATATCATTGTGCTTACTTCTACCAAGCATCACAAGGTTTTTGGATAGCTTAATTGCTAAACTGTTATAATAGAAGATGGTAGTGTTTTCACTGCCTTCATATCCAAGTTTCTTCAGAATTCTCTTCATCCATACGATTTGACATAAACATGTTATAGAAGCTACAAATTCAGCCTCTGTTGTACTAAGAGTGACAATTGGCTGTTTTTGTGAAGACCAAGCCACTGCTCCATAACTTATAATGAAAACATAACCTGAAGTGTTTTTTCTATCCTCCAAAGAACCCGCGTAGTCACTGTCAGTGTAACCAACTCACTCCTTCTTCCCTCCCTTCCTATAAAGAAGTCAAAACCAGCTATTCCTTACAGATAACGTAAAATTCTTTTGGCTGCCATAAGATGAAGTTCTATTGGCTTTGACATATACCTACTAATCATACTTACTGCAAACATTATGTTCGGTCTTGTGGCTATCAGATATATCATACTTCCCATTGATTGCTTATAAAAGGTGCCATCAACCTCCACTCCATTCTCATCCTTAAAGATCTTAAACCCCGGAATAATGGGATTTTGAACTTCATTGCTACCCTTCATCCCAAATTTCTCCAAAACTTCCAATGTATATTTCTTCTGACTTATAGAAATCCCTTCATCACACTACATCACTTCAATACCGAGGAAATACCTTATTTTTCCCAAATTTGACATATCGAATTCCTTCATCAATGAACCTTTGAACTCACTGATCATATCCTCATAATCTCCAGTATAAATTAAATAATCAACATACAAGCTTATAATCAAACGTTTACCTTGTTTGTTGGTTTTGATGAAGAGTGTTTGTTCACTTTCACACCTCTCGAAGCCTTCTTTTAGAAAGTATGTCTCAATCCAGCTGAACCAAGCCCTAGGTGCTTACTTGAGTCCATACAACGCCTTGTTGAGTTTATAAACTTTGTGAGCTTCATTCTTCACCTCATACCCTCTTGGTTGATCAACAAAGACATCCTTAGTTAACTCTCTATGAAGGAATGTTGACTTAACATTGAGTTAATAAATATTCCATCCCTTTTGTGTAGCGAAGGTAATAATCGTTCGAACCGTATCTGTTCGAGCCATTGGTGTGAAAACTTCATCATAATCAACTCCATATTCTTGTGCATAACCGTTCGCAACTAAACGAGCTTTGTACTTCTCAACTTCTCCAAGCTTATTCAGTTTCGTTTTGTATACCCACTTGAATTCAAATCTTTTAGCTTCTCCTGGTAACTCTGTTAGAAACTATGTCCCATTTTTCTCGATGGATCTCATCTCTAAATTCAGGGCTTGTCTCCATTTATCATCCTCCATTACTTCCTCACACCTTAATGGATCTGCACTAGTAAAGAGAGCTATATTGATATTAACATCTTCATTAAAGAGACTGAGACCTTCTCCAGTTTCGTAGCCTCCCATCCATATCGGAGCCCTTTGATTTCTACCTTCTTTAAAACTAGTGGAATTTAAAGAGCCTTCCACACTTATAGGACTTGGAAAATTTTCATCACTTTCTTCACTAACATTTGTATCTTCTTTTTCAAACTCACTTGACATACTCTGCTTCTCCTCATCTCCCCATTCCAAGTCTAATAGGACATGTTCTTCGTAGCTTCTATCCCATTCCCACTTCTTGTCCTCCTTGAATACAACATCACGACTGATCACAACTTTCTTTGAGACCGAATCATAAAGCCTATACCCTTTTGATTCTTCACTTACTCCCAATAGAACACAGCTATGGCCCTTGTCTTCAAGTTTTTTCCTTCGAGTATCAGGAATGTAAGCATGAGCAATACTTCCAAAAACCCTGAAGTGTTCAATAGATGGTTTACTTCCCTTCCAAGCTTCCTCCAGAGTCATGTCTTTCACTGTAATGTCAGACACCTATTCATAGGCATGTCAATAGGCTGAGTGGCCAAGCCCGCGGCCCAACCTAGCCTGTCATTTATTTTTTAAGTAAAAAAATTTCAAAATAACATCATTTTGAATTATGGTTGGCCCGTGGCCTGGCTAATCCGGGCCAAAAATGGGCCAGGCTGGGCCAGCGGACCATTTTTGCCATCCCTACCTGTTCAACACATAGAATGTCTAATTCACAGCTTCAGGCTAAAAGGTCTTCGAAATACCTTCTCGGATAGCAAGCACCTCACCATGTTCATCACCATCCAGTTCTTCCTTTCTGCAACATCGTTTTGTTGTGGTGTATATGCTGTAGTTAATTGCCTCTTTATTCCATTACGCTTACAGTATTCATTGAATTCTCCTGAAGTAAACTCACCACCACGATCTGTCCTCAAACATTTAGTGACCAAACCAGACTCTTTCTCTACACGATTCTTAAAGATTTAAAAGAAGCAAATGCACCTGATTTTTCAACAAGGAAATCTACCAATGATTTCGTACTGAAATCATCTATAAAACAAATTAGATACCTCTTATGACTGTTGGAGACAGGTGAAATCGGTCCATATATGTCTGTATGAACAAGTTCTAACTTCTATGATGCTCGCCATGTGCTTCTTTTGGGAATTACTTCTCGGTGTTGCTTACCCTTCAAGCAATCAGTGCATATGGAGTTATACTCAGAGAACTTAGGCAAACCTTTCACCATTTCTTTGAGCTGTAAAGTCTTAAGGCCTTTGTAGCTTAGATGACCATATATGTGATGCCATAGATGAGCTAGGTCTTGTGTGGTTGCTTGAAGACACACCTCCTTCCTTGGTTGCATTTCAGTAACTTGAGTGTTGGATAAAAGAACAAACATTTTATTCACAGTCATATCAGTTTGGATGATCTAAATATCAGTGTTTATGACCAGATTACATGTATATCTATAATACCATGCATTTATAAACGCAAACCTTAAGGGGTTGACTTGACTTCCCCTCAAAAGATGCCCTGCTCTTTATTCAAGTTGCATTTTCAATTTTCAGGGAGTCCATTTGGGTGGATTCAAATTCTTAGCAGGGCCCAGGAACGAAACAATTCATCTGCTTTCCAAGGTTAAAGTAAAAAATACATCACTTCATTTGTGTCCGACAGGTACCTGGGAACCAATTCCATTTCATACCGATGTAGAAACACCATCAACATGCAAATATACGAATCGCTCGGCCTTTGACATATGATAACAAACGATAGTGAATTTGCAAAGTAACTTGGAAATGCATCTAGAAAACATTGTTAAGCTGTCAACTATAACTGTAGATGTAGGGTTCCAATACAAAGAAATGATTTAGTTGAAGGACATTACATAGTTTCCAACATGAAACTTTTTGAGTGGACTGAAACTGCTTGCTTCACTTACTAGCTCCTCTCCTTGAGTTCGACAGTCGACTGTGAACTCTCTCACTTTAGTTGTTATAAAGACTTTGATAAGAATACTGCTGCACTAAAATCATCACAAGATAATTGAATTCGCGTAACTCAATTCAATTTTACAAAAACCTTTCCATGCATCTCAGTTGTGAAACATTAAATGCTTCATTTTTTGTCCCACTCATCGCCTCTTAAGTCTCTCAGAATAATAAGAATAAAAGTCTAGCTTGGTTCGAAGTGCACTTGTTGGATTAAAGATTTTCTCTTACTATTGATTTTCCCACCATCAGAAGTCCTTTAGATTAGCTGACCATCATTGGTTACCATTATAGAAATTATATTGGAACATTTGAAAATCATTTAATAACATTTTATACACTGATACATAAATAATATTATAAATATTTACATTAGAAGACATAATTTGTTCCTTATAACTTTTATAATCACTTGTAATATAGAAAAAGAACAGTTCATACTCTTCTCTTATTCCTCTCATTAATTTAAATTAGATTATAAATGATGAAAATCTAATCCTTTATAAGTTACTTATATATAAGGTTACAAAATGATAGGAAAGATTTAGGTCTAAGTCCCTTAGCATTTGGGTTATTTATGGTGACAATATACTCGTAGAATATATCACTATGATTAAACTGAAGAATCATCTTCAGTTTCGGTATGTAAAAAACTTCAATTACTGTATGATTTAGACCATCAAGAAACAATCTCACATTACCCTTTCCCACCACACTCATCTTCATATTGTTACCTAACTTGACCATCTGTTTGAATCATTGAGCTCATAAAACAATGATCGATCACCACATATGTGGTTACTTTAATCTGAGTCAAGAAACCATACACTATTTCAATTCGCTCCATGCATCTCCACGTATACCATGAGAAGCATTTCTTTTGTATCATCCAACTCCGTATAATTTGCATGTTTATCCCACTTGGACACTCATATTGATAGTGTCCAAGTTGATGACATTTAAAGCACTCAACAATGGCTTTGCTGAAAAGTTGACCTTTCCCCTCCCTTTTCCTCCTCTGAACACAGATCTCCCAAGTCCTCTTCCACCATATGCCTCTTTATGTGTCACTTTGAGTGCTTGCTCTTCTCCACAGCTCCTCTGAAACTTCTGTTCATGTACAATGAATGAACTTTGCAGTTCATCAATTGTGAGTGAATCAATATCCTTTGTTAGGCCCTGTTTTCAAAGTCTAACTCATGATGCAAACGTGAGTGTATCACTCTGTAGGGTTCTTTTAATGGAATCTCGTTAGCCATCATAGGTTCATCTTCATCCCAAAATTTCATATTTGAACACTTGATATATGACAATCCATTCTTATGTTTATATCCCCAATCATTACCCTAAACATATCACTCATTTTTATCTCTTATTACCGCATCAAACTAAGTACATTTCAAGCCTCATTCAAGCCTAAAAGTATCATAGGAAAGCATTGTTAAGTCCACAATTTATATATGTACATTATTTGGGAAAATAAGCATAAATTTCACTATGGATGTCAGATTAAAGTCATTCAAGTATGGTTTCGAAGAGAACTTCGAGTTCTACAACTTTTGTGAAGACTTCGAAGAGAGATCTTGCCATCTAAAGAGTCAAAATTGCATATTTATGTAAATATCCCTAAAATGTCTGCCCAGCGGACTTATGTCCCTCCAAATGGACATGAACGAAGTTGGAACGCTAGAATTCCCAAGAAGGTCCACCCAGCAAACATGAAGTTTGCCTAACGGACATTTAAGGACCAATTTCCAGAGTTCCAACTGCTACAAGTTACATATAACCCATCTTATGCCTATTTATCATTTTAAACTTATTTTCCTCATTATTTTCCCTTCATTCTCACTTCCATTTCAACTCAATATCATTTACGATCAAATCATAATCTAGGTTTGGTCATCAACCCAAAAATAAAACATTCAAACTTATACACATTCATCATAATTTTCTGCACATGCTTAACTCCCTTTATCATCTTCATTTCATCTCTAACTTATCACACTAATTCTTCCCATTTAAAGACATCATAGTACTCTTTTTTCTGTGAAGATAGAACACAAATTTTACCTCTATGAATGCTTGAAAATGCAATGCGGAAGCTTGGAAAGTCATGAGTAAAACATAAATATATTTCGTTAACTTCAAAATAAAGGAGTTTTATAAAGCTTTAATGGACATTTCAAGACACAAAAACATCGATGGACTCATAATACAAGATATATATGAATGAGTAATCCTTAAAATGCGGCTAAAGCCTTGAGTTTTCATATACTAACTTAAATACAAAATATACAGACTTGGAGTGGTACCTTGACTCTCGATCATTCAATCTCTTGCTCATCGCCTAGAAATGGGGAGGAAGGGGGGTTGAGCTAAAAGCTCGTGGGAAACAAGTTTATAGTAGAAAAAAGCAAAACTATTGAAAATATTTATGCCGTAGTACAATGCATTGAAACCATAAAACATTTATTTCTCTACTTCTTAAACTTGTCAAACAAATCATAAACAACATAAAATATGTATTTCTCATTTTCTCAAACTTGTTAAGCAAATCTTAAACAACATAAGCAAGTATAGTGGTTTGGGTAGTCCATATAAACATAATGGAGAAGCCTTGCAGCTAAACCATATACATGAGGGAGTTCTTGCGAAGCTCCAATAAATATGAGGGAATCCATATTGAAGCTTGATGCCACTAGCGGGCAGGTGGGAGAAGCCTTTAACATGGTCAATATGCATGTGAGATAACATGATGGACACCATAAACCAAACACAAACATGAATTTCATGACTTGTAAACATATTGCACAAAAGGCACATTTTGGAAACATGATTTCCATAAGTATGATATATTTCAAATACAATTTTCATCATTAAGATTCATGTACTAAACATGTAGCAAATACTTAAATGATTTAAGAAGTAATAAATGCAACATTTATAAAGCAATTGAAATCATTTGAAACTATTAATTAGGAAAATAAATACTCATGGTTCATTAACTCAAACTATAAACATGTAACCCACCTAGAATTCTTGGTTAAAAACTTGCTTAAAAATGCCCATCTTCTTGCTCCTCTTGCCTCTCCTGATTTCCTTGAACGTTAGCAAAAATCCAATTCAATGGGAATACAAATTGGGAATCCATATAGCATATTTACTAAAATTTGATTTTAGAATACTTAAACTCATGTATTTCCTAAGCTTTATGAATCAAAATTCCTTCCAAATTCCAAAGGATTTAAAAATGGGCTTATCTTGAATCTTCACCAAACAAAGAGATTTTTGGCTCAAATTGAAGCTCTTATCTTCCTCTTTCTTTTTCTCTTCTTGAGTAATCTCAAATTCACTCTTGAAAACTAAGAAAAGATGAAACCTAAGCTTTGTCTTTTTTCTTTTCTCTCATGGTCGAAACCCTCTTCCCTTTTCTCTCTCTTTTTCGTTTTTCACTTCTTCTCTCCCTTTAATTCACGTTTTCTTCATGTAATGAAGAAGACAACATTTTCCTCTTCCACTTATACCCTTAATGAGTGTGAAATGTCAACCTTACCTTTCATTTAATGCTTCATGGTCTTTAAACTCAAGTGACATGCCATAATTGCCCTCAATATATTCTTACTGCTTTATGTAATAAAATCTTACTAACACTGTAATAAATAATTAAACTCCAATAATTATTCTATCATGACCTCATAATTCATTTAAATCATGCTTAATAATTCTATTTATTTTAAGGCAAAAATTTGAATTCCATGATTATTCCATAAAATATTATGCTTAACTTAACGAAAAATTTCAAAGGCTAACATCCTTAGCTTCTTTAATCGAGACAACTATATAGTTAAATTTCTCGGTCAAAGTCTTAAGGATTTTCTCCACAATGGCAACTTCTTATATTTGCTCACCAGTACTCCTCATCCTATCAGCAATAGCCATAACACGAGCAAAATAATCAATGATAGTCTCACCTATCTTCATTTCAAGTATCTCAAAATCTCTTCTCAGTGCTTATAGAGCCGAACGCTTGACCTTAACATTTTCTTCAAACTTTCTCTTCATGAAATCCCATATCTGCTTTGAGGTGCACTTCTCCAGAATTTGCTCAAGAATTGTCTTGTCAGTCGCTTGAAACAGTTAATTGTTCACTTTGAGGTCTTTAGCTCTCAAGTCCTCCAATTGCCTTTGTTGCGTCTCACTCAGCACTGCTCCTGTCTATGGTTCTTCATAACTAGTTTCAACTAGTCTCCAGTATCCTTTAGATCTCAAAAGGTTTTCCATAATCATGCTCCAATGGTCGTAATCACCATTAAAATATGGTATGACAATTTGCAGAAAATTCTTCTCTTCACTCAGTTTGAGTCACTTGAAAGGTTGCAACTTTCTTTTATCTCAGGCTCTAGTGGGGGAGCTCTGATACCAGAATGTTAAAAGTTTTTGAACAACAGATCAAGAACATAGAAACAATTTGGGAGTATGACATTTTTGATATGCAATCTGGCTATATATAATAGCCTTATAGGATAAAACAAAGAAAACAAATACATCCCCATGATTAGCTACAAACGTGGTAACAAATTGGAAAATTTCAAACTTGTAACTACATCCTCAAGACTAGGATACTTATTAACTGAATAACAAACTACTTATTAATTGAATAACAAACTACTCTAAACTATGACAAAATTTAGAATTGAGAATTCACAAATGTTGATTTTAGAAATCTAAAATCCCAAAAAAACATAAAAATCAAGAAAGCCCTGAAAGGCCGAAACATAGAATTTGGAAAGTAAAACAAGCTTCACAATGAGTGAAGCAAGCGGCTGTTGGCAGGTGAGGAATAAAGTGGCATGATGTTTATTTCTTGAAATTTTCTGGCATTGTTTTTGTGTTATTGTCGTGGGATTTCATGTTGTTGTGCCGCTGGAAAAACTAGTGGAGACTGATTGTGGGTTTTGAAATTGCTGGTTATTTGGGAATGAGGCGTGGCTGTGATTTGGAGTAGCCACCGTGTGTTGTTGTTACTGGAGTTGCGTTATGGGATGGCGTGACCAGTGGTTGTTCAAAGACTTGTGTCGGCGTCTCTTACAGTAGTGACACTTACGGCAACTACAAGTGGCAACTTGATTGGAGGTGAGTCTGACTGGCGTGACACCGACGAGGGCTTCACCCAACTGGTAGCGGCATTTGCAGCGATAAGTGCCCCATATTGGGAAGCAGTGTCTCTAACAGACGCTACAGTCAATGTGTTGATTGGGCCTCATAAAAATTGTCCCGTGCACGCGCAGACAATTTCTTGCTTGTTTTTTATTTAATTTTTTTATGTTTTTAAGCCTTAACTTTAATTAAATTAATTTAATGGAGATTAAATTAGCTTATATTCCTAATAAAATTGAAAAATGTCATTAGAAATAGATCCTAATTTAATTTGAAAATAAAGTGAATTTTTATTTAGCATAGGACTTTAATTCATTTAGAAATGAATGAATTTAATCTAATATAATTTGTCTAAGGAGTTGAAAAATATTATTTTAGATTATGAAGATTTCAAATAAAGCATGATATTTTATGGATATAATTTGATTATGAGTGCATATATTGTATACTTTATTTATATGTTTGATATATATAAATTGGATGCATGCTAAATTGTATGTGTTATATGTATGATAATTTACATGCATTTTTATGTTTGATGAGACAAAAAAACTAAATCCCTCGTAAAATATTAAGAACATGTTGAAAACGTGATTTTTGCTTTCTATTGTTATAAGAATAAACCTGAGTTCTATTTCTTATTAGGCTTATTAAGCAAACTCAAGGCCACTTCAACCTAAATATGTTTAGTCTTAAGGACAATGGTTATACTTAACTAAATTTGGTGTGATTTGGATGAGCAAATTCATGATCACATGAATTCAAAGGCAGAGTTAGGAATAACATATAAGAAATGTTTTGCCAAAAGTTGTCACTTAACGAATCTATGAGTCACGTAAGATATGATTGATAAAGTTGTTATCTACCTAATTTAAGTTTAATTAGTTTTTTGAACAAACTCAAGATCAACTATATTTGAATGAGATCCCAGCTTACTAGATTAATCAATTTTTGTAATTCGTAATGCTACTACCCAATTGAATCTAGAGATCGTATCCTAGGTTATTCGATAGTTAGGTTTAATTAATGATCGTATCTTAACTAAACATGAGCTAGGAGAAAACTCGGGTTAATAGATCATATCATTAACCCTATAATTAATAGTTCAAGGACAAGTTAGAGAATAACAATTCAATGAAATATATTTAATTCGGGTGTAGAACAAGATAGAACCAAAGAACTAGGTTCCTAATGAATTCACCACTTTCATCATTTTTGTATGTTTTCTTTAAATTACTTTTGTTAGTTAGCTTAGTTTCACTTTATTTTCTTATTTTAAACCAACCAAACCCCTTCCCCCCAATAACCTAAACACCGATTAATTTCATTCCATAAACTTTATGCACACTCTTTGTGGGATCGACTTAAACTCACCATTGTTACAGTAATAGGTCTAGTTTATTTTGACGTAGCATTACGACGCGCTACTGTCATTCATTGTCTGAACTTTGCCAGTATTATTTGTGATTGGGCCGTTTGGGGTTTTTACGTGAAGAGCCATTTTTGTGAACTTGAGTCAAGATGGAGATTTATTGGGGTGTGACTCAGTTCCCTCTTCCCACTCTCATTGATGTTGTTCTTAGCTTATTAGACTCGTGAGTTCTTTCTATTCGCTGTTCTACAATAGGTTGTGGCTGTTGGTTTATGCCCTATAGCCAATCACATTAGTTGTAGTTTAGTAACAAATTATTTAAAGGCATTCTTTTTCTTATACATTTTTAGATGTATATGATAAAGTCTATAAAATAATTGTACATTACAAATAAAATTATAATGAGATTATAATTATGAGATTCATATTGTATTTTTGTATTATTCCTTCCTATTCATTATTCTATTAAGATTGGACATTAATAGAATGTAAAAAGGCTAGCACACGTTTTGTTTTTCCTTATGAAGAAAGTAGTCGATCTCATATGCTAAAGTATAGAGATGCTTAAACAAACATGTGGGTGCTTGTTAGAGAACATGTTCACTGAACATACCTGATATGAGAAATCCATTTGGAAAATTACTTGTATGTCTATGGAATTCTCATTGTGATGATTGTATAAGTGATCATTTGACTTGAGGTCATCAAAGTTATCTTGTATGGGGATTGCTATGTTTTGATACTACTTATGATCTATTTAATCATG
>JAOTAY010000002.1:23184297-23198451 GCA_025629805.1 Erythroxylum baracoense
ATAGAAGATTCAGGGAGTTTCGTTATTCCCTATTTTATTGACAGTTTGTTAGTGAAAAGGACATTACTGAAATTAATATATTTTCTTAATTTTATTAATATTGTCCTTCTGATTATTTTACAATTTGTAGCTTATTCACAGGCTAAAAATTTGATGTTGAACGAAAAGGGTGGAATCAAGCCACTGATCCTGACTGAGTTTCTAATGATACAAGGTCAAGCTAATAACCATGAATTAGCATGTTTAGGTAAATTTAAATTGTTACGCAGTTAAAGTTGTTTCATTTATAAATAAATATCAATGATTCAGAATGCATTGCTCTACTAATTCTCTTATTCTCTCTGAATCCGTTATAAGATAGGAAAGCCAGCTCGGTATCAAGCCCATTGGGTCTCTACCTCAGACACATCACCACCTCAGTTACCATGATTGTTTCTTGTTCTAACCCTTTTCTTTTCATTTTTGTTAATATTTTGTTCTTTTACCTTTCGCATATTGTTTCATTCACCTTTTTGTGCCTGTATGTACCCTTCTCACATTGAGGACAATGTATTGTTCAAGTGTGTGGAGGGCTGTGTGTTTTTACCTTTAATGTGAATTTTGTATATTGTATGATAGTTTGTTTAGGTTGCATGATATGAATTGTGTGAATGCGTTAATGGCTAGGACTTACCAAGATAGATTTAGCCTTAAACATAGTCTTTTAGGTTACAAAGATTTATTAGCTTGTGAAATTAGTGACCTAAGTTACTTAGGGCTAAATATGTTGGTTAATCAGGATATGATGTTAATCCATTTACCCTAGGAATTTTCCATACTCATTTATAATTTTAGGCCAAAAAAATAAGTGGCATTATTAGTACATTTTCATGAGAATGGTTAGCGAAAGCAATAAGGTAGGCCAAATTTTTTGATAAAAATTTTTGTATAATTTTAACTAAAATAACTATTTCGCTGGCCTTCAAGTTATGAATACAGTTAGTAGCTAGTTGAGAATGTTATGTAGCTGAGTAACCGCATCGACACGCATCACAAATGTCCGCCTTCGTGTAAAAAGGTTATAATGACATTCCAACCAAGCAACTTAATAATAACATGACTTAGTTGAGTAACTGGATTGATATTCATCACAAATGTTTGCCTTCGCGTAAAAGGACTAGGATCATGTCCTTAAAGAAAAATCTAAAAAATATATATTTTCAAAAAAACCAACCAAACTTGTTAGTAGCTTGATTTTTCATGAAAACCTACTAAGGAATATCTACACTTTTGTTTGACTGAATGATTATCAATGTGTGTGTGCAAGTAATAGACATGAATAGAATCAACATTAAATTTTTGATTAGTTTGTATATTTAGCCTAAGGTACGTAGACATGGATTTCGCTTGTTAATAAGTTAGAATGACTTGAAGGATTGTTTTTATTGTTAAATTTTTTTCGCTAAGTTGAAGCCATTGTCTCGTTATTGCATATGCGTGTTTTTTGTTCTCTTTTATTATTTATTGTTTTGTTTGCTTGAGGACAAGCAAACGTCTAAGTGTAGGGATGTGATAAATGTAAATTGCATCGTATTTTAGGGCATAATTTGGTACGTTTTTATCCATTAATATGATCATTTAGTATGTGTTTAGATTAGAATTATGTTAGTTTGTTAATTATTTATGTTTTAAGTATTTTATGGGTTAGTATAAGCTTTTAAGCATACATATTATGTTTTTTGAGGTACCTTGATGTGTTTGCTAGTGTTTCATGGTCAATATCAAAGAACGGAGGAGTTTGGGAAGACATTTGAGCCGAAACAATGGCACACAATCGTGGCACAACAAAACATGATCGTGATAGAAGGCTTAGATGTAGGCCACGATCGTGACTTGTAGGGCCACAGTTGTGGCTTGTGTTAGGCAGACGCACATCCACTCCCAAACTTCACATTTCAAGAGATTTTTTAGACCTTTCGAACCCTAAAAAAACCATAGTTCAAAATTCAGTTTGATATATCTAATTCTAGAAGAGGACTGCTAAAAACAACAGAGTCACTATCGGTCTAGTGACAATCAGGTTTGGAAATGTATGGATACATATGAATCCGAGCATATTCTGTGACAATTACAGCTAATTGAACTGCCGATATCCTTGGAGGACACCAGTCAGAGTCAGAGACCTGCCAGGTATTGCTTCAGTAAGTGACGATATACAAAAAAAATGACAGCTAGCGAAGAAAAGGTTAATTTTTTCACGATATCCACTTTTTACTCTTCAAAATAAATAGATTGAGCTTTCTGCATCACACCGCCTAACAAACGAATATCTTGTTTCATATATTCTAACAATTGTTCACGAAGATGATGATTCGACTCTTTTTGAAACTTTTGGACCCTAAAAATTGTAGTTCAATTCTAAACACAAAAAAACATAAATAGAACAAGAACATAAAGAAGGAGCTTTTTGAATTATTCACTTTTGAGAGAAACCCTAGAGAGGATTATTGAGAGTTTGAGAAAGAGAAGAACGAAGAGAGAAGTGGAGAAGAAGCTGACATTTATGTACTTCCTAGATCAGGAGTTTCCTAACATTACTACCTCCTTCTCCATTCAAGATCGTATTTCCTATTATTTTCCATTTTTATTATTGTATAGAATTGGGAATAGTAGTTTGATGATAGGATTTGTGAATGTTGAGATGTTCTAAACTCACCTTTGGGTTTTTATCTTTTATTTATTGAAATATGATTATTTTATGTTTATTGGATTTATTGTGATTGATTTTCATGATTACATAATTTGGTAATAAATTGAGATGATGAATCGAATTAAAAATCATTAAATTGGGCTAACGGGAGTTCGATGATTTAATAAGAACGAGAAATTAATAAAATTGGTAATTGTGTGAAAAGAGATATCGCATAGGTTCTCGATAGTTATTGGATAACTTTAGATCTAATTAGGGTTTTGGATAGGTTGTTAATTGAGAAATTGCATTTTTCCATAATCTGATTAGGGTTTATAATTTAGGGTTAATGGTTATAACTGGAGAGAGAGTAATCAATCCATGGATCGTCTAAAACCAATAATTTGGTAAATCATAATCGATTAGGTTAGCATTAAAGATAGGTAAAATTCCCCTTTCTCTCAATTGATAGTTCCTTTAGGTTAATTCTTAAGTGTGTTGTAATAGCTAAATTATTAATATTTTCGTAATTGGTTATTGGATTGAATTCTTGTTTTAGTTTTACTATCTTTTGAATTTCTGCTAATTGTGTTGGCCTTAGAATTAGGACTAGATTATCCTTCCTCGTGGGATCAATACCTTAGGTACTATGCAAACAACCCATGTGTTTGCGGATTATCAAGGTTAATCATTACAACTTACGCACTTTAAAAAACCATGCTCACTACCTCCATAAGAGAAAAAACTTATTGCTTAAATTTGAAATTCTCCTATGAATGGTTTCGATAAGTGGAATGTATTCTGGTTCCCTAAATTTCCTTGTGTAAATTGCAATTCCCAAGCATGTAAGTGGCATTTTTTAGATAGTGAGTCCCGAGACATTTACCAGAAGTGTTGAGTCTTATTGAAGAAGATAGAGGGGAAATTTTCTTTATTTCTCTCTTACTCTTTTGGGTTACAGTGCATCATAATATATACAGTAAGTCTTAGATACAAAACAGGAAACTATTTAATATAGAAATAGAGAAAATCTTAAAAATCCCTCAAACCAAAGGATATCATTAACAACCTAGAATCACTCAAATCAAGGGATATTAACAACCATAATATCTATCAAATAATAATAGTATTTACAACTAATATACATCTTGATCCTCCCCCTCAAGCTGAGCAATAAATATCTTCCATTACCAGCTTGGAAATATTATCATTAAAGTTGGAGTTGTTCAACCTTTTAGTAAGAATGTCAGCGAGTTGGTACCTTATTGGAACATAAGATAGACATACTAGTCCCTCCTCCATCTTCTCTTTAATGAAATGCCTGTAAATCTTGATATGCTTAGTCCTATCATGTTGTATAGGATTATGAGCAATGTTGATATTAGATTTGTTATCACAGTAGAGTTTCATAGGACCTTTCCACTTGACTCTTAAGTCAATTAGGATAATCTTCAGCCATAACATCTCATACAAACCTTAAGCAATTGCTTTGAATTCTGATGTAGTAGATGATCTAACTATAACGTTATGCTTTTTACTCCTCCATGTTATAAGATTACCTCTAAGGAACGTACAGTACTCAGTAGTTAAACGTCTATCCACTATAGATCCTCCATAATCTACATCGGTGTAGACTTTAAGGGCAACTTCCTTTTATCTTTTGAATACGATTCCTTTTCCTAGATTTCCTTTCAAATACTGTAACACTCTATAAGCGGCTTATAGATGTGACTCCCTCAGATCATGTATGAACTGACTAATTACATTGATAGAGTATGCTATATCTGGTCGAGTATGTGCAAGGTGGATGAGCTTCCCTATAAGCCTCTGATACTATGTTAAATTTTATATGATTGGGCCCAAATAAACTAAGCATATATAAGCCCAAATGAGGTTCCATCCTAAGACCAATTGGTGATAGGAGGAGTAACTCATTGGGCTTATATGCATGCTCAAGGCCATATATTCTTTCCATATAGGACAAACTCCCACTTATATTTAAAAATCTCTCAAATCAAGGGATATCATTAACAACCTAAAATCCCTCAAATCAAGGGATATTAATAGCCATAATATCTTTCAAATAATAATAGTATTTATAGCTAATATACTTCTCGACAAGTCTTCTTTATTATGCTTGGACAGATAAGAAAAACTATTCTTTGGACTAAAATTTAACCCTGAAAATTCTATAAACCTTTATAGAGTTCTTAAAAAAACTCTAATTGAAATAAAGAGCACTGAGCATATGTAAGTCATCTGTAAATGATAACTGAGTAATATTGAGATCAACAAATCGATAGTGATAGCTGAAGCCTTGATTCTTAGCTATGTAGAGTTGAGTCATTTTATAGAGGATTTCTATAATGATAGCAAAGAGGTTGGGAGATAGGGGATCTCCCCGCCTTAACCCCTTATAACTTTGTAAAATCGAGTAGAGTCACCATTCAGTAAAACGAAATAAATGATAGAAGTGATACAAGCTTGAATCCACATGATAAATTTCCCAGGATAGCCAAATACATAGAGTGAGTTGAAGTTGAATCTCCATTCCACTGTATCAAAGGCTTTTGTGAAGCTAATTTTGAGTGCATAAGTCCTGATATGTTGCTTAGTATTGTAGTCTTTAAATATTTCTTGTGTTTATATTATATTATATCCAATGCCTCTTCCAGGAAAATAAGCACCTTAACAAGGATTGATCATTCCAGGTAATGTGATCTTTAAACTGTTTGCTAAGATTTTTGAAATGATTTTGTACACCACATTACAACAAAAAATTGGTCTATAATATTTGAGGCACACAAGTTTAGGGGATTTAGGGACTAAAACAAGATAATTTTGTTAATCTCATTCAATAATCTGCCACTATTAAAAATTCCTACACTGCACATAGAATTGAAGGCCTAAGCACATTCCATATTTCCTAAAAAATCCTGACATTGACATTGAAGCCATCTAGTCCTAAGAACTTATTTGGATGAATAGAGAATAAGACTGATGTAATTTCCTCACTCGAGACCTCTTTAAGTAGCATGGAATAATGACTTGGATCAATAAATCCATGCATTTTGCTAAGCAAATTATCAGGGATATCTGAGGTATGTTCTGAGAACCAATTGATATCTTTAAATTGCCTCCTAGCCAACACTTTCAATTCCTCCTGATCATGAATCAAATTTCCATTAATGTCCTTAAAAGAAACTATTTTATTTATATTCCTTCTCCCTTGGACCACATTAAAAAAGAATTTGGCATTTCTTTCTCCTTCTTGAATCCACTGAATCCTGGACTTCTGCCTCAATTGAAATACGTAGTCTTCAAGAGTTGCAAACTACTTCCTCAAATTAGTTTTTTCTTATTCAAAAAGAGTAGAGTCTATATAATTGATAACTAGTTGCTTTTGAGTTTGGAGAGATCTTCCATAACTTGTAAATTGTATATTTTCAGTGGATTTTGTTTCTTTTCAGTAATGCAATGCAATATGCTTTCACAACTTTCAAATTTTGGAGACATTAGAAAGCTTTGGACCTTTGGAAACTCTTCTCTACTACAGTTGAAATGATGGAATTGATTTGAGAATGTTTCAAAAGACAGTTGAAGAATCTGAAATGAAACCTCTTTCCAGTTGTCTTACTATATATTTGCACCTTTATAGGTATATGGTCTGAGAAGTGGGGTTCCTCAAAACCAATATAACTCTCAATGAAGTTAGCTATCCACCTTCCATTAACCAAGCATATATTTGGTTTCCTTTGGAAGAATCTATCAGATGATTACTCCATGTAAAAAGAGGTCCCTGATATTTGAGATCTATAAGCCCCAGCACGGGGGTTAATACATTCAATTATCTAACATCTACATAAGTAGCTCCTCTTCCTTCATAAGATTATGAATGTGATAGTAAGCAATTAAAATCATCTACTATCATCTACAAAGTTGAGATATTCATATCAATATCTTACAAATCATTCAATAATATGGCCCTCTGATATTCCCAATTAGCTATATAAACCACTGCAATTGTTATTGGAAGATTATAAGCTTTGAGAAACAACACAGAATGTATTAGTTGGTTTGTACAAAACCATTTAAAAAGATGGAGGTGAGCTAGATCAATAGAGACTATCACCCTCTTATTAGGGTACTTAGAGTGGTTACTTAAAGTAATCCAATTAGCTTGGAGAAACTTCAATCCTTTTAGCAAACATTCTTCCTTTATTTTGGTCTCTACTAGACTAACAAAATAAGTTTGTCTAGCTCTAAGGTAATACTTAAGAGCAAGTTGCTTATTTGGACAATTAAATCCACATACATTCCATATTGTGCAGACCATCAGGAGTTTTTGAATTTGGTCCTCCTTTTAGATTTTAGATTGCTAGATCTTGGTTCATGCCATTTTTCATTCTAATTTCTTTATATACTATTCACTTCAGTAGTTACATTTTTAGTTGAAAAATTTTCCTTGTTACAACCTGGATTAGTGTTGTCAATGGTTACCTCCCCTCCTGATACCTCTTTCCCTTTATTTTTCCTACCTGGAAGTTCCATTATCTGCTTGTTACTCCTGTAGCTGAGTTTAGAGTTAGGTTAATTCCTTCTTTAGCTTGCTTTGTGTTTCCTAGATTACTTGAGGGTTCCTTATTCCTTTCTTCCTTATTCTCTCCTCCTTTTAGGAGTTCCACTAGCTTTTCTTTACTTCCTGTAGTTAAATTCAGCTCTTCAACTTGCTTAGTGTTTCTTGGATTGCTAGACGCTTCCTTATTCTCACATCCTACTTTAGTAACACTCCTCTTATGGAACCAAATTTCGGTGGTTTATTTTATGAAAGGTTTCCAAGGATATAAAAATTTGATCGTATCCTCAACTAGATCTCCACTAGTATTATACTTTATAATTGTAATGCTCTCAGGCATAGTGCTTTTTTTTCAAACTTTGTACATACTCATAACATATCTCACTTTTTAAATTGGTTGCATTCTCTTCCATTACCAGTGGAGTCCCTAGATAACTAGCCAAGTAACTCAACCCTTCAGAGGACCAATATTCCAGATGTATCTTATTAAAGTTAACCCATATAGGGACGGTTTTAATTTGTGTTATATCAAGTTTAAAATGAAGTTCCCATTTCCTTAGAAAAATAATGTTACATTGTATGTGCCAGGTCCCATATCCATCACCTTTCTAGCCATTTCCTTAGAGGATAATCAAAAGATGAATAGATTATCTTCAATTATCAATATAGTTTGGAGTACCCATTTTTTCCAGTTTATTTTAGCCCAATGTTGTACAATTGGAAAAGCCATTCTTTTCTCCAAAAAATAGCCAACCAAGGAAGCCTTCCATTTGGTTGCACCACTCTGTAATACTTTAGCAAGTGGAGAGATAGGCCCCTCCTTTATACTTGATATAAAGTGAAGTTTACCAAAGAAGTTAGGATCTCCAACCACACGACTCCATTTTTGTTTTTTTACGTTCTAAGTTAAAGGGTTATGTTGCTATGAAGAAGAGAGAGGAGGGAAGTCTGTATTCTCCAAAATATGATCAGGAAGAGCTTCAATGGGTGGGGAAGAGGGGGAAGGTCTAGACGACATTTTACCAATAACAGTAAACTGTCAGGACCCAGGTAAAAAGGAAATGAAAGCAGGCTTCTTGGAAAGGAAATAAACCTAGTTTAGATTGGATGGTCCAAGAGGGGTTAGAAGGGAAGCAGAAGCAAGTGAGCTGAAGATGATGAGTAAGTGAGTAGTGCAAAAGAACATATCAAAGGGAAAAGATGGAGTAGCCATGATTGGATCTAAAGAGAAGGGAGAGAAAAATAGCAATCATCTGTTTGGGTTTGATTATAAACTTTTATAACCTCCTTTCTTTTTAGTTGAAAGAAGTTCTTCACTATTACGAGCTATATTTAGACCTTTCTTCATAAGAAAGAAAAGACTTATTATCTTTGGGATTTGATGTTACACCGCTGTTCAATACTTTAGGGGATCGACTCTCTTACATAAGGCGATTCATAACTTTTATCTCATATTATGTAATAAAATTGATTATATTAATATTATTCTATTATATTTGATTTATATTTAAAAATATTTTATTTATTTTTTTATTACTGGGCCAAAAAGATAATTTAAAAAATTACAAATATAATCTTTTATTATATAAATCTATTAATTATGAAGATAAGAAAGACTTATATATTTATGGAAAAACATTACAAGTAAATACTAAGCAAGAGATTCCTTGTAATTATAACACAACTAAAATAAAATTTGTTGATATGTGTGGAGATATTCCTCTCAACAATTATCTAGCAGAAGAAGATATTATCGAGACAGAGAACCCCTCCCATAGAAAATATTTTGATTGGAGAATTCTCAAGTTTTGTCTTATAAATATAAATAAGAGCTATATTTGTTATGTAAATATAGTTTTTATTTTAAATTAAAGTTAACCATAAAGTTTCGATAAATATAAGTTGTTAGGTCTTAAAATACAAATTTAATCTAGGTATATGCTTTACTAAACAAATTAACCAGTACAAGAAACAGGACATTTAGCAACGAAATTTAACGTTGCTAAAGAACAAAAAGTCTTCGCAAATACTCATGTGCGACGAAAATATATCGTCGTCCAAATCATCGCTGAATCCCGGTAGAAAAATAACATCTGTGACATTTTCATAAAGTCGTCGCTAAAAAGTTTTTTCGACAAAGAGAGTTCGTCGATAATAAGTATAACCGACGATATTATAAAACGTCATGTATAGCTATGTGCAACGTTTATTTTTTGTAGATAAAAACTTTTAGCTACGAAAGGCTATTCGTAGGTAACTGTTTTTAGTGACGATTTAATTTTAGTAGCAGAACAATTTTAGCTACTAAGTTCCTACTGTAGGGAAATATTTTTAGAGATGTTCCGTAAACGTAGGTAAAAACTTTTTGTGACGAATTAGTTTTGGTAGTTAAAAGGTTTCTGTGACAATTTTGTTTTTGGTAGCAAAATACTGTTCACAACTATTATGTTGTTGTAGCTAAAGACTTTTAGCGACGGTCTATATATGTAGCTAATGAGCTTTTCTGACGAAATTTTTTGGTAGCTAATAATATTTAATGACAAAAGTTAATTTTGAATTAATAATTATTATAATTGTTAAAAAATGAATTAATTTAATTTTTCCAATTTTTAAGAATTTTGTGACGAATTTGTTTTGGTAGCTAATATTATTTGGAGGCAAAATTTAATTTTAAATTTAATTATTATTATAAATGTAAAAAATGAATTTATTTTAAATTTATTACAATTTTAAGACAGTTTTAAGTATTAATATTATTCATTTTATAATTAATGTTGGTAACATAATTTTAAAATAATAATATATTGAAATAAGATAAAATATAAAATGGAATGCAATTTATATAAAAAATATTTACACAACATTTACAAACTAAGAGTCTTCATTTGAGTCACTATCACTAACATATGCAAAACCTGACATTTGTTTAACTAATTTTTTATGCTTATTAACTTCTTTTACATTACGATATAACTTGTCTTTTGTACATTGTAATTTACTCTTCATTGCCTGGTTCTCCTCTTGAAGCTGCGTGACATATGCTGGTCGTGACAAAGAGGCACCTACAGGCTTAGGCCCATACCCAAGACCCTTGATATAGCCCGATCGTGTACTAAGGATATTATTGCAAATGTCATCGATATTGGGCTGATTTTCCTCATCCAATGATGTCTTCAACATCTCCTGCATCTTGTCCTACAATATTAAATAGAAAATCGAGTTAACTAAAAAATTATTAGTTAATATTATATAGAAAAAGAAATTGTAATATTAATTTATTTGTACTTACATAATGATTTGTGCCTCTTCAAACATCCAACCTTGACCTTCCTTGTAGTGTGTGCGATTATATAGTGTGATCCTATCACACTCTTGCCCTTGGAGTTATGTTTGACTCTATAATATGTATTTAAAAAATTATAAACAATTAGACTTTATTGTATTAAAAATAGAAAAATAAATTGAAAATGTTACACTTACTATTTCTTGTCGGACAATGACAAATGATCTGGAGCCAGTGTTATGAGGAGTCTTCATTAAGGCTCTGTTGGCCTTGATTTTAGAACACTTTTCCTAAATTAAGAGAAGTTTTATGCAATCTATTAGACCTCGTTTTCGGAGCTCAACTATCTGGAATATCAAAAGACGTGAACCTATTATCTCGTAAGGTTATTTCTATGGGATCTCTCTAGCCAAAACAAGTTTCGACAGCGAAAATCACAATTTTACTTTTTCTGAACAGTTGTAGCTCCATGTCTCTAGTTTATTTTGAAACAATAATCGTCTCATTCGGAGCTCTAATACCAAACATGTTAGGCCCCGGGTTGCTGTGCTTATCCTGAGGCGACAAATACGAACGATCGGTAAAGATTGTGCGAGAGCAGAGCTGAAGGATTTAACTTATAAAGAGAATCACAGCGTCGGCACTGGCGGACTTTGCCGTAGCAATTAAATGCTCGCCGCAGCGAAACTATGGTAATATTTCCAAGGACCTTTCAGGAAAAGTTCGCCGCGGCAAAGTTCCCCATATTCGAACTTAAGCACCTCTCGGGAAAAATATGCCATGACGATGGTTCGGATTCGCTGCGGCGAAATTACCAAAATCAAATAAAAACACCCTTAGGGAAAGGTTCGCCGCGGCCAACTTATGAATTTGCCGCAGCGAAACCTTCGAATCAGAGACCCGAACCCCAACATCCAACACTAGTTAATACATATACACATACAATTTTCCCACAAACCAAAGTAATTTATCCCAAAAACAACATGAACATAAATAAAAGAAACTTTCTTCATTTCTCATTACTGAATCCAACAAAGTTTGTATATAGCCTTAGTTCATATCAACAGTTACAACAATACTTAATACAAAATACAAATGGATGCTCATATTCGATATGCCTATAAAGCTATCCAAAATGTTCACTAACTTAGTACAAAAATATTTCTAGCTATCTCGGAGTTCTGAATGCCTTGCAAGGATCGCTAATCTTCTCGTTCTGCATTTGAGGAGGGAAAATATGGGTTGACCTACAAAGCTCAGTGGCTAATATATCTATAGCCATTGGAAATTAGTCATAAATTCAAGCATATATGTATATATGTATATAGACGTATACATTTATAACTCATCTTGATTTAGCACTTACGCCATCGACAATTCTCACTCAAAGATTTATAGTTAAGGATGCTATCACATAAAACATATCATCTACATTTAATCATCAAAACATAACAATCAATTAAGCATCATACTTGACAATTCAAAGATGCAATGCACAAACAAATGGCTCGAGAGTTCCGTGGGACGAAACAGAGAAATCGAAGTTTACTCTGTGAACAAAACGAGTCCGATTTCTCAAGATCTCGTGGCCTCAAACGGGCAGCTAGGAGAAGGCTATAGGTCAACGTGCACGTGACTAACAAAACGTTCCTCTCTTGCCCAATCACAAACAAATTTCATGCTCAATTCATTTCATTGCATGTTCATACTTTCATGCATCTTATGCTTTTTCCTCTTTTTCGATTATGCAAAATGTCATACATTTTTCAAGGCATGACATAATCATAATTCATCATGCATTTTCCAAGCACTCACAACAATTCAATTTCAAGAAAATCAAATTCAAGCAATCAAATATACACACACATAGGTAAGAATTTGCCCAATCATGCAATAACTATAAATACATTACCTACCTATTTCCTTACAAATTCCAAGTCAAGCTTACCTTTTCTCTTGCTTTTGGATTGGCATTCCTTGGTTTCCTTCAAACAACCAAGTTCTCATTCGACACAACATTCCTATAGAAATTCATAGAACTTTAAAAATCACAAAAATGAAATAAATGCTAAGTTGGGCTTAGGCTTAACCTACCCATAGTCTATCTAAGTCAGAAAAACCAAAACCTAGTTTAGGAACCCATAAAAATCCATTTAGGGTTTCTCTTCTTTCTTTCTACACAAACTCATCTCTTTCTCAAATCCCTTTTTTTTTCTACTAAGAAAAAAAAAGATGATACTTACCTTAAGCTTAGCCTAAATCTTCTTCTTTCTCCTTCTTTCTCCTTTCTCCCCTAGCTTCCTCACACTCTTCTTTCTTTCTTCTCTACGTTTTCTCTTCTCTTTTCTAACTCCCACAATTTTCCTCTTCTTCTTTTAATTAAGACCACATTTTGCTTGCTCTTCCCATTTTACCCTTCATTTAATTGGTTCTTCCAATTTTGCCCCTTTTTCTCTATCAACTACTAACATCTTAACTCCTTATTCTAATCAAACAAATGAAGAAATTTGATAACACTTCCTTCTAGAAAAATGTTCCCCATTGTCTTAAGTCTCTAATGACACTGAAATCATTCAATTTGGTTCCAAAAATCTAAAAGTTATAGCCCAAATATTTTTGGACTATTTCTACACTAAAATAGTACACTATACCCAACTTCACTCCGGAAATTGAAAGTCTTAGGGTCTGAATTAAAATTCAATTCCTTCAGATAATTTGTAGCTATATGTCGCTAGCTTATTTAGAAACAATAATCATCTCATTTGGAGCTCTATGGATTAAGATAGCATCTAAATAATGAAGCATGTTTAGTAAAAATATCCAACTCACACTCTTCCAACCGATCCCCTCACTTTGATTCAATCAATCTTTTTCAAATCAATACCAAAAGTTATAAACTTCTATGGAAAGGTATAGAAATGTGTTACGAATCCAATGCTTCAAAATCAGGTCATTTAGAGGTCGGACGACAAAGTTATGGTCAAAAGAGTGAAATATATTTAGGTCTGGGAGCACTAGCAAAGTCACAGTCGCAACCTGCGGCGCGGCTGCAAAGTCGTGATCGCGCAAAGTTGCGATCGCGACTTTGTGTGAAAATCAGCAAAGTTGTGATCGCAATGCGTTGCGATCAGGACTTGCTTCCCCTCTTCCTCCTTTGATTTTCTTCCCCATACCTGTGTTAGAAAAAAAAAGACAACTCTCACTAAAAATATCGGATTAAGGTTATTCAAAGACTGTTTTAAAGAAAACTTCTAGATCTACAACTTCCATGAAGACTTTAAAAACAAAACTTGCCTCTAATAGGTTCAAATTTTCAAAACAAAATACTTGCCCCGAATGCCCATCCTAAGCAGCTTCACAAACTTCTAATGATCATATCTCTCAACTCTATTGTCCAAAAATTTTATACTATATATAATTGGAAAGCTAGAAAAATAATATACAACTTTCAAGAAGACAACTTTGTCTAATTCAACCTAGATCAATCCAGATTGTCCTCTGAAGTCAGAACCCAATTTGACCCTTATGAAAAACTTGAAATTTGCAATGGACAACTTGGAAAGTCATGAGCATAACCATTCAACTACCAACTTTACTTCATTAAACTCCCTAATCTCTACTCATTTG
>JAOTAY010000002.1:23209679-23235339 GCA_025629805.1 Erythroxylum baracoense
TAATTAATTAGTTACAATATAATTAATTAAATTATTGTTATTATTTAATTACATTACATTATATTTAATTAAAATATAATTATTCATTAATTAAAATATTATAATTAACTAATTAATTATAATATAATTAATTAAATTATATTGTAATTAATCAGAAATAAATTGTGGGGAGGGTTTACTTGTAAATTTATGTGTGTTTTTTGTTTCTGTCTCCGTCTCTGCATTCTCGTCCTCTGGTTTTGAAAGGAACAAAAATTTTATGTCTCTGTCATCCGGAGTCGGGACAGAAATTGGTAGAGACAGCAAGCAAACAGGTCGGAGACAAGATTTTTCTGTCCCTATCATCTGTCCCCACCTCTGGAGACATGAACCAAACGCAAGGTGATAGATAAAATGGAATTGGAGCAACATAAGAACAAGCCTCTGATGAGGAGAATCGCTTTTCCAAGTCAAATGTAAAGGCTAAGTATAGATATATAGAAATCTAAATAACCAAAAAGCATATCAAACTTGTTATGTTTAGAGATTGTTCTAAGAGACATTTCATCAAACACTCATAGGCAACCCGAATTATCTCTAACTAATAACAAAACAATTGCTTTTTTTCATTATTTACCAACAACAACACATTTAAGCAACCAATAAACTAACAATTCAACTAAAAAAATGTATAAACCAATAATTATAACAAAACCCACCCACCCACCAACGATATATATATAAGCATCTAAGATCTTTATTTTTTGGAGACAAAATAAACTCAATAGTTTTATTACCTGAAAATGATGCACGATGGACCAAAAACGAAGCAAAAATCAAGAGTGGAAGCACAAAACGAAGAGAATCGACGGTGTAATGGTGGGAAGAGAGAAAAATAACAAAGGTGAGGGAGAAGGGGGGGTTTGGGTGTTGTTAATGCTGATGATAAAATGATGTCGTTTGAATTAAAATCAAACAACGTCATTTTATTTTATGAACAATTCGACAATTATTAACGAAAATACATTTCCGTTGGTATTTTACCAATGGAACTATGGTCTCATCAGTATTCAACTTACTTATTTTCGCCGCCAATTGTTGTCACCTAATTTTGCAACAGACTTTCATGTTCCATCACTATAATACATCAGAAAACTCGCGGGGATATTTTCCCTCCACATTTACCAACGAATGTTTTGGTCGTCGGTAAAACAAAATTTTTCCGCCAACTTTACCTACGGATAATCAATTTCTGTCACTAATTTATGACGGAATGTGTTCCATTGCTAACTTGTTATTTTCTTGTAGTGCATTTAAGAGACTTTTTTTCCAAAGATTGTCATATTCTATTTGAATTTATTCTTAAAAAGATGGTCAATTAGAACAATTGATTCTTAACTTAAGGAGGAAGTTTGCAACTAATAATTTATATGCTTAATAATTTTCACATATACGAAAGCTCTCATCTTTTCCTTAAAATCTTATCAAATCAATTGAGGGGTTACGTAAGGATTTTCTTTAAACCTATAAAAAGGGTAATGATTCAAGCACTAAGATAAAATATACAAACATATGTTTGCCTAAAGATAAAAGAGGTCTAAAAATCACTTCAATTAGAGCCACAAACAAAGTGTTGTTAACAAAAAGAGTAAGAAATTTGCTTATAGATAGAGAATCTTTGTGGGTACAGTAGATGCATTCTCATTTTCTAAAAGTAAAGCCAAAGACCAATGCCTTTTATAACCTAAGCAAATTTTGAACTTGAGGGGACATATATGCAACAATTTGAAGACTATTATAGGTAATAGCAAGAATACGTGGCTTTGATTCAACAATTGGCATTGTATTAGACCTTCTTACAAGCTTCTTGACTATAGTACCTAACATGAAAGTTTGCTAGATAATGCCAAGGTTGTGGCAATAATCAATAGAAAAAATTGGAACTAGTGGCAATAATCAATAATAAAAATTGGAACATTTTTTTACTATTCTAGGGGATTCTCCTCTAATATAGATAATCTTTCAAGTTACAATTCTAAACTTAAAGTAGAAGACTCTTCAATCTGATTAAGACACAGATTCACATCTTTCATAAATCAATCATGTAAGGAAACACTTGTATGAAGTTATTAGACAATGCCTTAGTCAAAGCTGGTTTGGTACACTAATAGCCTCCCTAAAATATCTTTCATCATTTAGATGCAAATTAAACAAAGGCTCAAAACTAAAGATAAATTGAATTATGGTTTCTCCAATAATCTCTTCTACATTTTTTGCAGAGAGAATGAGACATTAACCATTTACTTTTCAATTGCCACTATTCTTTGATGCTTTGAAACAAAATTCAAGCTTTATGCAACCTTCATTATGACAAGAATCAATAAATCAATATTGTTGATTGGGCATATAAAATTCAATATCACAATAAAAACGATCTAAATGTTTTCAGGCTTGTCTTTAATTGTATAGTACATATATACTATATAAAGAGAAAGGAACGGAACCTTAAAACCATCAAGAATATACAACAGGATAAATTTTCAAGCTCTTTGTTAAAATGTACTCCACTAGATCAAAGTAACAATATTAGTTAAAAGGATGACTTTCCAAAATAAGTGAACGAATAGGAATTAATTAAAACCTTTCGTAAGATTACAAGAGACATATTTACCATTCAAGTTTTTAGGTATGAGTTTTAAAGTCCTAATTCAACAAATTGAAATCAGTTGTCTACTTTATTAGCAATGGTTACTTGTATTATTTTTAGTTGTCTCATGTTGTGTAGCCATTACTAAGACTTGCTTAAAGTCTAATCTTAGCCTCCATACTTATCTTCATTTTTTAGGACTTTTTTTGGAAATACATTTTCATTTTTAAAAAATGTAATAAAAATATTTCGCTATCTCCTTAAGTAAATCACATGTTAATCCCCCTCTTAAATTGTAAAAGCTTGTTAAAATTTAATTAGAGAATCTTAATAAGAAAAAGAAAAACTTAAATAAGAGGAATGAACTTAGAAAAAGTAACAAGTGCGGAAGAATGATGAGACCTTATGCCTCTTACATTCCCACTTATAATCTTGCTAACTGAAGGTTTTTGATGCTTGTTGTACAAAAATATATATAATATGTTTCGAAATGAATATGATGGAAATGGTACGTAGCTGCATCTCCACATACTTATAGCGTGATTTCAGAAAAATGGGTTGCCTTATCCCACAGAAATGTGATCTCATTTTCTTAATTTTTGACGAAGGAGCCATTAATACATCAAGAATTAACTAAAGACAATTCCAGGTTATCAACAGTGGATCCATTACTTCTCCGTGGCATTACTCGCAGTTTGTGAAAAGTAAATGAAAATAAGTTTATCACACTACATGTCAAGAACACTAAGATTTTACCGAAAAACCGCTTTCCAGGAATTATTTTTCATGGTTTGCCCTGCTTACTTTCATAAGTATGAATTAAATATACCTGACTAGTGCGTTTCATCCTCTGCGTCCGAAATTCAAATGGCACTCCAACTTGCATGAGAAAAGTGTGTCCTAAGAGTCGTATTGGATGGATTGGAAAGTGGTTAAGTAGGATGCGAATTCAACTATTGTAATGGTACTTACTTTCCATTTAAGCATGAAGTAGCACATGATAATATTTTTATTACCAATTTTATAGTGTTATAAAAATAATTAAAAATCCTAAAGAGGTAGTATTTTCCGGTCCTACTAAGACCCTGTCATCACTTGCGATTGAAGATATTGGTTAGGCTAATGCTTGGCGAATGTGCGTGTGAAAGAGAAACAACGAAACATTTCTTGCTTTATATATTATTCTATAGATTGTGATCAAATATTGAGAAGTTCATCAAACAGCGATGGTGACTGATTTACTCATTTTTTTAATTTCCTTTCCAAGCTTGCCTAGCTTCGCTGAAGCTTCATTTTCCTTACCTCATTTATCAGCTGCTTCAACTTTGTTAGTGCTCGTACTTCTGTATTTCGCCTTCAGATCCAATTCTGTCTACCTTATCCATTTCTCTTGTTATCTTCCACCAGATAACTTGAGGGCCATAAGGTCAAATTTCGTGGAACACTTGGAGTTGTGTGGGTCCTTCAGTAGAGAGAGCATAGACTTCCAAGTCAAGGTTTTGGAAAGATCGGGAATTGGAGATGAAGCTTGCATGCCTTCAGCAATGCACAAACTACCAGTCGATACGTCTTTGAATCCATCTCTGGAAGAAGTTGAACTAGTTCTCTTTACCATCGTCGAAGACCTTCTTTCCAAGCACAACGTGAGTCGTAATGCCATTGACATTCTAATATCAAATTGCAGCCTTTTCTCTCCCACTCCTTCCATTACTTCCATGGTCATTCAGAAGTTTGGTCTCCGAAGCAACATCAAGAGCTTCAACTTAAGTGGAATGGGTTGCAGTGCGGGTCTGCTATCGATAAGTCTGGCTAAAGATCTTCTCAAAGTCCACAAGAACTCAGTGGCGTTAGTTCTCAGCATGGAAGCTGTGACTCCAAGTGGATATACAGGTCAATCCAAGTCCATGCTCGTAGCCAATACCATCTTTCGAATGGGTGGAGTAGCTATCCTACTATCAAACAAGAGGAAAGACAAGCGAATAGCCAGATACAAGCTTCACCATCTTGTTCGAACCCACACGGGATACAATGACCAGTCGTATAATTGTGTCTTCCAACAAACTGATGAAGATGGGATCTCGGGATTGTATCTATCAAGATCAGTCTTACAAGTTGCAAGCAATAGTCTGAAGATAAATATATCCAAGTTAGGACCACTGGTACTGCCATACTCTGAACAGCTCCGATATGGTTGGTGGTTAATTCGTCACAGAACCTGGGCTAGATCATCAACAAGAGCAAATGACACATTATATGTTCCAAATTTTAAGAAGGTTTTCAATCATTTTTGCATACATGCTGGAGGAAGGGCTATAATTGATGGTGTTGAGAAAATTTTGAATCTACAAAGGGAAGATGGAGAGGCTTCAAGGATGACATTATACAGATTTGGGAATACTTCGTCTTCATCAGTTTGGTACGAACTTTGCTACTTGGAAGCCAAGGGAAAAGTGAAGAAGGGAGACAAGATATGGCAAATTGCTTTTGGGAGTGGTTTTAAGTGCAACAGTGCAGTTTGGGAATCCGTTTCAGATATGGATTCAACAAAAACCAATGCTTGGTCGGACAGAATCCATTTGTATCCTGTTGAATTATCAAATAAGTCTTAACCCATTAAATGTGTTGAATCAATTTCTATGCCCTAGCTAGATATACGTATTAACTCTGAAATCAACCAAATAAGGTATTTCAAAGTTATTTAGAGAATGAGAGTAATTTTTGTAAATTTTATCATCCAAGTTACTTATTTTGTATTTAGTTTAATTCTGGATGATGGCTGCCAATTAGTTCTTATTCATGTAAAAAAAATTAAGAGAATAATTGCAGCCATAGTGTATTTACTTTAACAGATATGTACTTAGTCAAATTCGTTTCTTAACCCTACATTTTGTTTAAATGCCTTACTAAACATGTGTGGTTTTAGCCCACAATTTTTCATGTTCGAACTTATCCTAAACCTCATTACAACCAATAATAATCTATGTCCTTTTGATTCATGCCTTGGTATAATTATGGTAAGAGAAATTTGGTGTATGTGAAAGTTTATAGTAGTGTATTCCTTGTGATAAGGGTTTGATAGTAAACACTTAAGCCAAACACTTGTGTGAAACAGTGAACATCGCGAGAAAATTCAACAAGACTTTATACATACTTTTGATTAAGATTGTCTTTAATTGTCCCTATTCATATTTTTTTGTTGAAAATCAACTTTAATGTATGTTCATGCTTAACTCTTTTTCTAAGTTTTAAGGAGTATGCATGTCCCTATTCATATTTTTTTGTTGAAAATCAACTTTAATGTGTGTTTATGCTTAACTCTTTTTCTGTCTAAGTTTTAAGGAGTATGCACGGTTTAATCTCATGAGAAGTGCTTGGGTAAAAAAACTATATAGCTATATTGTTTGGATAGTCCTCCATTTGTTTAAGAACAAGCAAAGATTAGGTGTGGGATAATTTGATGCGTCATAACGTTGCCTAATTTTTAGCATTCAAATCCTTCATAATCTTATCTTAATGTGTTTAAATTTAATTTTTATGAGAAAATGATTGAACCTTAATCCAAATTTGAAAAGTTTGAAATAAATGAGCAAAATCACCAATTATCAAGGGGAATCAAGTCTTTTAATAGCTTATAGCAACTAGGATTTTTAATTTGTTGTGTCAGAAATTATTTATTTACTTTCTCATGGAAAAAGGAAAGTGTAGTAATCATTAGAAAGAAATATAATGGTAAGTAGGGTATTAATTCCACAAAGAAGCAATATGGATAGAAAAGTCTAATACTATTAACTAATTTAAAGGTAATAAGTAAAGAGATGATTTTTTAGATTTTAGGATAAAGAAATATAAAATAAAAGTAATATTGACAATGGACAAAGAAATAAATGATAAGACAATTAATTAAAATATAATCTAATTAAATAACTATAGCTAGATAAGTACTTCTCATAGCAACACTTTTGACTTTAAATTTTAATTAAACTAGGTTCGATACATTCCTTAGATTGGCGGGACTTCATAGACATTGAAACTACAATCTCTTTAGCTATAGTCATCTACTTTTCAAGTGGTTAACATGTTCTCTATAAATGCTAACAATCCTTCAAATATAGTAAGTTTTGTGAAATCTCATGAAAGCTCTCATCCTAACACTAAGAAGATCATGTTGGTCTCCCTTAAGTACCTTTTTCAACCCCTTTCACTTAAGTTGTAATCTACTTACATGCAAGCTCTCTCTAGTCATCTACAAGTGAATTATGATCATATTTATATGCTAGCATGAATAGATCAACATTAAGACTAAAAAATATAGATCATAAAAATATATTTCATATCACAAATTAAATCAAATTAATCCATAAAAAAACAACCACTGTGATTTGCCTCATCAAAATAATAAAGAACTTTTTAACTATAAAACATATTCAAAATAATAAAATCAAAAGACAAAATTAGAGAAGTCATGGTTATAAGTAAATCTAGTTGAACTCCCTAAATCTATTGTTAATTTGATTTAATGAGATGATTCTTAGATTTTGATTCTCTAGTGAAAATATATTTAAATACATTGCTCAAGGTTGGAGAAGCCTTTTTATGGCTAACTCTAGCTTTTATAGAAAAATAGATGTTTTTATACATATGTTTTCTCCAAAAGATAGCTAAAGTCCCCTAAAAATTATGGCTTCCTCCCTTAAATACATTTTACTTTGCTTAAGCCACAGTCTACACCATGATTGTGGCTTCATCCATAAGCCTAATGATTTCTTTGGGAAATAGACATGACCTCTAGTATGATCATGTCTCTAAGCTGTGAAACTTTCTATTTTCTTAAAGATGAATATATGGTTATGTCTCTCAAATATGAATCTCACTCTTTCCTCTCTGACTTACATGTAAATTCCTACATAGTAATGGATCAAACCATGTCATTTATTGCACTTAATCTTTTTAAGGTACAGACTATGACAATGGTATAGGCTAGACCTTATTCCTCTAAGAATGCAAATTTCTTCATGTTTTTGCTTAGAATTGCCTCTAATTCTTAAATAATGTCATCTCAATGTCCAATTTGCACATTCACCTTAAAAGATATTAAAAAACTAAGTGAAAAAGGTAATATAGCATTAAAATCAACTAAAACATTTAATAAAATATGTGCATTTTTTATGTCTCTACGCTTAAACTTTTTTTACCTTAAGCAAACTGATTCCCTCACCTTTAACCTAAAAATTTAGCAATTCATAGAAAAAATAAATAAATAAGTAGGAGTAATCGAGATTATCCTTCATTCATTTAGTTACATTGCTTATCAATTAGTTAGGCTTTTAGTTACTTGCATTAAGCTATAATCAATTCAATTTACCTAACAATCCTTTGAACGTCAACTTAATTTACAAAATTTAACACAATGTATAAGGTAGACATACTTAAGAAAGATGTTGCAACTTTCAAGCATTTCAAAATAACCTAAATTAACAAAAAATAAAAGTTTAAACTTTTAATTAACGAACGAGCATTTCAACCTTTTCTTAGGTTAATGCTACCAAAGTGAAATTATTTATGCGCACTTTTCTAGTTTTTCAATTTTTATTTGTTTATATATTATATGTATTTAAAAGGATTTCAAAATACTTAGAAAAATTCACTTATAGCTCAACAGTATGCCTAAATTATATCAAAAGAATATCACAATACAAATTATCCATTGTCACAGTTATCGGAGCAAATTAAAACTGAATTAGATTGCAATGCTCAGAACTATAGGGTTAAACTTATTGAATCACAAAACAATCAGAATTATAATGTGTCATTTTGGCTAATCTTCTTTTATTAAAAAAATTTATTTTCCTAGAATTATTCCATTTCAATTATGTTGATTTAATTGATCAAAAGCTTAAGTTTAGGTTTTGTTCTTTTCCTTTTTTGATTGTACTGGTTTAGCCTATTTAGCTAAGTCACTCTTGTCTTCACCTTATCTGTGATTTTTATTAATCCATTTTTTAAATATAAATACTATTACTGATGTGCCAATAAACCTAATCTTAAATTCCACTAAACATAATATTAAATTATTCTCACATATCATTTTTAATGACATATAACGTAAATTTGTTGTTCAAGTAATCATATATGTAGCTTAATATTATGAATCACGCAAAACTATCCCTCCTAACCCAATTATCATGAGTTTATTAATCATATTAACCAAAAGTCATTTTTCCTTCTTTAATAGGTTCCATGATCATAATTACGGTTTTAAGTACTGATTGTTAAGTCTATACTAATATTAATTTTACTGCAAGTGCACAATGTAATTGTAGCTGGTATTGGTAAGTATGGGTCGAATCCCATGAAAACAATGAATATTAGTAATTATTGTTATCCTATTATCTAGTTGAATTGAGTGTTAATTTCTAATTAATAAAATAAAACTTAAAATATTAAAATAAATACGAATCAATAATGAGCAGAGAATAAGGAAATCACTTAGAAAACAATCAATATCAAGAATTAGTATCTAGGTGATGCATCCCCCTAAAACCCTTAGATAATTAACCTTTGTTATGCAATTGTTTTATTGAATATTGGACCATGGAAATTCCTATCATATGTTAATAACTCACTTTAGACTACTAACAACTAATCTTAGATTTATCAACTGATTTCCTTAGGTTAAACATTCTAAGATTGATTTATCGATTTGTTAATCCCACTATTAGGTTTAACCCTAATCTAAAGGATTTATGTCGACCTACCTCTAAGTTTGTAATCAACTCCTTTCAATTACGGTAAATTTATTCATATACAAGATTTCTCAAACTCTATATTACAAAATCAGATTATGTACTAATATTCTGGATCTATTAGAACATATATTAAACATATAATTAAATCATAATAGATCAATCAAAATAATTGCATTAAATAAAATAATTAAAACATATTCTAGCACAAACGAGGGATCATCACACCTAGACATTAAAGATGTTTAGTTACACATGATAGAAAACGAAATCAAACATAAACAAGAAGAAAAACGAATAGAAAAGAAAGAGTTCATAATTATATATCTCCGTTCTTTTTTATTGAATGTTCATACAAGGTAGAAGTTTGATGTCAAATTCTATTGGATTTGTCAATGATTTCTTCACATTTTCCACGTCTATGTATCAATATCACCCCTTTTGAATAATATCTACATCTGGAATTGCCTCTATAAGTCTGCTATTCTAATATGCCTCCACTCACATCTTTTTATAGTAATTTTTAGGGTTTCTAGGAGAGACATAATTTGACACACGACCATATACTGGATCTTGTATAACCTAAAATCTCTAAAATTTGTGATTCTGCACAGGCTGAGAGACTTACACAGTCATAGACAAGATCATGTATCCCTTATTTGCTTCAAATCTTTGTTTTATACCCCGTTTTCATCTAAATTATTCTCCTTTTATTCCGTGATGGCAATTATAAACAATAAATGCACTCAAAGCAAATTAAATAACAAATATACAATAAAACTATAAAATATCAAAGAAAAATGCATCAAATATGAAGCATAAATATAGTCAAATATGCATATATCAAGTACATTCTTCTTATGAAAGAGTTACTGCACTTTTTTATTCCAAATATCATTATTCATTTCATCCAACTTCTCTAAATCAGTGATGGTAGTCTTGGAGGTCATTTTTACTGCCTTCTTTACAAGAATCCTAATTGGTCCCTTGTTTTGTATCTTTCCTATTTCAATTAGATAAATACATTAAGTAAAATTTTCACTTGCTTAGACTATAATAATCGTGTGAATGAAATATATAATGTAAAAGAATTATTGAAATCGGCACAATCCTATTTTTTTACTAAATAATACTCAAATTAGTACTATTTATAATTTTCCAAAAGTTCTTACTTAAGAAAATTGTTTAAAAAGGGAATCAATATTTTAAGTCAATATAAAAGACTTAACATATCACAATACAGTCCGCACACACAAAATTACATATTTCAAAATTTTATAGATTTATTCTAAGTGTTTTTCAATATTTTTATATGAGAAAATAAAAATAAACTCTTATTGGGACTATCTTCTTAGAGTCAAACATGTCTTCTCTCTAGAAATTGGATGACAAATACTGCTTACAAGTTCCCTATATTCCCTTCTCATTCATCCCACCTCCCTGTAGAATCTCCAACCTCTACTCAAACCTACTGCCTTTCTCAACCTTCCTACTTCTGGGAACTTCTGCGACTAACAATATGTACTTTTGTCATCTCACATTTCCTTTTTGCTCCCTCTCGTTTCTTTCACCACTTATGGTAATTAACTTTTGAGCTCTAATCCATGTCGCACACTTCCCACACTGACAACGTCCACTTTGGTACCTCACCACCTGGACTTTCCCCCGTTGCCCTCCGCCTCTTCCCTCTCACCAAACCTTCTACATCATAGACACTTGAAGATCCCAACCCTCTCACCTTACTGCCTCTAGAAGATCCCAACTCCACCTTGAGAACTAAGAGAGTTAGTCATACCTGGAAGGTAATCTTTGGTGAGAGCTCCACCATGCACTTCTCACCACTTAGCCTGATTAATGGTGAAATGCTAGTTTCCCTCCATATGAGATCCTGAAAAAAGGAGAAGCATCTTCTTCCTCCTCTATTGTTGGCTTTTTCCTGGGGAAGCGTCTCTCCTTCCTAGGGGTAAGGCATTAGTCTATGAAGCTCTAGAAGAATAAAGGTTTGTTGGACATCTTGTTAAATGAGGATAACCTTTTCTTGTTCAGATTCAATGGTGCTTCTTCAACTCAAGAGATACTAGAAGTTAGTCTCTGGCACGTGTAAAATCACCCTCTCCTCCTCTAAATGTGAAAACTAGGCATTGAGCTATAAGAAATCCACTAGAAGTATGTACCTCTATGGGTAAATTTTCACCAAGTTCCTCTTTAATACTAGCACATAGGGCCTAAGCTCCCTAACTAGTTATATTGGTAAGCCTCTTTATGTGGATGAGGCCACATCTATGATAAAACGCATAGGATATGCTAGAATTTGCATCAATGTGGACGTATCTAGGGATCTACCAAAAATAGTTCCCTTGATGCACCTAAATGATAGGGACCAATCAGTACAAGACATCGTCATGGTGTCTTACTAATAGTGTCCCTCCTTAAGAAACCTAAGGAAAGAATGGAAACAAACAAGAAAAAGATTCAAAACAGGATACTATGAGGAACTTATAGGGTTTGAGGAAGAGCCTATTAAGGAATTTGCTAACCACCAGAATTGAGCAGGAATCGCATAACACAGTGGTAATAAAAAAGAATGTCAATTGTCCCTCACTGAAAACTTCAAAAAATGACTTAAAGCTCCTTGATATTGCTAATTCCCTAATTCAAAAAGCGATAGACTAAGGCCTTAATAAAGCCTCTCCTAGGCCAAAAGAACTCACTAATGTGGAGGAGAAGGAATCAATTGATCCATTAAAAACTACAAAAAATGATGGAATAGAGCCTACTGATGTTGCTAATCTCTCAAAAGAAAAAAGGGAAGGAGATAGTCCAAAACACTGTTACAACAAACCTTGAGAAAGATGAGTTCATGACAATAGAGAAGAGAAATTTTGGGTGCAAAGCCAAGAAGAAAACTAGTAAATCATTTTAATATGTCATTTTTTCATGAAATATTAGAGGTATAAATGACCCTAGAAAACATCTTCTGATAGTTGATTTTATTAATGGATTTACACCATTCATTTTTTGTTTGCTTGAAACTAAATTGAGTAATGAAGCATGTAGAAGCTCCTAGTTCTTGAAAAAAATAGAGCATAACCACAAACCACAACCATCACAATAAAGGGAGGATAGTTATTTCTTTTAACCCTAAACCAACCAAAATCTTACAGATGCAATCATCTATTCAAGGAATTCACTTACACATTGAAAATAGAAAGTTGGGAAGAAAATGGATCAGCTTCATATATGCATCCAACCATCAATTTTAAAGGCCCTTGGGAAGGAGCTCACTAGCCTAAATTCAGTGATCTTAGGACCATGGCTACTTCTAAGAGACTTCAACTATAATGTATACCATTTTTAGTCAGCACAAGCAAGGTGTAACACCAAACCAATCAGGGAATTAGGTTCATGTTTGGCTTCAGTGGGAGTGACTGGCCTAAACTCTAGTGGATTCCTATACACTTGGGCAAAAAAGTAGGAGGGCATATGGGATATAGGAAAGAAGCTTAACAAGAGTGTAGCTATCCAATACTAGATCCAAAGTTTTCCAAATTTCAAAGCACATTATCATGAGAGCCTATGTTATGATCATAGTCTTATAATTGTTTAGAATTTTTGTGCTATAAGGAAGAGGACCTCTCCATTCAAATTCTTCATTTATGTTTTAGAAAAGGAGGAGTTCAAAAAATCATTATAAAAGGGCCTCCAAAAGCAAATAGTCAATTACAAATCCTTTCAATTATATAGGAAGCTGCTATCTGTAAAAGCATAATTAAAGAAACTACATACGAAGCTTACTCCAAATTATAAGGGAAAAACCATAAGTTACAAAAAGGGAACTTAAATGCATATAGAATAAGCTATAAAACAAACCTATTTGCATCATTCCAAATGAACAAGAGAAAGATTCCCTTGACAAATTTCTAAATGCAACTCATATTCAAAACTCTATTCTCAGATAGAAATCTAGGGTCATTTGATCAAAAGAAGGTGCCTCAAACTCTCAATACTTCCACAGGATTCTTCTGAAAAGAAGGAATAACAATAGCTTCCACTCCATCCAAGATGAATCAAGAACCCTCCCTCTATTAGGAGGACATCTTGGATTACTCCATAGGCTATTTTGACAGAATCTTAGGTTTTAAAGTAGAAATTGATAAGTTACAGAATTTAGACTTCCTCCTTTAGAACACTCTCTTCCCTCAGCTAGGTGAAAACCTGAGTAGACATATTACCATAGAAGGAACTGAAAAAGCTCTAAGGAACGTTGGTCACAATAAAGCTCCTAGGAAATATGGATTCAATGCCCTTTTTTTCCAAAACATTTGGCCATTAATCAGGAATGATGCTCATGAAACTATTGAGGAATTTTTCTCCACTAAGAAACTCCTAAAAGAATAGAATAAAACAATAACAATATTTTTTTACAATACCGACTGATAACGGCTAGAAAATGGTAAGAAAATTAGCTTCTTAGTATCGGTCATCGATACCGATCGGTATCAGCAATTTTGCGTGATACTAGCCAATACAGTAAACTTCAAAAGGATGAAGGACCTATTTGTAAAAAAAAGAGAGAAAATTTAACCTAAATACTGGCTGGTATATGGCGTCGTGGAACAATAACATCTCTGTGGTCAACATACAAAGCTACCTAGCCCAAAGCGAATCGTGGTATAACCAGTTTTATTCAAGAGATCTTCCAACTTAGCCTTTACGGCAATACAGTCATGCTTAGAGGACCGATCAAATAGTAGGGACCATCAGTTTAGGGATAAGACTGAGGAAGTTTTTTGACGATTCTCATCTGCTTTATGGGCGTTGAAGGAGATTGGTGGCCATTTCTTTGAATATTTTATTGAGGAAAAAAACACAACAGAAAAAGGTGAATCTAAAAAGTCGATGAAGGCAAGAGAGAGAACAAAAGCAAAACAAAGTAAAATAAAAAATCATGTTAAAGGGATAAAAAAGTCATTCTATAATGAAATTTTTATTTATTTGATATTTAATTTTATAATCCTTATAAAATATCATCTTTTACTAGTAATAATAATAAAATAATAAATATATTTGCAATATATTGAAACTTTAAATATTTGATTGATATAGTTTATAATTGTATCTAGTATTATAAAATTAGAAAAGTTCTAAATTTAAATTATAATTTACCTAATAATATATAATGACTTAATCCAAAATTATTTTAAATGAGTACTAATCCAAAATTATTTTAAAAGAGTACCAAGTAGACTCTAAATTTGTATTACGAGTTTAAATGTACCAAAGATAGAATATCTACGATTAGAGTTGTTCAAAAATATATAGGGTAATATTGAATGTTAAACTTGATAACCTAAACGTAAAGGATTATCATACAAAATGTCAACATAAAGCGATCAAATATGATTGATATTATACACAAAGGTAAGATAATTTCTTTTCTTTTCCTTCATTTTTGAAATTATATTGACCAAATATATATAAATTAACCAACTTATTTACTCAAGTAAGTTAAGTTACAAAATTAAATAATTTGAATGTTAATAAATAATTTGAGTAGTTAGTGTTATATTTTAAGTCCAATTCCACCTATTGAGTATATGAGAAAATTTTATCTAATAATGAAGCCCAATTCGGTAAACAGTTAATAATATATCTGTCAAAAATTATTCTTTTTGTTTGATTGTTTTGATGTAATTATTATTTATTATATGGTGAAAATATAATATTTTAAATACTTTGTATTGTTTTTAATTTTATATTTGCAAAATGATTAAATGAACTTTTTCATATTAATTGTTTTATTATTTATACGTGAAATATTTGAAAAATAATATTAATATAAATAAATAAATAATTATTATTTTAAATTTCTATTATTATGATTTTTAAGATAGGTTTGATGTAAAATTACAAATTATATAGTACAATATATTTAAGGACTATTTTGCAATTTTAAAAAAATTCAGGGATTATTTTGTAAATTTAAAAATTTTCCCAAAATGGTAACCAATATTAACCAGTACTGATATAGTACGGTACTAGAATCAAATTTGGTACAAGTATTAGTACGGTATTCATAACATTGAAATAAAACCTTTTATGCTTAGTTCCTAAAATCCCCAATCCTAGTTATATAAGAGATTATAAACATATCTCTTGTTGCTCCACCTTCTACAAAATCATCTTTAAGATCCTGGTAGAAAGGTTGAAGTTAATTCTTCCTAACATCATAAGTCTACCACAAGTTGTTTTTATTACTAGCAGATACATGAGTGATAACATCCTCATAGCTCAAGACCTTTTTAAACATTACAACACCAAAGGAGTAGGCAGGCATTGTGCTATAAAAATTGACATCAACAAGGCTTTTTTGACACAGTAAATTGGAACTTCCTAATATATTCCTTAAAAAAACTGGCTCTTCTAAGAAGATTCATCACATGGATCTACACATGTATTTCCTCTGTTTCCTATTATGTTGTGTAATAATTGTATATTGCATCATGTTTTAGAGCTTAGTTTAGTATGTATTTAATTGTTAATTCAATCGTTTAGTATATGTTTAGGTTAGAATTGTGTTAGTTTATTAATTATTTGTCTTTAAGTGTTTTTATGGGTTAGTACAAGTCTTTGAGCTTAAATATTATGTTTTTAAGGTACCTTGATATGTTTGTTAGTGTCTCAGGGTCAAAATTGAAGAATAGAAAAGTTTCGAATACATTCAAACTGAAATAACAGCCCACGATCGTGGCACAATTGGCCACGATTGTGACAGAAGCACTAGAGTTAGCCCACGATCATAGCTACGATCATGACAGAAGCCCAAAATATGGCCCATGATTGTGACAGTAGGCTCCACGATCATGACTTGCGTTGGACAGATGCGTAGACACTCAAAAATGTCAAGTTTCGAGGAATTTTTTTGGACCTTTCGGACCCTAAAAAAATCCTAAGGCTGCTTAGAACATAAAAGATATTTAAAGAATAAGAAAAAGAGGCAGAGGAACTTTTGATATCAGCCACCTTAAAGAAACCCTAGAGAGAATTCATTAAGAGATTGCAAAAGAGAAGAAGGAAGAGAGAAGTAGAGAAGAAGCTGACTCGATGTACTTCCCGAATAATGAGTTTCTTAACGTCACTGCCTCCCTTCATCCTTTCAGATCATATTTCTCGTTTATTTTCCATTTTTATTATTGTACAGAATTGGGAATAATAGTTTGATGATAGGATTTTGAATGTTGAGATGAATTAATGAAATTTGATTGTTTATGTGTTACTGGATATGTTGTAGTTTAATTGTGAATGTGCATAATTTGATAATAAACTAAGAGGGTGAATTGAATGAAAAATAATTAAATTGGGCTATTGAGAGTTAGGTGATTTAATAGAACAAGAATTAAATAAAATAGGTAAATTGTACGAAGAGAGATCTTGCATAGGTTTTCGATAGTTTAATAGACAACTTTAGAACTAATTATGGTTTTAGATAGATTGTTAATAGAGAGATTGCAATTTCCATAATCTGATTAGGGTTTATGATTTAGGGTTAATGGTTATAACTTAAGAGAGAGTAATCAAACCTAGGACTGTGTAGAACCAATAATCCAGTAATTCATAATCAATTAGGCTAGTGTTAAGGATAGATAAAATTCCCTTTCTCTCAATTGATAATTCCCTTAGGTTGATTCTTAGGTGTGTGTTGCAATTGTTGAATTATTAATATTTTTGTGATTGATTCTTAATTTTAGTTGATTGATTGAATTGAATTCTCATTTTAGTTTCATTATATTTTGAATTTCTGTGATTTTTTTCGCCTTAAATTTTAGGATTAGATTATCCTTTCTGATGGGGTCAACATCTACTACTCAAATAAAATGTGCGCTCGCGAATTATTGAGGGTATTTATTAAAACTTACACACAACAAACATTCCAGATCAAGTTTTTAGCACTATTGTCGGCGAGCCGATTAGTTTAATTCTTTAGCTAAGGCATTTTCAACATCTTTTGTTTTAAAAAAATAGAGAAAGAAGTTTAGGGTGTAAAGTAGGGACACATCAAGACATATTAGAGTGAGAATCAGACACTTAAAGAGCTAGATTGCAAGAAGAAATGAAAAGAGCAATGATGGAGGATAGATATTATAGGGAGCAAGGAACTTTTGCAAATTATAATGAGGCACAATATGGTTGGGGAGGTACTAATCCTTATTGAAACATGTACACATCGGGGTGGCAAAATCACCCAAATTTCTATTGGTCCAATAATACAAGTACTCACACGAGATATCAAGACCTATTTGAATTTCAGCAAGATGAGTCCAGTTCATGGGATTCCAAATTGGACAAAATCATGGATAAGCTAATAGATATGGAAGAGAACCAGAAGAGACTAAAAGAGCAATTTGATCAAGTAACAAAAATCACACCGCTTCTATTCACAACCTGGAGATTCAAATAAGATGGCTTTCCGGTAAATTTTGTAAGAGAAGTGTGGAAAACTCTTTGAGCAATATGGAATTTTATGAATGAGAGCACTATGAGGCTATCACACTTAGAAATGGGGAAGAACAAGAAGAACCAATGGAAGACCATGTTGGACCCTACCTTATAGAAGACCAAGAAATTAAGAGAGAGGATGAAGAAAAGGATGAAAAACCCTGATATTATCTGTCAAATCTTGGTATACTATGCTTGAACATTGAAAAATCTTAGGTAGATGTCCATGAAAAGAACCTTATCCTTCGGATCAATGATGACCAAGTGACATTCAACATGAATGATGTGTTAAAGAATCCGAATAATAGTAGCTCATTCAGTATAATTGATCTGTTCAAATCTTCTAAAGAACAAAAGGACGAAGAACAGATGACAATAGACATCGCATTCAAAGAAGTTATGAAAGTCTCCATTTGTGAAGTGAAAGAAGCATAGGAGACGAAGGTGATTTAGGAAGAAAGAGAGCAACTCACCTTCTTACAAGACAAATTATTAGATTTGATGGAAGATTCAGGGAGTTTTGTTATTCTCTGTTTTGTTGACAGTTTACTTGAAAAAAAGGACATTATTGAGCTTAATTGGTTTTCATAATGTTATCAACATTATTCTTCTGATTATTTTGCAACTTTTAGCTTACTTAAAGGTTACAAAACCAATGTTGAACAAAAAAGGCGAAAGCAAGTCACTTATACTTGATCCTGACTGAGTTTTTAGGGATAGAGCGTCGAGTTTCTGACGTTAAAAGAAGTGTTGTATAAGAGGTAACCCATGTATTGTTAATTTGATGTTATTTCCCTTTATTTTTAGATAGTTTGAATTCTGTAGTTAGGTTATTTCGTTTCCAAATAAATTAGTAAGGCATAAGACTTCGATAAAAATTAGATGATCGAGGAAATAAGAAAAAGAGAGGTAAAAGAGCTATAAAGAGTTAAGAAGTAATCTCAGGAAAGTGTAGAAGGACAAAAGAAAAAAACCAAAAGTTGGTGGAAAAATTGCAGGCCACGTTCGTGGCATACAGCAGGGTAAAAAGGGACACGCGAATTTTAGTTTCATTTTACCATCCATTCACCTATATACTCATTTCTTACTTCACTTTTTCACTCACTTTCATTTTAACTTTATCTCTCTAAGTTTAGAAACCGCAAACACTCTCACCTCTCTCTAACCAAATTCCAAACTCTAGTCTCCTCTAACTTCTACCTACTTACAAGTTAGTATGTTGCAAATTAAGCAATTAGCAAAGCGCGATCAATCATCGAAACGAAGCCAAGTTTCAGGATGAGGGCAAAGGAACAAGGTGGCAAACTTTGGAGCAGCCTTTTTGATCTACACAGAGGAGGAAGATATTCGTTTCCAATCCCTTAATGCTAACTACAAATTGTAGCCCCGAAATATTTTGATTTTAATTTTGATACACTTGATAGATTAGAACTGCGAGATAGGGTAGAGAACCTAGCAGAAAGAATTCAATGGGTGAAGTTCATACACTTCCAATATCCTATCTACCAGGAGCTCACACTAGAATTCTTCACTTCACTATATTACGAACCTAGTAACCCTGAAGAAATGTGGTTTAGGTTAGGGGATGAAACTATTAGTTGAACATCGAAATCATGTGTGATATTTGTGGGTTCCTTGAGTCTTCCATTATCGATCAACACGATGACTTTCGTGCTTCTTGCTATTGGAATAAACTCATTGGGTTAGAGCGATTTAACTCTAAAAATGCCCATAACAACATCCTAAGAACCCATGAGCACTTGTTATTGCACAAATTCATGTGTCAATTGATTTTTGATAAATCAGAAACTAACAAATGCTCAACAAAGGATCCTGTTGTGGTACATGGATCACAACATCCCAATGTGCACCTCCACACATATGTTGAATGCTATTGGTGCAACTATACGTAAGAGAAGCAATAATTTGGGTACAGGGACTTAGTTTCTGCCATTGCTGAGTATTATGGCATGGACTATAGTGGTTTAACCGTCCACCTTCGAGATTTTCTAAATCACATCATCTATGGCGTGCTGAAATCCTTAAGTCCCATAACATGGAACTTCAAGATATTAGTTAAAAGACTCATGTGAAAATCAAGGCTAGTCAGGTGAGTTCGAGGATAACACTGCTTTAACAGGTAAAAGAGGACTCAACTAGTGAGGAGTTCGAAGAGGAAGAAGATATCGATGAATCGGGCTGGAAGAAAGTGCTCGATACAATCTCCGCGAACACAAAGATAATTACAAATACACTTGTGGAAAACTCTAGAAGAATGAAGGAGATGGCCCGAACTCAACGACGTCAGAGCCGGGATATACATCGTATCCATCGTTACTTCGAAGCTAAAGGCATCCAACTGCCACCTCCGATGCCATCCCTGCCTCAATCACCATGAGGCTTTGTTTCTAGCCCTTTTCTTTTTAAATTTAGTCTTTATTTTATTCTTGTTTTTACTTTAATTTATGTTTTTTACTGCGATGCTTATTTGTTTGCCTCCTTCTCAAATTGAGGACAATGCATTGTTTAAATGTGGGGAGGGTTATGTGTTTTGCTTTGAATGTGAATTTTGCATATTGAATGATAGTTTGTTAGGTTGCATTTTGTGAATTGTGTGAATGTGTCAATGGTTTATATGGATTGAAATTGATGTAATTTTGAACATAGTCTATTAGGTTATAAAGAGTCATTAGCTCACAAAATTAATGAATTGGGTTCTTGGCTATATATACAATTTAATTAGGATTTAGTGTGAGTTTGCCACCCTCTAAATTGTCACATTCATTCATAATTTTAGTTCTTTCGACTAAAGTAGGTTTTCTAGTATTTTTTCATGAAAACGAGTTACTTAAGCAACAAGGTCAGCAATAATAAAAATACAAAATAAAAAAATAAAAAAATGTTGCTTAATTTTAAATAAGTACTATTCCTTGAGAATGTGATGTAGCTAAGTAATCGAATCGATACGCATCACAAATGTGTGCCTTTGCGTCAAAAGGCTATAATGACGTTTCAACCAAGCAACTTAATAAAAAAACATGACTTAGTCGAATAACCAGATCGACGTTCATCACTAATGTTTGCCTTCGAGTAAAATACTAGGTCAATGTTCAATAAAACTTTTTAAAAAATTTGTGTTTTCTAATAAAACCTACCAAACTTGTAAATAGTTTAACTTTTCATGAACACGTACTTATGAGTAGTTACAGAGTTTGAATGACTAAAAAATTATTAATGTGTGTGTACAATTGAAAAGGGTGAGTAACTTGACATTTGAGTTTTGATTAATGTGTATGTTTAGTCCAGAGCCCTTAAATGCAGATTTTTCATGTTAATGATTTGAAATAACTTGAATGATTGTCTTTAAAGTTAAATTTATTTCATGAAGTAGAAGCCATTGTCTCATTATTACATTGTGTGCTTTTTGATTTTGTGTGTTTGTTGTTTTGTTTGCTTGAGGACAAGCAAATGTTTAAGTGTAGGGATGTTGATAAGTGTATATTGCATCATGTTTTAGGACTTAGTTTAATATGTATTTAATTGTTAATTCAATCGTTTAGTATGAGTTTAGGTTAGAATTGTGTTAGTTTGTTAATTATTTGTGTTTAAGTGTTTTTATGGGTTAGTACAAGTCTTTGAGCTTAAATATTATATTTTTGAGGTACCTTGATGTGTTTGTTAGTATTTCAGGGTCAATATCGAAGAACGGAGAAGTTTCTGAGACATTTATGTCGAAACAATGGCCCACGATTACGACACAATAGATCATGATCATGACAGAAGCACAAGATTGGGCCCACGATCATGGTCTGTATGCCACAATCGTGACAAAAGCGCAGGACATGGCCCACAATCGTGGCCCACGTTGGCAAATACGTAGACACTAAAAAATGTCAAGTTTTGAGGGATTTTTTAGACCATTTGAACCACTAACAAACCATAGGTTTGCTTAGAACACAAAGGATATTTAAAGAATAAGACAAAGAGGCAGAAGAGAGCTTTTGCATTAGCCACTTTCACAAACCTATGGAGAATTCATTGAGAGATTAAGAAAGAGAAGAATGAAGGAAGAAGAGGAAAAGAAGTTGACTGACCATATTTCTTAGATCAAGAGTTTCCTAACGTCACTGCTGCCATCATCTGTTCAGATCGTATTTATTTTTTATTTTCGATTTTATTATTGTATAGAATTAGAATAACAATTTAAGGATAGGATTTTTGAATGTTGAAGATGTTCTAAACTCACCTTCGGAGTTTTATCTTTGACTTATTGAAATTTGATTGTTTATGTATTAATTGGGTTTATTGTGGTTTAATTCTGCAAGTGCATAATTCGATAATAAATTGAGAGGGTGAATCAAACGAAAAATGATTAAATTGGGCTAACGAGAGTTAGGTGATTCAATAGAACAAAAATTAAATTAAACCGGTAAGTTATGCGAAGAAAGATCTTGCATAGGTTTTTGGTAGTTTATTAGGGAACTTAAGAACTAATTAGGATTTTGGATATGTTGTTAATTGAGAGATTGCAACTTCCATAATCTGATTGGGGTTTACGATTTGGGGTTAATGGTTATAACTCGAGAGAGAGTAATCAACCATAGGATCGTTTAGAACCAATAATCCAGTAATTCATAATCAGTTAGGTTAGCATTAAGGATAAGTAAAATTCCCTTTCTCTTAATTGGTAATTTCCTTATGTTGATTCTTGGGTGTGTTGCAATTGCTTAGTAATTGTATTTTCATGATTGATTCTTAATTTGATTTGATTGATTGAACTAATTTCTGGTTTTTTTCGTGCAATTTGAATTTTTGTATTGTTTTCTGGCCTTAGATTTTAGGATTAGATTATCCCTCCTCGTGCGATTAACACCTTAGATACTACACTAATGAACCATGCACTTATAGATTATTGATGGTTATTTATTAAAACTTACACACATCAAACATTCGATCAGTCACTTTAGCTCCTTCACTTTCGAAATGTACCTAAAATCAAATATGAGCTAAAGTGAGTATCTTAAGAATTTTTAAGGCATCAATCGCTAGGTGTAGTAAATCAAATGAATCAACATTTAAACACATATTAAGTGCCCCTACATTTAACTTTTGACCATCCTCGGACAAAAATCAAAATCATAAACTAAAACTTTTACTCATTTTCCATATTTCCTAAGAATATGATAATAATAAGTAAAGATGAATGAATTTCAAAACCTATAGAAATAACTCAACATGCAAAGCATCTACTCATGGTCAATCAACATTCATCACCCTTAGAAATTGAGTGATCTAGAGGTAAACTTGGACAAAAGATGTTTAAATAAGATATTTCCACAGGTACACCCAAACACCAATTATGATCACAACAATCCACAACTTTGCATATCATTTCATTTCTCCACCACTAAAAGTTAGCATAATCATGAATCAGAGGACTTTTCTGAGGTTGTAATATGGAAAAGGGAAAGTGAGATGTATTTTAGGTGATATAACAAAAAATCCATCAATCTAGTGAAGAAAAAGTAACACTTAAAGAGATATCGAGCGCACAAGTTAACATTCATTCAAAACTAGGTATAATCAGCTATGATTAATAAAACAATTATAGTTCACAACTTAATTCAGCTGTCACACCTTAAACCACATGAACATAACACAAAGAGTTCTCCATCCATAATAACATTCACCTCATATGTAATATATTCAAACCACACATTCAATAAAGCTTAAGGAGGATAAACTATTAACTAACAACTTTTCAAAGCAATTGTATTTCCTCCTTGATACTTTTATTCAAACTCACATTTCGTTTTGATTTTCCTCTCTTTTTTCAAATAAAATAGTGATAGAAGCTACATCAATATAGGAATTCATAATATGGCATTTGTACAAATATAACCAACCCATATGTATGCATACCCCTACACTTAGGCTTCTGTATAATCACAATCATCAAGAATTAACAAATGCATCACTAGCTTTAAGACTTGGGTAGTACATTTGGTTAGTTTTTAAAGCATGTAATGTGGTTTATGGAAGGAAATGCTAATAATGCTCAAAGGGGGTTAGCAAAGGAAAATTCACATAAATGGGTAAGTTGTTTGGCTAATGTAGCTCTTAATCAACAAAAAATGCCTAATCATTTTCATGAAAATACATGTGATAAAAAAGTGGTTTTGAATAGAGAATCAAAGAAAAGTAAGGATGTACATGTTATAAAGGTCAAACATAGCAAAATGCAGTCAGACTGATATGGATGTCAATCTAATATAACTCAAATCTCACTGGTTTTTTTATCTACCAATGGTCATTGTTATTCTAAGGATAATGCCCATTAACCAATCACAAGAGAAAGAGTACATGATAATGTTTCCATTGATTTTCTAGTCAATTCACACTCTAATTATAACTAAATAATCTTAAAAGCAATGGAAAAAGAAAATTTTTGAATTTGTTTGTTTGATTTCGAAAACCTACTAAGAAGTCACATAGGCTACAATTAAGTTCAAAAACATGCATAAAAAACTAGGATCCCCACACTTAAAAGGTACATTGCCCCCAACATAAAATCAAATACAAGAAATAGAGCATTTAACTAAAATAGTAAACACAAAAGTTTAAATAAACAGAAATTTATTTCCCTTGGGTTACCTCCCAAGTAGTGCTTTTGTTTATCATCATTGGCTTGACTCCCTATTGGGTGAATCAAGTGACACCAGTCATGCCTTCCAGTATCAAAACTTCCAAATCCTCTATTTGGAAGCCTTCATAATATGACGTCAAGTGACGACCATTCACTCTAAATTTCCTGTCAGTTTTTAAACTCCGTATCTCTACTACACCAAAAGGATAATAAACAAACCAACCAAATGGGAACATAACTTGCCTGGAAATAATTTGAGCTTAGAGTGATATAGTAGCACTTTTTGGCCCACCAATAAATCATCTTATCACGAAAAGCCTTCATTTTCTCCTTACTTATCATTGCATTCTGGTAGGAGTCATTTCTCCAACTCTTGAAGTTGTAACTTCCTATGAACACCCATATCATCCAAATGTTGGATCGAAAACTTAAGCATGCAAGATTTGGCTAAAACATAAGATTTCAAAACTTTTTTTTAGAAGTCAAATTTCAGTGTAAGCAATATAACCAAATCAACATGCCAAGCCATACATGATACAGTACAAGGAAAATATTTAACATAAGAACAAGATGGTAGAATTACACTGACTCCTTTGCTACAGTTTTAACTCCTCGCCGTGCTATCCTATCCTCGACAATGTATATAAGGAAAATATTTAACATAAGAACAAGATGGTAGAATTATACCGACTCCTTTGCTACAGTTTTAACACCTCACTGTGCTATCCTATCCTTGACAATGTATCCTTTCCTAGGTGATGTATCCTCTTCTCATTATTGTATCCTAGACCAATCTGATCTACCACTTGTTCTCCTTGCATAACTTGGTTAACAAGATCCTTTGGTGGGAAAGGAGAAAAAAACTTAAAGAGATGTTGCCTTACAAAAAGGAGCCAAAGATGAGACACCCCTTATGCAAATTTTGGCTATCTCATGCAAGATAGGAGAGAGAGAGATAAAAATTCAACAACCTCTTATATAATTTCTCTCAATTTTGGTTAAGCCTCAAAGAAAGAAGTGAAGTGCATCCAATGTATCACATCCTTTCTTAATCAATCACAAAGAAGCCAACAAATGAGACTCTTCTCATTTGTTTTAAGATGGCTATATGAAAAGACCAATAACCTAAAATGATACATCTCATTTTCG